>CM038671.1:505848882-507048882 GCA_021605145.1 Aegilops bicornis
AACCCGGTACTTTTGCGCTTTGATTAACTCAACCATCCATTGAACCATCGACAGGGCAGAACAAGCGGAGGAAATCAGGCTCCGGCAGTACTTTCCCGCCGAGCTCCCAGGGACCGCCGGCAAAGATGTTGCCATGGACATTGAGCCTGCCATGGGGCAATAGACTCCGGCGGGGCGTCAAGCCCTGGCCGTAGAGACAGCCGCTCCCATGGCAGAGGAAATGCCTTTGGTCCTTGCCGTTGAGCCCCAGGCTCCGGCATGGGCACATCATACCGTCTGATTCCTCCAAACAAGGGAACTCCCTGCGGAGCAGGAAGAAGCGTAGAAAGTAGCCCGTCGGTCTGCCATGTATCAGTTCGGTTAAATCGACGACATTCTCAGACATAAAAGACCAAATGGTGTGAAATTGAAGTGCATTCCCGGGAGGAAGGACTGGAGCTGTTGGCAGAGATACATGGAGGCATATGTGGCTCCCATGTAGGGTCGAGGGCCCTTGCCGGCAAGGCATTCCGGCAAGGTTTCTTTTGGCCCACAACCCTCCAGGATGCAACGGCACTAGTAACCAAGTGTGAAGCGTGCCAGTTCCATTCAAAGAAGCTTCATCAACCAGCTCAAGCTCTCCAGACAATCCCTCTTTCTGGCCATTCTCGGTCCGCGGCTCGACATCTTGGGCCCCTTTCCCGTGTTGTTGGGGGCTTTGAGTACTTGTACGTCGCAATCGACAAGTTCGCAAAGTGGCCGAAGGTGGAGGCAGTGAGAAAGGTGACAGCACAGCCGGCCATCAAATTCTTCAAGGGACTAGTCTGCCGTTTTGGTGTGCCAAATAGAGTCATCACCGACAACGACACGCAGTTCACGAGCCGCGCCTTCATCAGTACATCCAGGACCTCGTCAGCAAGGTCTGTTTTGCTTCTGTTGCACACCCACGAAGTAACGACCAGGCTGAGAGGGTGAATGCTGAAGTACTGCGAGGCCTCCGGACAAGAACTTTTGATAGGCTACACAAGTGCGGATGTCGCTGGATTGATGAATTGCCAGCGGTTCTTCGGTCAATCAAAACGACACCAAATCGAGCCACCGGCCAGACACCTTTCTCCCGCGTTTACGGGGCAGGAGAAGTTCTCCCCACGGAACTCACGTACGGATCACCTTGAGTTCACAAACATGATGATCTTGAGCAAAGAGCGATTCTGCGGCAAGATGGCCTAGCGCTCCTTGAGGAGGATCATCTTTGGTAACTGTCTCTTGAACATGCGCTACCAGTAAGCCTTGCCCGCTACCATAGCCACAAGGTTCATGCCCGAAGCTTTGAGGAAAGGCGGCCTTGTTCTTGACACATTTAGTCGGCCAAGAATTCCAACAAGTTGACGCCAAAGTGGGAAGGCCCTTATCGGGTAATATGAGTAACCAGGCCCGGCGCAGTCCGCCTGGAGACTGAAGATGGTATTCCAGTGAGCAACTCCTGGAACATCTTCGCAAGTTTTACCCATAAGGCGTGGTTGCCGGGCTCCCCGGCAAACCACCTTTTGTGAAAGCCTTGCCGGCAAGGCATGTAACCCTTTGTACAAAGCCAAGTGCAGACCCTGAGCATAAATAAATGAAGCACTGGCGCCCTAAGTTTTAGCATGCATGCTAGGTTGAGTCTCTCTCTGTGTTAGGGTTGATATTGCTTGGCGGTGACTAACCCTTAGCATAGAGGTCGAGTATGCATCTCTCTGTTCCTTCCCGTCCTTTTTGGTTCGCAGGGTGCATGGACATTTTTTGCTGAGCTATTTTGGGAGAAAGGGGACAGGCCGACGCCCCAACCCTGACAAGCCAAGGTTGCCGGGGGCTGCGGGTCTAAGGATCCGATCACGGCAAGTCAAGGTTGCCGGGGGCTGCAACATCACATAAGTCTTTTTCCCCCACTCTATGCCTCCGTATGAAACATGAACGTATGAGACTTCGCTCGCTCTCATTCCATCTTGCTCCCTCTGTCCCGTGTCCGAAAACCTTACTTTGGGCCGGAACTTGGTTGTAGTGTGATGGGAAAGGGACGAGCGAATGGCCTAATCCTACTCGGCCCCTACCTCCGCCAAGGGGCCAAGCTATAGAGCAGGAAGACGGCAAGGCCTGTTGCCGGGGTACGGTGTTTATCTTAAGATAACGAGGACTCGTTCCTTGGTGTGGCCCTCGCCCACGCGCAAACAAAACCCGGCAAACACCCTTCTCCTCATTAAGACGTTGCTAACAAGTACAATTCATACGGAATGCATACATGAGCAAGAGGGTTATGAGATTTAAATCTTACAAAGGCCCGTAGGCTTAAAAACTAAAAAGAGATAAGATGCCCGTAATCCCTTTCTTGTCCCTCTCCTCGGGAAATATAACAAGAAGGCGGGAGGGCAAAAAGAGTGCCTAGGCAAGGTACGAGCAGCAGAAGGCGCAAAAAGGACAACCCGGTGGCTTTCCACAAGAGGGCTGGTGATGATGGTGCCGAGAGGAGAGTTGAAAGATGAGGCAGTGGGCTGGCAATACGCGATGAAGGCGTCGGTGCCCGCGTACTCCGACTTGACGGCCCGCCACCCACCTTCTTCGTCTTCCCCGGCCTTCCCACGCCAACCGCCCAAGGAGGCGACCCCGAGAAGTTCAAGGAGCTGGCGACGCAAATGATGGCGCTGCTCCTGTCGCCCCGAGGGACGGCGTGTCCGACGCCTGGTCGGACCGTCATCCTCTCACCTGCTACCCTCGTCGCCATCGCTGTCCTCCTCGTCACTCTCGCTTAGAAGAGGAGCTTTCACCATCGATCGAGCTCTCCACAGCACCCTAGCATGTGCCCCGAGCGCCGAAGACCTTGACGGAGAGCGGATCGCTCTCCGCTAGCTTGAAGCGAAGGGACGTGCCGTCCATCAAGCAATGAGCGTGTAAAGGTTTTCCAGCCTCGGAGAAGGAGCATCACTTGAGGCGGGGAACCGTGTGTTCACCCACATGTCGCCATGGCAACACCCTTTCATGTGAAGCCTCAGCCATGGTGGCTGGTCGATCTCCAGCACCCTCGTGAACGCCGGGGAAGACAAAGCGGCGGCGCGATGGCCCATGCAGCTGCACAATAAACTCGAGCGCCGAGTCCCCGACGTGACCACTCGGCGAAGCAGGAGGATTTGGCGGGGGAGATGGCAACGGAGACGGAGACGACGCAGGCATCCCCCTTCCACGCCCACCTCTGCCTCGGCCGCCTATGCCTCGACCGCCTCACCGACCACGGCCCCGTCCAGCGGCCCCGCCTCGAGCATGGCCTTCACCCTGGGCATCGAGCTCTTCCTTGACCGCCTCAGCTCTCTGGCGGGAGGAGGACCTGGTCGCCTCCGCAGAAGAACGGCCGCGACCACGCCCCCTCGCCATGGCTGTGGATGGGGACGGAGACAAAGGGGAGACACAGGGAGATGCTCTTCCTCCTACCCCTGAGTTCTCTTTTTATAGTTGGGAAGGGGAGGCCGAAAGACTAGCCCTACGCCCCTGAAGAGCCCGCTCGAATCCGGCCCATTAAAGTGGCAGCAGGCGAGGCCATCAACCGCCCTTCCCGCCCAATCAAAGGCACATGAGTATCGGCCCCCGTGCGCCTTCCCATATTCCATGCGTCTGTCACCTACCCCGCGTTGTGCATGCGGCCTACGTGGCGTAAGGAGCAGGCGTAGTGGGAAACATGGAACGACAGTTCCAAGGTAGAGAGAGTAAATGAGCAATGGCTCTGCCGTTTCGAGGGAACACACAAGCCGCCTCTTTACTGTTCACCATGGATGACGGAAGCATGATGCGCCATTCCATGACGATCCCGGCGTCATGCATTCAACACGGGCCATGGGTAAGTGCGACGGTCGAGAAATTACCGCAGTAAAACTCCACCCTTCATGCCCAGCGCACCATTTTGGGCCCAGCCCAACAACGCGTTAAGGCTTATGTGTGGCCCAGGCCCCGGGGGCTCCTATCGGTGTACAAAAGTAGGGGCTCCCCTTTTGTACCCCTCTACTAGGGCACTGGCAGTCGAAGCCGCACCTGTGGCCACACTTAGTAGGGTAGAGGAGGGAAGCCAAAGGCACAAGACGGGCAAAGCAACGCCAAGACATAGACACAAAGAGCAAGAGGGCGAGGTGGGCTCCCCCAGCGAGACCCTTGCCGGGGCGGCCTCCACGGCCCTGGCAAGAGCCTTGCCGGGGGCAACTCACCCAACGCCAGCAGAGCGCACCACCCTTGAGCCCAAGGGTTCCAACACCATCAACCACATTGGAACCAAGGCTCGGGAGGCACCTCCATGGTGGCATGCAGATCTTTGTGAAGATCATAAGCACACAAGATCAAATGAGGACCAGAAGACGACGATCCTCGATAAGATCCTTGCCGAGGAAATCCACGAGACCCCCGGCAAGGTCCTTGCCGGGGATGACTGCGATGCCACGGCAAGACCCTTGTTGGGGCCTCGGCAAGACCCTTGCCGAGGACACTTGTGGGGCCACAGCCAGGCCCACGTCTGCCAAGACCCCACCGCCGTTCCCATACAGTGTGGCCAGCCCAACCAGCTCGGCAGGCACCTGCGTGGCGACGTACGGCCTCCAGGCCAACTCAGCAAGCACCTACGTGGTGGCATGCAGATCTTCGTGAAGACCCTACCACCACGCCATCTTAGCAGCCTGCCAGCCTACGTGGCGCTGCATGCCTCGATGGTCTGGACGCGTGTCGGAGCGAGGCAGAGCGGCAACGGACGGGACGGGCCTCGTTTCGTCCCCAGTAAAGCAACGGGACACCTAAGGAACGATTTTAATGCGCCTTAGCCCGTAATGACAGGCGATAAGCTTGTACACTGTATACCTTTCCACCTCCTGTGTGCCACTGTGGCGACCCCTTTAGTTTATAAAAGGAGGCCCGAGGCGTACTGTAGAAGGATTCGGATCTTTTGGACTACGCACGCACCACAACTACTTCGAGAGCTCAAGAACACTCAGATATACACCAAAGCAGGACTAGGGTATTACGCATCCTTGCGGCCCAAACCTGCGTAAACGATCTTTGTCTTTGACTACTGCACCGCTCTTTGCACAACCCCGCGCCCGCCAACCGTAGAAGGGATCCCAGTGATTCCATAGTTGTCGTTTCGCCCGACAATGCCGCTCCATGATAGCATGCCAAGTTTCATGAATTTCAGAAATTTTTTGGATTTACTAGAATTTAAAAACCATGTATCTCAATGTTTGCGGCCGAGTGGCGGTGGCAGGGTGTTTGAAATTCATTCCCATTTCTTGCATGGGACCTAAGCATGCAACCAAGGACACATATTTGATTTTTCAACCAGTTTATATGCACTGGAGAATGTGCATGTAGTTCAAATTTGAATTATGCGCATAAAATGCCTGGAAAACCCAGTTAATGTATAAAAATGTCCAAACGAACCCTGAAAAATTCCAAAATTGAACACAACACTCCTGTTGTTCTATGTTGACACTCGAAATTTTTGAAAGCAATAAGAGGCAATGGATATCGTTTAGGTCCCCAAAGGTGGCACGTTCCCTCATCAAACCATCACGCTTTGTTGTGAGAAGCTACCGTTTGTGAGAAGCTTATACCCAAACCTGCCCCAAATGGGACAAAAATTTTACCATGGCATGTTGATGCCGCTCCATGATAGCATGCCAAGTTTCATGAATTTCAGACGAGTTTTGGAATTACTAGAATTTAAAAAACCAGGTATGTCAATGTTTGCGGCCGAGTGACGGTGGCAGGGTGTTTGAAATTCATTACCATTTCTTGCATGGGACCTAAGCATGCAACCAAGGACACATATTTTATTTTTCAACCAGTTTATATGCACTGGAGAATGTGCATGTAGTTCAAATTTGAATTATGCATAAAATGCACAGAAAACCTAATTAATGTATAAAAATGTCCAAACAAACCCCGAAAAATTCCAAAATTGAACACAACATTCATGTTGTTCTATGTTGACACTTGAAATTTTTTGAAAGCAATAAGAGGCAATGTATATCGTTTCGTCCCCACAGGTGGCATGTTCCCTACCGAAACCATCACGCTTGTTGTGAGAAGCCCTGGTTTGTGAGAAGTTTATACCCAAACCTGCCACAAATGGGACAAAAATTTTACCACGGCATGTTGATGCCGCTCCATGATAGCATGCCAAGTTTCATGAATTTCAGACGAGTTTTGGATTTACTAGAATTTAAAACTAGGTATCTCAATGTTTGCGGTCCAGTGACGGTGGCAGTGTGTGTGAAATTCATTCCCATTTCTTGCATGGGACCTAAGCATGCAACCAAGGACACATATTTGATTTTCCAACCAGTTTATATGCACCGGAGAATGTGCATGTAGTTTAAATTTGCATTATGCATATAAAATGCCTGGGAAACCTAGTTAATGTATAAAAATGTCCAAACGAACCCCAAAAATTCCAAAATTGAACACAACACTCCTATTTGTTCTATGTTGCCACTCGAAATTTTTTGAAAGCAATAAGGGGCAACGGATATCGTTTTGTCCCCAAGGGTGGCACATACCCTACCGAAACCATCATGCTTGTTGTGAGAAGCTCTCATTTGTGAGAAGGTTATACCCAAACCTGCCCCTAATGGGACAAAAAATTTACCACGGCATGTTGATGCCGCTCCATGATAGCATGCCGAGATTCATGAATTTCAGACGAGTTTTGGATTTACTAGAATTTAAAAATGAGGTATCTCAATGTTTGCGGCCGAGTGACGGTGGCAAGGTGTTTGAAATTCATCCCCATTTCTGGCATGGGACCTAAGCATGCAACCAAGGACACATATTTGATTTTCACCCAGTTTATATGCACCTTTGGAGAATGTGCAAGTAGTTCAAATTTGAATTATGCACCCATAATGCCAAAAAACCAAGTTAATGTATAAAAATGTCCAAATGAACCTGAATAATTCCAATTTTTTGGCCAGAAACACATATAGTTGCATGTTCACCGCAGATAAAAGTTCTAACAATTCAAACACCATCCTTTTTAGATGTGACCACATTACGTAATTCAAATCAAGACGATAAATCAAGTAGATTGCACATAGTTTATTATCACCAACCGTGTGAGATGCAGCACAAAATATCTTGGAGCACCGTCGGTGTATAGTACGCCTATGGCTTATGCGAGAAGGTGTGTCGGCTACAGTCCACAACCAGCGTGTCAAGCACACTAGCTCACTCCCCAAATATCATTTCACTGTTCATTAAATGGCGGTGAAAGATGGGGACGTGGACCCACGTCGTGAGGGCAACTTCGGCGCCCACTCCGGCGAGAGCGCGGCCGCACCCTCCGGGCGCGTGCTAACAAGCTTTGTGAGGGCGACCGCAGTCTACATCCGGGCAGCCAAGGCAGCCCAAACGGCCGCTGTTGCTTCTCAGGCGGCGGCGGCAAAGATTCTGCGTGGGAAGGCCATCGAGAGTGGCAAAGAAGGTCCGTTCAGAAGCGGGCGGCCTTGGCCCTAATGGAGGCTGCCCACTACCATGTCGAGGCAGTCGACGCCCAGCTCGTGGCGGTCACCACACAAATCGAACGAAGCTTCTTCGACAACGGTCGGTTACCCACGGCCGAAGAGCTGGCAATCGCCAAGAGAGTTCGAGCAGTCGTCCGTTCCTGCGCGGCATACGTTGCCACGACGGAGCCCGCCAGAGCCTAGATCGCAGCCGCCCATGCCAAGCTTGTGGCGGCCTATGCCAAAGATATGGCGGACACGAATGGTGAGATGCTTGTCGAGTATGGTGCAATTGATGCCATGGAACCCCTTCCCCAGGAGACCGTCGGGCGCGAGCTGGACATGGAGGCGGCGGTGGAGATCGACGAGCACCAGCCGTAGTAGTACTCTTTGTTTTGTTTAATTATGAGCACCGGTCTTTAATTTGTTAGAGTAATGTTTAGGTCAGCTAACACTGTTTAATTGTTGAACTTGCTCAATTAAGAAGTTAGTCTCCTTTGTGTACCCAAATTATGCAATGACGTGGATGACCACTGTAACCAGGGAATTTTGAACCAAAAATTTTGACGTTCAAACTCAACACACATGGGTTAAGCTATCTGAATCGTTTGTGATGTTCACATATCGCACACAGTTCTGAATAAGGGACCGTGTCTGATGACACTTTGCGCGCCAGTTTTTTCGCTGAAGCGATTCCAAATTTTCGACTTTCGCGGAAATATCTACCTCCCCGCCCCCTCCCCCTTACCAAAAGCCACATTTCCCCTCTTTCCGCCTTCCTTTGCAAGTTGAAACCTCCACTCCTTGTTTGCAGCACCGCCTTCTCGACAGCGACCCTCCTTCACGCTGCTTGGCCTCGCCTATCCAGGCAGGTAATCCACACCCGACCCCCATCCTCCTCCTCCTTACACATCCCACATGCCCCGACCACCGGCGTGAGTGCGACACCTTACACCCAAATCACCGAGCCCTCCACCAAATAAGTGCTGCCCTAAGACATGGTGCACGCAGTATAGCTAGGATCTCAAGTAGCATTTGGCAGCAGAGAAGCAAATCACGGCCGCACGCGCGGATGAGGTCGCGGTGGCTGCCATTTGTGCTGACCCCCAGATCTTGGAGGAGCACCTCGTCGTCGAGGCCACCGTTGACGCCTCGCGCGCTGATGTCGCGACGCTATTGGCTGCTTTAAACGACAGTTCGTGGCGTTTTCTCGAGGCCATCATTTGCTAGCTACTGCCTTTCCTTAACAAATTCTAGTGAATTGTGCTATCTACTTGATACGTCTCCGTCGTATCTATAATTTTTGATTGTTCCATGCCAATATTATTCAACTTTCATATACTTTTTGGCAACTTTTTATACTATTTTTGGGACTACCATATTGATCCAATGCCCAGTGCCAGTCCCTGTCTGTTGCATGTTTTTGGTTTCGCAGAATATCCATATCAAACGGAGTCCAAACGGGATAAAAACGGACGGAGCTTATTTTTGGAAAATATGGAAAATCTGGAAGGAAAATCAACGAACCGATGTCCGAGGTGGTCACGAGGTAGGCGCCCCCCCTCTAGGGGCGCCCTACCCTCGTGAGCCACCCGTAAAGGCGGTTGACGGTCTTCTTTTGCCGCAACAAAGCTAATATTCGGAAAAAAATCACGGCGAAGGTTTCAGGCCAATCGAATTCACGGATCTCCATATATACACAAAGCGGTGAAATAGAGCCGAGCAGAACGCAGAACCGGAGAGAGAGAGAGATAGATCCAATCTCGGAGGGCTCTCGCCCTCCCACACCATGGGAGCCAAGGACCAGAGGGGAAACCCTTCTCCCATATAGGGAGGAGGTCGAGGAAGAAGAAGAAGAAGGGGGCCCTCTCCCCTTGCTTACAGTGGCGCCCGGGCGCTGCCGGAGCCATCATCATCATCGCCATCTTCACCAACAACTTCACCGCCATCATCACCAACTCTTCCCCCCTCTATGCAGTGGTGTAACCTCTCTCTTACCCGCTGTAATCTCTACTTAAACATGGTGCTCAATGTTATATATTATTTCCCAATGATGTATGGCTATCCTATGATGTTTGAGTAGATCTGTTTTGTCCTATGGGTTATTTGATGATCAAGATTGGTTTGAGTTGCATGTTTTATTATCGGTGCTATCCTATGGTGCTCTCCGTGTCGCGCAAGCGTGAGGGATCCCGTTGTAGAGTTTGCAGTATGTTCATGATTTGCTTATGGTGGGTGGCGTGAGTGACAGAAGCACAGACCCGAGTAAGTAGGTTGTTTGCGTATGGGATAAAGGGGACTTGATACTTTAATGCTATGGTTGGGTTTTACCTTAATGAATCTTTAGTAGTTGCGGATGCTTGCTAGAGTTCCAATCATAAGTGCATATGATCCAAGTAGAGAAAGTATTTTAGCTTATGCCACTCCCTCAAATAAAATTGCAATAATGATTACCGGTCTAGTTATCGATTGCCTAGGGACAAAATAACCTTCTCGTGACAACAAGCTCTTTAATAAAACGAATTTAGTTGTGTCTTTATCTAAACAGCCCCTAGCTTTTATTTACGTGCTCTTTATTTTCGTGCAAGCCTATCCAAAAACACCTACAAAGTACTTCTAGTTTTATACTTGTTCTAGGTAAAGCGAACGTCAAGCGTGCGTAGAGTTGTATCGGCGGTCGATAGTACTTGAGGGAATATTTGTTCTACCTTTAGCTCCTCGTTGGGTTTGACACTCTTACTTATCGAAAACTGTTGTGATCCCCTATACTTGTGGGTTATCAAGACCTTTTTCTGGCGCCGTTGCCGGGGAGCAATAGCGTGGGGTGAATATTCTCGTGTGTGCTTGTTTGCTTTATCACTAAGTAAATTTTATTTGCTGTTCTTAGTTGTTTTCTATCTTTAGTTATGGGTAGGAAAGCATAAAATACCAAAAAAATTAGTTGTACCTACTGAACCAATGGTTGAAGAACCACTCAAAATCTATCACACTGCTGAAGCTTATTACTTGGATCATCTTCAATCCCTATGTGCTTGTGCTGAAACCCCAACTAGCTTAGCTGAGGGCAAATCTTTAGATGAGCATGCTTGTTATGTGCGACACCGTATATCTGAAAAAGGGAAACTTTTACAGCATCAAATTAATACTATGCAATGATATGCTTGGAATTTATGTGAAATATATGATTTTACTTGTTGTTCTGAAAACTCTAAGAAACACCTTCCCTAACAATGTGAGTTTAGTGATAATGTAATCGTATCTTCTTATGCTAAGGGTGTTTATAATTACTATGATGTTCAACAAATTGAAGAATTTGTTGCTTTTAAGGGTGCTTATGAAATTGCTTCGTTGATTGAAAAGTATGATGCTACTCGTTACAAATCTGAAAATTTTGCCATACTTGAATATTGTTATGAGAATTATGCTTCTAATGCCTATGTTAAACTTTATATTGAGGATTACTCCGTTGTCCAAGAAGAGAATAATATTTTGCAGGAATCTATGGAAGAAGAAGTTGATGAAACTGTGAGCTCATTGGATGAAAAGGATGAGGGGGAGAGCGAAGAACAAAATGAGGAAGAGCGGATTGATCACCTGTGCCCACCTTCTAATGAGAGTAACTCTTCAACTCATACATTGTTTAATTCCCCTTTGTGCTTACCGAAGGATGATTACTATGATGACTGTTATGATCCCTTGAATTCTTTTGAAAATCCCTTTTTGATGATGCTTGCTATGCTTGTGGCCAAGATGCCAATATGAGTTATGCTTATGGAGATGAACTTGCTATAGTTCCTTATGTTAAACATGAAATTGTTGCTATTGCACCCACACATGATAGTCCTATTATGTTTTTGAATTCTCCAAACTACACTATATCGGAGAAGTTTGCTTTTATTAAGGATTATATTGATGGGTTGCCTTTTACCATTGCACATGATGATTTTGATAAATATAATATGCATGTTCTTGCTGCTCCTACTTGCAATTATTATGAGAGAGGAACTATATCTCCACCTCTCTATGTTTCCAACACGATAAAATTGCAAGAATCTGTTTATACTATGCATTGGCCTTTACTATGTGTGCACGAATTGTTCTTTTATGACATGCCGATGCATAGGAAGAGAGTTAGACTTTGTCATTACATGATATATGTTACTTTGTTCTCACTACTAAATTACAAATCATTGCTAATTAAAATTGGCTTTGATATACCTTGGGATCCGGGTGGATTCACTACTTGAGCACTTTATGCCTAGCTTAATGGCTTTAAAGAAAGCGCTGCCAGGGAGACAACCGGAAGTTTTAGAGAGTCATTTATTTCTGTTGAGTGCTTTCATATAGTTTAAAAACAACAAAAATAAAGAGGGGAACCCAAAACTTTTTCAAAAAGGAAAGTGAAAGTGAGAAAGACAAGCATTGTTGAAGTGGGAGAGCTCCTTGAACTTTGTTCATGCTCACGGCAACTTTGTGAATCTTGATTACAGAAACTCTTCAACAAAAATAATTATCCCCTTGTACAATTCCATTGTATTATAAAAATAATGTGCCAAGGTTTTCTTTTAGGATGTTTACAATGCTTGTTGGTTTGTGCGGTGCAGGACAGAAACTTTGGCTGTAGTGCGCGAATTTTGATTTTCTACTGGAACGTCAAATGGTTCTGATTCTTTTTGCACTGTCTTGCTGTACAAATTTTTTATTTTTCTTAATTGTGGCAGAATGTTTCAAGTATCAGAAGTATGGTGAATGTTCAGATTATTACAGACTGTTCTGTTTTAGACAGATTCTGTTTTTGATGCATAGTTTGCTTGTTTTGATGAAACTATCAATTTATATCAGTGGATTAAGCCATGAAAAAGTTATATTACAGTAGACACAATGCAAAAACAAAATATGAATTGGTCTGCAACAGTACTTAGAGTAGTGATTTGCTTTATTATACTAACGGATCTTACCGAGTTTTCTGTTGAAGTTTTGTGGGGATGAAGTGTTCGATGATCGAGAAGGTTTCAATGTGAGAAGAAGGAAGAGAGGCAAGATCTCAAGCTTGGGGATGCCCGAGGCACCCCAAGTAAATATTCAAGGAGACTCGTTGCGTCTAAGCTTGGGGATGCTGGGAAGGCATCCCCTCTTTCTTCAACAAATATCGGTATGTTTTCGGATTCGTTTCATTCATGTGATATGTGCAAATCTTGGAGCGTCTTTTGCATTTAGGTTTTTATTTTTCTTGTATGCACCATGCTGGTATGAGATAGTCCTTGGTTGATTTATAGAATGCTCTTTGCACTTCACTTATATCTTTTGAGTATGGCTTTATAGAATGCTTCATGTGCTTCACTTATATCATTTGAAGTTTGGATTGTCTGCATTTCTCTTCACTTAGACAACCGCCATTTGTAGAATGCTCTTTTGCTTCACTTATACTTGTTAGAGCGTGGGCATATCTTTTGTAAAAAGAATTAAACTCTCTTGCTTCACTTATATCTATTTAGAGAGATGATAGGAACTGGTCATTCACATGGTTAGTCATAAAACCCTACATAAAACTTGTAGGTCACTGAATATGATATGTTTGATTCCTTGCAATAGTTTTGCGATACAAAGATGGTGATATTAGAGTCATGCTAGTCGATTAATTGTGAAATTGAGAAATACTTGTGTTGAGGTTTGCAAGTCCCGTAGCATGCACGTATGGTGAACCGTTATGTAACAAAGTCGGAGCATGAGGTGTTTATTGATTGTCTTCCTTATGAGTGGCGGTCGGGGACGAGCGATGGTCTTTTCCTACCAATCTATCCCCCTAGGAGCATGTGCGTAGTACTTTGTTTCAATGACTAATAGATTTTTGCAATAAGTATGTGAGTTCTTTATGACTAATGTTGAGTCCATGGATTATACGCACTCTCACCCTTCCACCATTGCTAGCCTCTTGATGCCGTGCATTGCCCTTTCTCACCTCGAGAGTTGGTGCAAACTTAGCGGTGCATCCAAACCCCGTGATATGATACGCTCTATCACACATAAACCTCCTTATATCTTCCTCAAAACAGCCACCATACCTACCTATCATGGCATTTCCATAGCCATTCCGAGATATATTGCCATGCAACTTCCATCGTCATCATATACATGACTTGAGCATTTATTGTCATATTGCTTTGCATGATCGTAAGATATCTAGCACGATATTTTCATGGCTCGTCCGTTTTTTGATGTTATTGCTATGCTAGATCATTGCACATCCCGCACATCACCGGAGGCATTCATATAAAGTCATATCTTTGTTCTAGTATCGAGTTGTAATATTGAGTTGTAAGTAAATAAAAGTGTGATGATCATCATTGTTAGAGCATTGCCCCAAAGGAGGAAAGGATGATGGAGACTATGATTCCCCATAAGTCGGGATGAGACTCGGACTTTACAAAAAATAAAAGAGGCCAAAGAAGCCCAAATAAAAAAAGAGGCCAAAGAAGCCCACCAAAAAATAAAAAAATAAAAAAATAAAAAAAATGAGAGAAAAAGAGAGGAGCCGCAATGTTACTATCCTTTTACCACACTTGTGCTTTAGAGTAGCACCATGTTCTTCATACAGAGAGTCCCTTGAGTTATCACTTTCATATACTAGTGGGAATTTTCATTATAGAACTTGGCTTGTATATTTCGATGATGGGCTTCCTCAAATGCCCGAGGTCTTCATTAGCAAGCAAGTTGGATGCACACCCACTTAGTTTCCAGTTTGAGCTTTCATACACTTATAGCTCTTAGTGCATCCGTTTCATGGCAATCCCTACTCACTCACATTGATATCTATTAATGGGCATCTCCATAGCCCGTTTATACGCCTAGTTGATGTGAGACTTTCTCCTTTTTGTCTTCTCCACATAATCCCCACATCATATTCTATTCCACCTATAGTGCTATGTCCATGGCTCACGCTCATGTACTTGCGTGAAAATTGAAAAGGTTTGAGAACGTTAAAAGTATGAAACGATTGCTTGGCTTGTCATCGGGTTGTGCATGATTTGAATGCTTTGTGTGGTGAAGATGGAGCATAGCCAGACTATATGATTTTGTAGGGATGAGCTTTCTTTGGCTATGTTATTTCAATAAGACATAATTGCTTGGTTGGTACGCTTGAAGTATTATTGTCTCAATGTCAAATGATAGACTATTGCTTTGAATCACTCGTGTCTTAATATTCATGCCATGATTAGACATATGATCAAGATTATGCTAGGTAGCATTCCACATAAAAAGTTATCTTTTTTATCATTTACCTACTCGAGAACGAGCAGGAATAAAGCTTGGGGATGCTGATACATCTCCGTCAGATCTATAATTTTTATTGTTCCATGCCAATATTATTCAACTTTCATATACTTTTTGGCAACTTTTTATACTATTTTTGGGACTAACATATTGATCCGATTGCCAGTGCAGTCCCCTGCATTTGCATGTTTTTGGTTTCAGAATATCCATATCAAACAGAGTCCAAACGGGATAAAAACGGACGGAGCTTATTTTTGGAAAATATGGAAAATCTGGAAGGAAAATCAACGCGAACCAGTGTCCAAGGTGGTCACGAGGTAGGGGGGGCCCCAGGGCGCGCTCCCTACCCTCGTGAGCCACCCGTAAGGCGGTTGACGCTCTTCTTTTGCCGCTAGAAAGCTAATATTCGTAAAAAATCACGGCGAAGGTTTCAGGCCAATCGGAGTTACGGATCTCCATATATACGCGAAACGGTGAAACAGAGCCGAACAGAACGCGAAACCTGAGAGAGACAGAGAAATAGATCCAATCTCGGAGGGGCTCTCGCCCCTCCCACACCATGGGAGCCAAGGACCAGAGGGGAAACCCTTCTCCCATCTAGGGAGGAGGTCAAGGAAGAAGAAGAAGAAGGGGGCCCTCTCCCCCTTGCTTCCGTGGCGCCGGAGCGCCTGTCAGGCCATCATCATCACCGCCATCTTCACCAACAACTTCACCGCCATCATCACCAACTCTTCCCCCCTCTATGCGGTGGTGTAACCTCTCTCTTACCCTCTGTATTCTCTACTTAAAAATGGTGCTCAATGCTATATATTATTTCCCAATGATGTATGGCTATCCTATGATGTTTGAGTAGATCCGTTTTGTCCTATGGGTTATTTGATGATCAAGATTGGTTTGAGTTGCATGTTTTATTATTGGTGCTATCCTATGGTGCTCTCTGTGTCGCGCAAGTGTGAGGGATTCTCGCTGTAGGGTTTGCAATATGTTCATGATTTGCTTATGGTGGGTGGCGTGAGTGACAGAAGCACAGACCCGAGTAAGTTGGTTGTTTGCGTATGGGATAAAGGGGACTTGATACTTTAATGCTATGGTTGGGTTTTACCTTAATGAATCTTTAGTAGTTGCGGATGCTTGCTAGAGTTCCAATCATAAGTGCATATGATCCAAGTAGAGAAAGTATGTTAGCTTATGCCTCTCCCTCAAATAAAATTGCAATAATGATTACCGGTCTAGTTATCGATTGCCTAGGGACAAAATAACCTTATCGTGACAACAAGCTCTTTACTAAAACTAATTTATTTGTGTCTTTATCTAAACAGCCCCTAGCTTTTATTTACGTGCTCTTTATTTTCGTGCAAGCCTATCCGAAAACACCTACAAAGTACTTCTAGTTTTATACTTGTTCTAGGTAAAGCGAACGTCAAGCGTGCGTAGAGTTGTATCGGTGGTCGATAGAACTTGAGGGAATATTTGTTCTAGCTTTAGCTCCTGGTTGGGTTCGACACTCTTACTTATCGAAAACTGTTGCGATCCCCTATACTTGTAGGTTATCACTACTTATACCATGCAATCTTCTGCTATAGTGTATATGTTCTATATGTCGTGCAATGTGGTGTTCAGTTAACTGCTTAGTTCAATTCTACAAATGTGATGTTCAATTCTTCAGGGTGCAATATTTCCAAGTTTTTAAGCATGCTTGGTTTGGTTAACTGTCTGATCTTCTATTACGAGTATGTTATATTGTGCAATGTGGTGCTCAGTTAACGTTTGGTTCGTTTCTTGTGGTGTTTAGTTAACTGCTTGGTTCAATTCTTCAATGCGATGTTCAATTGGTGTGGCTGCATTCTGTTATTGTATATCATGTGAGAAATAAATCGAATTTGGTTGTGCTAAATACATGAGAAACAAATACAGTTGCTATATTTTCAAGTTGTTAAGCATGCTTGGTTTGGTTAACTGTCTGATCTTCTATTAGGAGTATGTTATATTGTGCAATGTGGTGCTCAGCTAATGTTTGGTTCATTTGTTGTGGTGTTTAGCTAACTGCTTGGTTCAATTCTACACTGTGATGTCCAATTGTCGTGGGTTAAATTTTGTATTGTTGTGCATGTGAGGAATAAATCGAATTTGGATGCACTTAATACATGAGAAACATATACAATTGCTATATTTCCTAGTTCTTAATCATGATTGGTTTGGATAAATGTGTTTTCCATGTGGCTTGAATTAATCTGATGAATCTGCAATGTGCTTATTTTTCATCAACATATTTTACTGATAGCATGCGAACCCTTACTTAACCTGATGACTAACTACCTTATATGTGTTGCGGTGGAAACAATGGGAAGCACTGAGGTTTACAATCGAGGTTAGCACATGCATGGTCCGTTGTCTAATAGCACATTATTGTGCAATTGCATGAACCATTCTAATATTTTGGTTTTTAACAATTTGGTCTTGCACATGTAGGTCCTGCTGTCAGAGGTTATGACCCACTGTTCGACCATTTTTTGCATATGGGGAAATGTGTTGTCCATGAATATCATTCAAGTCAAGAAACTCAGAAAGATTGTTATGATAAAGAAATTAGCGACAAAAAACAACAAGATCTTTGTCTGCACAATGAAGAAGACATCAGTTCACTACAGGATGATACTAACTATTATACCTTGCCTTTTTTATTCCTTTGCCCCATTTCCAATATAGAGAAGATATTTATGCACATCCTTGTTTTCAGGCCTTTCCAAAGCAGTTCACTGATAATTACCTCTCAAACCACCTGTATGGTTAGGAGGCAAGGAAGGTATTCATACAACACCCACGGTTCAATATTGAAGTGTTCCTAAAGAGGACGAAGGATGGACGGTCAATCATCCACAGGCACTGGCCTAAAGTTACAAAGACCTTCAACATCAATGAAGGCTCAATGTTCGCCTTCTGCTTCAGCAGTTTTCCAGATGAGATTCATCTGTCTATGTACCGTCTATGATGCTAATTTTGAAAGGTTATAGATGTTGCATGTGAAACTCGGTCCTAGTGTAGTTATGTAATGAGGTAGCTGAGTGTTGAAGCTACATGATGTTGTACTCTGATGTATTTCAATTATGAAAATGAAATACATTGTGTGCTTAATATGAAATGTCAATTAGATTAATAAATGGATTATTTATAATCGGATAATTAGCCTGCTAATTGGGTTTTTCTATTGCAAACGGTTATTGAGAAAACACCGTGTGCGATGCATTCAATAATGCACATAGTTTCTAGGAATAAACCGTGTTAGATTAATGAACAATCACACACGACATCCTCTTGAAAACTGTTTGCGTTAGGCCACCTGGCGCAAACGTTTACCACATAAAAATGGTGTGTGATGAACAGCCTTTGCCACACATTTTATTCTACGCGCCGTGTGTGATGCATTCAATAACGCAAACGATAAAATTATTAATATCATGTGCAATGGCAAGCTATCACAAATGATTTAACGAGACAAATTGTGTGTGATGTACCCGTGAACGGAAAAGTTTTACTGGAGCGACTGTGTGGAATGTACATACGAATGGAAACGTTTAGCAGGGACTGACTGTGTGGGATGTACTTGCAACCGGAAACAATTTCACCGTATAATTGTATTTTTTTAGCTCTACTGTACGTATTTCCGTATTTGAGCGCTCGCTGGTCGCACACGACCTCATTTTGCCGAGCATGTGTGCCAGGAGGGCATATCCCCGATGGTTTCTGGGTCGTGTGGGAAGGACCCCCCTATCACCCACACTCACTTGGCGACGGTTCCGAAGGCCGTCGCGGAAAGGGGTTAAAACCGTTTGTTTAGCAGCTTGCTGTACTAGTGTGTCTTTTTTTATTCCTTTGCCCCATTTCCAATATATAGAAGATATTTATGCACATCCTTGTTTCCAGGCCTTTCCAAAGCAGTTCACTGATGATTACCTCTCAAACCACCTCTATGGTCATGAGGCGAGGAAGGTTTTCATACAACACCCACGGTTCAATATTGAAGTGTTCCTGAAGAGGACGAAGGACGAACGATCAATCATCCACAGGCACTGCCTAAAGTTGCAAAGACCTTCATCAGGAATGAAGGCTCAATATTCGCCTTCTGCTTCAGCAGTTTTCCAAATGAGATGCATCTGTCTATATACCGTCTATGATGCTAATTTCAAAAGGTTCTACATGTTGCATGTGGAACTTGGTGCTGGTGAAGTTGTGTAATGGGGTAGATGAGTCTTTGAAGCTATATCATGTTGTACTTTGATGTATTTCAATTATGAAATTCTGCTTCCTTAATATGGAAATGAAATATAATATGAATTTCAATTAGATTAATAAATGGTTATTAATAATAGGGCAATTAGCCTGCTGGGTTTTGCTATTGCAAATGGTTATTGAAAAAATGCCGTGGGCGATGACCTCAGGCAACACACACAATTTCTAGGAATAAACCGTGTTGGATCAATGAACAATCGCATTACGACTTTCTCTTGAAAACTGTTTGCGTTAGCCCACCTTTGCACGAACGTTTACCACATAAAAACTGTATGTGATGGACAACCTTTGCCACACATTTTCTTCTACGGACCGTGTGTGATACATTCAATAACACAAACGATTTAACGTGAAAATTTGTGTGTGATGTACCTATGAACGGATACGTTTTCCTTGGAGCAACTATGTGGGATGTACATACGAACGGAAACATTTAGTGGGGACTGACTGTGTGGGATGTACTTGCGACCGGAAACAATTTCACCGTATAATTGTATTTTTTAGCTCTACTGCACGTATTTCCGTATTTGAGAGCTCGTCGGTCGCACACGACCTCATTTTGCCGAGCGTGTGTGCCAGGAGGGCATATCCCCGATCATTTCTGGGTCATGTGGGAAGGACCCCCCTATCACCCACACTCACTTGGCGAAGTTTCCAAATGCCGTCGCGGAAAGGGGTTTAAAACCGTTTGTTTAGGACCGACACACACCAGTGACCAGGTTGAGAGAAATCTTGATGGCACTTTCATTATCACACCAAAGAGGCACTTTGTCACAAATGACACCGTAATCCTTTAAAGTTTGCCTCATCCATAGAAGTTGTGCACAACAACTACCGACGGCCACATACTCCACTTCGGTGGATGAGAGAGACACACAACTTTGCTTCTTGGAAGACCAACTCACCAAAGAGCAACCAAGGAATTGGCACCCTCCGGAAGTGGACTTCCTATCCACTTTGTCTCCCGCCCAATCCGAGTCTGAAAAGCCCACAAGATTGAAGTTAGCTCCTCTTGGGTACCATAAGCCAAAGTTTGGGGTATGAGCCAAATATCGAAAGATTCTCTTGACCGCCACAAAGTGGCTTTCCTTAGGTGCGGCTTGAAACCATGCACAAATTCCCACACTCAACATGATATCCGGTCTAGATGCACAAAGGTAAAGCAAGGAGCCAATCATGGAGCGATATAACTTTTGATCCACCGCTTTACCATTGGGCTCAATGTCAAGTTGGCATTTGACGGGCATTGGAGTGGAAGCCGGCTTGACATCACTTAGCTTGAATCTTTTGAGCATGGCTTGAGTATATTTGGCTTGGTTGATGAAGGTTCCTTCTCTTCTTTGCTTGATTTCAAACCCGAGAAAGAACTTCAACTCTCCCATCATGGACATCTTGAACTTCGAGGTCATGAGAGCGGTAAATTCCTCATTGAAAGCTTTGTTAGGGGAACCAAAGATAATATCATCAACATATAGTTGGCATACAAACAACTCCCCTTTGACCTTCTTAGTAAAAAGAGTGGGGTCGATTTTCCCAATTTCAAATCCACGATCTTGCAACAACTCAGTAAGGTGCTCATACCATGCACATGGGGCTTGTTTAAGGCCATATAGTGCCTTATCGAGTTGGTACACATGATCGGGGAAATAGGGTTCCTCGAACCCCGGGGGTTGTTTGACATACACCAACTCATTAATAGGACCATTAAGAAAAGCACTCTTCACATCCATTTGTTGCAACTTGAAGTTATGATGAGTGGCATAAGCAATCAACAAACGAATAGATTCAAGGCAAGCAACGGGAGCAAAGGTTTCACCGTAGTCGATACCCTCGACTTGGGAGTAGCCTTGTGCTACGAACCGAGCCTTATTGCGAACAATAATTCCATGAGCATCTTGCTTGTTCTTGAATATCCACTTGGTTCCAATGAAATTATGGTTCCCGTTGGCCTTGGCACCAATCTCCACACCTTGTTGTGCTCGAAGTTGTTGAGTTCTTCATGCATGGCATTAAGCCAATCCGGATCCTCGAGCGCCTCATAGACCTTTTGGGGTTCAACACAAGAAACAAACGCGTGATGTTCACAATAGTTTGCTAATTTTCTACGAGTGCTTACCCCCTTTCTTAAGCTTCCAAGCACATTAGTCATAAGATGACCCTTGGTAGTGAGCTTGGATGCAATCTTGGCGGCACGACGCTCCAATTCCTCCTCAGGAGTGAGTTGAGGAGTTGTAACTTGATCATCTTGAGCGTCGTCTTGAGCTTGTTCTTGATCTTGAGCTTGCTCTTGATCTTGAACTTGCTCAGTGGTGAGAACTTGACCTTGGGCATCACTTGGTGGTTCACCACCATCTTATGGTTGATCTTGCCCTTGATCTTGTTCGTTTGGTTGAGGGCCTTCACTTTATTCTTCGGAAGCGTGTGGGTCTTGGGTTGGTGATGGTTCCACTTGAGTGGAACATTGTCCTTCTCCTTCGGCCACAAGGGGTTCCTCAATGGGTAGGATAAGACCAATACCCATTCTTCTTATGGCTTGGGGAGGAATTTCATCACCTACATCACAAGTACCACTTTGCTCCACTTGGGAGCCATTATTCTCATCAAAATCCAAGTTACACGTCTCCTCAATAAGTCTCATGGACTTATTGAGGACACCTGATAAGCATGCTTGAAGTTTGTAGCATAACCAACAAATATGCCCTCATAAGCTCTAGCCTCGAATTTAGACAAACGAACACCTTTCTTGAGAATGAAACACTTACACCTGAATACCCGGAAGTACTTGAGGTTGGGCTTGTTACCGGTGAGTATCTCATATGGAGTCTTGTTCAAGCCTTTGCGGAGATAGATCCGATTGGATGCATGACACGCAGAGTTGATAGCTTCGGCCCAAAAGTTGTATGGAGACTTGAACTCCGCCATCATGGTCCTTGCCGCATCCATCAACGTCCGGTTCTTCCTCTCCGCTACACCATTTTGTTGAGGGTGTAGGGTGCGGAATATTGATGCTTGATCCCCTCATCACTAAGAAACTCATCCAAGGTGTAGTTCTTGAACTCGGTGCCGTTGTCACTTCTTATCGTCAAGATCTTTGCATTGTGTTGGCGTTGAGCTTCATTCGCAAAGTCAATGACGTTTGTTGGGTCTCACTCTTCCTCCTGAAGAAGTATACCCAAGTGTACCTTAAATAATCATCCACAATCACCAAGCAATACTTTCTACCTTCAAGACTATCAAAAGGTGGAGGCCCAAAGAGATCCAAGTGAAGGAGCTCCAAAGGCCTCTTCGAGTAAATGATAGTCGTGGGAGGGTGAGCCTTCTCATGTAGTTTTCCTTCGATACAAGCACTGCAAGCACGATCTTTGGCAAAACTAACATTTCTTAGTCCATGGACATGGTCCCACTTGAGAAGACTTTGCAAAGTTCTCATATTGACATGGGCTAAACAGCGATGCCAAAGCCATCCCATGTCAACTTTAGCCATTAGGCATGTCGCGGTCTTAGTGGGTCACTCCGAAAAGTTAATCACGTAGAGACCGTTCTCGACATGCCCAACAAAGGATACTTTAAGAGTCTTGCTCCACAAGAGGGCCACGGTATCAATATCAAAGAAAGTGGCAAAGCCCATGAGTGCAAGTTGACGAACGGAAAGTAAATTGTATGCAAGGGACTCAACAAGCATGACCTTCTCGATCGTGAGATGATGAGAAATGACAACCTTGCCAAGTCCCAATACCTTAGAAGACGAGGCATCACCCCACTTGACATTGGTGGGCATAGATGGAATCTTGTTCACGTCCACCACCAAGTCCTTGCTTCCGGTCATATGATTTGTGGCTCCACTATCGAGCAACCATGATCCCCCACCGGAAGCAAACACCTACAAGAGATCAATGCTTGGTTTTAGGTACCCATTTTAGAATGGGTCCTTTGATGTTGGTAACAAGGGTCTTAGGAACCCAAATAGACCATTCAATGTACTCATAAGGATAGCCAACAAATTTAGCATAAACATGCCCATCACTAACACGTCATAACACATAGGAAGGGTTAAAGTCGCCGGCTTTGTTGGAAGGGGTGGCATTGCCCTTCTTGACACCACCACCCTTCACACTGTTCTTCTTCTCCTTAGAAGCACCCTCTCCCTCCTTCCCAAAAGTTTGCTTGAGAGGAGGAGGTCGTTTGGCCTTGTCATTCTTCTTCTTGTTCTTGGACTTGGGTGCGAACCCAATTCCCTCCTTGGCCACAACTTCCTTTTGATTGCTCAAAAGGACGTTGAGATTCTTCTCACCTTGTATGCAAGACACAAGGCCTTTCTCAAGTTGCTCCTTCAAATTTGCATTCTCCTCCACAAGATGCACATGCTCACAACATGGGTTAGTAGCATTTGCATTATCAATTAAAACCATATGAGGAAAAGTGGCTTTCTCCTTGGTTAGCTTCACTTGGAGTTGATAACGAGACTCTTTAAGGCTAGCATGAGTACCACTCAAGGCCTTGTGAGCCTTGTCAAGTATATCAAGCTCCTCCTTGAGTCTAGCAAGATCAACCCCAAGTTTGGCCTTCTCGGAATTTAGCACATGAGATACAACAAGAGCATGATCAAGATCTTTATTCAATTTAGCATGGTCATCGTTGTGTGACTCCTCAAGAGCCAAACGATGACCGCGCTCTTCCTCAAGTGCATTAGAGAGATCCAATATCTCATCGGCATAGTCACGACTGTGCCCCTCCACCTTAGAGATGGTTTCTTCATGAGCCTCAATCATGTCATTGGCTTCGCCGAGTTGTTCCAGGAGAGCAACAAAGTGCTTCTTGGATTTACCCTTGGGCTTACTCATAAAAGACTCATATTCATTTTCCTCCTCACTATAACTCTCACTTTCATCAATGCAATCCGTCAAAGAAGGATTAGTAATGATGGTAGTTTTGATGTTGGGGTTACCTTGTTGGTGGCTTTAGCCATGAGGCACTTGGCGGTGATGTTCTCATTGGATGAGTCGAAGAGGGACACCCGGGGAGTTGTCGCAATGGCAATGGAGGCCATGGCAACCGACTCACCGTCTTAATCATCATCATGATACTCATTGTACTCTTCTTGTGCCACCAACCCCTTGGGAGGAGTCTTCTTGGTGAAGTTGCTCTTGTTGGGGAAGGACTTGGCCTTGTATTTTCGGATGAGCTTGCCACCATTGTCTCCCCTCTTCTCATATGGGAATTCCGCAACAAAGTGGCTCACATTGCCACAATTATAGCAAGTCCTCACGCGTTGCTTACCCTTCGCGCCACTTGGGTTGCTCTTATTGAAGTTGGGCCTTGTGTTCTTCTTCCTCCAAAATTGCCTTGAAGCGAGAGCCATGTGCTCATGATAAGCATATTTTGTATCTCCGGGGTTGCTCTCCTCTTCTTCCTCTTCGTCCTCTTCTTCCACACTAGCCTTGGCCTTCAAGGCAAGGTTGGGCTTCTTTGCTCGTTGCGAACGCAACACCGCATTGTCGGCGGTCTTGTCCAAGATCCTCATTGCCACAAACTCATCCAACACTTCACTTTGAGGACAAAGTGTGGAAGTCCGACCTTTGACGAATGACGGAGGACATGGCCTTGTGGTAAGGCATCATGGCCTTGAGGAACTTGCGCTTGATCGAATCGTCATTCGTATCCTTGCTCCCATGATCTCGGCGTGAGACCGCGAGAGTGGTTAATCTCCAGTAAAGGTCACGACGAGGTTCTTCATCTTCATTCATTGCAAACTCATCGGCTTCATATTGCACCACTTCATAGTTGGAGCGTTGTATGCTTGCGCTTCCCTTGTAAAGGGAAACAACATGGTGCCATGCTACCTTGGCCACGGTGAACGGTCGGAGATGTGCAATATCTTTAGATGGAATTGCATCTTGGATGATGAAGAGAGCATTCTCGTTGAATTGATGATCCACGTCTTCTCTAGGCGTGAAGTTTCTCGGGTCATGTGGATAGAAACCTTGCTCAATGATTCTCTAAAGATTAGTATTAACATGATTTAAATGACATTTAAAGCGATAGACCCAAGTGTCAAAATCCACATTTTTCACAATCTTAGGAGGAGAACCAGCATGATTCAAATGAGTGGAGGGAACCGGTCATCCATAAGTAAGAGGAGGTTCAACATGGGCAGAGATGCCACTACCATTTCTACCACTAGATAAAGGAACTTTGTCACTAGTAGCTTCCCCTTGTCGGAGTTAGCATCCATCACCTTGGTAGCGGGATCACCCACATTCGTTGGTGCGGTGGATAATTTAAGGCCTTCTAAGAACTTGTTAAAAATGCTTTCAACCTCGGTCGTCATGGAGGTTTTCAATGTTCCAAAGCCACATTGAACTCCTCACGAGAGACCGCGGTTCCCCCATCGGCTGTAGACAAGAACGGATTCACATAGAGTGCTCCTCCCCACCGTCTACGGTGTCAACCATACTCTTCGGACGACAAAGACCTTAATAAAGAGATGAGGCTCTGATACCAATTGAAAGGATTGATATAGTTGACTAGAGGGGGATGAATAGGCAACTAACAATTTTTACCTTTTCTTTACCAAATTAAACTTTGCATCAAAGTAGGTTGTCTAGAAATGCAACTAGGTGAGCAACCTATATGATGCAACAACAACAAGCATACAAGAAAGCAAGGAAAACAACACTAAGTAAGCTTGCACAAGTAAAGGTAAGAGATAACCAAAAGTGGAGCCGGTGGAGACGAGGATGTGTTACCGAAGTTCCTTCCCTTCGGAAGGAAGTACATCTTCGTTGGAGCGGTGTGGAGGCACAATGCTCCCCAAGAAGCCACTAGGGCCACCGTATTCTCCTAACTCCCTCACACAATGCGAGATGCCGTGATTCCACTATTGGTGCCCTTGAAGGCGGCGAACGAACCTTCACAAACAAGGTTGGGGCTATCTCCACAACTCAATTGGTGGCTCCCAACGATACCACGGAGCTTCACCACAATGGAATATGCCTCCGAGGTGACCTCAACCGTCTAGGGTGCTCAAACACCCAAGAGTAACAAGATCCACAAGGGATTAGTGGGTGGAATTAAATTTCTCTTGGTGGAAGTGTAGATCCGGGCCTTCTCACACTAGTGCGCGTCGATCCTAAACAAACGGTTTTTAACCCCTTTCCGCGATGGCATTTGGAACCGTCGCCAAGTGAGTGTGTGCGATAGGGTGTCCTTCCCACACGACCCAGAAATCGTCGGGGATAGGCCCTCCTGGGACCCAGGCTGGGGCTGTGTGCGATCGGGCGAGGCATCGAAACCCAATCATTTCCATAGGTATGTACATCCCACACGGTAATCCGAGAAAATCATTTCCGTAGGTATGTACATCCCACACGGTGAATCCCAAAAAATCATTTCCATTCATATGTATATCACACATAGTCAACCCAAGGAATACGTTTCCGTTCTTATGTACATCCCACACAGTCAATCAAGGGAAAACGTTTCCGTTCAGACATACATCCCACACAGTTTTATGTGTAGGATCATGTGTGAAAGGTGTAACTATCACACACGGTCTGCCTTGGTTAACTGTTTGCTTTTATCAACTATATCACACACGATTTGATGAAGAAAATTGTGTGGCATTGGGCTATCCATTGCAAGCGCTTTTACTGCTAGAACCGTTTGCAAAGGTCCATGACACATTTAGCAGGTTCATTAGTTTACAATTAATAATTCCAGTATTACGTAAATTCACATTTCATATCGAACAGCTGTTTGACAATTTCATATCAGGCACATAAATATATTATAACATCACAGTACGATAGCTACATGAAAACATCACAGTACAACATATAGCTAGTTCAACTTCATAAGAACAATATAATCATTTCCCTAATCGAGATCATCCAGGCTCGTCTTATCCACCTCTGCTTTTAGTTTAGTAAGAACCCGTTTTGAAAGGGCCAACTGGAAAAGTGCCTCCTCCTTCGCCAACACCATCTTAGCAAAGTTTGATTTAAAAATATCTGAGCTCATTCTCCACCTTCAACTTTTTATCCTGCATCTTGAAATATGCTTTAGTGTTGACAAGACTTTCTCTAAGCCTACGTGTGTTCTCTTCCTCATACATGCTCCAGAGCTTCGCTAGGCACATCTTCAAAGATTATGGCCACTCTTGATCAACCCACTCCAAGTAAGAACACTTGCATTCATCCTATAGTATTTAAAACTAGATCAGTAACAATTGTAGGGAAATGGGTTTATAGCAACATAGAAAATCACCAATGCTTATTTTGAAAAACTGAACAAACGTGTTAATTATGACATATCTTCTCAAAAAGATCAATGTGCAAATGAAATAATTGGTACTGAGACAACAACCAAATTATGGAACATCAGAAGCTATAATTAACTGCAATGACGCTACAAGTTCTTACTCATGTACAATAAATAACAAATTGAACATTTTATGAGGAAGGTGAATATAACTGCAACAGCATAGCGACAGTGTTTGGATGACAGCAAATTGATACTAACAGGTGTGTACATGCACAAATTTAGTAACATAGAACTAATAGCACTAAGGCCGTCCACTATGTATGCCAAAACTGGGGTAAACACAACTGTTGCTACATCTCGCACTGGTGCCACCTTTGGCGAGCCGATGTGATGAAAAAATCGGGGCCCGGACTCCTGAGCACGTAGTTGCTCCGATGCCCAGTTCCTTCGTGCCATAAAGATTTAGTATTTTACTGCTTGGCTTCTCGGATGTGTGGACCAAAGTTGGCTGCACAAACTGCTGAAGCGGTGCCAAATAATTTTCTAATGGCACCGCTGATGAGATGGCAACAATTTAAGATACTAGGTACAAACTGTGACCTTTGTCTTAGGATGCATTTGGTTGAAGGTGTGGTATGAATGGGTTGGGATAAAGGATGTTGTCTGAATCACATCTAACAAATGATTTGCAACAACGAAAGAGGGTCTAACCTTCTCTGCACATGCCAGAAACTTCCTCCCACTGTCCACAGAATCAAACGCAACTAGCTTCACGCATGGAGATTGATGGTGACAACGAGCAGATAGATCTTCAGCCACCCCACTCCATTCGTTGCCACTGATGGTCCTAGGGAGCTACAAGAGGAAGAAATGACTCAAATCGACTGCCGGGTAAAAATCCTTCATTCCAAGACATAGACCGAGAGAGAGAGAAGAGAGGCATACCCGGATGGTGAAGGAGTAGTCGCCGGAGGAGGAACCGCTGGAGAGGTCGTTGAAGAAGACCATGGCGACCCCGACGGTAGGATGCGAGACGGCGAGAGCGAGGAAGCGGCTATAGTTTAAAAATGAAGGAAGGAAGGAAGGAGTAAACATGGGAAATGTGACTTGTGGTCGGGGAGAAAAGTGGGTGGGGAAGGGGGGAAGGGGGGCGGGGGTAGATATTTTGGTGGTAGGCCAAAATTTTGGAAATGTGGAGGGAAACTTTGCACGCGGTGCCGCCGGACCATTCACTTTGAATGATTGTGTGCATCACAAATGATTCTTCTGCGTTACGCACATGGGATGAGTTTGATAATTCAAATTTTGGTGGAAATTTCCCCGGGTATGTCATTGCATAATTTAACATGGCTTGCTAATTTGGGCACACAAAAGAGCGTACAGCAGACATACCACACTTACTGAATCGAGCAATTTTAGTAATTACACAGATCCAGTTTACCTAAACATTGCTCTAACAAAAGACCAGCATTAAAAACAAAGCCTAAGTACGCATAATTTTAACGAATCCACCGCTGCGCCGGCCTATGCATCGCCGGTGTGAGATGAGACGTCGATGACTTGTCCTGGCGACATGCCACCGTTGGCGGACTCCGCGTCCCCCCTGCTGAAGTCGACCGCGTCCTCGTCCTCATCCTCATCCTCGGCACCACCCTCAAGGTTGTAGTACTCGTAGTAGTGGCTGCGCCAGAGCTCGTGTTGGTACTCCACCGCCGATTCCTGGACGGACAAACTCTTCTCTACCTCGACCTCGGCCACACGCAACTCCTCCTCCCGGCGCTCCTCGATCTCCGCCGCCTCCTGCATCTCCAGCTCCAGCTCGGCGACCTCATGAGGAAGCGGGTGCTCCATGGCCACCGCTGCCTTTTCAGAAGTGGGTTGCATGCTGGAGTCCGAGGTGGCCTGGAATATCTTGGCGTGTGCATCCTCGATCTTGGCGTGGATGGCCTCGACCCGAGCGAGGCGACATCGGTGGCAGCGGCAGCTCGGCGCTCTCGGCGTTTGCAGCCGCCGTTGCGGCAACGCTGCGGCCGTCTTAGCTGCTGCGGCTGCCACAACGGCTGCCGACGCCCTCTCGACGGAAGCGGTCACGCTCAATGCAGATGCGGCGGCACTCTCGGTGTAGGCGGCCGCACTCTCGGCGCAAGCGGTGGCGCTCGGGGGGGGGCATCGTACGGGCCTTCACGAAGCGTTTCCACAGCGTCATCTTTGCAAGAAGGGGTGCGGGAATGGGGATTGGGATTCGTGGATTCGGGGTTGCCGCACTAGAGCGCATTTGCCGCCAAGTGATAACCCAGAAGTATAGGGGGTCGCAACAGTTTTCGAGGGTAGAGTATTCAACCCAAATTTATTGATTCGACACAAGGGGAGCCAAAGAATATTCTCAAGTATTAGCAACTGAGTTGTCAATTCAGCCACTCCTGGATAACTTAATATCTGCAGCAAAGTATTTAGTAGCAAAGTATTATGATAACAGTGGTAATGGTAATAAAAGTAGTATTTTTGGTGTTTTATAGTGATTGTAACAGTAGCAACGGGAAAGTAAACAAGCGAAGAACAATATGTGAAAAGCTCGTAGGCATTGGATCGGTGATGGAGAATTATGTCAGATGCGGTTCATCATGTAACAATCATAACATAGGGTGATACAGAACTAGCTCCAATTCGTCAATGTAATGTAGGCATTGTATTCCGAATATAGTCATACGTGCTTATGCAAAAGAACTTGCATGACATCTTTTGTCCTACCCTCTCGTGGCAGCGGGGTCCTATTGGAAACTAAGGGATATTAAGGCCTCCTTTTAATAGAGTACCGGAACAAAGCATTAGCACATAGAGAATACATGAACTCCTCAAACTATGCTCATCACCGGGAGTGGTCCCGATTATTTTCACTTCGGGGTTGCCGGATCATAACACATAGTAGGTGACTATAGACTTGCAAGATATGATCAAGAACAGACATATATTCATGAAAACATAATAGGTTCAGATCTGAAATCATGGCACTCGGGCCCTAGTGACAAGCATTAAGCATAGCAAAGTCATAGCAACATCAATCTCAGAACATAGTCGATACTAGGGATCAAACCCTAACAAAACTAACTTAATTTCATGATAGATCTCATCCAACCCATCACCGTCCAGCAAGCCTACGATGGAATTACTCACACACGGCGGTGAGCATCATGAAATTGGTGAGGGAGGATGGTTGACGATGACGACGGCGACGAATCCCCCTCTCCGGAGCCCCGAACGGACTCCGGATCAGCCCTCCCGAGAGGTTTTAGGGCTTGGCGGCGACTTCGTATCATAAAACGCGATGAATTCTTCTCTCTGATTTTTTTCTCCCCGAAAGCAAATATATAGAGTTGGCGTCGGAGGAGCTCCAGGCGGCCCACGAGGTAGGGGGGCGCACCCTCCACCCTCATGTACAGGGTCTGGGCCCCTTGGTCTTCATCTTTTGCAAGGATTTTTTATTATTTCCAAATAGACTGAAACGCCCCGGATTCGATGCGCCAGGTGTCCGTCAGTTATTCGCCGTCTTTGCCATGTCATGTGCTTGCGTGTTGCACTTTGCCATGTCATCATCTGCATTTCATATCATGTCATCATGCGCGTCTCATTTTGCATACATGTTCGTCTCATGCATCCGAGCATTTTCCCCGTTGTCCGTTTTGCAATCCGGCACTCCTATGTCTCCCGGCGCCCCCTTTTGCCTCTTTTCGTGTGCGGGTGTTAAACGGTCTCGGAATGGACCGAGGTTTGTCAAGCGGCCTTGGTATACCACCGGTAGACCGCCTGTCAGGTTTCGGGTCATTTGGAGGTCGTTTGATACTCCAACGGTTAACCGGGTAACCGTAAGGCCCTCTTTTGTGTGCAGCCCAACACCCCTTCCAAAGTGGCCCAAAACCCAGCAAACTCCCCTCTATGCTCTCGGTCGTTCGATCACGATCGCGTGGCCGAAAACCGCGCCTCATTTGGAGCTTCCTAGCTCCTCCTACCTATAAATAAGTGACCCCCTCCGAAATTCGCGGATGAACCCCCCCGAAACCCTAGCTTCTTCCTCCTCCCGCAGCCGGACACGTCCGGACCCCGCCGGACATGTCCATCGGCCACCTCGCTCCGGCCAATCCGGCGCCGCCACGTCGCCCCGCCGCTGCTCTCCTCCAACCGGCGCGCGCCACCTCGCCTCCCTCACGCGCCCGGCCACCGAGCGATCCGGCCGCCCGGGCGAACGAACACGCCCGGGCCGCCGCCCAGCGCTCCTCACGCTTCGCCCGGCCGCGCCCGAGGCAACCGTCGCCTCCGCCGCCTCGCGCCCGTCGCCGCCCGCCTCGCCGTCCTTGGCCCCGCCTCGTCCGACCACGGCGCGCCGCGCGCCGCCTCTCGCCCCACCGTCCTCGCATGTCGCCGCCCGTGCCACCGCCACGACCCGCCGCCCGGCCACCGCCGACCACGCCGCCCGGCCGCTGCCTGCCGCCCAGCCTGCGTCTGCCGCCGCCACCCGGTCTCCGCCCGTCCCCATGGCGCTCTCCGGCGAATCCGGCAAAGGCGGCGGATCAACCTCCTCGGCCTCTCCCTCGACTCGGCCGCCTTCTCCGGCGAAATCCGGCCTGCCTCGGAGTCCGTGCACGAGGTTGACCTCGAAATTCCTCTAAGTCCTTAATTTTTCAGCATTTTCTTGCCATGTTTGACCTGCATAACTCTGTGCATACTGCTCCGTTTCGTGCGTGTAATATGTCAAATTGTTCGCCTCGACGAGTAAATCATTTCTTCTCATTGCATCATTTATATTTGAGCTCATATTAATGCCTGAAATGCTGTTAGAAGAGGGCTATGTGATGTTAGTTACAGATTCTTATCAGAACATGCACTTTTGTCATTTTTGCCATGATTGATGTGTGCATCCTATGAACTTGAGTCCTACATGTGTTTTGTAATATGCCATGCCATGTTTACAGGGGTGTATGCCATGTATTTTTTTGATATTTGTGGTGACTAGCACAAGCATGCAAACTAGGCTTCATGATGTTGATGATTTCAGCCCCTGTTCTGCTGATATTTTTATGCCATGTAAACTTGATGCTACCGAGAGATCCATCCTTATTTTGAGATACTTCAGTAAGGATGTTTTTAACATATGGTTATTCTATATCCATCCATGCCCTTGTTTGCAATTATGGAGTGCCATAGCTTGAGTCAACCGAGCTCTACTTTTGCTATAAAATGTTTCCTGGCAGGTTTACATGTTATTCAATTTTGCCAAGGTTGTTGGAGTTGATCCGTGTATGCTATGATGTTGTTCTTGCCATGTATAGCTTATGCCATGTCTTCTTACTGTGAATTGCCTTGCCATGCCATGTATTGCTCTGTGGTGAGTGGTTCAAGCTCACCAACATGCCTACTTATTGTTGTTCCTGCCATGTATGAATCTGTCATATAACTTGCCATGTTTACATGGGTGCCATCATATTTTCTGATCCTTTTTGGCTTATGGTTAGTAAGGGACTTTTGTTCTATGAAACTATTAGATTCATGCCATGCCTTTTTTGCCATGATAAGTTCCTTTAGCATGCTGTTTGATAGCTCTAAACATTGCAACCTGATGTTATTTCCTGATAAGTCTGAAACTGTTATTATTTGCAATCTTGCCATGTCCTTTTGAGCATGTTCTAGTGATTTCTGGAGATAGCTCAGTGTTCATGTTTTGTCATGCTTTACCCGTAGTTCATGTACATGCCTTTTGTTTTCATGTTAAGATGTTGTAGCTTGTTGTTTAGGTGCTTGCAATATGCCTAGTTGCTGTTTTGGACAGATTGTTGCTATAACTTGGTTCATGTGTATGTGTTGAACCGTTGTCTCGCTTTTGAGTGTGCTCTATATGAAACTTGCTTGATTTTGCATGTAGTTTCATATTATCATGTTGCATCCTTGTTTTGAGGTGTTTTCTTGATGTTTGTATGCATTTTGCATCAATTCCATGCTTATCTTGTTTTGCTCATATCTTCTAGGCCGTAGCTCCAAATCTAATGAACTTTATATGTAACTTGACTACAATTTCATGTAGATCATCATGGTGCATCTTAACTTGCTGTTTAACAACTTGAACATAAGGTTTATTCAGATCTGAACCAATTTCGAAATATGCATATGAGGACTTACTTAATTGTTATATGTTGTTCCGGCCTCATTTAAACTTGCCTTGATGTGTTGCTCTTGTTTGCATCATCTCTTGCCATGAGTAGCTTCATGTAGCTTTGTCATGCATCATGCTTGTTGTGCATCATGTCAGTTCATGTGTGGTGTGTTTACTATGTTGTGTGCTTCTTCTTGTTAGTTCCTGTTTTGTTGCGATCGTGAGGATTCGTTCGTCTACGCTTGGTTCGACTTCGTGGATTCATCTTCTTCATGGACTCGTTCTTCTTCCTTGCGGGATTTCAGGCAAGATGACCGCTACCCTGGATCTCACTACTATCATTGCTATGCTAGATGCTTCGTTCTTTCGCTATGCTGCGCTACCTATCACTTGCTGCTCAAGCCTCCCAAATTTCCATGAACCTCTAACCTTTGTCACCCTTCCTAGCAAACCATTGTTTGGCTATGTTACCGCTTTGCTCAGCCCCTCTTATAGCGTTGTTAGTTGCAGGTGAAGATGAAGTTTGTTCCTTGTTGGAACATGGAGATGTTGTTCCTTGTTGGAACATGTTTACTTGTTGGGATATCACAATATATCTTATTTAATTAATGCATCTATATACTTGGTAAAGGGTGGAAGGCTCGGCCTTATGCCTGGTGTTTTGTTCCACTCTTGCCGCCCTAGTTTCCGTCATATCGGTATTATGTTCCCGGATTTTGCGTCCCTAACGCGGTCGGGTGATTTATGGGACCCCTTGACAGTTCGCTTTGAATAAGACTCCTCCAAAGCAAGGCCCAACCTTGGTTTTACCATTTGCCTCACCACCACCTATTTTCCCTTGGGAGTAATTAACCCAAGGGTCATCTTTATTCAGCCCCGGGCCAATGCTTGTCTAAGTGTTGGTCCAAACCAGAGCCACTTGCGGTGCCGCCCCTAGGCAACTTGGGGTATCGTCGGTTGCCGTCCGTAGTGTTGATCCGGGGGTTGCCTGAGAACGAGATATGTGCAGCTCCTATCGGGATTGTCGGCGCATCGGGCGGTCTTGCTGGTCTTGTTTTATTACTATCGAAATGTCTTGTAGCCGGGATTCCGAGACTGATCGGGTCTTCCCGGGGAGAAGGAATATCCTTCGTTGATCGCGAGAGCTTATCATGGGCTAAGTTGGGACACCCCTGCAGGGTTTGAACTTTCAAAGCCGTGCTCATGGTTATGTGGCAGATGGGAATTTGTTAATATCCGGTTGTAGTAAACTTGAAGTAAACTCTTCTAAAATACACCAACCGTGTGCGTAACCGTGAGTGTCTCTTTTCCGGGTTGATCGAGAGGAGAACACGGTTTCTTGGGTTATGTCTGACGTAAGTAGGAGTTCAGGATCACTTCTTGATCATTACTAGTTGACGACCGTTCCTTTGTTTCTCTTCTCGCTCTCTTTTGCGTATGTTAGCCACCATATCATGCTTAGTCGTTGCTGCAACCTCACCACTTTACCCCTTCCTTTCCCATTAAGCTTTGCTAGTCTTGATACCCATGGTAATGGGATTGCCGAGTCCTCGTGGCTCACAGATTACTACACCACCAGTTGTAGGTACAGGTTCATGCGATGATCATGACGCGAGAGCGATGTTTGCTTGTTTTGGAGTTCTTCTTCCTCGTCGATCAGGGGATAGGTTCCAGGTCGGCAGCCTGGGCTAGCAGGGTGGATGTCATTGGAGTTTCTGTTTATGTTTCATCCGTAGTCGGATGTTGATCTTGTATATGATGTGATGTTGTATTCATGTGGCATTGTATGCCTTATGTTTGTATCCCCATCTATTATGTAATGTTGATGTAATGATATCCACCTTGCAAAAGCGTTTCAATATGCGGGCCTATCCTTGGTGGGACCGTCGAGTTCCTTTTGGATAGGGTCGCATATTGGGCGTGACATAGACGTTCCGTGGAGTTTCAGGTCATTCCGAGAACTTTTGTTTCTGCACATAGATAACACTATGGAAAGTCTCCTGAAAACAGCGTCAGTCCGGGTTAGTTCCATTCAAATCATGCAAGTTAGAGTCCAAAACAAGGGCAAAAGTGTTTGGAAAAGTAGATACGACGGAGACGTATCATGAAGCTTAAGGAGTGACACTTAAATAGACACAGATATTTTCATCGCAAACGGTTCTTAGAAAACAATTGTGTGTGATGTTGTAGATATTTTTTATTAGCGGTGAAAGACGAATTTGGAGTAAAGTGCCAGCGGATGGTGTTTTAAATGAACGAGAAATTTTGTAGTACTAATACAATTGTATGTCAAATTTTTGGAAAATTTCAGGGGTCATTTGACCTTTTAAGACATTCAAGTGATTTTCTAGCCATTTAATGACCCTAATTGGAATTTGAACTACATGTACATGCAACAGCTAACCATAACGGTTTGAAAACTTATATTTCGTGTACTTATGTGCGATTTAATTACATGTGCAGTAAATTGGAAGGAATTTTCAAATATATTGGTCTAACGGCTAAGACATAATTAAGCATGGAGTGACATGGCATTTTAATTCCAAAAAAAATCAGAAATACATGAAACCTTGGTTGATGTAATGTCATGCCACCAAGATGATGTGGTAAAAAAATTGGCATGTTTGACGAAAGTTTGGACAGACACCCCTCACAAACCGGAGCAACTCACTAGAAGGCTCGTGGTTCAGAGAGGGAACAATGCATGTTTGATGACGAACGGAAAATAGCTTCCTCTTACGGTCTTCAATTTTTTTCTACGTCTAACATGCACTACTACAACTGTAATGTGCAATTTTTGAAAATTCTAGGGGTCATTTGACCTTTTAAAGACATTTAAGTGATTTTCTATCCATTTAATGACCGTAATTCAAATTCGAACTACATCTACATGCAACGCCTAACCACAACGGTTGAAAAAACATATTTGTGTGTTTGTGTGCGAGTTAATTCCATGTGCAGTAAACTAGAAGGAATTTTCAAATATATTTGTCTCACGACATGGACACATGCATGCATACGTATGCATGGGGTGACATGGCATTTTAATTCCAAAAAAAATCAGAAACACATGAAACCTTGGTTGATATAATGTGATGCCACCAAGATGATGTGGTAAAGAAATTGGCATGTTTGACAAAAGTTTGGACACACCCCCCTCACAAACCAGAGCAACTTGCTAGAAGGTTCGTGGTTCTGAGAGGGAACAATGCATGTTTGATGACGAACGGGAGATAGCTTTCTCTTACGGCCTTCAAATTTTTTCTACGTCTAACGTGCAGTACTACAACTGTAATGTGAAATTTTGGAAAATTCTATGGGTCGTTTGACCTTTTAAAGACATTTAAGTGATTTTCTAGCCATTTAATGACCGTAATTTAAATTTGAACAACATCTACATGCAATGCGTAACCAAAACTGTTTGAAAAATCATATCTATGTACTTGTGTGCGAGCTAATTCCATGTGCAGTAAATTAGAAGGAATTTTCAAACATATTGGTCTCATGACATGGAGACATGCATACGTATGCATGGAGTGACATGGCATTTTAATTCCAAAAAATAAAACAATGATCAGAAAAAACAAGAAACCTTGGTAGATGTAATGTCATGCCACCAAGATGATGTGGTAAAGAAATTGGCATGTTTGACGAACGTTTGGATACACACCCCTCACAAACCGGAGCAACTCGCTAGAAGGCTCGTGGTTCAGAGAGGGAACAATGCATGTTTGATGACGAACCGGAGATATTACGGCCTTCAATTTTTTTTCTACGTCTAACATGCACTACTACAACTGTAATGTGAAATTTTTGAAAATTCTAGGGGTCATTTGATCTTTTAAAGACATTTAAGTGATTTTCTAGCCATTTAATGACCGTAATTCAAATTTGAACTACATCTACATGCAACGCCTAACCAAAATGGTTTGAAAAATCATATTTGTGTGTTTGTGTGCGAGTTAATTCCATGTGCAGTAAACTAGAAGGAATTTTCAAACATATTTGTCTCACGACATGGACACATGCATGCATACGTATGCATGGAGTGACATGGCATTTTAATTCCAAAAAATCAGAAACACATGAAACCTTGGTTGATATAATGTCATGCCACCAAGATGATGTGGTAAAGAAATTGGCATGTTTGACGAAAGTTTCGACAAACCCCCCTCACAAACCGGAGCAACTCGCTAGAAGGTTCGTGGTTCCGAGAGGGAATAATGCATGTTTGATGACGAACGGGAGATAGCTTTCTCTTACGGCCTTCAAATTTTTTTCTACGTCTAGCGTGCAGTACTACAACTGTAATATGAAATTTAGGAAAATTATATGGTTCGTTTGACGTTTTAAAGACATTTAAGTGATTTTCTAACCATTTAATGACTGTAATTTAAATTTGAACAACATCTACATGCAACGCCTAACCAAAACAGTTTGAAAAATCATATCTATGTACTTGTGTGCGAGCTAATTCCATGTGCAGTAAATTAGAAGGAATTTTCAAACATATTGGTCTCACGATATGGACACATGCATACATATGCATGGAGTGACATGGCATTTTAATTCCAAAAAATAAAAAAATGATCAGAAAAACATGAAACCTTGGTTGATGTAATGTCATGCCATCAAGATAATGTGGTAAAGAAATTGGCATGTTTGACGAACGTTTGGACACACACCCCTCACAAACCGGAGCAACTCGCTAGAAGGTTCGTGGTTTCGAGAGGGAACAATGCATGTTTGATGACGAACGGGAGACAGCTTCCTCTTACGGCCTTCAAATTTTTTCCTACGTTTAACTGCACTAATACAACTGTCATGTGAAAATTTGGAAAATTTCAGGGGTCATTTGACCTTTTAAAGATATTTAAGTGATTTTCTAACCATTTAATGACCGTAATTCAAATGTGAACTACATCTACATGCAACGCCTAACCATAATGGTTTGAAAAATCATATTTTTGTGTACTTAAAAGTAGTTAGTTCCATGTGCAGTAAATTAGAAGGAATTTTCAAATATATTGGTCTCAAGGCATGGGCACATGCATGGAGTGGATGCCATGGCATTTTAATTCAAAAAAGATAAAAAATGATCAAAAAAACGCGAAACCTTGCTTGATTTAATGTCATGCCACCAAGATGATGTGGTAAAAAATTGGTCTGTTTGACGAAAGTTTGGACACACATCCCTCACAAACCGGAGCAACTCACTAGAAGGTTCGTTGTTCCGAGAGGGAACAATGCATGTTTGATGACGGACGGGAGATAACTTACGCTTACGGACTTCAAATTTTTTCCTACGTTTAACGTGCACTAATACAACTGTCATGTGAAAATTTGGAAAATTTCTGGGGTCATTTGACCTTTTAAAGACATTTAAGTGATTTTCTAACCATTTAATGACCGTAATTCAAATTTGAACTACATCTACATGCAATGCCTAACCAAAACGGTTTGAAAAAACATATTTTTGTGTATTTGTGTGAGAGTTAAAAAACCATCAGACGATGTATATATCTGGTGTTCAAAAAAGAAAATGTTAAGATCTGGCAAGACAACCGGCTCCCACACGATTGGCACTCTATCTCGCGGCTTGAGGTTTAGTAGGTGATTGGAGGGGATCATTAATCAGACACGGTTATGTATTGGAAACCATCAGCTATTATGTTCACACACGGATTTTGCTGTGGGAGTCGTGTGTAATTCAAACTACAATACTCGTAAATTCCGGCGGCCGACGTGTGTACTATCCCCGTCGATCTAGGTTCCGGCCGCCAATAAATACTACCTTGCTCACGTCGTCCCGCCTGCATTCTCATCTACATCCTCCCCTCGCACGCCCTCTCCCTCTCTCTCTCTCTCTCTCTCTCTCTCAAATCTCTGCCATGGCGCCGCCGATCTGCCCACGCGCCGGCGAGGAGTCGCCACCCCCCGAGGACGCTCACTCGATTAGCAGCGACGAGGACCCCTACGCGCCGCCTGATGAGGTTGCGCCGGACCCCCCAACTTTGGATTGGTTTTGGGGCTAGTACAATCTTTGTCTGTGGAAGTCGGCATGCCGCCGAGAAAGCCAGGCACGTGGCGTTCAAGAAGGAGATGGCAGAGGAGGAAGCCAGCTACCAGGCAGCCTGTGAAGCCCGTGATGCCGCCTGGAAAAAGGAAGCGGCAGAGCATTGGGGGCGGGCGCGTCGTCATGCCGAGGAGGTGTATGAAGACGGGTACTTCGCGAGGAAGGTCATAGGCGTTGGGCGCCTCGTCGCTGCATGGAGGTGGGCCGATAAGCTCCAGTGTTGTGACGCCCGGATAATTAAGCTACAGTGAACCTCTGCTAATGAAGCCACGCCACCTCGATTATAGTTGCTAATCTCGAATTTGTTCGAAACCGATTCAAATTCAAATTCAAAATCAGGCAAACAATAAAAGTTTTCAAATATTAAAACTAAAATGATCGGAGTGAACCAAATACTGCATAGGTAATTGTGGTGAAGAAGCAACATTTTTATAAAGCGTTTAAATGCTCTAATATAAATAAAATAGTAGCAAACATAATTATTTAAATGCCTTTACTAATTAAAAAAATATCAAATCAAATTATTTGGGGACTAGACTTCTGGTGGCACTGCAGCTTATTGCATAGTATTTATGTGTTAATGCTCCACTTTTACAAAAGTCATTTGGACCAAGTTTTAAATGGAAAACAACAGCTAATTAAAATAAAACAGAAAAGGAAGAAAAAAAAGCAAGAAAAGAAAACGGAAACCACACCCTTTCCCCCATCAATAACTGCCCAAATTGCCAACTCAACCGACCAGCCGCCCACCTAACCCCTCCATAACCCCCCACCGATGGAAACCCTAGCCCATCGCACCCACTCCCCCCCACTCGCTCCTCCTCCCCTCTCCCCCCGATGCCGATCTGGATCGGGGATGAAACCTCCCTCGATGCCGTTCCCCATCGCCCCTGACACCGCCCGTCGGGGCCCCCCGTCGCTTGTCGTCGACAACCGCCGGTCGGAACCTCCCCACCGCCCGCCGTCATCGGCGCCGCCTCCCCCCCATCGCTCGACGCCGTGCGGCGCACCACTGCTGCCCGAGGACCTCGCCAGAGAACACTCCGCCAGCTCCCACCCACATCGCCGCTGTGGCCTCGCCCCGTCACCATCCCCCTGCCCGAGCCACCCGCCGCCTTAACGAACCCGCCAGACGGATCGATCCGCCGTCATTGGACTTCCCCCTCGTCGGATCGTCCCCGTCCTCCTCCACGCCTTCTCCGACGAGCCTCGTCGGCCACCCCTACTCGGCAACAGCCGTGAGCGCACCCCCCCCCCATTCATCTCCCTCTCTCGCCGCCATGCACGTCCGCCCGAGCCACACTGCGATCACCCCGCACCGGCCGCCACCGGCCCGTGACCACTCATGCGCGCGGTGCTTTGCAGCGCCCGCACCTCTCGCAGCCTGCCCGCCTTGCCGCCGTTCCCCTCACCCATGACCCTCCTCGCCGTGACCAACCGCCCAGGGCCAGGGCTCGCCGCCCTATTTGGCGGCGCCCGCCGAGGCTCGCCCACCTCTGGCGCCCATGCCCGTTACCACGCACGCCCAGTCGGCCTCTGACAGGCCCTTTGCCGGGTGGGGCCCGATGCCCCTGACAATGCCCTTGCGTGAGGCCCCACACCCTAAAACAAAAATTAAAAAGAAATGAAAATGTAATTAATAAAATCATTAGTCAGTTAATTAATTAATTAGTAAAATAATTAAGTCAATTAATTATGTTTAAACTAATCTAATCCATTAGTTAATTTAATTAAGCAATAATTAATTAGCTAAACCCTACTTAAACTAAAAAGTGTATGACGTGCGGGACCCACACGTAGTTGACCCGCCACCGCAACGTTGATCGCCGACGTCGACATGACATCATGCTGATGTCATAATTCCATTTTCGAATTAAATTAAATAATTAATTAAATTTCAAAAATTAATAAAATCTTTAGAAAATCATATCTTTTAATCCGTAACCCGGATTAAAATATTTTCAACATGAAAGTTGCTCGAGCGACGAGACGAATCCGGATCACGCAATCCGCTCGTCCGCCACACACACCCCTAACCTATCGAACTCGCAACTTTCCCCCTCCGCTCCTCTGCTCGAAAACACGAAACACCGGGATATTTTCCGGATGTTTCCTTCACCGGTATCACCTATCCTGCGTTAGATCACCTCTAGCACCGCATTTTTCATGTTATGCTTTGATTGATCTGTTATTTATTATGTTCCCTCCGTTACTTTTCGGTGAGACCCGAGACCGCTGCCGGTACCCACTTGATCGACTACGGCGTTGACGACCCTCTCTCTTGCCGAGCAACCAGGCAAGCCCCCTTTGATCACCGGATATCGCCTACTCTTCTCTATACTGCTTGCATTAGAGTAGTGTAGCATGTTACCGCTTTCGCTTAATCCTATATTGCTGCATAGCCTGTCCTTGCTACTCTTGTTGTTACCTTTATCTGCTATCCTACCTTGCTTAGTATAGGATGCTAGTATTTCCATCTCAGGCCCTACATTCTTGTCCGTCTCATGTGCTATACTATCGGGCCGTGATCACTCGGGAGGTGATCACGGGTATATACTTATAATTATACATGATACTTGTGGTGACTAAAGTCGGGTCGGCTTGTGGAGCACCCGCGAGTGATTCACGGATTAGGGGCTGAAAGGACCTGTGTCCCGACGGCCCTCTGGATGGATCTTTGTGGCGGAGCGACAAGGCAGGTTGAGACCGCCTAGGAGAGAGGTGGGCCTGGCACTGTTTGGCGTTCGCGGATACTTAACATGCTTAATGAGATCTTGGTATTTGATCTGAGTTGGCTACGGGCCTATACGCACTAACCAACTACGTGGGAAAGATATGGGCACTCGGCGTCGTGGTATCAGCCGAAGCACTTCAGACGTCAACACGGAGCAGCCGCCGGATTGGACTGAACGCACGCTAGGCTAGGTCTGCTTCGGTAGGCCTCGCAACGTGCATGTGTGCTATGGGCGATGGGCCCGGACCCTGTCGCTTAGGTTTAGACCGGCGTCTTTGGCCTCTCTGTTGTGCCTAGGTGGGGCTGCGGCGTGTTGATCTTCAGCGGCGGGCATGACCCAGGAAAGTGTGTCCGCCAAATGGGATCAAGCGTGTTGGGTAAGTTGGTGCACCCCTGCAGGGAAGTTAATCTATTCGAATAGCCGTGATCTTCGGTAACAGGACGACTTGGAGTTGTACCTTGACCTTATGACAACTAGAACCGGATACTTAATAAAACATACCCTTCCAAGTGCCAGATACAACCGGTGGTCGCTCTCTCTTAGGGCAACCAGGAGGGGATCGCCGGGTAGGATTATTGCTATGTGATGTTACTTGGAGGACTTCAACCTACTATCTTCTACCTGTTGCAAGACGAAGGTGACGTGCGTAGTCTTCGACATGACTAGCTATCCCCCTCTTATTCTGGCATTCTGCAGTTCAGTCCATCGATATGGCCCTTTACACATATACCCATGCATATGTAGTGTAGCTCCTTGCTTGCGAGTACTTTGGATGAGTACTCACGGTTGCCTTGTTCCCCTTTTCCCCTATCTCTACTCGATTGCTGCAACTGCATTTATGGAGCCAGGAGATGACGCCACCGTCGATGACGACTACTACACCGGAGGTGCCTACTACTACGTGCAGCCCGCTGACGACGACCATGAGTAGTTAGGAGGATCCCAGGCAGGAGGCTTGCGCCTCTTTCGATCTGTATCCCAGTTTGTGCTAGCCTTCTTAAGGCAAACTTGTTTAACTTATGTCTGTACTCAGATATTGTTGCTTCCGCTGACTCGTCTATGATCGTGCACTTGTATTAGAGCCCTCGAGGCCCCTGGCTTGTATTATGATGCTTGTATGACTTATTTATGTTTTAGAGTTGTGTTGTGATATCTTCCCGTGAGTCCTTGATCTTGATCGTACACATTTGCGTGCATGATTAGGGTACGATTGAATCGAGGGCGTCACAAGTTGGTATCAGAGCCGACTGCCTGTAGGAATCCCCCTTCCACACTCCTTGGCCGAAGTCGAGTCTAGACATTGCAAAAACTTTTACTAACTTGGTTGTGTGCCTTACGGGCCCACGTCGCCATCGGGTGGTATTAGGATCTTTTACTCCTCGATCTTTACTGCGGGATTACGAACTCTCTTCTATTCGGGTTAAACGATTTTTACTAAAATCTAACTTTAGGATCTCGTTACTACTTCCTCCAAGAGAACCCCTCACTACGTGATTGCTCCGTGAACCGTAAGAATTTGAAGATACTCTCCGATATTCTCTCGAGACCTTGTGCAGCCGCTTTTGCAATTCCCTACCACCGAAACATCCCTATGGATAAATACTTACGCTGTCGTTCTTACTTTTATTCCCGATTAATCTTGTTATTACAAGATACCCTGAAATTCCTCTAATGTTCCGAGAATACTTTGCACCTACTGCCTTGCAGTTCTTTGCCACCGAATACCCCTAAGAATAATTTCTCGCACTTTCCGAGTATCCGCTCATCCCGCTTGTTCAGGTGTTTCACAAAAGTCTTTGAAATACTATTCAATCCTCCGAAAATCCTTAGCCGCTTTATTGCTCTGCAGCTACTTGTCTACTTGCATTATGGATGCTTCCCATATATCTGGCAATATTCACTAGTATCTTTTGACACCGTCATTTTGATCCTATTGGTTCAACATGTGTGCGAATGCACACAATCATCTATCAACCCTTCTAAAATATCTTTCCGCTCGGACATCATTTTGAACATGAGCTGGTTCTCGACCAAACTATCTGTCGTCGATTGTGCCTCTGGTATATTCAATTGATCCATCCTTGATCAGAACGTCTGCTTCTGATCCTTTGTTTTGGAAATCATAATTCCTTTGCATTTAAGCTACGAATTATTCAAATGCTTCCATAACCTGTTGCATTTGCATGCCTTCCTCTTCTGGTTGAGTATCGATACTCATATCAGATCCTTTGTGGACCATCAAGTCCTTTGTTGGATTGTTATCCGACAGTGTCCTTCATAATTAATCACTTTGTGAGTTCTTTCTCCGATACATATTGCCTTTGGTAAATTGTATCCTCTGCTTTCTCAGCCCTGCTCAGCTTTCGAGCTGGTGGTATTTCTATTGAAGCTTGTGGTATATATTTCCACGATACCCTGATGGGTTGAACCTATGCCTTCCTTAATATGTGTGAACTCGACTGTTTTCATGAGTCATACACTTCGGTATTTTGCCGGATAAAATTTCAACACTACAACTTCCTCAAGGTGAGAAGTGAATGACAGGTTATGCATTGGAGAAGTGGGAGTCGACCTTGAACTTTGTGTTCATGCCCATGGACACGATGTAGATCTTATCATTAAAGCTTCTCTGAAATTAACTATTCCTTTGGTATAAGTTCATCTTATATCCGATCCGCCTTTTGCAATCGTGGTTCCGACCATGTTCTCTTTTAAATACCATTTCTCGTGCAAGTTTAAGCTCTTGTCTTCGGTAGAGCAATACCCCAGTCCAACTTCTACCTTGATCTGTCATCGAGTATTACCCCCCTGGTATGTCGAGATTATCATGGAACTGCATAACTTCTTATGAGTTCTTCATTAAGTGCTACATTCCCACTGATTCCAATTTTTCACGGGCTCTGAGTTATTAAACACTCAAAGACACCAATAACTGAACCGAGTCTGCATTACGGCTCAACGACAGTTGATAATCTTCTTTAAGTACGAGTTTGTACCCGATCACATCATTCCTAGCCTGATCGGCTATATCATTATCATGCTAAATTTTAACTGTGCTACCGGGTCCTCCTTCTCGGAGCACATATTTCGACGGTGAGCTAATCTTACAATCGATCTCCCTCGTCATATCGTTTGACCTTGTACAGCAAGCTTGATTTCGAGTTTGTGTTGTACCCATGGTTCCAATGACTTTTGGCTTCACCATTCCTTTGACTTGATGTCGTCGCTGATTGATTACTTCTTCATGAAATCTGTCGACAAATGTGTCGTGATCATCATCAACCTTATGAGCTCATCCAAGAATTCAATTGAATTCATGATGGGTAATACCATCCTTGCCCCTCGATGATTCATGTTCTCATCGACCACTTTATTGCCTTCCGTTCAACACAACTTGATCGTGTTTTGTGTAAACCTTGAGATCCCTGCTACCCAGCAGTTGGTCTTCCTTACCTCGGGAGTATTACCATCTCTTTTTGTCAAGAATGTGGTGAGAATTTCACAACCTCTTAAGAATTCTTGATATCATAATACTTGTTGCCATCTTCGTTCATTCCTTGATCCCCGTATTGTTTTCAACCGGAATACCGACAATTGAGCTATGACGTGTGAATTCAAAACTTCTAGCAACCCTATCGCTTTGAAGTGAATGGGTGATAGATCATTCTAAGTCTTTCGATAATTGAATCACCATTCTAACATTGGCCGTGCAACCCAACCCATATTTCGGGTGCATCGTTCAACCAATGTTTAATTATGTATGTTTTCCTCGAGCATACAACATTATATCATTTCAATCAACAAGTGTCATCTTCTTGTTCACATTATTGTGGAAATCCATCCGTTTGGAATTCTTGATGAATTGTCGCTGAGCCCATCAGCCACCTTCTCATTCCCTCCTTGGTTTAACGATGAACTATTGCTTCAGAAACCCGCTCCCATAGTTCATTTCTCAAGGATCTTGCAATGTCATTTCGACGATTTGTGTTGCACCTTTTCCTCTCGGACCCCCTGAGTCTGAGGTATCACGACACCAATTGGATATGAATCTCGGTCAGATATGATGGTTGGGACAACTTTCCAAGAGTTATGATGTTGAACCTTTGATGACCCGGTAACATGATGTCATGCCTAGCACCCCCCGGTGGAGGACCTATCATTATAGATTCCTTTTCAGCAAGGTTATCCATTCATCCATGGGGAAATTGTAAGACTTATTCTACAAGTTATTCCTGATGGATCCTTCGTGTCTCCAAAGTCTGACCTTTTGCTTGAAGACCATGTCAAGGCTATCTCAAAGCATGTCTATGGTACTACGATTTTCAACAGGAACATTTGAAGCCCAATGCTAAATATTTCTTGCTCAGTTATCCAAACACCGATGTATGGGTAATGTCATGAAAATTCTCTCCCCTACCTAAAGAGTTTTCTACATTATATCATGTCATGGATATCATGCTCTGCTTATCCTTGGGAAGGATATACCCTGAAATATGTGTTTAAACACATTTTCCTTTCCATTGTTCATTTAATCTGAGAATATCATTTTCCTTTCCATTGGTTTGCTTAACCCTTCTTGTGATCTATATGTAAACACCTTGGTGTACAAACCGTGTCGAGAAGACCCTGTTTCTATTGTTGATGACATTTCGGTAACCACCGATGGGCGAGAACTTTGCCTATTGGTCCGCCTCGATGCAACGAAGCGGAAAATGGTTCTCTTCGTCCTCGCCCTTGGTACCAACGTTGTTGCCGACATAACCGACATGGTACTCTCGACATGCCTTGCTATCATGACCGTGAAAGATGTCACCGCTCCTATTAAAAAACCACATGGTGGGCCCATAACCCACAGTTCCACAGATCGAAACCTGACTGCCTGTACACCCCCTATTCCCAAAGTTATTCCTCGCTGCGTGGACTCGTATGTAATTCACGGGCCCTTTGTCCTAGTGATATATTCTGGTATCGGGCCTTAATACTTACTCTCGCTACTCAACCCCTTTCTCACTCTGGTTCAAAGCTTGAGCAACTACCTATCCATTGGGAGCCTCTTATGGTACCTTCGTACCTTACTCTCGAGGTCTTTCATATGTCCAACTCGAGAGATAATATTATACTAATTCATGGGTTAACCCCAGATTGTTTCCCTCAAAAGCATTATGTCGTAGTGAGCTGCCCTTATCCTTTCGTAAGTACGATGGAGTTCCCAAGAAATGATGACAAGTCTATCATGATGCATCGGAATAAAGAATTGAAGACATCAACGAAAGGGATTAACTTCTTCGAGAAGATCCGTTAGAATATCGTAACCAGAACTTTCCCCTTACTCCCTCTTAAATCTCGGAATGAGATTTCTTGTAGTGGAGGAGAATTGTGACGCCCGGATAATTAAGCTACAGTGAACCTCTGCTAATGAAGCCACGTCACCTCGATTATAGTTGCTAATCTCGAATTTGTTCGAAACCGATTCAAATTCAAAATCAGGCAAACAATAAAAGTTTTCAAATATTAAAACTAAAATGATCGCGATGAACCAAATCGCATAGGTAATTGTGGTGAAGAAGCAACATTTTTATAAAGCGTTTAAATGCTCTAATATAAATAAAATAGTAGCAAACATAATTATTTAAATGCCTTTACTAATTAAAAAAAATATCAAATCAAATTATTTGGGGACTAGACTTCTCGTGGCAGTGCAGCTTATTGCCTAGTATTTATGTGTTAATGCTCCACTTTTACAAAAGTCATTTGGAACAAGTTTTAAATGGAAAACAACAGCTAATTCAAATAAAACAGAAAAGGAAGAAAAAAAATCAAGAAAAGAAAACGGAAACCACCCCCTTTCCCCATCAGCCAACTGCCCAGCCAACTAATGACCAGTCGGCCCACCTAACCCCACCATAGCCCCTCACCGACGGAAACCCTAGCCCATCGCACCCACTCCCCCCCCCACTCGCTCCCCACGCCCCTCCTCCCCTCTTCCCCCGATCCCGATCTGGATCGAGGATGAATCCTCCCTCGATGTCGTTCCCCATCGCCACTGACACCGCCCGTCGGGGCCCCCCGTCGCTTGTCGTCGACAACCACCGGTCGGAACCTCCCCACCGCCCGCCGTCATCATCGGGCGCCTCCCCCCATCGCTCGACGCCGTGCGGCGCACCACTGCTGCCCGAGGACCTCGCCATAGAACACTCCGTCGGCCCCCACCCGCATCGCCGCCGTCGCCTCGCCCCGTCACCATCTGTCGGGGAGGCTGATCGCACCATGACACCTATGGGGACAAGGACCGGCCCTTGTGGTTCGGAGGGCGGAGATCGCACGAAGAGCGGATCGAGGCGAGGCACACGAGCAGTTTACCCAGCTTCGGAGCTCTTCGGAGAGATAAAACTCCTACTGCTGCTTGTTTGATCTATTGTGTTCTTGCAAGGGAGCAATGTGAGCTACAAAACCTAGCTTGAGTGTGTCTAGACTATGGCCAGTCGAACGGACCGAACTAGCCGAACCTTGCGAACCGAACCGAACGGAACCTTGCGAAAAAAGCGAACCTCCTCTACGTTGCACTCGGGCCTCCTTTTATATGCTCAAGGGGTCTCCGACAGGTGGCAACATAGGCGGGGGTAAAAATGTAAAAACAGGAGTTGGTACACCTACTTGAACAGTGTACAGTGCAAAATACCTAACTCTGACGGCGGCAAGGGACAAAAGCAATAAATGCCCGTCATTGTCGCCCAAACAAAGGCAACAGAGGCCGTCAGTGCGCCTCCGCCGCCACGATGGCGAGCCTGTCGGCGCCGCTTATCGCTGCTCTCCATTGGCTGCACACCGCCGACACGCGCCCATGGAACGGTCCCATGGCGACACGTCGTTGGGTGAGCTGGAGCGGAGACGGAGAGAGGTTGCATGCCACGGCAAGCGCCTTGCCGCGGCCGAGTCCTTGTCGCGCTCGGAGACTTGTCGCGCTCCGAGCCTTCCCGGCAAGCTCCTCTTGCCGGGGCCTTGTCTTCCAGCGTGCACAGGCGGCCTTCCCGACAAGCTCTTCTTGTCGGGGCCTTGTCTTCTCAATCAAATACTTTGTTCTTGAATGGCTCCAAAAGGAGCCATGAAGGACCTTGGTGGTGACGAGGCAAACCTCGCCGCTGGTCTTTGCAACCGTCTGCAGACGAGCACGGGGTACTAGGGTACCCCTACTCTAGTACACCGGACAGAGCCCCGGGCCTGGGCCGTACACGGTGCCGAGCGCTTGTCGGGCCAGGCCCAGAACTGTGCACGGACACGCGCGGCCTCGACCGCGTCGCAACTCGCCCCGGACCCACCACGATCCCCACTAACGACACGCACAGGACGCGGCGTCGTGCGACAGATCGTGGGCGCGGTCGTGGGGGATTCTTTATTGATATAAGCGGAACGTCCGCCCCCTCCTCCCCTTTATAAGCGGAGGAAACAGAGGCAGGCCGACCACCCCTGCCATTGCTGTCTTGTCAAGAAACCACCGCCGCTCCCTCGTCTTCTCCGGCATGAAGAGCAGCGCCCGCCTTTCGCCGCAAGCACACTCACCGCCGTCGACCTCCTCCGCCCTCCTCGCCATGGCTCTGAAGGCCGATAAGGAGAAGGGCGTCAAGTCGGCCGAGGCGCAGCGGCTCGCGGCGCTGCGCAAGGAGCGAGCCATCTTCCCCCCGCAGCTCGGCGCACGGGAGCTGCGGGACGTCTTCTACCTTTTCTGGTCGACGGAGACCCGTGCGCATCCGCGCACGAGGGTGCTCCCCGCCTCCGCCGCTGATCTGGCCCCAACAGGGTACCCTTTCTTCGCCATTTTCTTCTATTGCGGTCTTTGCCCGCCCTTTTCCGAGTTCTTTTGCGACATAATGAACACCTTTAGCCTCCGCCTCCTTGATTTCACCCCCAACGCCGTCTTGACCATGGCGGTTTTCACGCATTTGTGCGAAAACTTTATCGGAGTCCACCCGAACATGGCACTCTTCCGCCATATCTTTGTTCCCAGCGTCGAGAGAGGAGAGCCACTTGCCGGGAATAGCTCGGGTCTCTAGGATCGGCAAGAAAGAGGCCTACCTAGAGGGGAGTTCCGGAACAAGTGGGAGGAGTGGAGAGCCAACTGGTGCTGGGTCGTGAGGAGGACCCACAGCCCTTCACCGCCGTCGCCAAACCCCAATTGCGCGGCAAGGATTGGAGTAACTTGGCGCCGGAGGATGCGAGGTCAAGATAGTCAGGACCAATTCTGCGCCTCGGGCTTGCCGGGTTGTGATAAAGCAGTTAAGCGCAGACTTCATTCGCCGCTGCATCGCTCCCTTGCGAGGAAAGGAGGAGGCCTGCTTGGGAGTTCCGAATCTGGCGGACATCATGAGGCTGCCGGGCCTGAATTGGAACTTCACCGTCATGGAGCTGGATTCGCTGCTCGAGCTGTTCAAGAACGACCCGAACATCCCGAGTGGTTCAGGTTGCCGCGGGGTCGCCCCATTGTGCAACAACTCGGCGCCGACCGCATCCGCGCCATGATGCCACCGTGCGACTCCCATGGGATCGTCCCGACTGGCAGGAGCCCCGACGAGGTCGTGCAGCAATTCTTCGACGACTTGCAAGAGGTGCCGATCCGCCGACGAAAGCGTAAGAGGCTCACCAGCGACACCACCGAGCAGAGATGGCGAGGATCGCCACCAGGGTGGAGGAGGCGGCAGCAGCCGCTGCCGCTGGAGCCTTCGGGTTCACCGTGGAGGAGGCGGAGGCGGCGAAGGCGGCAAGCCTTGCCGAGCGAGGGGAGGTCGCCGGCGAGGACGAGCTCGTCGGGACCGAGGCCGGGTCGAGTGGACCCGCCGAGGGCGCTTCTTCCCCACCGCCAAGCGACTTGCCGCCAGCGGAGCCCCCGGCTCCGCCGAGGAGGCGTCTCCGCAGAGTTGGAGACGAGCCGGGGCGACAGACCAGCCCACAGCAGCAGCGCCGCTCGACGCGCTCCACCGCGGCAAGCGAGGTTGCCGCGGGAGCGCCTCACACTGCAGCGACAACCGGGGCAGAATCTTCTCAGGCCACCGCCGACGCCTCCGCCAAGCGGCCAAGAGAGCCCACTCCCCGCCTCATCGCACCGGAGGCGGGCGGAGTTTGACTTCTCCGCGCCAGCTCCGAGGAGGAGGGCGAAGAGTAAGCCCTTGAGACTTGTGCTTGTATTTCTTCAATTTTTATTGCTTCATCTTGAATCTGATTTGCTTGCTCGACTCTTCCCTTTTCGTGACGCTGGCGCCCAGAGCTGCGAAGAGGGCCAAGATCCTGAAGATCGTCGTTGAGGACGACTCCCCGTGTGGCAGGGGGGGCCGTCTGAGACCACCTTGCCGGACCAGCGACCCTTCCTTCTGAGCAGCCCCCAAAGACAGCCCCAGAGTAAGTGTGCGGTTTTCTCCTTACTACTAGGTGTGCAGGGGTGCCCTTTCTTCGTTGATTTCGACTGTTTGTTTGTGTAGGAGCCAAGCAGCCTCATCGGGAGGGCTCGAAGCCGCCTCCGAGATCCTGCCCGCTGTCACCACGCCGCCAAGGGAGAACTCCCGGCAAGGGAGCTCCCTCCGACAAGGGAGGCCACCCCGACAAGGGAGGCCACTCCAGCAAGGGAGGCTACCCCGGCAAGGGACGGCGCCAGCGACCCTCCAGTGGTCGAGGCCATGGCTGCGGATCCCGTTGCAGGTAACCCCCTTATGCGAAAATCTCCCTCGGGCTTGCTTTCTTTTGCTTCTCTTTTTTGAATATCTGCTTGAATGCTCTTTCTTCTCCTGACGCAGACCCGATGGAGGTCGAGGCCGCCGGCGAGGAGGAAACGCGTGGCAACACCGACGAGGCCGCCGTCGAAGAAGAAGAGGTCGTCGTGGAGGAAGTGGCCGTCGCCGACGAGCCTGTTGGCGAGGGGGCCACCGAGGCTGCCGACGCGGAGGCTGGCGAGGGGTCGGGCGATCGTACCGACAGCCGATTTCCCCGCCACGCTGCCCAGCGTCCAGTTCGAGGAGCCCCAGCCCGTGCCTACCAAGGCCGACGGCAGGCGTCTTCATCAAGCTCCCCAGGAACCGAGCTCAGGCGCCGGTCGAAGGGAGACCTTCGACGGCGAAGCTACTTCCGCCTCCGCTGGCCGACGCTGGTGGACACGCCAAGCAGCAAGAAGCGGCGAAGTCCGAGGAGGAGCAGTACCGAAGAAGCTGTTGTCGCTCTACCGCGCCCGGCAGGCCAAGTTGGAGACCCGGGAGGCCCTTGTCGCGAGGGCGGGAGCGGACATGGAGAAACGCGCCGAGGAGCTCCGGAGCGCCAACAAAGAAACCCTCCGCGACGTGGCGGAAGCACGGGGGCAACTCGCAGAAGAGCGCACGACCTTCATCCTTGAGAAGGCCGCAGCTGATGAGGAGCAGCGGCTGGCTGCCGAGAAGCTCGCCGCGCAGGAAAGCGAGTTGGCGCAACGGAAGGTCAACCTGGACAGCCACGAGGATGACCTTGCCGCGCGTGAAGAGTCGCTTGGCGGGGCGCTTCAGGAAGCGAAGGATGCTGCCGCAGCCGCCGAGGCCGCCAAGGAAGAGGTGAAGGCGAAGGTGGCACAGCTGGAGGCCACCCTCAAGAAGAGCGGCGGAGAGCTTGCCGTGCTCAAGCGTGAGCGCGAGAAGGACGCCTACACGCTGGGCGAGCTGTAGAGCCGTCTCGCTGACAGGGCCAAGGAGCTCGACGCCGCCAAGGACTCCAAGGCGGATCTGGAGCTGAAACTGACCACTCTGACGCAGACGTTGGATGGTGCCAGAGAGCGGGAGGCGGGCTTGTTGGAGGCGATCAAGGCCAAGGAGGAGCTGCTGGCGAATGCTGCCTCCGTCCAGAACACCTTGAGGGAGAGCGTGGAGCACTGGACCGAAGGTCTTGTGGACACCGCCGCCGACATCCACAACGAGCTGATAGAGCTGGGGATGGCAGACCTTGCGTACTCCTCCGACGAGCATCTCCAACCCAGCGTCAAGCTTAGCCTATTCTTCAAAGGCGTGGTGGCGGGCCTCCGGCGACTCCGGGAGGAGGTCCCGGCAGCTTGCCGAGGAATCTCGCCAGTTTGTGCAGGGCCCTCGAGAAGGTGTTGATGAAGGTGGCCTTCCGCAACCCGGGCCTCAACCTTAACGGTGTCCTCAGATCCTTGTCGTCCGATGCCAACGTGGAGGAGCTCAAAGCCCTTGTCGCACCCATTGTGGACAAGGTGAACAAGATCAAGCGGATCGAGGGCGACCGCGTAGACTAGGCCGCCAACCTTATATTTCCCTTGTCGCTGCTGATCATGTTTAGAAAACTTTGTTAGATCAGCGACAAGTTATTCTGTAATATAATCTATCTTAGGTGAATCGATCAATGCAAAGTTATTTCCTCTAATAGATTTCTTCCTTTATGCGTTTACGCCCTTACGCATTTAGGGGACTTGTCGGTGCAGGCACCCTTGCCATGTGGCGCCGTCTTGGCGGAACTTCAAGAACTTTGGCGGGGGTCGCTACCGACAAGCAACCTTGTCGCGGACTAGCTGCAGCTCACTTAAGTTGTTGAGCGGACTCGAAACAAAGTAAGGGCGCGACCAGTCACGAGTTGGTTCCTCCGCGCACAGGTTTTCCATACAAAGTACTATCGTTCGAGGAAGATAACTTAAAAATTTAAAAATTGATTGCTCAAACTTTGGCAACTTAGCTTTTCTGTCTCTTGCTTCCCGATGAGGTGAAGCTTCCTCGAGCCGACGGTGTCTGGTCCATAGTATTATCTCCTCCGCCCCCCTCTGGTTAACTTGGGCGCGAGGGGGCCTTCCTTTCTTTGAGAGAGGAAAAAGAAAAGGAAATAACGTTATGGAGCCTAGCGGCTCGATTCTGCTTACCGGGTGTGGTTGCTGCACAAAGTGTTAGCCAAAGCATGCAATAAATTGATGAAAGCATGAACTTGACAAGCTGTGCGCAACACATGAGCTTTATCGATGCATCGGGTCTCGCGCCGGCTTTGTACGAAGGATTACATGCAACAGCGGCAAGACTTGTACAAAAGGTGGTTGCTTGAACGGGTTCCGACAACCCGCGCCTTATGGGTAAAACTTACAAAGATGTTCAATGTTCCAGAGTTGCTCATCGGAATGCCATCTTCGGTCTCAAGGCGGACAGCGCCAGCCTAGTGACTCGTTTCACCCGATAAGGGCCTTCCCACTTCAAGCGTCAACTTGTTTGAATTCTTGGCGGACTGAACGCTACCAAGAACAAGGTCGCCTTCCTCGAGACTTCGCACTAACCCTGCGGCTATGGTAGCGACGCAGGCTTGTCAGAAGCGGCGGCTCGCCTGGCAATGACTGAAGACGATCCTCCTCGAGGAGCAAGCGTCATCTTGTCGCAGCTGCTCTTGCTCAAGCTCATCATAAGCGAGTACTCGAGGCGATCCGTGATCTGAAGTTCCGTGGGGAGAACTGCCTCTGCTCCATATACTAGAGCAAAGGGTGCCTGGCGCTGGCTCGATTTGGCGTCGTCTGATCGACCAAAGAACCACCGCAGCTCCTCGATCCAGCTTTCTTCCGCACTTGTGCAGCCCGTCGAAAGTTCTGGTCTTGAGCCCGCGAAGACTTCAGATTTGCCCTCTCTCGCTTGACCGTTGCTTCTCGGGTGAGCAACAGAAGCAAAAGGCACCTTGGCGCCAAGGTCTTGGACGTCTTTGCATGAAGGTGCGACTCAGAATTGTGTGCCGTTGTCGGTGATAATCCGTTAGGGATTCCAAACGGCAAACAATCGACCAAGAACTTGATCACGATCGTGTTGTCACCTTCCTCATCGCTTCCACTTCCGCCACTTTGTGAACTTGTCGATGGCGGCGTACAAGTACTCAAAGCCCCGACAGCTTCGGGGAAGGGGCCGAGGATGTCGAGCCCCTGCACCGAAAATGGCCAGGATAAAGGGATCGCCCGAGAGCTTGAGCCGGCCGGTGTATCTGCTTGGAATGGAACTGCACGCTTCACACTTGGTTACTTGTGCGATTGCATCCTCGGAGGGCTGTCGGCCGTAAGAAACCTTGCTTAAAGCTTTGCCGGCAAGTGCCCTTGCGCCAATGTGGTGACCACATGTGCCTCCATGTATTTCTCGCCAACAGCTTACATCCATCTTCCCTAGGAATACACTTTAATTTCACACCGTTGAGTCTTCTTCATGCAGTATCTTTGTCGACAAACTGGTACATACTTGACTGCCGGGCTACTCTTTCCGCTTCTTCCTGCTCTTCGGAAATTCTCCCGTCTCAAGGAAATGGACAATCCAGCTGCGCCCATGCTTTGGAGCTTGCGGCTCGACAACAAGGACTAAAGGCACATCTATCGCTGCGGGAACATCAGCTTCCACGGCAAGAGCCTGCGGCCTGCAGTTAGATGCTCCCGACAAGCTTGCCGGAACAAGACTTGTCGGAGTGTCTGCTTCAATGGAACAAACCACAGGGTGCTGGAGCAGACTGCTCCTCAAAGACTGTTGGTGTTGATCTTGGGGACCTTTGCAACGACGGCTGGAAGCTCTGCAGCCGGAAAGTAGTCACCAGAGGCCAACTTCCTCTTCTTGCTCTGTCCGGTCGGCGGCGTTACGGTTGGTTGAGTCGACTTGAGCACGAAAATCCCTGGTTCCATTGTGTAACTTAAGCGCCAGCGCACTTTGACAGCCGTCGGCAATATCATTCGAGCTCTTGGAACATGTTCCATTTGCGGGCCGTCAGTGCTCTTCTAGCTTCCTCACTTCATCAACGTAGGCTTCCATCAATGGACTCTGGTAATCTTTGTTGACTTGGCGGACGCACGAGTTGCGAGTCACCCCGACAATAAGCTTCTTGATCCCAAGGTCCATGGAGATCTCGAGACCGGCAAGCAAACCTTCATACTCTGCGGTATTGTTTGTCGCTTGCTCCTTGGGAAAGTGCATCCGACGACGTACTTGAGGTGCTCTCCGGTGGGTGCGATAAGCAAGACGCCGGCACCGGGCGCCTTTGCAATGAGAAGGCACCATCAAAGTACATCAGCCACTCTTTGTTGGCTTCTTTGGCCAGGAATGCTCGTCTCCTAATCTCTTCATCTGGCGTTGGCGTCCATTCTGCTATGAATTCTGCCAATGCTCGCTTTGGATAGTTGATGTGCTTTCAAACTTGAGACCAAAGCTTGACAGCTCCGAGGCCCACTCGACAATCCCCGCCTGTTGCTTCGGATTCTGCAGTATCCTCTTCAGCGGAAAGCGAGTGACAACTGTGATCTCATGTGCTTGGAAGTAATGGCGCAGCTTTCTCGAGGCCATGAGGAGGCCGAAAAGCAATTTTTGCACACCAGAGTACCTTGACCTAGCCCCCTGCAGAAGGGAACTGACGAAGTAGACTGGGCGCTGCACCATCCTTTTACGCATCTGCTCACGTGTCTGCGTGGACTCATCCTTGTCGGGACCAGAGCTTGTCGGCGAAGCCCCCGCTTGTCGCTGGATGTGTTTGCCTTGATTCTTTGGCTCGTCATCCGCCTCCCTCTCCGCCACTAACGCAGCACTAACCACTTGATTGGTTGCCGTTATATATAGCAGCAATTTCTCTTGTGGCCTAGGTGCGACAAGTGTTGGAGTGGAGGACAGGTATCTCTTTAAGTCTCTGGCGCAGCCTCCGCCGGGAGTCCATTTTCTTTGGACCTGCCTTCTTCAAAATTTTGAAAATGGCAGGTATGCGCTCGCAGACCTAGAAATAAACTCTTTGAGAGCAGCCACGCAACCGCAAGTCTTCGTGACATCCTTGACGCGCTTTGGTGCTTCAATCTGCTCAATGGCCTTGATCTTGTCGGGATTAGCTTCAATCCCCGCTAAGACACGAAGAACCGAGAAGCTTGCGGAAGGGACTCCAAACACGCACTTCTCGGGGTTGAGCTTGAGGTTGATCTTGCGCAGATTTGCAAAGGTCTCGTCAAATCTTGAACCAAAGTTGCTTTGTCCTTGCTCTTGACCACTATGTCATCCATGTAGGCTTCTACATTTACGTGCATTTGCGGCTCAAAAGCGTCATGGACTACCCTTGCAAACGTTGAACCAAAGCATGCTTCAAACCGAAATGCATCCGTATGAAACAAGATGCGTGCCACATGGTGTGATGAATGCGGTCTTCTCCTCATCTTCTTCAGCCATGAAGATCTGATGGTATCTCGAGTAGGCATCAAGAAGCGAAGCAAATCACATCCAGACGTGGAGTCAACAATCTGGTCAATGCGCGGCAAGGGAAATGGATCTTTGGGACAAGCTTTATTAACATCCGTGAAGTCAATACAAAGTCTCCATTTCCCATTTGCCTTGCGCACGACTACAGGATTGGCCAACCACGTAGGATGGAGCACTCCTCGACAAGGCCTGCCGCTTCCAGTTTCTTGATCTCTTCGCTATGAATTCTGGCGCCCACCGCTTGCTTCGACTTTTGCTTGACGGGCGCGCATGAGGACAAACGGCCAGGCGGTGCTCAATCACTTTCACAGGAACACCGGGATATCGACGGTTGCCATGCAAACACGCCGACATTCGCCCTGGGAGAAAGCAACGAGCCGCCTTCCTATTTGGGGTTGAGAGAGGCACTGATGGTGAAGGTACCACCAGCGCCGTCCTCCTTGGCGGGCACCTTCTTGGTCTTCGGTGGAGCCACCATCTTCTTGCACTTGCCGGTGGAGCTCGATGGTGCGTCCTCGACGATGGCGCAGCACTCCGAAGAGGTGCGCTTGCCGGAGTGAGCATCGAGCCCTTGCCGGACTTGGACTTGGTCTTCTTCCCCGGGAGCTTCAGCGGCAAGTGTCCGCAATCTGTCGCTGCCGCATCCGGAAGATCTTGTCGGCACGCATAAGGGCATCCTTCTTGTCGCCATGGACAGAGATGACGCTTATCGGGCCCGGCATCTTGAGTAGGTTGTAGGCGTAGTGAGAGGCCGCCATGAACTTGGCGAGTGCTGGACGGCCAAGTATCCCATTGTAGGGCAATGGGAAATCGGCAACATCGAATGTAACCCTCTCAGTCGTGAAGTTCAGCTCGCTGCCAAATGTGACCGGCAACGTAATCTTCCCCTTCGGCTTGCTCCTTCCCGGATTGATTCCTTGGAAGGTTCCGGTCTCTTCGAGCTCGCTGTCAGGGATTTGAAGCTTCTGGAGCACCGCGGAGGAGATCAGATTCAAGTCGGCCCCGCCGTCAACTAACATTTTTGTGACCTTGAGGTTGCGGATGGTTGGAGAGACCAACATCGGCAAGCACCCGACCGCGATTATGCGATCGTGGTGGTCCTCAATATCAAAAATGATAGGCGTCTTCGGACCACTTGAGAGGCTTGCGTGACTCCACGGATGGTTCCGCTGCATTGACCTCCCGCATCCATTGCTTGAGTTGGCGGTGGGAGGTATGCAGGAAGCACCTCCACAACGCAGAACCTCTGTGGCTTTCCGAAACTCCTGCTCGTCGGCGTCGTTGTCTTCCATATCTTCGTCATCGTCGTCATCTTCATCCTTGTCGCGCCGCTGGGAGGTCGATCTCCTTGTCGCTGCTTGACCTTGCCGCGTCCTCCCGGCCGGGCGTTTCGCTTGCTCCTCCAAAGACCTTCCGGCCTTCTCCTTGTCGCGCCGCTTTCGTACTTTCGGCTCTGCTGTTAGACAAGCTGCTCGACCTTTTGCAGCTCACGGAGATCGTGGCCCTTGGTGCGGTGGATCTTGCAAGATCTGCTTGCCGGAGCCGTCACCTTGTCGGCGGCTGCCACCACCGGCCAGTGGTTGGCGTCGTGACAACCTCCTTGCCAGAGCCACCAGCCTTGGCGTTCTTGTCGCCGCCTTCGTTGCCGAACTGCTCGACAGCTAGCACTTCTCTGCTTTTCTTCTTCCTGTAGCCTCGCCGCCGGCCCTTCTTTGCCGGGGCGGTGTCATCACTGTCGAGACCGCTTCAGATTCTCTCCGTGGAGTCTCCTCCTTCCTCAGCGTGTAGGCAAGACTTGTCGCCAAGGCGACAGCCTCACCGACGCCCTTGACTTTGCACATCGCCATCTCCTCCCTCATCTTGCGGTTCCGCATGTTACGATGAAATGCGCCGATCACCACGGCGGGGTGGACGTGCGGGATGTTGTAGTGTCTGTGGTGAATCTCTGGATGAACTTGCGCAGGGACTCTCCTTCCTTCTGGGCGAGCAAGTGGAGGTCACTCTCTTGGCCATGGGGTTTGTGGCCACCCGTGAAGGCGCCAACAAACTGATGGCACAGTTCTGCCCAAGAGGATATGGAGCTGTCCGGCAAGTGCATGAGCCAAGATCTGACGTTGGGCTTGAGCACGAGCGGGAAGTAGTTGGCGAGGATCTTGTCGTCCCGCCCCCCCAGCCTGCACCGCGATGGTGTAGATGCTGAGGAACTCCGACGGATGTGTCCTGCCATCATACTTCTCCGCACGCCGGGTTTGAAGTTCTTCCGCTGGGCCATCGACTTGCCGCAGCTCACAAGTGAACGCAGGGCAACCTACCGCGTACGGCAAGTCGCCTGGCTCCTCCGGCGCGCGCATGTCAACAGAAGTTTTGTCGGACTGACGTCGCGCTTCTCTTCGGCGCTCGATGCGAGTTCGAGCGTCCTCTTGTTGTCGCTCATGAAGAACTTGGCGCTGATCGCGGCGAGCCCGCGGATCCGACGACGCAGTGGAGTCGCTGTCGAGGTGGATCCGTTGGGTCGGCGATCTTGGCCTTCTTGGCGGAGAGTGCACGGTGGTTGCACCTCCGACAGTCTCGTCGCCACCGGCTCGTGCCTTGTCTTCTCGCCACGGCAACGATGGCGTTGGTTGCCGCGGAGCGTCGCCGTTGGCAAAGCCGATGAGGCTCTGGATAGTGGCCCTCCACTCGTCGACCTTGTCGGCCATTGGAGGGTAGTCGAGGAGCAGCTGGGCTCTCGCCAACTTCTGGGAGTAGTGGGTGGCATTGGAGAACGGTGCGAGGCGGGACACGCCGGACTTCTAACCACGTTAGAAGGAGCAACGCCCGTCCGGGCGACCGTAACTCACTCGTGCCCAGCATGTTGGCGCGCATGCTGGTCTTGAGGGTTTCGATCCAACGAACGTATGGCGTTGTGAACGCCATTACGTTGTTGGTCTCGCGTCTCCTGAGATGGACGCGGGGGATGCGCGGACGCCGAGGTTTGCGGTGCCTTGTCCTTGGACTTGGCAATGTCGCGAACGCCTTCGTCGGCGCCCGTTCCTCCGCCAGCGTCTGCCCCACCGCCCGTTTGCTGCGGTGAGGGTGGGTACGACGCGACGGCTCACGCCGCGAAGCCTTCTTCTTCGGTGGCATGTTGAGGAAGATGTTGATGGACGCTGCTCGTGGTGAACGCCGGATCAGATTCACACGGCCTCGACGCCCCTACCGGGCGCGCCAAAGATGTCGGGAGGCTGATCGCACCCGCGGACACCTATGGGGCCGGACCGGGCCCCTTGTGGTTCGGAGGGGGGCGGAGATCGCACGAAGAGCGGATCGAGGCAAGGCACACGAGCAGTTTACCCAGCTTCAGAGCTCTCCGGAGAGATAAAACTCCTACTGCTGCTTGTTTGATCCATTGTGTTCTTGCTAGGGAGCAATGCGAGCTAGAAAACCTAGCTTGAGTGTGTCTAGACTATGGCCAGTCGAACGGACCGAACTAGCCGAACCTTGCGAACCGAACCGAACGGAACCTTGCGAAAAACGCGAACCTCCTCTACGTTGCACTCGGGCCTCCTTTTATATGCTCAAGGGTCTCCGGCAGGTGGCAACATAGGCGGGGTAAAAATGTAAAACAGGAGTTGGTACACCTACTTGAACAGGTATGCGGCAAAATACCTAACTCGACGGCAAGGGACAAAAGCAATAAATGCCCGTCATTGTCGCCCAAACAAGGCAACAGAGGCCGTCAGTGCGCCTCCGCCGCCACGATGGCGAGCCTGTCAGCCGCTTATCGCTGCTCTCCGCTGGCTGCATACCGCTGACACGCGCCCATGGAACGGTCCCATGGCGACACGTCACCGGGTGAGCTGGAGCGGAGACGGAGAGAGGTTGCATGTCAGCGGCAAGCGCTTTGCCGCGGCCGAATCCTTTGTCGCGCTGGAGACTTGTCGCGCTCGAGCCTTCCCGCAAGCTCCTCTTGCCGGGCCTTGTCTTCCGCGTGCTCGAGCGGCCTTCCCGACAAGCTCTTCTTGTCGGGGCCTTGTCTTCTCAATCAAATACTTTGTTCTTGAATGGCTCCAAAAGGAGCCACGGCGATCTTGGCGGTGACGAGGCAAACTCGCCATGGTGTCAGAATCGTCTGGTAGACGAGTCACGGGTACTAGGGTACCCCTACTCTAGTACACCGACACCATCCCCACGGAGCCACCCGCCCGCCCGACGACCCGCCGTCGCCGGACTCCCCTCGTCGGATCGTCTCCCTGTCCTCCTCCACGCGGCTTGACGAGCCTCGCTGCCACCCTACTTCTAAGAACGGCCGTGAGCGCACCCCTTCATCTCCTCTCTCTCCGCCGCCATGCACGCCCGCCGAGCCCTCATGTCACCGCCACAGCGCCAGCGCTTGCCCCATGACCACTGGCATGCGTGCCTTGCCGCTACCGCACCTCTCGCAGCCTGCTGCCGCCGCCGCCGTTCTCCCTCACCAAGCCCTCCTCGCGGCCAACCGCCGGGGGCCAGTGGTCAGGCTCGCCCATTGGCGAAGGCCGCCTGGCCTCGCGCCACCTGGCGCCCACGCCACACACGCACTCGCCCGGTCGGCCTCCTGACATTGCCGGGGGCCCGATGCCCTCACATCGACGTAGGGGCCCCACACCCCTAAAACAAAAATTAAAAAGAAATGAAAATGTAATTAATAAAATCATTAGTCAGTTAATTAATTAATTAGTAAAATAATTAAGTCAATTAATTATGTTTAAACTAATCTAATCCATTAGTTAATTTAATTAAGCAATAATTAATTAGCTAAACCCTACTTAAACTAAAAAGTGTATGACGTGCGGGACCCACACGTAGTTGACCCAGTCAGCTGCAACGTTGACTGCTGACGTCAGCATGACATCATGCTGATGTCATAATGTCATAATTCCATTTTCGAATTAAATTAAATAATTAATTAAATTTCAAAAATTAATAAAATCTTTAGAAAATCATATCTTTTAATCCGTAACCCGGATTAAAATATTTTCAACATGAAAGTTGCTCAGAACGACGAGACGAATCCGGATACGCAATTGCCTGCCCCGCCACACACCCCTAACCTGTCGAACTCGCAACTTTCCCTCCGCCTCCTCGCCGAAAACACGAAACACCGGGATATTTTCCGGATGTTTCCTTCACCGGTATCACCTATCCCTGCGTTAGATCACCTCTAGCACCGCATTTGTCATGTTATGCTTTGATTGCTCTGTTATTTATTATGTTCCTCCGTTACTTTTCCTAGAGACCCCGAGACCGCTGCTTGCACTTCGTGATCGACTACGGCGTTGACGACCCCTCTCTCTTGCCAGAGCAACCAGGCAAGCCCCACCTTTGATCACCAGATATCGCCTACTCTTCTCTATACTGCTTGCATTAGAGTAGTGTAGCATGTTACTGCTTTCAGTTAATCATATAGTGTTGCATAGCATGTCCTTGCTACTACTGTTGTTACCTTTATCTGCTATCCTACTGCTTAGTATAGGATGCTAGTATTTCCATCTGTGGCCCTACATTCTTGTCCGTCTGCTGTGCTATACTATCGGGCCGTGATCACTCGGGAGGTGATCACGGGTATATACTTATAATTATACATGATACTTGTGGTGACTAAAGTCGGGACGGCTTGTGGAGCACCCGCGAGTGATTCATGGATTGGGGGCTGAAAGGACCTGTGTCCCGACGGATGGATCTTTGTGGCGGAGCGACAGAGCAGGTTGAGACCGCCTAGGAGAGAGGTGGGCCTGGCCCTGTTCGGCGTTCGCGGATACTTAACACGCTTAACGAGATCTTGGTATTTGATCTGAGTTGGCTACGGGCCTATACGCACTAACCAACTACGTGCGAAAGATATGGGCACTCGGCGTCGTGGTATCAGCCGAAGCACTTCAGACGTCAGCGACGGAGCGGCGCGCGCCGGATTGGACTGGAACGCCTGCTAGGCTAGGTCTGCTTCCTACGCCTCGCAACGTCTTGGTGTGCTATGGGCGATGGGCCCGCACTGTGCGCTTAGGTTTAGACCGCGTCTTTGGCCTCTCTCTGTTGGTGGGGCTGCGACGTGTTGATCTTTCCGCGGCGGGCATGACCCAGAAAGTGTGTCCGCCAAATGGGATCAAGCGTGTTGGGTAAGTTGGTGCACCCTGCAGGAAGTTAATCTATTCGAATAGCCGTGATCTTCTAATGTGACGACTTGGAGTTGTACCTTGACCTTATGACAACTAGAACCGGATACTTAATAAAACACACCCTTCCAAGTGCCAGATACAACCGGTGGTCGCTCTCTCTCAGGGCAACGAGGAGGGGATCGCCGGGTAGGATTATTGCTATGTGATGTTACTTGGAGGACTTCAACCTACTATCTTCTACATTGCAAGACGAAGGTGACGAAGCGTAGTCTTCGATAAGACTAGCTGTCCCCCTCTTATTCTCGGCATTCTGCAGTTCAACAATCGATATGGCCCTTTACACATATATCCATGCATATGTAGTGTAGCTCCTTGCTTGCGAGTACTTTGGATGAGTACTCACGGTTGCCTTGTTCCCCTTTTCCCCTATCTCTACTCGATTGCTGCAGAACTGCATTTATGGAGCCAGGAGACAGACGCCACCGTCGATGGCGACTACTACACCGGAGGTGCCTACTACTACGTGCAGCCCGGCGACGACGACCAGAGTAGTTAGGAGGATCCAGCGGGAGGCCTGCGCCTCTTCGATCTCAGATCCGGTTTGTGCTAGCCTTCTTAAGGCAAACTTGTTTAACTTATGTCCAGATCAGATATTGTTGCTTCCGCTGACTCGCCTACTATCGAAAGCACTTGTATTCGAGCCCTCGAGGCCCCCTGGCTTGTATTATGATGCTTGTATGACTTATTTATGTTTTAGAGTTGTGTTGTGATATCTTCCCGTGAGTCCTTGATCATGATCGTACACATTTGCGTGCATGATTAGTGTACGATTGAATCGAGGGCGTCACAAGTGTGCCACCGACGAGGAGCTCTGGTGGGCGCCCAACGAAATGGCAAGATCGGCCGTGCGCGTCCGCCAGCAAGAGGCGGATCGGTACGCCAAGCGCACATAAACACGGCTCCCCCTATAGCAACGCCTTTTTCCGTATCTAAAAGTCCATATATGCGTTGCTGGTGTATTTACCAACGGTTTGGGATGCGTTACCTTATGCAGTGTTGCTAGCACATAATGCGACGCTTATATTGCCATTGGTAAAAGGGACTGTTGCAAGTCTACAACAGATAAAATGGACTTTTACAACACTTGTATATGTTGGTGCTTAATGTACAGGGATCAAAATCCCATTGCTTGGCAACAAAGAATTTCCAACGCTTCAAGTGTTGGTACATATATAATAATAATAATAACATTATTATTATTATTACCATTATTATTTATTATTAGCAATTAAATTAATGCTCCACATAATGGTGATAATTATATATTTGAAATGAAGGAAAACAAGAGAATATACTCGCGAGAGGAAGAAATCATATATTAGATAGGACTATTGGATTACAATACTTTACATGAGGAACATCATCCAAATGAGAAGCATAATCGACTATTTTCTAGACAACAAAAATTACATTGAAAGCATCCATCAACTTCCCTATAACTTAACTAAAAATCAACGAGGAACGTCATCCCTACAACTTAACTAAAACTGGAAGCATCCATCATCATCATCATCTTGAATCGGAACATCAACATCATCATTGCAGTATACTTGCCACACACCATATACACATCCATTCATCTTTTGAATCTACAAACAAGATAACAAAATGAGTTGTTAATACACAATGATTGCCATGATGCAAGTAGTAATAGAGGCAAGATATTAGTTTTTAATGCATTACCAAGAGCATTGCAGTTGTTTGAACTCCGTACCAAATTTTCAGTTTTCACAAGTGTCATATCGACATGCACCGCCTAGAATTCATTTCTAATTTCAGCACCATCAAGTTTAAATTTAGGATCACAATTTTGAAATTGTACCAAGAGCTACCACTACAGGAAATAGGTAATTTGCCGTCTGTGAATTCCATACGGCAAAGACCTAAATCCAGACGGCAAAGATTTTGCCGTCAGGAAGCAGACGGCAAACTCAGACGGCAAAGATAAGTCGGCAAAGAATACTTTGCCGTCAGCATTTTATAAAGAAGACGGCAAAGACTTTGCCGTCAGCCAACTCTCTCTTTGCCATCAAGCTTAGTAGTAGCAGACAAAGAAAACCATCTTTGCCGTCGGCTAGACTATGCCTGTGCCGTCGACCTCATACATCCCATACGGCAAAGAGTCTTTTATTATTTTAAAAATATAGGTAGCAATAGTCCGTACAAGAGGCCCTAGATGGTCGAAGGCATAGGATTTTTTGCTCATTATAAAAACAGCTAATAAAAAGGCGTAGGCAAAATCTTCACTTGCGTTTTGATAGTTTGACAATCAATCATTCAATAGTCTGACAATCATCTATGAAGACAAAAAAATCAGATTACACAGGGTTGCCAAGTTAACCTCGAAGCTTGCATGGCCACTTTTCGACCACGACGGGCAGAAACCGATGCGGCCAGTGGAGTGAGGCGTTGATGGGGAGGAGGCCACTCCAGCGTGCAGCAGCTTGTGGTGTCACGGCCAGTTGATGGGGAGGAGACCTTCCGAGCACGACGGGGGACAGGACGACCGCGCCGGGGGCGACGGAGGATGTGGCCGGCCATGCCGGTATCGCGAGGCGTCGATGCGGTTTCCTTCCGAAGCGCAGAGGCCGGCGCGGTCAGTGGTGACCGGTGGCGCCGGGGGCGACGATGGACCTGGTCGGGGCGGCTTGTGATGGGGCACCGCCGGACGGTGGTGACGAACTGCCAGCGTCGGGAGGACGAGGGAATGGGCTGCCACGCCCGGTGGCGCAGTGGGATGGGGAACGGGCGGCCACGCCGCGCGACGGGCAGGCTGGCGGCGCTGATGGACGGACCAGCTGGTGACGAGGCCTGCCGCGTCGGGAGGACGAGGGAATGGGCCGGCCGCGCCGGTGGCGAGTGGGATGGGGAACGGGGCGGCCACGCCGGGCGCGACAGGGGCCGGGCTGGCGGTGCTCAATGGCGAGCAGGCAAGCAGGGATGGGGGGCTGGGGATGGAGCTTGTGGCGAGTGGGATGGGGAACAGAGCGGGCACGCCGGTGGTGATAGGGGACCGGCTGGCGGCACTCGCCGTGGCTGTGGACGGGGACGGGGACGAACTGGTGGCGAGATCCAAGGCGAAGCGAGGTGGTGGGGTGGGTTGCGTGCAGGGATAAGGGAGAGAGAGAGAACGAGCGAAGGGATAAGGCAGAGAATGTGGTGGGGTCGGGGTGGGTGAGATATCAGGGAGGAGAGGCGAGTGGTGGGGTGGCTGCGATGGTGCCACCTCATCGATCCGTGGGATCGATCCACGAGATGTGCTTTCTCTTTGCTGTCTTTGCCGTCTGCATTTTTATTTACAGACGGTAAAGAGGTTACTTTGCCGTCTGTTAAAAAATACGCAGAAGGCAAAGACGTCAAAGTAACCTCTTTGCCGTCTGTAAATAAAAATGCAGACGGCAAAGTCTCTTTGCCGTCTGTGTTTTTCCTGCAGACGGCAAAGTATGTCTTTGCCGGCAGTTGTACTTCGCCGTCAGTAGTTGTCGGCAAATTTAATCGTTGCCGTCTGTCCCGATGAAATGCTGACGGCAAAGAGCGATACTGACGGCAAATCTCATGTTTCCCGTAGTGTACGTCCATGTTATGATCTTTCAGGCTCTTCAAGAATACTTTAGTTCCTGCATGTTAGAGAAAATCAAAGTTACCATTGGCAGAATCATCCTCATCATCCGTGACAAGACAAAGACAAAACAGGGGAACATATGAAATGAATTTGAGTACTTGTACAAGTAGTTAACTGGCACCCAACAACTTAGCAAACCACTTTGAGCTCTCTTACTGGCTGCATTAGCAGCTTTTGTTTTTATTTTTGGTCGGGACAGCACCCTTATAGCAAAGAAGTAATAAACAAATAAACAAGCTAGCATTACAGTTTGAGCAAAATTTGTATCTAATTTGGAAAAGATACTAGCTTGTTCGCAGCAGAAGTTTTTTGTCCCACACGTGCACTAACATTCTCGAGCAAAGTATTTTTGTTGTGAACAACATTTTGATAGCAAGACGACCAGTAGATACATAAACATCGGAACGATATATTTTGAACATATTGTATATGGTAATGGAAATATACCTTGTGTGCAGCAGAATTTATTTTCCTTTGCCGTGTACTGAAATTGTCATCAAAAGTTTCTTGGTTCTGGACAACATTCCGAAAGCAACAAGTAAACACATAAACATGGGAGCACTATAGTTTGATCATAATTTTGTATATCAGACTATGAAGATACCTTGTGTGCAGCAGAACCTTTTTCTAGTTGCCGTGCACTGCCACCATTATGAACCATGAATTATATGTTACTATGATGAATAATCATATATTGCAATCAGTAAGGAATATGCAAACTTACTATCTACATTTTCATCAGCATCAGCATCATCACAATCTGTGAAGCCTTCTTTATCATTAGTAGTTATTTCTTAGACATCAGGTGATTCGACATCTTTTTCAGCAGAAGTATGATGTTCGGTTGGTTTTCTATCATATATTCCTCATTGGATTCAACAACGTTAATTCTTGTCTGAGACATATCTGCTGCAACATGATAATGACCAAAAGGTTAAATAAATTGTGTAAAGTACAATATAGGTTGTTTCAGAAACTCATATGGTAATTCCCATGCAACGATTTAGTATTTTTTTTGTTATTCTTACCGTGCATTTTGTTTATTATTCACAGTGTCACAAGAAATGCAACTCGACTGCAAAGGTCCTAAATGTTTTATTTTTCCTAGTGTTTTTTGCTAAATTTTATTTGCTGCTCCCAGTAGGTACTAAACTACTTTATTTGGTATGTGTGCAGTGTATTATACCACAAAGCTTTTAGTAATTGTGAACCCGAGCATGGGAGCATGATTTTTTATTTGCTGCACCCAGTTTTTTTACTAAACGCATCTTCTGTATGATTTGTCAGCGTAAAAAGAAATGTAATTGTGCTGCAAAGTGTAATACATTTTGAACCATTAGGCTCATAGTTGTTCTGTTGCTCCCTAAACTAATGATGTTTTTCCATGGTGCATCTATTATATGATTTACAGTGTAGAAAGGACTGTAATTCTACTGCGTAGTTATAGTAAATTTGAACCATAGCATCCAAGTGTGTTTTGCTGCTCCCAGTCTGATACTAAAGTATTAATAACAGTGACATTTTGATTCATTTTTACAGTGTGCTTTTACTGAGGTTGATTGTTATTTGGTCAGAGTAATTGGTGGTGGTCTCAATTTTACAATGCCATTGATCTAATCTGGTAGAGTTTCATGTTTCTTTGTTTTTGGTTGTCATCAGACTGTGAAACAACTCAATGGAGAAACAATAGCGAGGCCCATACAAAAAATTGACATGAACATACTAATGACAAATACAAACAGGGACAAATTGTCAGGCCCCAATTGGCCAAAAAATCTGATTGAAAAGGTTTTCAGTCGAGTGACAATGGAAACTTTTGCAATATGTAAACTGAACAATGAATCAATTTCAGATTAAACCAGAATCGTGATCTCTATGCATATCTATTGGTGGGAGAGAAAAACACCCGAGAACTAATATGGAGGGCATGAATTGCAGAAATGGATAGGGACCAGGGCACTTACTAGATGAACACGCAAGATTGTTACTACCACGTACCAGTCGGATCTGGACAATCTACCAGCCGGATCTGCCTGGCAAGAGAGACCTGAATTGATTACCGAAAAAGGCTTTCGCCCCGCTTTATAGATAAAGCAAACCGCCAGAGAGCACACATAAAAGGACTAGTTCACACCCACACACACCCAAGTCTCACAACACAGTACAAAGGTTCTGTTGAGGACACAGCTCAACAAGCCCAAAAATAAAAACCAGAAAAAGACGGACGAGGAAAGCGTCTAGTCTGGTTCCGGCGGGGGCGGCGGCGACAGACGGACAGCCTCGAGCGGAGGTCGGCGATGAAGGCGGAGATGGCATCGTGGTCCTGAGGGCGGCTAAGCGGCCGTCAAATCTGCAAGAAACCCGAAAGTTTGAAGAGAGCATCAGTAGCCCGTCGAAGAGGAGTGCGCTGGATCACAAGCTTATTGCGGATAGTCCAGAGGGTCCAAGCGAGGACCCCAATCTCAAGCCACCTAATGTGGCGAGACGACAAGGGGGACATCTGGAGTTCGGCAAATAAGTCTGGAAAGTTGGTGTGGCACCAATTTCCACCGATCGCTTCGCGAAAGCAGCTCCAGATGAACTGAGCGGACACACAGGAGAGGAAAATGTGATTCGAGTCTTCGGGGACACCGCAAAGCGGGCAGATGCCAGTGCCTGGGCCATTCCGCTTGCGAACCTCAACCCCGGACGGGACCCGACCGCGAATCCATTGCCACATGAAGATACGGATCTTCAGAGGTAGGCAGATGGACCACACCGTCGAGAGGGGGAGGGGCGGAAGAGGGGGCGATAGCCAGCATGAGAGACTTGGTGGAGAATTGGCCCGAAGGATCAAGGCGCCGGCGTACCAGGTCAGGGCCACCATCCACCATAGGTTCGTGGAGGGCAACACAGTCTAGCAACTCACGCCAGGCGGTGGATTCCAAGGGCCCAAAAGGCCTTCGGAAAGCAAGGCGCCCTAAGTCAAGAAGGGCCCTCTCGACAGAGATCACGGGATCGACGGAGATGGAGAAGAGGCCAGGAAAGCGCGCCGCAAAGGGGGTGTCCCCGGCCCAGCGATCAAACCAGAACAGAGCGCGATCAAACCAGAAAAGACCTGAATTGATTAAGAGCGCAGATCGGTGGAATAGGGAGCAAGAGAGGATAATTGCGGGGGAGTAGGTTGGCAACTAACCTTGCTCAGCTCGTGGTGATGCCTCCGCCACCGGCCGCCTGGCGTGCGATGGATCCAGCGCGAGACGAGGAGGGAACCGTGCTGATATGGGGGGAGGTTTCCGATTTTTTTGAGCAGTTACCTCGTCGCAATCTGCTTGACCGATGTTAGCCTCCATCATGGATTCCTATGACATGTGGGGCCATGGTAATGAAGCGCGTGTATTTAAGTTTTTCTTTGGCAGATTTGTCGCTATTGGCGGGAGAGAACGGAGGGAAAGAGGAAAAATGGAGCGAAACTAAAAAGAAATACGAGGGAGTCTAATAATTTGGAGTGAAGCAAATTATAATTTTTGTTATTATCATCTCACACATGACAGACACGTGTACATATATTTGCGCTATACAGAACGTGCTTCTTCTGTGTTTTTACAAATTTAGTGCAATATGTGTTGAAATAAAAATGAATTTTATTGCTCAAACAATAAAAAAAGTTAATACAAAACACAACAAAGTGCTTAGCTTCCATGTTCCGGCCTACATATGAGGTCAAAGGGCATCTCCAACTAGACATCTAAAACATTTGTATCTGTTCGGACCAAGCGGTTTGGACACATTTTGCCATTCAACGCGGTACCTCATCGATTTGTGGAGCAGCCCTCCCCCATGCAACTACGGCGTCTAGATTGGGCGCCGCATGGAGGTGGAGCCGCTCCTCGCCGTCGCATAGCCATTATGTCTGGATCGACCAGCCAGTGTCGCCGCAGTGCCACAACTGCCACGAGAAGTACGTCAAGGAGGAGGTGCCACCGGCAATCATGAAGCCGCACGACCACCTCCTCCACTACCTCGGTGGCGGCGGCGGCGCCAACTCCTCATCGAGGGCCATCGTGTCGAGCGACCAGGCAGGCAACACGACAGGAGTAGCGCAACACGCAGAGCCACTCCGTGTTTGCCAATTTCGACAAGGCATCGGCTTGGGTCCGTGAGGACATAAACCTGGCAGAGGCCAAGACCCGTGACTGCTTCTTCACCAACGCGGAGACGGTTGCGCAGCGCTGCTGCGTGGACAGGGAGCTCGCAAGGATCAGCAAGGAATGGTCATTGTTTACATACCTTCGCTACCGCCCGGGCACCACGGTCACGGCCGGCATTGGCTGCGGAGGCCCTCTTCGCGGTGCAGGAGGAAGCAAGCGGCTCTTCCACGAGCGCCAGGCAGCAGCCGTGGAGGGCTATCGCACCCCAGCGTCATTCCGTCGCTCGAAGGACTACACGAGCGATGATGACACCGACGGTGCCGGCAGTACGGTCGGCCAGAACGGCACGCGTACGAGGTCACCGTACGCTACAAGTTAGCCTAGTTTTTTTTAGTTATTAGTTAAACAGATGGAATATTGTATGTTTTATGCAAACTACTAATGAACTATAATAAATTGGGTCGTGTTTGGTCAAATTCTTCCGGTTCATTCTAATTTGTTTTGAAATAGATGTGAGCACGGTTGTATAGCCGGCTACCGCATTACTGTCAGTGTACCAGTTCGGACCAGTCTGTGGATAAATAGTGTACCATTTTGGGGGTCAGCGCTACCGGGGACCCTCAAAACGTCGCAAACGTCTAGATCAACATGTCCTTAATGCAATTTGCCATCCAACATGGTACCCCGTCGGTGTACGATCACTCCAGTTGTCAAAAATCTCGCAAACCGGATGCAAAAAATGCGGGCTTTGCGGGCGCCCGAACCTCCGCTATGTACGCGCGGACAACCCGGAACCACCCAAGAACATCTCCCGCGCCCGGCCCCTTTTCCGCGCAAACACACATCCTCTCTCCATGCTACATTCATGCCGGCCCAGAGCGGACACGAGCTGTTATTTGGACATGCATTGAAGCGGCGGGCCGGATGAGAGCGCCACCCACGCCGTGTGCGGACTCTACGCTTGTGACATTTTTCAGAGAGATGTGACTAGATGTGATGGCCTGGGTCATCGACCAATCGAAGACCACAGCGGAGCGAGAAAGCGTCGTCTCCGCCGCCCCGATGAGAAGATGCTGAAGTACGGCAAGCAATGGTCTCCAAACAAGATCACCGTGTCGTTGCCCGTCTCTCCTTGCGTGGCCACACTGCACACAGTGCAGGAGCAAGTGAACAGGATCATCCGCGAGCTCCAGGCGGCGGTCGAGAAGCCTTACCGCGACTCTGCACCCTTCCACCGTTGGAAGCCCGAGTCCAACCACAGCGATGGAGGTGTCGTCGGCCAGCCCGGCCAGGCGTATGAGATCACCATCAAGTATAGGGTAGGTTAAGTTCTTTTTAGAAGTTTTAATTGTCTGGACAAAATATGGTCCAGTTATATGCAACAAATATTTAAGTTTGAATAAAAATCGCTCATTTCATTTTAATTTTCATCATTTTTTGTTAGATTCCATTCACAGTGTGACCAAACGTTTGTGGTATGCTTTAGAAATCAGGCTAGGATCGACTCACGGTGTGAATCAATCATGAATTGAATTCAACTCATGCAAACAGAGTGGCAAAGAACATAGACACGCACAACAACACAGATTATTTGCGACGCGCTGAACAGGGTATTACCGAAAAAGGCTTTCGCCCCGCTTTATAAATAAAGCAAACCGCCACAAGACATACAACCAAAGCAGGTCCACACACACACCACCCAAGTACCACAAACAAAGCATGAGGTTCTGCTGAGGGCACAGCTCAACAAGCCTGTAAGAAAGAGAAAAAACACAACACAAAGCAAAGCCTGCCCAGCGCAGAGATCTAGTCTGCCCGCGGCGGCGCGGGCGGGGCGGCGGGCGATAAAGTGACGGCCATCGAGCGAAGATCGGTGATGAAGGCTGAGATGGCGCCCCGATCCGGGTGGCTAAGCGGCCGCCAAAGCTGCAAGAAACCCGAGAATTTGTAGAGAGCATCAGTAGCGCGACGGAGGGAGAATGTTGGATCACAAGCTTATTGCGAACGGTCCACAGCGTCCAGGCAAGGACCCCAACCTCCAGCCACCTAATGTGGCGAGAGGTCGTAGGGGACACTTGGAGTTCAGCAAAAAGGTCCGGGAAATTGGTGTGGCACCAACTCCCACCGACAATCTCGCGAAAGCAGCTCCAAAGGAACCGGGCGGAAACGCAAGCGAAGAAAATGCGATTGGAGTCTTCAGGAACATCGCAGAGGGGGCAGATACCGTTCGGGCCATTTCGCTTATGGACCTCCACGCCGGACGGGACCGGCCCACGGATCCACCGCCACATGAAGATGTGAATCTTCATGGGGACGCAGACGGACCACACCATCGAAAGGGGAGGGGGCGGATGAGGGAGCAATGGCCAAGTAAAGCGATTTGGTGGAGAATCGCCAGACGGCTCCACCGGCCAACAAGATAAGGTCCTGGTCGCCATCCACCAACGGCTCGTGAAGAGCAACGCAGTCAAGTAACTCACGCCAAGCGGCGGATTCCGCCGCCCAAAAGGACGGCGAAAGCAAGGCGCCCTAAGTCACTAAGGGCCCTATCAATGTAAATCATAGGGTCGACAGAGATAGAGAAGAGGGTGGGGAAGCGGGCGCGAAGGAGAGTCTCCGCCCAACGGTCGAACCAAAAAGCGCCGAGAGGCCGGACCCCACCGAGATAGAGGTACCAATGCAGAGCACCGGTAGGAGTTGGACGAGATCGCCAAAACTGAGATCCGCCCGATTTACCGCGGGAAGGCAAGGGGTTGACCACGCAGGTATTTACTCCGGATAATGTCCAGCCAGAGGCCACCCCGACCTCGGCGATACGCCAAAGCCACCGGGAGAGAAGGGCGATATTCATCCGCTTAGAGCACATGATGCCTAATCCACCTGCTCCTCGGGCTTGCAGATGTCCGCCACCGACCATGTGATACTTCTTGCCCCGATCGCCAGCCCAAGAGAATCGGGACTGAATCTTGGCGATCTCCTTATGGAGAGATTCATGGAGGCTGTAGAAGCTCATAAGAAACAAGAGGAGGCTGGATAGGGATGAGTTGAGAAGGATAGTCCGGCCGCCTTAGAGAGCCACCTCCTGCCAGGCTCGCATCTCGTCCGGAGCTTGGTCACGGAGGCGCAAGTCAGCTGACAGAGAGACGCGAGTCACTAATGGGCGTCCCAGATAGGTAGTGGGGAAAGAGCCCAGCGGCAATTAAGCCGGTTGGCAATGGCCACCGACTCGGAGGGGAGTACCACATCACCACAACGCCACTCTTATCGAAGTTGATCTTGAGGCCCGACATCCGCTGGAAGCAGAGAAGGAGGAACTTGAGGTTGGTGATGTCCAACTCCGAGCCTTCGACCATGATGATCGTGTCGTCAGCATATTGGAGGATGGAGATCCCCGAGCCCCCAGAGAGGTGGGGGGTAATCCCCCGAATGTGGCCAGCGGCTTTCGCCTTATCCAGAAAAGCGTCAACGACCATATTGAAGAGGAACGGAGAGAAGGGGTCGCCTTGGCGAACCCCACATAGGGTAGGGAAGAAGGGGCCGATCTCGCCGTTGATATTGACCGCCGTGCGACCGCAAGAGACCATTTGCATGACTCTTGTGATCCATCGTCGTCAAGCCCTTCCAAGAAGGACTTCCCTAAGGAAGGGCCAGCTAACCGTATCATAGGCCTTATGGAAATCAATCTTCAGCAAGACCGCCTTCAGGCGCTTGGCCCGGACCTCATGAAGGACCTCATGAAGCACCAGGACACCATCCAGGATGTGACGGCCCTTAATGAAGGCCGACTGGTTAGGGTGGGTAATCCGATCCGCAAGCAGGGTCACCCTATTGGCGTACCCCTTGGCCAAGATCCGGAAGATCACGTTAATGCCCGTGTCGGGCGGAATCTGGCGAATGTCGGCCGCCCAGGACCTTGGGGATGAGGGAGATGGTCCCGTAGTTGAGGCGACTAAGGTCAATAGAACCCACAAAGAACTCATCAAAGATGGCCATGACCTCTGGTTTAATCACGTTCGGAAGGTCCGGAAGAAAATGACCGGAGACCGTCCGGTCCGGAGCGAAGGAGGAGTTCATCCCCTTGATGGCCTCCCAGACCTCCTGCTCAGAGAAGTGAGTCGTCAGGGATGCGTTCTCTGCGTCAGAGACTAGTTGGGCGCCGGCCCAACAATCCGGAGCGAGGGAGATGCCGCTCCGAGTAGCGGAAGAGAAGAGGGACCGATAGAAACCGTCGACATGGGAGCGAATGTCGCGGGGATCCTGAAGGAGGGCTGCCCCATCCCACAGGCAGGGATGGGGTTGCGCTCTGGCGACCGCTGGCAATCTCCTGGAAGTAAGCCGATTCGCATCACCCTTCAGACCTAACGCTATGCGCCCGGCGCCAAAAGGCGTCCTCATCGGTGTAAATCACAGAGAGCTGGTCTTCGAGATCATAGCGGGAAAGCCACTCCTCCGGGGAGAGGCCCACCGCGTCAGCCCGCAAGTCAAGCGCCTGGATCGCGGTGAGTAGCGCCTTCTTACGCTCTCTGGCGTCACGGCCCAGGTTGGCCCCCCAGCCCTTCATAAATTGCCGGCCACGCTTCGCACAGAAGTGCCACGTGTCAATAGCAGAAGGGGGACGAGGGTGGGGGTGGGCCCGAGCCGCAAAACACCGAAGACATACGGCGTCGGTAAACCCAGCCTGGGAGAGCCAGAAGGTCTCAAAGAGAAACCGAGGTGGGGTCGGCGGACGCTCGTCCGCGGAGGAAAGGAGCAAGAGGACGTGATCCGAGCCAATCCAGTGATGGCGCGGAGGGAAGCTAGAGGGCACCGGAGGTCCCAAATCAGGAAACTAGGACCTGTCCGGGGACGGACAGGTCGGGGAGGCCTGACGGTTGGTCCAAGTAAATCGGGCCCCAACCCGATCGATCTCCCGGAGGGCGAGGTCGGCAATGAAGTCGTTAAACATGTCCATCCGGGGAAAAGCAGACATTGCCATTGTTCTTGTCCTCTGGAACGCGCAGGTTGAAGTCGCCCCCGACGACCACGGGGAGGGAAGCGGCCGAGATTTTTCGGTGGAGCTCCTCCAAGAAGGAGGCCGATCTACTATGATCCGCCGGCCCATAGACAATGATGATCTCCCACTTGAAGTTGAGCGACCTCTCGAACAGCTCCATGCTGACGAAGAATTTGCCCCAATCCATGCTACCCACCTCAAAGGTGGCATCCTTCACACCTAAAAGGATGCCACCCGAGTGGCCCGCGCTCCCACTAGAAGGGAGCCAGTGCCACGCAAATAGGTGAGAGCTCACCGATCAAGCTCGTGGAGAGCAAACTCAAGGGCGCATGGTCTCTTGCACCGCCACGATGTCGATGTGCTCATCACGCATATATTCCACTAAGCGGCGGCGGCGGCCATCATGACCAAGCCGCGGATGTTCCAGAAGAGGGCCCGCATTAAGGGGCCATTGGGGCTGCTTGACCCTGCATCCTGGAAGCGCTAAGCGCACGAAGGGCCGCCGTACGGGAGCGGGTGCGACCCCGAATCTCCTGCACGGCCACCAAGGGAGGGGGGGCCGTCGATTGCGGCAAAGGTGGAGAGGGAGGTCCCCCAGCCGTAGAGGCGGGTGGGGGAACTAGGAGGGCCGCCCGGGCCTCCGCGAGCTTCCCATCGAGGACCTCACGGGCCCTGATGGCCGCGATCTGGGCAAGAGGGGGGCCAACTTCCCCGCGGAAAATGATCGCGGAGTCGGAGGCCACTTTGGCTAGGTGACCCAGGGGAGCAGACTCAAGCGCAGAGAAAGGACAAGACGGGCAGAGGGGGAATGGAGGCGTGCTGGCTCCGAGTTACGGGTGGCAAGACTGAGCTCCGCCCGCTCGGGGATGGGCAACGCCGGGCTGCCCTCGGGATGGGCCGCATCCAGCCGAGCACTCCGGCGGGAGGCCACCACCGGGGAGGAGGCCGACCGACCGCGACGGGAGTAGGCGGCGGACCGGGGAGGGGGAGGCTGGGCCGCCAGCGGGGTGATGATCCGGGCCGCCCCACCCCTGTGAGATGTCGGAGGAGATGGCGGCAGACCCGCCCAAAGCAGAGCCGAGGAAGAGCTGGGCCGTGGGAGCAGGATCGACTGGGGAGGGACGGCCACAGGGGGGGAGAGACCGTCTCCGTGGCAGCCAGCTGGAGACGACGGGCCGGAGGTGCATCCGGCCGGGAGGAGATGGCGGCAGGGAGGCGAAGCTAGAGCGGGGGACCACCACAGAGGCGCCCCCATCTGCGGCCGGGCCACGGAGAGTCGGAGAGCAGGTCGCGGGCAGGCCCACTGGGTCTAGCGCCGGTGGCGAGACGAGCTGGGAGCGCGGGGAGGAAGCCCGGCAGACCACCAGACCCACACTGGAGATGTCGCTCCCCTCGGATGGCGACGCCTCAGAGATCGGCGGGACATCCACGGGGAGGCGAGAAGCGGCCCTTGCCCCCCGCGGCAGAAGGAGGAGGCGAGGGGGAGGGGGAGCGGGAGTCCTCGGACGCCCCCTCCTCATCCGAGCGTTGAGAGCGGGAGCGGTGGCGGCCGTGGTAATCTTCCGCCAGCCCCGGATGTCACCGGGGGCCGACGTCGAGGAAGCGGGACGCCTAACGTGGTTGGGAGGCTCGGGGCGATCTCGAGGTCAAGCCCTGGTCGTTGAAGAAGACCCGGACCGAGTGCGCAGCTTGGAGGAGTCGAGGCACTTGACCTTGACCCGCACCTCTCCTCCTCCTTGCAGTGAGAGCTCGTCGACCACCACTACCTTGCCCAAGAGGCGAGACATCTGGCGGATGACAAGCTCGGACCGCGCAATATCGGGGAGGCCGGAGATGAGGATCCAGGCGGTGTCGAGGACAGCCACGGCCTGGGCATCGAGCACTGGCTCGGATATCTCGACAACCAGCTGGTTGAGAGCAGGCGACGACGGAGAAGACGTGACCGGTGGTGGGGGTGACCACCCAGTCCCACCGGTGCCGGTAGAGGTGGTTGAGCTCAGCCTCGATCATCTCAGGGGAGGCGACCCCATCAACGACCGTGACAATCGCCTGAAGGGAGGGCGACGGAGGAGGCGTCCGGGACCTCAAGGTGGAAGAAGCCCAACCTCGATCCCATGCCCATACATCATGAGCTCCGAGACCACCGGTCTATCCGGGCCTGAGGGCGGGGTGGCCGATCCTTGCAGGTAGCAGCACCGGGGTTGACGACGCATTGAATGCCCCCTCACCCCACAGTTGAAGCAAGGGGGGCGAGGGAGACCGGAGACGGGACCTGGAGCGGAGGAGGCCCCGGACACGCGGGGGGTGGCACAGCCGGAGTGACGCGAACACCACGGCGCTTCTTCTTCTTCGCAGGTCCGGACGGCCACGGGTGGTGCCGCCACCACTGGCAGAGGCCGGGGCGCGACCCCATGGAGCCGCGTGCGGAGGAACGTGGCGGCGAGTGTCCGGGTCGGGAGGATTCCATCCATGACGAGGGGAGCTGGCCGAGCCGGACGGGGGATGGGGAGCGGCCCGCCGGTGGGACGGGCGACGAGGAGCGCCAAGGCGCGCCAACTGCCCGACGACCAGCAAGGGCGACTGGGACCGAGCTCGTCCTCTCGGCGGCGGGGAGCGGCGGCTGTCACGCAGCTCCCGGAGTCAAGGCTGAGCTCCTCCTCCCGGGAGGGAGTCGGGGAGGCGGGTCGAGTCGCGGAGGGTTCACCCGCCTTCCGTTTTGCCCGAGGAGCCGGGTCCTTCCAGTTCCGCGGCATGGCCGACCTCGGCACGGTGGGAGCCGGGAGGGGAGGGGCGAGAGGAGCGGGCGGGGACGGGCAAGCCGGACGGCAGGACGAGGGAGGGGGAGCAGCAAGGGGCGCCGGAGGGGCGAGGCAAGGGGAGGGTGAGGACAGGGGGGCGGGGCGGGGGATGGAAGTGGAGGCGGCGGCGCACTGGGACGGGGCAAGAGGGAGGCCACGGGGGAGCCACATCGCGCCAACGTTCCCCTCGCTGGGCCTAGGGCACGGGGAAGGCCCACCCGGATTGGGCCGGCCTGCGAGGGGAGTGGGGGGGCGATCCGCGGTGGGCCGCGCAGGGGCCCCCGGGCGAGATGGGCCGGGGCCCAGCAGCCCAGCAGGCCCCGTCGGGTGGCCAACGTCGCGGGGGGGAGCGAGGGGGGAAGAGGAAACCCTACTGGCGCGGACATGGCGCCGCCGCCCGGCACCGGATCAGCGAGGCCAGCGTTAGGGTGCCGGGAGGCCCGGCCGTCTCAGACGTGCAGCCCGGAGGAGCCGAAATGTGCAATAAACGGTTGCACGGATCCGGCCAGGCGACGGGGCCGGGAAGAGGGAGGGAGGGAGAGGGATAGCGGGGAGGAGGGGCCGGCCGGGCCCCACCACGGCCGGGCGCCAGGAGGAGCGGGCGGGGCCCCTATGGACGCGCCCTGCCACGCCCCATGCTCAAGGCGGGCGGCGCGGAGGGCCCTACCTGCCGAGGCCACACCTTGGATGGGGGGCACCCGAGCCGGGCCCCGGGGCGCCGAGGCGGCCGGCGCCGGCACCCGCCTACCGGAAGCCAAGCCCCTCACATGGGGGGCTGAGCTAGCCAGCCGGCGGGGCAAGGCAGGCAGCGGAGAGGAGAGTGGGGGAGCCGGGAAGGAGGAGGGGAAATGGCGCGTCATCGGCGCAGTCCGCCCACCGGAAGGGGCCACCGGGCGACCGCGGGCGGCGGCGGCTGGGCCGCTGCCGGGAGGCCGGGAGAGGGGCGGGAGGGACGCCCGGCGCAGTGGCGGAAACGGCGGCGGAGCCCGCGGAGGAGCCGGCGGAGTCGCCCGAGTCGCCCATCAGTTCTGTTCTGACTCCTGAACAGGGTATTTGCCGTGCTAACTGAAGAAAAGCACAATTAACTGAAGAAACACTACAGCTAACTGAAGAAAAGCACAATTAACTGAAGAAACGCTACAGCTAACTGAAGAAAAGCTGCAACTGCAATATTCTGCTGCAAAGAGATTAACACTAACACTCTATTGTTGTTCCCCTCCAAGTTAGAGATGCCCTCATGATATATTGGCAAGGAGACAACCAACACCAATGCATCGATCGAGTTCACGGAACCAGCCTATTTAACACTTCTATGATGATTATGAGATAAGCAACAACCCGGATGTAGGTACATATGAACATGTGTAAGAATGTTTTTTTACAGTAACATGTGTAAGAATGTTTAGGAAACAGAACAACCAACACCAACATATTTGGGATCAAGTATTGACACTTTAGGGCAGTCGCACCTACAAATCTTCTTGTCCAAACTACAAAGTACATGAACATAAAATAAAAAAATAGCAAATAACAGTAACGAATTCGTCACTTTAACTAGGCTCCACATTTTCAGATCGGTGACTTTATTTATCCATCAAACCTGCATGCAGAAGCAGTAGTGGTAAGTTTCATGTCGAAAATGACATAAGTTGTGGCAATGATACTAATAATGTAAATAACAGAATCACATTGGAAGCAGACCTTTATTGTGGTATTGTGTCCATCGTCACAGAATGAAAGTAAATTTGTAAAGACATAATACATCTAGTCTAGGTAAAATTTGTGAACACATAGTACATCACAAGCAGTAAACAGTATAACTACCCTTCACTCTTGTACGACAGCAGCTAGCAAGTTCGAATAGTCGGATTCAATTGCTGATTGGCTGGATTTCCATCATGATACAACGCCAGCAGCAGGTGCCAAAGTTCAGCTATTCCCAAACACCTGGAACCATGTTGTACAATTTGAATCCTTTGATCTAATAATTCACTAAAAACAAAAATATTCTAAACATATGACATACAAAATATACACAAAAAGTCAAGAATTTCTTGTTTCTTTCTTGGTTGACTGAAACCGGCAAGGAACCGAGCTGAGCTGAACACAACAAACACTCGAGCAAAAACAAAACAAAAGCATTGATCTTCAAGGAAACAGAGAGGCATTCACATGTTAAGGGAAAGAAATGGAAGTTAACAAGTTTAATCAAGGTGCATCTTTGTGCATCTTCAGAGTGACATCTTTGTGCATTTTGAAACTATTTTCCACTTGTGTTTCAAAAAATACTCTGAAGTAGATATAATCTTCTTGTCAACAAATGACATAAGTGTATATACTGCAAAAAAATTGAGATAGGTCCAAGTATTACTCTTAACATATAAAAATATAGAGGTTCATGTAATTGCCTCTCATCATGTCCTTACTAGATCGGGATCGCGCCTCGGCGCAAGGGGTGCCGGTCCAAACACCAGGTTTAGAATATGCATTCACACCGTATACATCATACAAAGAAGAATGGCCAAGGTAACAATATTTACAATCCACTCAGTATATACCATAAAGGAAAATCCAAGGACAATATATATACAGTTGTACTCAGCCATCAACCGTAGTATCAACTTTAACAATAAGCTTATCAAAATTAAAATGGCCTAAGTAAGCACTGGCCCTGATCCAATACATAAAATCCATAGCATTGGATTGATGATGGAGAATTATGTCGGATGCGGTTCATCATGTAACAATCATAACATAGGGTGACATAGAACTAGCTCCAATTCGTCGATGTAATGTAGGCATGTATTCCGAATATAGTCATATGTGCTTATGGAAAAGAACTTGCATGACATCTTTTGTCCTACCCTCCCGTGGCAGCGGGGTCCTATTGGAAACTAAGGGATATTAAGGCCTCCTTTTAATGGAGTACCGGAACAAAGCATTAGCACATAGTGAATACATGAACTCCTCAAACTATGGTCATCACCGGAGTGGTCCCGATTATTGTCACTTGGGTTGCGGATCATAACACATAGTAGGTGACTATAGACTTGCAAGATAGGATCAAGAAAACATATATATTCATGAAAACATAATAGGTTCAGATCTGAAATCATGGCACTCGGGGCCTAGTGACAAGCATTAAGCATAGCAAAGTCATAGCAACATCAATCTCAGAACATACTGGATACTAGGGATCAAACCCTAACAAAACTAACTCAATTACATGATAGATCTCATCCAACCCATCACCATCCAACAAGCCTACGATGGAATTACTCACGCACGGCGGTGAGCATCATGAAATTGGTGAGGGAGGATGGTTGATGATGACGACAACGACGAATCCCACTCTCCGGAGCCCCGAACGGACTCCGGATCAGCCCTCCCGAGAGGTTTTAGGGCTAGGCGGCGGCTCCGTATCGTAAAACGCGACGAATTCTTCTCTCTGATTCTTTTTCTCCCCGAAAGCAAATATATAGAGTTGGCGTCGGAGGAGCTCCAGGCGGCCCACGAGGTAGGGGGCGCGCCCTCCACCCTCGTGGACAGGGTGTGGGCCCCTTGGTCTTCATCTTTTGCAAGGATTTTTTATTATTTCCAAATAGACGCTCCGTGAAGTTTCAGGTCATTCCGAGAACTTTTGTTTCTGCACATAGATAACACTATGGAAAGTCTCCTGAAAACAGCGTCAGTCCGGGTTAGTTTCATTCAAATCATGCAAGTTAGAGTCCAAAACAAGGGCAAAAGTGTTTGGAAAAGTAGATACGACGGAGACGTATCATGAAGCTTAAGGAGTGACACTTAAATAGACACAGATATTTTCATCGCAAACGGTTCCTAAAAACAATTGTGTGTGATGTTGTAGATATTTTTATTAGCGGTGAAAGACGAATTTGGAGTAAAGTGCCAGGATGGTGTTTTAAATGAACGAGAAATTTTGTAGTACTAATACAATTGTCATGTCAAATTTTTAGAAAATTTCAGGGGTCATTTGACCTTTTAAGACATTCAAGTGATTTTCTAGCCTTTTAATAATCGTAATTGGAATTTGAACTACATGTACATGCAACAGCTAACCATAACGGTTTGAAAACTTATATTTCGTGTACTTATGTGCGATTTAATTACATGTGCAGTAAATTGGAAGGAATTTTCAAACATATTGGTCTAACGGCTAAGACATAATTAAGCATGGAGTGACATGGCATTTTAATTCCAAAAAAATCAGAAATACATGAAACCTTGGTTGATGTAATGTCATGCCACCAAGATGATGTGATAAAAAAATTGGCATGTTTGACGAAAGTTTGAACAGACACCCCTCATAAACCGGAGCAACTCACTAGAAGGCTCGTGGTTCAGAGAGGGAACAATGCATGTTTGATGACGAACGGAAAATAGCTTCCTCTTACGGTCTTCAATTTTTTTCTACGTCTAACATGCACTACTACAACTGTAATGTGAAATTTTTGAAAATTCTAGGGGTCATTTGACCTTTTAAAGACATTTAAGTGATTTTCTAGCCATTTAATGACCGTAATTCAAAGTTGAACTACATCTACATGCAACGCCTAACCACAACGGTTGAAAAATCATATTTGTGTGTTTGTGTGCGAGTTAATTCCATGTGCAGTAAACTAGAAGGAATTTTCAAATATATTTGTCTCACGACATGGACACATGCATGCATACGTATGCATGGGGTGACATGGCATTTTAATTCCAAAAAAAATCAGAAACACATGAAACCTTGGTTGATATAATGTCATGCCACCAAGATGATGTGGTAAAGAAATTGGCATGTTTGATTTAAAGTTTGGACACAAGCCTCACAAACCGGAGCAACTCACTAGAAGGCTCATGGTTCCGAGAGGGAACACTGCATGTTTGATGACGAACGGGAGATAGCTTTCTCTTACGGCCTTCAATATTTTTCTATGTCTAACGTGCACTACTACAACTATAATGTGAAATTTTGGAAAATTCTAGGGGTCGTTTGACCTTTAAAAGACATTTAAGTGATTTTCTAGCCATTTAATGACCGTAATTTAAATTTGAACAACATCTACATGCAACGCCTAACCAAAACTGTTTGAAAAATCATATCTATGTACTTGTGTGCGAGCTAATTCCATGTGCAGTAAATAAGAAGGAATTTTCAAACATATTGGTCTCATGACATGGACACATGCATACGTATGCATGGAGTGACATGGCATTTTAATTCCAAAAAATAAAACAATGATCAGAAAAACAAGAAACCTCGGTAGATGTAATGTCATGCCACCAAGATGATGTGCTAAAGAAATTGGCATGTTTGACGAACGTTTGGACACACACCCCTCACAAACCGGAGCAACTCGCTAGAAGGTTCGTGGTTTTGAGAGGGAACAATGCATGTTTGATGACGAACAGGAGACAGCTTCCTCTTACGTCCTTCAAATTTTTTCCTACGTTTAACTGCACTAATACAACTGTCATGTGAAAATTTGGAAATTTTCAGGGGTCATTTGACCTTTTAAAGATATTTAAGTGATTTTCTAACCATTTAATGGCCGTAATTCAAATTTGAACTATACCTACATGCAACGCCTAACCATAATGGTTTGAAAAATCATATTTTTGTTTACTTGTGTGCGAGTTAGTTCCATGTGCAGTAAATTAGAAGGAATTTTCAAACATATTGGTCTCAAGGCATGGGCACATGCATGGAGTGGATGCCATGGCATTTTAATTCAAAAAATATAAAAAAAATGATCAAAAAAACATGAAACCTTGCTTGATTTAATGTCATGCCACCAAGATGATGTGGTAAAAATTGGTCCATTTGACGAAAGTTTGGACACACATCCCTCCTCACAAACCGGAGCAACTCACTAGAAGGTTCGTTGTTCCGAGAGGGAACAATGCATGTTTGATGACGGACGGGAGATAACTTACGCTTACGGCCTTCAAATTTTTTCCTACGTTTAACGTGCACTAATACAACTGTCATGTGAAAATTTGGAAAATTTCTGGGGGCATTTGACCTTTTAAAGACATTTAAGTGATTTTCTAACCATTTAATGACCGTAATTCAAATTTGAACTACATCTACATGCAATACCTAACCAAAACGGTTTGAAAAAACATATTTTTGTGTACTTGTGTGAGAGTTAAAAAACCATCAGACAATGTATATATCTGGTGTTCAAAAAAGAAAATGTTAAGATCTGGCAAGACAACCGGCTCCCGCACGATTGGCACTCTATCTCGCGGCTCGAGGTTTAGTAGGTGATTGGAGGGGATCATTAATCAGACACGGTTCTGTATTGGAAACCATCAGCTATTATGTTCACACACGGATTTTGCTGGGGGAATCGTGTGTAATTCAAACTACAATACTCGTAAATTCCGGCGACCGACGTGTGTACTGTCCCCGTCGATCTAGGTTCCGGCCGCCAATAAATACTACCTTGCTCACGTCGTCCCGCCTGCATTCTCATCTACATCCTCCCCTCGCTCGCCCTCTCCCTCTCTCTCTCTCTCTCTCTCAAATCTCTGCCATGGCGCCGCCGGTCTGCCCACGCGCTGATGAGGAGTCGCCACCCCCCGAGGACGCTCACTCGATTAGCAGCGACGAGGACCCCTACGCGCCGCCTGATGAGGTTGCGTCGGACCCCCCAACTTTGGATTGGTTTTGGGGCTAGTACAATCTTTGTCTATGGAAGTCGTTGTCGCCGGCTGAGAAAGCCAGGCAAGTGGCGTTCAAGAAGGAGATGGCAGAGGAGGAAGCCAGGTACCAGGCGGCCTGTGAAGCCCGTGATGCCGCCTGGAAAAAGGAAGCGGCAGAGCATTAGGGGCGGGCGCGTCGTCATGCCGAGGAGGTGTATGAAGACGGGTACTTCGCGAGGAAGGTCATAGGCGTTGGGCGCCTCGTCGCTGCATGGAGGTGGGCCGATAAGCTCCAGTGTGCCAGCGACGAGGAGCTCCGGTGGGCGCCCAACGAAATGGCAAGATCGGCCGTGCGCGTCCGCCAGCAAGAGGCGGATCGGTACGTCAAGCGCACTACAACACGGCTCCCCCTATAGCAACGCCTTTTTCAGTATCTAAAAGTCCATATATGCGTTGCTGGTGTATTTACCAACGGTTTGGGATGCGTTACCTTATCCAGTGTTGCTAGCACATAATGTGACGCTTATATTGCCGTTGGTAAAAGGGACTGTTGCAAGTCTACAACAGATAAAATGGATTTACAACACTTGTATATGTTGGTGCTTAATGTACAAGAATCAAAATCCCATTGCTTGGCAACAAAGAATTTCCAACGCTTCAAGTGTTGGTACATATATAATACTAATATTATTATTATTATTATTATTACCATTATTATTTATTATTAGCAATTAAATTAATGCTCCACATAATGGTGATAATTATATATTTGAAATGAAGGAAAACAAGAGAATATACTCGCGAGAGGAAGAAATCATATATTAGATAGGACTATTGGATTACAATACTTTACATGAGGAACATCATCCAAATGAGATGCATAATCTGACTATTTTCTTGACAACAAAAATTACATTGAAAGCATCCACCAACTTCCCTATAACTTAACTAAAAATCAACGAGGAACATCATCCCTACAACTTAACTAAAACTAGAAGCATCCATCATCATCATCATCTTGAATCAGAACATCAACATCATCATTGCAGTATACTTGCCACACACCATATACACATCCATTCATCTTTTGAATCTACAAACAAGATAACAAAATGAGTTGTTAATACACAATGATTGCCATGATGCAAGTAGTAATAGAGGCAAGATATTAGTTTTTTAATGCATTACCAAGAGCATTGCAGTTGTTTGAACTCCGTACCAAATTTTCAGTTTTCACAAGTGTCATATCGACATGCACCGCCTAGAATTCATTTCTAATTTCAGCACCATCAAGTTTAAATTTAGGATCACAATTTTGAAATTGTACCAAGAGCTACGTCCATGTTATGATCTTTCAGGCTCTTCAAGAATACTTTAGTTCCTGCATGTTAGAGAAAATCAAAGTTACCATTGGCAGAATCATCCTCATCATCCGTGACAAGACAAAGACAAAACAGGGGAACATATGAAATGAATTTGAGTACTTGTACAAGTAGTTAACTGGCACCCAACCAACTTAGCAAACCACTTTGAGCTCTCTTACTGGCTGCATTAGCAGCTTTTGTTTTTTTTTTTTTGGTCGGGACAGCACCCTTATAGCAAAGAAGTAATAAACAAATAAACAAGCTAGCATTACAGTTTGAGCAAAATTTGTATCTAATTAGGAAAAGATACTAGCTTGTTCGCAGCAGAAGTTTTTTGTCCCACACGTGCACTAACATTCTCGAGCAAAGTATTTTTGTTGTGAACAACATTTTGATAGCAAGACAACCAGTAGATACATAAACATCGGAACGATATATTTTGAACATATTGTATATGGTAATGGAAATATACCTTGTGTGCAGCAGAATTTATTTTCCTTTGCCGTGTACTGAAATTGTCATCAAAAGTTTCTTGGTTCTGGACAACATTCCCAAAGCAACAAGTAAACACATAAACATGGGAGCACTATAGTTTGATCATAATTTTGTATATCAGACTATGAAGATACCTTGTGTGCAGCAGAACCTTTTTCTAGTTGCCGTGCACTGCCACCATTATGAACCATGAATTATATGTTACTATGATGAATAATCATATATTGCAATCAGTAAGGAATATGCAAACTTACTATCTACATTTTCATCAGCATCAGCATCATCACAATCTGTGAAGCCTTCTTTATCATTAGTAGTTATTTCTTAGACATCAGGTGATTCGACATCTTTTTCAGCAGAAGTATGATGTTCGGTTGGTTCTTCTATCATATATTCCTCATTGGATTCAACAACGTTAATTCTTGTCTGAGACATATCTGCTGCAACATGATAATGACCAAAAGGTTAAATAAATTGTGTAAAGTACAATATAGGTTGTTTCAGAAACTTATAAGGTAATTCCCATGCAACGATTTAGTATTTTTTTTTGTTATTCTTACCGTGCATTTTGTTTATTATTCACAGTGTCACAAGAAATGCAACTCGACTGCAAAGGTCCTAAATGTTTTATTTTTCCTAGTGTTTTTTGCTCAATTTTATTTGCTGCTCCCAGTAGGTACTAAACTACTTTATTTGGTATGTGTGCAGTGTATTATACCACAAAGCTTTTAGTAATTGTGAACCCGAGCATGGGAGCATGTTTTTTATTTGCTGCACCCAGTTTTTTACTAAACGCATCTTCTGTATGATTTGTCAGCGTAAAAAGAAATGTAATTGTGCTGCAAAGTGTAATACATTTTGAACCATTAGGCTCATAGTTGTTCTGTTGCTCCCTAAACTAATGATGTTTTTCCATGGTGCATCTATTATATGATTTACAGTGTAGAAAGGACTGTAATTCTACCATGTAGTTATAGTAAATTTGAACCATAGCATCCAAGTGTGTTTTGCTGCTCCCAGTCTGATACTAAAGTATTAATAACAGTGACATTTTGATTCATTTTTACAGTGTGCTTTTACTGAGGTTGATTGTTATTTGGTCAGAGTAATTGGTGGTGGTCTCAATTTTACAATGCCATTGATCTAATCTGGTAGTGTTTCATGTTTCTTTGTTTTTGGTTGTCATCAGACTGTGAAACAACTCAATGGAGAAACAATAGCGAGGCCCATACAAAAAATTGACATGAACATACTAATGACAAATACAAACAGGGACAAATTGTCAGGTCCCAATTGGCCAAAAAATCTGATTGAAAAGGTTTTCAGTCGAGTGACAATGGAAACTTTTGCAATAAGTAAACTGAACAATGAATCAATTTCAGATTAAACCAGAATCGTGATCTCTATGCATATCTATTGGTGGGAGAGAAAAACACCCGAGAACCAATATGGAGGGCATGAATTGCAGAAATGGATAGGGACCAGGGCACTTACTAGATGAACACGCAAGATTGTTACTACCACGTACCAGTCGGATCTGGACAATCTACCAGCCGGATCTGCCTGGCAAGAGAGACCTGAATTGATTACTGAAAAAGGCTTTCGCCCCGCTTTATAGATAAAGCTAACCGTCAGAGAGCACACATAAAAGGACTAGTCCACACCCACACACACCCAAGTCTCACAACACAGTACAAAGGTTCTGTTGAGGGCATAGCTCAACAAGCCCAAAAATAAAAACCAGAAAAAGACGGACGAGGAAAGCGTCTAGTCTGGTTCCGGCGGGGGCGGCGGCGACAGACGGACAATCTCGAGCGGAGGTCGGCGATGAAGGCGGAGATGGCATCGTGGTCCTGAGGGCGGCTAAGCGGCCGTCAAATCTGCAAGAAACCCGAAAGTTTGAAGAGAGCGTCAGTAACCCGTCGAAGAGGAGTGCGCTGGATCACAAGCTTATTGCGGATAGTCCAGAGGGTCCAAGCGAGGACCCCAATCTCAAGCCACCTAATGTGGCGAGACGACAAGGGGGACATCTGGAGTTCGGCAAATAAGTCTGGAAAGTTGGTGTGGCACCAATTTCCACCGATCGCTTCGCGAAAGCAGCTCCAGACGAACTGAGCGGACATACAGGAGAGGAAAATGTGATTCGAGTCTTCGGGGACACCGCAAAGCGGTCAGATGCCAGTGCCCGGGCCATTCCGCTTGCGAACCTCAACCCCGGACGGGACCCAACCGCGAATCCATTGCCACATGAAGATACGGATCTTCAGAGGTAGGCAGATGGACCACACCGTCGAGAGGGGGAGGGGGCGGAAGAGGGGGCGATAGCCAGGTACAGAGACTTGGTGGAGAATTGGCCCGAAGGATCAAGGCGCCGGCGTACCAGGTCAGGGCCACCGTCCACCATAGGTTCGTGGAGGGCAACACAGTCTAGCAACTCACGCCAGGCGGTGGATTCCAAGGGCCCAAAAGGCCTTCGGAAAGCAAGGCGCCCTAAGTCCAGAAAGGCCCTATCGACAGAGATCACGGGATCGACGGAGATGGAGAAGAGGCCGGAAAAGCACGCCGCAAAGGGGGTGTCCCCGGCCCAGCGATCATACCAGAACAGCGCGATCAAACCAGAAAAGACCTGAATTGATTAAAAGCGCAGATCGGTGGAATAGGGAGCAAGAGAGGATAATTGCGGGGGAGTAGGTTGGCAACTAACCTTGCTCAGCTCGTGGTGATGCCTCCGCCACCGGCTGCCTGGCGTGCGATGGATCCAGCGCGAGACGAGGAGGGAACCGTGCTGATATGGGGGGAGGTTTCCGATTTTTTTGCGCAGTTACCTCGTCGCAATCTGCTTGACCGATGTTAGCCTTCATCATGGATTCCTATGACATGTGGGGCCATGGTAATGAAGCGCGCGTATTTAAGTTTTTCTTTGGCAGATTTGTCGCTATTGGCGGGAGAGAACGGAGGGAAAGAGGAAAAATGGAGCGAAACTAAAAAGAAATACGAGGGAGTCTAATAATTTGGAGTGAAGCAAATTATAATTTTTTTTATTATCATCTCACACATGACAGACACGTGTACATATATTTGCGCTATACAGAACATGCTTCTTCTGTGTTTGTACAAATTTAGTGCAATATGTGTTGAAATAAAAATGAATTTTATTGCTCAAACAATAAAAAAAGTTAATACAAAACACAACAAAGTGCTTAGCTTCCATGTTCCGGCCTACATATGAGGTCAAAGGGCGTCTCCAACTAGACATCTAAAACATTTGTATCTGTTCGGACCAAGCGGTTTAGACACATTTTGCCATTCAACGTGGTACCTCATCGGTTTGTGGAGCAGCCCTCCCCCATGCAACTGCGGCTTCTAGATTGGGCGCCGCATGAAGGTGGAGCCGCTCCTCGCCGTCGCATAGCCATTATGTCTAGATCGACCAGCCAGTGTCGCCGCAGTGCCACAACTGCCACGAGAAGTACGTCAAGGAGGAGGTGCCACCGGCAATCATGAAGCCGCACGACCACCTCCTCCACTACCTCGGTGGCGGCGGCGCCAACTCCTCATCGAGGGCCATCGTGTCGAGCGACCAGGCAGGCAACACGACAGGAGTAGCGCAACACGCAGAGCCACTCCGTGTTTGCCAATTTCGACAAGGCATCGGCTTGGGTCCGTGAGGACATAAACCTGGCAGAGGCCAAGACCCGTGACTGCTTCTTCGCCAACGCGGAGACGGTTGCGCAGCGCCGCTGCGTGGACAGGGAGCTCGCAAGGATCAGCAAGGAATGGTCATTAAGCGACATACCTTCGCTACCGCCCGGGCACCACGGTCACGGCCGGCATTGGCTGCGGAGGCCCTCTTCGCGGTGCAGGAGGAAGCAAGCGGCTCTTCCGCGAGCGCCAGGCAGCAGCCGGGGAGGGCTATCGCACCCCAACGTCATTCCGTCGCTCGAAGGACTACACGAGCGATGATGACACCGACGGTGCCGGCAGTACGGTCGGCCAGAACGGCACGCGTACGCGGTCACCGTATGCTACAAGTTAGCCTAGTTTTTTTAGTTATTAGTTAAACAGATGGAATATTGTATGTTTTATGCAAACTACTAATGAACTATAATAAATTGGGTCGTGTTTGGTCAAATTATCCCGGTTCATTCTAATTTGTTTTGAAATAGATGTGAGCACGGTTGTATAGCCGGCTACCGCATTACTGTCAGTGTACCAGTTCGGACCAGTCTGTGGATAAATAGTGTACCGTTTTGGGGGTCAGCGCTACTGGGGACCCTCAAAAGCGTCATAACGCCTAGATCAACATGTCCTTAATGCAATTTGCCATCCAACATGGTACCCCGTCGGTGTACGATCACTCCGATTGTCAAAAATCTCGCAAACCGGATGCAAACAATGCGGGCTTTATGGGCGCTCAATCTCCGCCTTACGTGACGCTGCGGACAACCCAGAACCACCCAAGAACATCTCCCGCGCCCGGCCCCTTTTCCGCGCAAACACACATCCTCTCTCCATGCTACATTCATGTCGGCCCAGAGCGGACACGAGCTGTTATTTGGACATGCATTGAAGCGGCGGGCCGGACGAGAGCGCCACGCACGCCGTGTGCGGACTCTACGCTTGTGACATTTTTCAGAGAGATGTGACTAGATGCGATGGCCTGGGTCATCGACCAATCGAAGACCACAGCGGAGCGAGAAAGCGTCGTCTCCACCGCCCCGATGAGAAGATGCTGAAGTACGGCAATGTCGGTGTACTAGAGTAGGGGTACCCTAGTATCCCGAACTTGTGCACGGGCAGTTGCAGCCCTCCGCGGCAAGGCTTACCGGGTGACCGCCAAGGCCCTCCGTGGTTCCTTTGGAGTCGTTCAAGAACAAAGTATTCAAGCCAGGGAGACAAGGCCCCGGCAAGAGGAGCCTGCCGGGAAGGCCACCTCAGGCACCTACAAGACAAGACCCCGGCAAGAGGAGCTTGCCGGGAAGGCCCGGTGAGCGACAAGCTTCCGGGCGCGACAAGATAACAACCGCGGCATGGCGCTTGCCGCGCGCACCACCTCTCAGACCCTACGCTCCAACGCATCCACTAACGTGTCGCCTGGAGCCTTTCAGCGCCAAGCGTGGCAAGAGGTCATGCAGCCAGCGGTGCGAGGTGGCAAGCGGCGCTGACAAGTTTGCCGTCGTGGCGGACGGTGGCGCCCCTGACGGTCCTTGTTTGCACTGTCCGGGCGACAAGATGGGCATTTAATGCCTTTGTCCCCTGCCGTCAGGGTTAGGTATATTGCACCTTGTATAATCGTACAAGTAGGTGCACCAACCATCGCTTTTTCCATTTGTACCCCCATCTACGTTGCCACCGCCGGAGCCCCTTGTACATATAAAAGGAGGCCCATGCGCAACGTAGGGGGGGTCCGGACACTCTCACGCTAGGTCTCGTTAGCAGCTGGAGTATACTGTAGCTCTCAGCGCTCCCTAGCAAGAACACAATACAAATCATACATGCAGCAGTAGGAGTGTTATCCCTCCAGAGCTCCGGGCCGGGTAAACCTCTCGCGTGCTTCGCCTCGATCTGCTCTTCGTACAACCTCCGCTCCCCGCCGAACCGGAAGGGGCTCGGTCCGCCGACCCCATAGGTGTTCGTGGGCCAGATCAGCCTGTCCCGACATCTTTGGCACGCCAGGTAGGGGGCGTCGAGGTTGTGTGAACCTGATCCGGCGTCCACGCGAGCTAGATCTTCATTATCTTCGTCAACATGCCACCGAAGAAGAAGGCTTCGGCGGCAGAAGCCCCGTCCGCATCGAACCCACCACCACCGGAGCAAACAGGTGGTGGGGTAGACGCCGGCGGAAGAATGGACGGTGACGGGAGAGCTCACGGTTCTGCCAAGTCCAAGGACAAGGCCGCGCAGACCTCGGCGTCCGTACATGTACTGCGCCCGTCTCAGAGGCGCGGGCCGACATCATGGCATTCACAATGCCATACGCCGTTGGACCAAGATCGAGCCGAGGATCTCGGGACGTTCAAGACCAGCATGCACGCCAACATGCTGGCACAAAGCGAACGGTCGCCGGACGGGATACTGCTCCTTCTAACATAGATAGAAGTCCGAGCATATCCCGCTCCTCGCGCTTTCGCCATCGCCACCCACTACTCCAGCAGGCTCTGGCGAGAGCTCAATCGCTCCTCGATTACCCTCAACGGCCGACAAGGTCGACGAGTGGAGGGCCACCATACTGAAGTCTCATCGGCTTCGCCAACGGGCGACGCCTCCGCGGTAACCGAAAGTGCCGCTGCCGCGCAGAACGCCAAACGCGAGCCGTGGCGGCAGAGACCGGTGGGGTGCAACCACCATGCACTCTCCACCCCGAAGGCCAAGATCGCCGACTCGCAGGATCCACCTCGACAGCGACTCCACTGCGTCATCGGATCCACGAGCTCATCGCGATCAGCGCCAAGTGCTACACGATCGACAGCAAGAGGACGCCGAACTCGCATCGAAGCGCCAAGAGAAGCGCGACGTCAATCCGACAAGCGCGTCGGGCCTCTGTCTACATGCACGCCGGAGGAACCAGCGACTTGCCGTACGCGGTAGGTTGCCCTGTGTTCACTCGTGAGCTGCGGCAAGTCCAGTGGCCCAGCAAGAAAAACTTCAAGCCAGACGTACCGGAGAAGTACGACGGCAAGACGCATCCGTCGGAATTCCTCGGCATCTATACCATCGCGGTGCAGGCTGCCGGGGGGCGAGACGACAAGATCCTTGCCAACTACTTCCCGCTGGTACTCAAGCCCAACGTCAGGTCCTGGCTCATGCACTTGCCGGACAACTCCATATCTTCTTGGGCAGATCTATGCCATCGGTTTGTCGGCGCCTTCACGGTGACCACAAACCCCATGGTCAAGAAAACGACCTTCATCTGCCGCCCGGAAGGAAGGAGAACCCCTTGCGCAAGTATATTCAAAGATTCAGCCGTGTACAGCACAACATCCCAGATGTCCACCCTGCCGCGGTGATCAGCGCGTTCCATCAGAACGTGCAAAACCGCAGGATGCGGGAGGAGATGGCGATGTGCAAAATCAGAGACGTCAGTGAGCTATACGCCCTGGCCGACAAGTGTGCACGTGCTGAGGAGGGGAGGAGACTCCCGGGAAAATACCGAAGCGGGAGGATCGGCGGTGAGGAGACCGCCCGGCAAAGAAGAGCCGCGGCGGGCAACAGGAAAAGAAAGGCGTAGATGTGCTAGTTGTTGAGCAGTCCGGCAACGGAGGTGGCGACAAGAACGCCAAGGCTGGTAGCTCCGGCAAGGAGGTTGCCGCCGCACCAACCACCGGATGTGGCGGCCGCCGACAAGCGGGACGGCTCCGGCAAGCGATCTTTGCAAGATCCACCGCACCAAGGGCCATGACCTCCAGAGCTGCAAGAAGGTAGAGCAGCTTGTCGAGCAAATGTAAAGCTGAATACGAAAGCGACGCGACAAGGAGAAGGCCAGGAAGGTGCCGGAGGAGCCAGCAAGAAACGCTCCGCCGGGAGGGCGCCAGCAAGGCCAAGCAGCGGCAAGGAGACAGGCCTCCCCGCGGCCGCGCCAAGGATGAAGACGAAGACGACGATGATGACATGGATGATGACGACGCTGATGAGCAGGAGTTCCAGAAAGCCACGGAGGTCCTGTGCGTTGACGGCGGTGCTTCTTCAAGACACCTCCCACCGCCACCAAGCTGGATGCGGAGGTCAATGCAGCAGTAACCATCCATCGAGTCACGCAAGCCTATGAAATGGTCCAGCACGCCTATCATCTTTGACATTGAGGACCACCCTGATCGCATAACAGCGGTCGGGTGCTTGCCGATGTTGGTTTCACCAACTATCCGCAACCTCAAGGTCACCAAGATGCTAGTTAACGGCGGGGCCGGCTTGAATCTGATCTCCTCCGCGGTGCTCCAGAAACTCCAGATCCCTGATGGCGAGCTCGAAGAGACCGGCACTTTTCAAGGAATCAATCTAGGAAGGAGCAAGCCGAAGGGAAAGATCACATTGCCGGTAACATTTGGCAGCGAGTTGAACTTCAGGACTGAGAGGGTCACCTTTGATGTTGCTGACTTTCCATTGCCTTACAATGGAATACTTGGCCGTCCGGCACTCGCCAAATTCATGGCGGCCTCTCACTATGCCTACAACCTCCTAAAGATGCCGGGCCCGATAAGTGTCATCCTCGCCCCTCGGCGACGAGAAGGATGCTCTTATCTCTGCGCCGACAAGATCTACCGGAAGCGGCCCGCGACAGATTGCAAGCCACTTGCCGCTGAAGCTCCGGGGAAGAAGAAGGCCAAGTCCGGCAAGAGCTCTGATGCCCATTCCGGCAAGCGCACCTCTTCGGAGTGCTGCGCTACCGTCGAGGACGCACCATCGAGCTCCATCGGCAAGTATAAGGAGACGATGACAGCTCCACCAGAGACCAAGAAGGTGTCCGCCATGAGGACGGCACCGTGGTACCTTCACCATCGCTGCCTCTCTTGACCCTAAATAGGAAGGCGCTCGTTGCTTTCCTCAAGGGCGAACGCCGACGTGTTTGCATGGCAATCGTCGACATCCCCTGTTCCTGTGAAAGTAATTGAGCACCGCCTTGCCGCTTGTCCTCATCGCGCGCCCGTCAAGCGTAAAGTCGTGAAGCAAGCAAAGGAGCGCCAAGAGTTCATCGCGAAGAAATCAAGAACCGGAAGCAAGCAGGCCTTGTCGAGGAGTGCTCCATCCCACGTGGTTGGCCAATCCAGAGTTGTGCGCAAGAAGGCTAACGGGAAATGGAGGCTTTGTATCGACTTTACAGATGTCAATAAAGCTTGTCCCAAAGATCCATTTCCTTGCCACGCATCGACCAGATTGTTGACTCCACGGCCGGATGTGATTTGCTTTCATTTCTGGATGCATATTCAGGATATCATCGATCTTCATGGCGTAAGAAGATGAGGAGAAGACCGCATTCATCACCCCATGTGGCACGCATCGCTTTGTACGGATGCCCTTCGGGTTAAAGAATGCTGGTTCAACGCTTGCAAGGGTAGTTCATGATGCTTTTGAGCCGCAAATGCACGTAAATGTGGAAGCCTACATGGATGACATAGTGGTCAAAAGCAAGGATAAGGCTACCCTAGTTCAAGATTTAGATGAAACCTTTACAAATCTGCGCGCAAGATCAACCTCAAGCTCAATCCCGAGAAGTGCGTGTTTGGAGTCCTTCCGCAAGCTTCTCGGGTTCTTCGTGTCTCAGGGAATTGAAGCCAATCCCGACAAGATCAAGGCCATTGAGCAGATTGAAGCACCAAAGCGCGTCAAGGATGTACGAAGACTTGCGGTTGCTATGTAGCTGCTCTCAGCAGGTTTATCTCTAGATCTGCTGAAGGCTACCGCCATTTTTCAAAATCTTGAAAAGGCAGGTCCGATGCAATGGACTCCGGAAGCGGAGGCAGCCAAGCAGACTTGAAGAGATACCTGTCCTCCACTCCAACACTTGTCGCACCTAAGCCACAAGAGAAGTTGCTGCTATATATAGCGGCAACCAATCAAGTGGTTAGTGCTGGGCTAGTAGCGGAGAGGGAGGCGGATGACGAGCTAGCAACCACGGCAGACATATCCAGCGACAAGCAGGGGGCTTCGCCGACAAGCTCTGGTCCCGACAAGGACGAATCTACGCAGACGCATGAGCAGATGCAGAAAAGGATGGTGCAGCGCCCAGTTTACTTTGTCAGTTCCCTTCTGCAGGGGGCTAGATCAAGGTACTCTGGTGTGTAGAAATTGCTTTTCGGCCTTCTCATGGCCTCGAGAAAGCTGCGCCATTACTTTCAGGCACATGAGATCACAGTTGTCACCGCTTTCCGGCAAGAGGATAATGCAAAATCCAGAGGCAACAGGCAGGATTGTCGAGTGGGCATCGAACTGCCGAGCTTTGGCCTCAAGTTTGAGAGCACTTCAACTATCCAAAGCAGAGCATTGGCGGAGTTCATAGCAGAATGGACGCCAACGCCAGATGAAGAAATTCCAGAAACGAGCATCCCCGTCAAGGAAAGGAAGGTTCCCTCGCACACAAGTTTGCCGGGGGGAAAGGAGAAGATGATGGTGTGGACCAAGCGTCACTCAAGGAAATCTAACCTTACAGGGAAACAAACGACAGAAAAGCTAAGTTGCCAAAGTTTGAGCAATCAGTTTTAAAAATTTTAAGTTATTTTCCTTGAACGACCGAACTTTGTATGGAAAACCTGTGCGCAGAGGAACCAATTCGTAGCTAGTTACGCCCTTACTTTGTTTCGAGTCCGCTCAACAACTTAAGTGAGCTGCGACTAGTTGCGACAAGGTTGCTTGTCGAAGCGGCACCGCCGGCAGTTGACGTTCGCACTCAAGACTTCATGGCTCGAGCGCCCGCTACCGCAAGTCCCCTAAAAGCGTAAGGCAAAAACATACAAAGGAAGGAATCAAGTAAAGGAAATAGCATAGCAATTGATATCCAAAATAAAGTTATATTACAAGATAGCTTGCCGCAGCTCTAATGGATTGTTCCTATGACATGACTAGCAGCGGCAAGAGCAAGAAAAAAAACGGGCGGCCTAATCTACGCGGCCACCCTCAACCCTCTTGATTCCGCTCACCCTGTCCACAATGGGTGCGACAAGGGTCTTGAGCGCCTCCACATCGGCATCCGGCGGCAGAGACTTGAGGACATTGGTGAAGTTGAGGCCCAGGTTGCGGAAGGCCACCTTCATCAAGACCTTTTGAGGGCTCCTCAGATCCGGGCGCGACTCCTCGGCAGCTGTTTTGGGACCTCTTCCCGAGTCAGCTGGAGGCCCGTCGCCACGCCCTTGAAGAATAAGCTAAGCTTGGCGCTGGGTTGGAGGTGCTCGTCGGAAGAATATCCAAGATCCACCATCCCCAGCTCCATCAGCTCGTTGTGGATGGTGGCAGCAGTATCCACAAGACCTTTGGTCCAAAGGTTTCACACTCTCCCTCAAGGCGCCTGGTGGCAACAAGATTCGCCAGCCTCCTCGTCGGCCTTGATCTTCTCCTTCAAGGCCGCCTCCCGCCTCCTTGGCGCCTGGCCCAGCCTGAGTCAAAGTAGTCACTTCAACTCGAGATCTGCATTGGAGTCCACTGGCGGCGCCGAAGCTCCTTGCTCCTCTCGGTGACGGCCCTGCAGCTCGCCAAGAGTGTAGGCGCCCTTCTCGGCCAGGCTTGAGTGCGGCAAGCTCCTCGCCGCTCTTCTTGAGGCTGGCCTCCAATTGCACCACCTTTGTCTCCAGCTCCTTCTTGGCGGCCTCGGCGGCCGTGGCAGCGTCCTTTGCCTCCTTGAGAGCCCCGGCAAATGTTTCCTCGCGCATGGCAAGATCCTCCTCGTGGCTGTCCAGGTTGACCTTCCGCCAGCTCGCTTTCGCTTTCTGTGAACAGCTTCTCGGCGCAAGCCGCTGTTCCTCCTCAGCTGCAGCCTTCTCGAGGATGAAGGCTGTGCTCTCCTCGGCGAGTTGCTCCCGCTCCTCCGCCAAGGACCGGAGAGCTTCCTGGTTGCGGCCTCGGAGCTCCTCCACGCGCTTCTCAATATCTGCTCCCGCCTTGGCGACAAGGGCCTCCCGGGATGCCAGTTTGGCTTGTCGGGCGCGGTAGCGACAAGCGGCTTCCGCAGCAGCTGCTCCTCCTCGGGCTCGCCACGCTGTTGCTGCTTAACCAGCGCGTCAACTAGCGTCAGCCCGGAGGCGAGCAGCTCTTCATCGAAGGTTTCTCCTTCGCCGGGCGCTCGAGCTCGACTCCCATGGGAGCTTGATGAAGACGCCGTCCGGCCTTCAAGTAGGCGCCGGGCTCTTGAGCTCGACGCTGGCAGCGGGCGAGGGATCGGCGGTCGGTGTAGCGCCTGGCGCCCCTGCGCTCGTGGCTGCTGGGCGATCGCTGCACCCTCGCCAGCCAAGGGCGGCAGCCTCGGCCTCTTCGGCAGGCTCGTTCGCTGGCTTCTTCTCCCACGGCGGCGGCTTCGTCAGTGTTGCCGCGCGCGTCCTCCTCGCCGGCGACCTCGGTCTCCATCGGCTCTGTGGCGGACGGATGAAGAAAGTCAAGCAAATATCAAAAGATAGAATCATAAGAAGAAAAACACAAGGGAAGTACTCAGGCAAGAAGGTTACTCAAGGCGGGGCTGCGGTCATGGTCTCCGCTGCCAAGGGATCACTGGTGCCGCCCCTTGCCGGAGAGCTGCCCTTGCCGGAGAAGGCTCCTTGCCGGAGAAGGTTCCCTTGCGGAGAAGGCTCCCTTACCGGGAGCGCTCCTTGCCGGGAATCCACCCTTGGCGGCGTAGTCGAAGCAGTATGAGGCTGCTCGCTTCTACACAAGTCAACGATCGAGATATCGGAAAGGAAAAAGCACCCATGCACGCCGAACAGCAAGAAATAGACCATATACTTACGCTGGGGGCTGCGCTGGGGGCTGCTTTGAAGGAGAGTTGCCTCACCCGGCAAGGTTGTCTCGGACGCGCCTCCTGCCGTCGCAGTGGGTTCGTCCTCGACGACAATCACCGGGGTCTTGGCCCTCTTCGACATCCTCTGGGCCAGCGTCCTGAAAAGGAATGGATTCAGAGTAAAGCAGATCAGATACAAGACAAGGCAACCAATCGAAGAATTACAAGTATAGCAGGGAATCTAACTCTTCCTCTTCCTCGCCGGAGCCGAGCGCGGAGAGGTCGACCCTGGCCCGCCTCCCAGACGACGAGGCGGAGGAGTGGCTCCCTTGACGCTTGGCGGGAGCAGGACCGGTGGCCTGCGAGGGCCCCGCCTTGGCTTGCCCAGCGGTGTGAGGTGCTCCTGGGCAACAAGTGCTTGCCGCGGTGGAGCGCGCCCAGCCGGGCGCCGCTGTCTGCCCGTCACGCCCCGTCTCCAGCCCTGCGAAGACGCCTTCTTGGTGGAGCCGGTGGCTCCGCCATGCAAGCTGCTTGGAGGTGGAGAGGATGCGCCGTCGGCGGGCTCGCCTGACTTCGGCTTGTGCTCGGCAAGCTCTTCCTCGTCGACGAACTCCTTTCGCCGACAAGGCTTGCCGCCTCGGCTGCCTCTGCCTCCTCCACAAGAAAGCCAAACTTCGCCCAGCGGCAGCTGCTGCCGCCTCTTCTAGTTCGATGGCGTCGCTGCATCTCGTCGTCGGTGGTGTCATGGGTGAGGCCCCTCTGCTCATTGGGGCGGACCAGCATCTCCACCAGATTGTCGAAGAACTGCCGCACGACGTCGTCTGCCGGCTCTTGCCAAGTGGGGACAATTTCGTGGGAGTCGCACAACGGCATCATTGCACGGATGCGGTCGAGCGACGAGTTGTTGCATAGCGGAACGACACCCCTCGGCAACCTAAACATCTCCGGATGATCAGGATCATGCTTGAACAGCTCTAAGAGCATTGCGTCAAGCTCCAAGATGTTGAAGTTGAAGTTGAGGCCTGGGCGCAGCCTCATGATGTCTCAAGGGCGTTTCAAATTCCCAGTGCAGGTCTCCTTCTCTCCCGCAAGGATGCGGCGCGGCGAAGGAAGTCCGCGCCAACAAGCGTTTACGGTGAGTCCGGCAAGTCTCGAGGCGGAGGATTCGGTAATCGCGATCTTCAACCTAGCATCCTCCGGGGCCGATTGCTCCAATCATTGCCGTGTACTACTGGGGTTTGTTTGGCCCGGTAAAAGGCTGCGGTTCTCCTCAACGATCCAAAGACCAATCTGCCCTCCACTCCTCCCATTTGCTACGAAGCTCTCCTCCAGATAGGCCTCCTTCTTGCCGACCCTAGAGACCCAAGCAATTCCTCCCAAGAAGGGCTCTCCTCTCTCGGCTCGGGCAAAAAGAAGTGACGGAAAAGAGCTACATTTGGGTGGACTCCGACAAAGTTTTCGCAGAGATGTGCGAAAACTGCCATGGTCGTAATGGCGTTGGGGTGAAATCAAGGAGGCGGAACCCGTAGGTGTTCATAATGTCGCAAAAGAACTTCAGAGAAGGCGGCAGAGCCCGCAGAGAAGAAGAGCAGTAAGGATACCCGTCGGGCCAGTTCTACAAAGAGCGGGCGGGAGTACCTTCGTCTTGCGCTGGATCTTGCCCGTCTCCGTCGACGAGAAGAGGTAGTAGTTCTCCCTCGGCTCCTCGCTGGCGGTGAGGGGGAAGACGGCCCGCCTTCCGCAGCGCCAAGAAGCCGCAGCTCGGCCGACTTCACGGTCTTCCCTTTATCGGCTTTCGCCCATGGCGAAGGCAAAGGAGGAGGTCGACGGGCGTTGTTGGTGCTGGTGGCAATGGGGGCGAGCGCCGCTCTTTTCAGCCTTGAAGGGAAGAGGGAGCGGCGGTGGTTTTTCGATGGGACAAAGAATCGGCAAGGTAGGCGACGTGCCCCGCTTCCCCGCTTATAAAGGGAAGGGCGGACGTTCGATTTCGAATAAAGAAACCCCACGACCTCGCCCACGATCTCTCACACGACGCCACGCTCGTGCGTGCTGCCTGTGGGGACGTGGTGGGTCCGAGGTGAGTTATGGTATGACCCGGCCGCTGGCCTGCCTGTGCCTGCTTTTGGGCTCGCCCAACAGCGCTTCGGCACCATGTGTGGCCCAGCCCGGGGCTCCTGCCGGTGTACTAGAGTAGGGTACCCTAGTATCCCGAACTTGTGCACGGGCAGTTGCAGCCCTCCGCGGCAAGGCTTACGGGTGACCGCCAAGGCCCTCCGTGGTTCCTTTGGAGCCGTTCAAGAACAAAGTATTCAAGCCAGGGAGACAAGGCTCGCAAGAGGAGCCTGCCGGGAAGGCCACCTCAGGCACCTACAAGACAAGACCCCGGCAAGAGGAGCTTGCCGGGAAGGCCCGGTGAGCGACAAGCTTCCGGGCGCGACAAGATAACAACCGCGGCATGGCGCTTGCCGCGGCAGACCACCTTCAGATTTACGCCCAACAAGATCCACTAACGTGTCGCCTGGGCCTTTCCAGTCTTGCGCGTGGCAAGAGGTCAGCGCAGCCAGCGGTGCGAGGTGGCAAGCGGCGTGACAAGTTTGCCATCGTGGCGGACGGTGGCGCCGACGGTCCCTCGCTTTGCACCGTTAGGGCGACAAGATGGGCATTTAATGCCTTTGTCCCTGCCGCCGTGGTTAGGTATATTGCACTGCATAATCGCATAAGTAGGTGTACCAACCATCGCTTTTTCATTTGTACCCACATCTACGTTGCCACCGCCGGAGCCCCTTGTACATATAAAAGGAGGCCCATGCGCAACGTGGGGGGTCAACACTCTCACGCTTAGGTCTCGTTAGCAGGGAGTATCAGTAGCTCTCAGCGCTCCCTAGCAAGAACACAATACATGATCATACATGCAGAAGAGGAGTGTTATCTCTCCGAGAGCTCCGGCCGGGTAAACCTCTCGCGTGCTTCGCCTCGATCCGCTTCTTCAGACGACCTCCGCTCCCCGCCGAACCGAAAGGGGCTCGGTCCGCCGACCCCATAGGTGTTCGTCGGCCAGATCAGCCTACCCCGACAGGCAAGCAGTGGTCTCCAAACAAGATCACCGTGTCGTTGCCCGTCTCTCCATGCGTGGCCACACTGCACACAGTGCAGGAGCAAGTGAACAGGATCATCCGCGAGCTCCAGGCGGCAGTCGAGAAGCCTTACCGCGACTCTGCACCCTTCCACCGTTGGAAGCCCGAGTGCAACCACAGCGATGGAGGTGCCGTCGGCCAGCCCGGCCAGGCGTATGAGATCACCATCAAGTATAGGGTAGGTTAATTTCTTTTTAGAAGTTTTAATTGTCTGGACAAAATATGGTCCAGTTGTATGGAACAAATATTTAAGTTTGAATAAAAATCGCTCATTTCCTTTTAATTTTCATCATTTTTTGTTAGATTCCATTCAAAGTGTGACCAAACGTTTGTGGTATGCTTTAGAAATCAGGCTAGGATCGACTCACGGTGTGAATCAATGATGAACTGAATTCAACTCATGCAAACAGAGTGGCAAAGAACATAGACACGCACAACAACACAGATTATTTGCGACGCGCTGGACAGGGTATTTGCCGTGCTAACTGAAGAAAAGCACAATTAACTGAAGAAACGCTACAGCTAACTGAAGAAAAGCTGCAACTGCAATATTCTGCTGCAAAGAGATTAACACTAACACTCTATTGTTGTTCCCCTCCAAGTTAGAGATGCCCTCATGATATATTGGCAAGGAGACAACCAACACCAATGCATCGATCGAGTTCACGGAACCAGCCTATTTAACACTTCTATGATGATTATGAGATAAGCAACAACCCGGATGTAGGTACATATGAACATGTGTAAGAATGTTTTTACAAGAATATGTAAGAATGTTTAGGAAATGTAACAACCAACACCAACATATTTGGGATCAAGTATTGACACTTTAGGGCAGTCGCACCTACAAATCTTCTTGTCCAAACTACAAAGTACATGAACATAAAATAAAAAATAGCAAATAACAAAGAATTTAATTCGCTACTTTAACTAGGCTCCACATTTTCAGATCGGTGACTTTATTTATCCATCAAACCTGCATGCGTACAGTAGTGGTAAGTTTCATGTCTAAAATGACATAAGTTGTGGCAATGATACTAATAATGTAAATAATGTAATCACATTGGAAGCAGACCTTTATTGTGGTATTGTGTCCATCGTCACAGAATGAAAGTAAATTTGTAAAGACATATACATCTAGTCTAGGTAAAATTTGTGAACACATAGTACATCACAAGCAGAAATAAAGATAACTACCCTTCACTCTTGTACGACAGCAGCTAGCAAGTTCGAATAGTCGGATTCAATTGCTGATTGGCTGGATTTCCATCATGATACAACGCCAGCAGCAGGTGCCAAAGTTCAGCTATTCCCAAACACCTGGAACCATGTTGTACAATTTGAATCCTTTGATCTAATAATTCACTAAAAACAAAAATATTCTAAACATATGACATACAAAATATACGTAAAAAGTCAAGAATTTCTTGTTTCTTTCTTGGTTGACTGAAACTGCAAGGAACCGAGCTGAGCTGAACACAACAAACACTCGAAAGCAAAAACAAAACAAAAGCATTGATCTTCAAGGAAACAGAGAGGCATTCACATGTTAAGGGAAAGAAATGGAAGTTAACAAGTTTAATCAAGGTGCATCTTTGTGCATCTTGAGTGACATCTTTGTGCATTTTGAAACTATTTTCCACTTGTGTTTCAAAAATACTCAAGTAGATATAATCTTCTTGTCAACAAATGACATAAGTGTATATACTGCAAAAAAATTGAGATAGGTCCAAGTATTACTCTTAACATATAAAAATATAGAGGTTCATGTAATCGCCTCTCATCATGTCCTTACTAGATCGGGATCGCGCCTCGGCGCAAGGGGTGCCGGTCCAAACGCCAGGTTTAGAATATGCATTCACACCGTATACATCATACAAAGAAGAATGGCCAAGGTAACAATATTTACAATCCACTCAGTATATACCATAAAGGAAAATCCAAGGAAAATATATATACAGTTGTACTCAGCCATCAACCGTAGTATCAACTTTAACAATAAGCTTATCAAAATTAAAATGGCCTAAGTAAGCACTGGCCCTAATCCAATACATAAAATCCATAGCATTGGATCGATGATGGAGAATTATGTCGGATGTGGTTCATCATGTAACAATCATAACATAGGATGACATAGAACTAGCTCCAATTCGTCGATGTAATGTAGGCATGTATTCCGAATATAGTCATACGTGCTTATGGAAAAGAACTTGCATGACATCTTTTGTCCTACCCTCCCGTGGCAGCGGGGTCCTATTGGAAACTAAGGGATATTAAGGCCTCCTTTTAATGGAGTACCGGAACAAAGCATTAGCACATAGTGAATACATGAACTCCTCAAACTATGGTCATCACCGGAGTGGTCCCGATTATTGTCACTTCGGGGTTGCCGGATCATAACACATAGTAGGTGACTATAGACTTGCAAGATAGGATCAAGAAAACATATATATTCATGAAAACATAATAGGTTCAGATCTGAAATCATGGCACTCGGGGCCTAGTGACAAGCATTAAGCATAGCAAAGTCATAGCAACATCAATCTCGTAACATCGGATACTAGGGATCAAACCCTAACAAAACTAACTCAATTACATGATAGATCTCATCCAACCCATCACCGCCCAAAGAAGCCTACGATGGAATTACTCACGCACGGCGGTGAGCATCATGAAATTGGTGAGGGAGGATGGTTGATGATGACGACAACGACGAATCCCGCTCTCCGGAGCCCCGAACGGACTCCGGATCAGCCCTCCCGAGAGGTTTTAGGGCTAGGCGGCGGCTCCGTATCGTAAAAACGCGATTTAATTCTTTTCTCTGATTTTTTTCTCCCAAAGCAAATATATAGAGTTGGCGCCGAGGAGCTCTAGGCGCCCACGAGGTAGGGGCGCGCCTCCACCCTCGTGATGTGGTGTGGGCCACTTGGTCTTCATCTTTTGCAAGGATTTTTTATTATTTCCAAATAGACGCTCCGTGGAGTTTCAGATCATTTCGAGAACTTTTGTTTCTGCACATAGATAACACTATGGAAAGTCTCCTGAAAACAAAGGCCATCCGGTTAGTTCCATTCAAATCATGCAAGTTAGAGTCCAAAACAAGGGCAAAAGTGTTTGGAAAAGTAGATACGACGGAGACGTATCATGAAGCTTAAGGAGTGACACTTAAATAGACACAGATATTTTCATCGCAAACGGTTCCTAGAAAACAATTGTGTGTGATGTTGTAGATATTTTTTATTAGCGGTGAAAGACGAATTTGGAGTAAAGTGCCAGCGGATGGTGTTTTAAATGAACGAGAAATTTTGTAGTACTAATACAATTGTCATGTCAAATTTTTGGAAAATTTCAGGGGTCATTTGACCTTTTAAGACATTCAAGTGATTTTCTAGCCTTTTAATGACCGTAATTGGAATTTGAACTACATGTACATGCAACAAACTAACCATAACGGTTTGAAAACTTATATTTCGTGTACTTATGTGCGATTTAATTACATGTGCAGTAAATTGGAAGGAATTTTCAAACATATTGGTCTAATGGCTAAGACATAATTAAGCATGGACTGACATGGCATTTTAATTCCAAAAAAAATCAGAAATACATGAAACCTTGGTTGATGTAATGTCATGCCACCAAGATGATGTGGTAAAAAAAATGGCATGTTTGACGAAAGTTTGGACAGACACCCCTCACAAACCGGAGCAACTCACTAGAAGGCTCGTGGTTCAGAGAGGGAACAATGCATGTTTGATGACGAACGGAAAATAGCTTCCTCTTACGGTCTTCAATTTTTTTCTACATCTAACATGCACTACTACAACTGTAATGTGAAATTTTTGAAAATTCTAGGGGTCCTTTGACCTTTTAAAGACATTTAAGTGATTTTCTAGCCATTTAATGACCGTAATTCAAATTTGAACTACATCTACATGCAACGCCTAACCACAACGGTTGAAAAATCATATTTGTGTGTTTGTGTGCGAGTTAATTCCATGTGCAGTAAACTAGAAGGAATTTTCAAATATATTTATCTCACGACATGGACACATGCATGCATACGTATGCATGGGGTGACATGGCATTTTAATTCCAAAAAAAATTAGAAACACATGAAACCTTGGTTGATATAATGTCATGCCACCAAGATGATGTGGTAAAGAAATTGGCATGTTTGATCCAATGTAGAGGTGTTGAAAAAGATGGTCACACAGGTCTTGCCGTCCTCATGTACAACACGGTCATACTGAACCGGTGATTAGCCCAAGGTCAAGAAATGCCCTGTGTGGGATCCTAAACACTCGCTTGGTATCTTGCAAGGTGCGAGAACATAAAACATAAGGTCATGAGGAGTTGCTTACAGTAATTGCATCACAAAGACGGAGAGATATCGAGAAACCAACATGGATAAAAGCGGTCATAGTGATAAAAAAGATACGTTAAGTCTATCGGTTAATCAGATTGTCATCGAAAGCGAGCATTTTTAAAAACAACGGGGTTATTAATCAGTTGAAAATACAACTTGTTTTAGTAAGAGCAGTCGATAAGGTAAGATCAATATGATCACCTTCAAAGACAAAAATCTAATTAGCACGTAGAATGCTTGCACTTTCTAAACAAAATACATCTACATAGAAGGCCTAGACAACATCTAATTAATCGAGGATACACCTACAGAGCTATTAACTACACAAAGAGCACATCAAAGAAATAGAGTTAAAATCATCACACTGCCTGGATCTAAATATCACTATTTCTTTACTACTATCTGCGAGCATCAATTATCTCCAGATCAGATGTGTGTTTCTTTGCAGAGTTAGCAATGTTTACATCTATGAGTACTTATTTTGATTATAAAAAATCCTGAGTCACACACTCATCATATTTTTGCAACCGTCCAAGAAAATCGAGACGGACAGCATGGGTTTCACTCGACCAGGTAAGCGCTCAGAGACGGTTGTTAGTGGAGCCAATGAACTGACATGCCATGGACAGCGAGCTCTTCATCAGCCATCGCCATCTGAACAGAACACGTGGATACAAGAAATTACTCAGAGGCGGGCACACATTTAGAGTTCAAAAGGAAAACAAACCATGTGTCCATTAATGAGGACTGACCTGGTCGGTGGAGCCGAGCTGCGAAGGGAGAATCGAGATAGAGGGCTTGTCCGGGCACCAAGAGCTCTATCAATGGGGAAACTCCGCAGTTCGGTCTTTTTCCTCTAGTGAGTTCTGCGCCATCCTTAAATGATTCATTAGCAGCCACCAAGAAACGATCTGCAGAAAACAAAATCAAAGTGAAATCAAATGGAATCACATGCAGGAAGCAATGAAGTACTATACATGCAAAAAAAAGACATGAGGAAGGAAGGGGGCCCAATGGATTATCATTTTATTCCAATAATTAATTAAATAACATCATCTGCCCCATCATAGGAGCACAAGATGTGTACAGGGCAACAAGAATAACTCTCATCAAACGGCACTAAGGAAAGCTAATCACATAGAATACACAGACGTTAAATGTTGGTATGAAGCAAATGGGAGCCAAATGAAATTTTTCTACTTACACATTATATAAACAATCGAGGCACGCATTCCGCAACCTCAAATTCAGAACACAAATTGAGAAAAAAGTGCAGCCACCTAATGAGAATAACCATGACAGAGCGCATACATCTCACCAAGCAAAGAACTGGTTGTGAACTTGAGGCCAATTCATATAAGTTCCCATTCAAACATTTCTGTAATTGAACTACTTCTCCTATCTTCAAACCACACACTTCCTGAAGCTGCAATTATAGATGCACTTGCAGCAGAAGTGAATATTGGAAAGCATGGCAAATTTGACATATAATTTAAATCAAACATTCCTATAGTTATTAAATTAGTGCTTCTCATGACGCAGTAGAAATAAATTGTCCATGTCTCTGTTTTATATTGCGGTTATATAGTATGCTTCACGCTTTTAGAACCTAAGCTAGTCTTCCAGATTGTTTATTAGCTTAGGCACTCCTGTATTTTTCTCACTGCTTGCTATACTTCTTTTTAATATATTTTTTGGAAGGATCGGTATTAAACAATAAATGAAAGTACACTTGCTCCTGCAGTGAAGAAAATACTGCTGCTCGATGATAATCCAGGTGTAGAAGTGAAGTTTCTTTTCTAGCTTAAATATTTTTTTGGTGTGAATAAACTGAATTTGTTATTTATTTTACAGAAACAGTAGAGGATATCCATATAGAGCAAGACAAGTAAAGTTGCTGATCTGAGATAACATGTGCACAATCTGGAAATGCAAAATATCGAAGTCATCGAGTTGTTTCTGACTAATGTACTACTATTCTTCTCACATAGCGAGTCATTTTTGGTGTGAATTCCATACAATGAAAAGAATATAGAAGGCTTAGCTATGTTGTATATGCACTACTCAGTTTATTTCAAAAAAGAAAGAAAAATTATGGTTGCATGGTGGATCACACAAATCAAATAGATAATGGAAATGGTGAATCTTGGCGGGAAGGGGACTAACCAGTCCAAGAGCCATGAATGAACTTCAGAGGGATCTGCAATCAAAGTGAATTCTTGTACCTGTAAAATATATCACTCAATAAAAAGATGGGAAGTGAAATAACATTGAGATCACATCTGCGAAGCTAATCAGATACTCCATCTGCTCAAGTACTTAAATATGTACTCCCACCGTTCCTAAATATAAGTCTTTGAAGAGATTTCACTATGAACCACATACGAAGCAAAATGAGTGAATCTATACTCTAAAATGCATCTAGATACATTTGTATGTGGTCCATAGTGAAATCTCTACAAAGACTTATATTTAGGAACGGAGGGAGTATGTCATAATTATGGCTATTGCAGTGCTTGATATTCTTTAATCAAGATATAGCCATGTATTCTGAGATCAAATTGTACGGGGAAGTGTTCATAACAACATAAGCACATGGTATATGTGTGTATATAAATAAAGTCTGACACAAGAGCATACATGATAAAGTAGAGAAGATGTGTCAACAAGATTAACAGTCACTCCATTTAAAAGTCCTCGACTGAAACGACTACAAATCCCAAAGAAAATATTAGTGGAATAAATCCAATCCACGGAATGGAGCACAGGCGGGATGGGGATCAGATGCAACCTACCCGCTAAACCACGGTGATTCACCGGATGTGGTGGCATAAATCTTGCTCTATATGTATCACGAGAGAGAGATCGAGAGGTGGGATGCAGGAGTGGCTGACCTTGAGCGGTAGTGGTTGTGGTGGCCGTGCGGCGACACAGCTTCACCGAGCAGTTTCCTTTGGAAGAACAACCATGGCGTCAGTAGAATCGCCTCGAACACGGACCCCTTTTCCCTCGCTAAGAGCAGATAAGAACATGTAAAGGAAGTAACAAACATATATACTATAAGAACATGTAAAGGAAGTAACAAACATATATACTATAAGAGCAGTTTAATCAATCCTAATTAGGTCTCTGTGAATGTTTACTCTCGATTAAAATTTTAAACAAGGTCACATTAATTCGGTTAATTTAGAATAATTAGAGAAACCACATAACCAATTGGAGCTATATATATGCATCAAAAAGGCCTGATTACCTATACTACAATCAAAAGTATCATATACTATTATAGATTTGCTATACCTGGGCGTGTAGAGGCAGCAAAGGCGGAGCTCCTTCTTGTGTGTGTGTCGGATCTCCTCATCCAAGGCCGACAGTTGTGAGCTCGCCAATCAAACCCTTGGTCAGGGCCACGGGAGGTGGAGGCGAGGCATGCCGGCCAGGATTTTTAAAAGGGAACATAGAGCAGCATGAGCATGAGGCGTAGAAAAAATGGGGTCACCTTAAGATCAAGAAACAATGGCCTTCTCTCAGTTGAAATCAGAAGGAAAGAACCACTATTATTGATTAGAGTTATTCTTAATTAGGCAAAGCACTACAACACGAGATCCTAAGCTACAGTTGAGGCATACAAAACTATAAGTGTCTGTATTTTTCATATATAAACAACCTTTAGTATCTCAACCAGAACCAAAGCAAAAAAAGTCATGGTTAAGTAACCAGCAAAGGAAGAATGAACCTTTTGGACTTTTAAAGTAGCAAGACATGAAAAGTTCTTTTTTGCCTTCAATATTACACACAGTAGGGGAGGTAGCTGTTGTTTTATTGCACAATGGGCTCAGACTCGCCTTTCTTCGATCATATAACCTACCCCCATCATCTCTTATCACCAGATCAATCTGTTTATACAGTAGAGCTGCCCTGGTTATCACTCAGAAAGAATGACCATCCAAGGACAACAACAAGTATCACAGGATCAAAAAGGATTCTAGAGACAAGAGGGAGGATCCAACTTGATACCCACAGGTGCCTCGACTGCTCAAAGGCACACTTATTTCAGCGACGGTTAATCATCATCGCCCTAGCAAGAATGGCTTCCGACCGATGGGGCACATGATACACACGCGGTGGCATGAGATATCTCACCGTGGGAGTAACTTTCTTTGCTACGGGAGCTCGGTCTCGATCCAACGGCCGAGATCAATCCAGAGCGAGATCCGACGACTAGAATTGCATCAGGAAATCGATCCGATGGGCGAAAGTGCCTGAGCTCTGAGCAGCCAGGGAACTTGCCGTGGGTCTTATTTCTGGATGGATCACCAGATCAATATGTTCTTACGAGGGTGAAACTGCCCTTGTTATCACTCATCATAAATGACCATCCAAGGACAGAGCCACTAAAATAAGAACGTGATAAAAACGGCTGAAAGAAACGAGGGAGGATCCAAATTAATACCCACAAGTGCCTCGATTGCTCGAGAGCATGCCTATATCAGCCATAACTAATCATCATGACCACAGCCATGTCCCATACAAGAGCTAAAGTAGCCAAGCGAGGGAAGATGGAGCTCACCAAGGGAGGTTGTAGCCGAGCCAGTACTCAGTGGGCGTCGGGGTTGCGCCTGAACGCCGTCCAACCGGCGAGGAACCACGTCAGAGTTGCGCCTTGCACCGTCCCGCCAACGAGCACGAACGCCACTGGCACTGAAGCGGCCAAGGAGACGAGTAGGCGATGTGTAGCACATCTAGGAGCACCATCAGAGGCGGAGATGACCGGGGCGTAGTCAGTTCTCTTTTAGCTGCAATCAAGGATAAGATTTGTTAGAACATTCTTGTGGTCAAAACTTATCATCATGCAAGCAATAATGGGCCTATCTATTAGCTGCTTGTAGTGCCGAAGGTAAAATCAAAAGGCCTTTTACTGCCACCTTACATCGAGGCAGTACAACTACGATGGTTATAGTCTCGTGTCAAAGCATTAGTAATTACATGACCATAAGTACGTGACAGCTAACAAAATTTTAAATGTAAGGGAAAAACAGAGATTATGTCAGTTGTGCCATAGTACCTCATTGGCCGCTGGATGGCAAGTGGCACTACCGCCAAAGACACGAAGAGGACCAGCAGGGCATAGATTAGTTGGAACACGGCAAATTGTAATAGAAAGTTAAACTTTGCAAATCAGGTTCCTACAAAAGTTAACTTTACAAAGCAACGAACAACATGTGCTAGTATATTCAAAGTATTAAAAGGTGAAAGAAATAGATAACAGATAAATCACAAAACTGGCAGAACTATTTGCCAACTAAAATATAAATATCCTAGCTATGCTTAAATATCCTGCTGGCACAATCAGTTTCTGATCAATGGTGTATTTCAAAGCAAAAAAAGGCAGGGAAATGCTATAACAGAATTACGGCTCGAGAGAAAAAATACTGGCCAACTAATAGAAATCAAAGGATAACTACAAGTGATGCATCTAAAGAAAATATGACATCAAATATTGGCCAATTACTAGATCAAAGCATGGCTCAACACAATAACAAAAATCCACTCAGAGACTTCCATGCCAACCTAAAAGGATTAAGATGTCAAACGGTCGAAAGAAAAGCCTACAGTTTTGCAATGCAATTTTTTTGTTGACTCACGATATAATGATATGTGAAGCTCTAATGTAAGTTCAGAACATACACAATTTAGTGCCTCAAAGCTACAGTTTATATGTGCTTGTTGCTGCCTCCATTGTCATAGAAGCCTCTCATTATTGACACCACTCTTGAAAGACGCATCCAGACCCCCATTGCACTACTGCCAAAGTGTCTTTGTATGTTGTGCTAACTACACTTGAAGCCTTGAAGACAAAATACATATATCTCAGGCAATGTAACAATCTGTCCCAAGAGATTGTGGTTAGCCAAGATCAATTCAAGGCACATATCATATAAAAATAATCCTCAAGATTATCATGATCTCTTAGGCCATTTCCATATTATTTAAAATCAACAAATGATATAGGATTGTGACCTTAGGTAGTTCCACGTATATATACCATCGACACGCGGGTACTCAGGCTAAAGCTCATACGGGCTATAGAGGAAGCGGGGACGAGCAAACCTTCAACATATACTCATTATGTTCAAAAGTAAACAAAAATGATGTCTCATTGTGGTTATGAAGAACCTTCACATTTTCTATCAGAGCACCAACAAAGACACAAATCATCGGAACCGGTCTTGAGAACATAGTCTCCGTCAACCACTACAACCATAAACATCACAAATAAATGATGTAACCAACTCCTACAAATTTGTGGCTTTTCTTCTCTGCGGAGCTTATACTAATATTTCTACATGCTAACAACACAACATAACATCATAATCAAATGTGCATTTGCTAATCTAGCGAATATCCCCATCTCAAACAGGAAACTGTAGCTATTTTCACAAAGCACCTAAAAGCATCACCTGGATTCAAACAACTGCGACCACAACGTATTTGTCCTATGATTATATGTCTAAGCAAGGACCAAACTTACTAATTACTTCAAAAGTATCTCTAGTTACTTACCAGAGAAGTGGTTCCGACAGCCAAACGTGCCTGGGTTCTGAGGAGCCAGGTGAGGTGCTTCGTTTCTTCTTTGCCTCGCGTTGGGGCGAGGGAGGAGACGAAGAGGAGCCGCCGGAGTGCACCAGAGACGCGCCAGCGACGAAGGCAATGCCCAGCCCGAAACCCTAGCCATGGCTGAGGGTCACAAGCGAGCGCGAGAGGCCCTCATCCTCTCCCCCCCCTACAGGGACTCGCCCATTGCCTGCAAATCGCCGCCGCCGCCGGGACGGACGCGAGAGAGGAAGAGTAGCGGTGCGACTATGCGTTGGGGGCAGAGGAGAGAGGTGTAGGGAAGGAGGAGGCCGACCCCCTGGGCCACGCCGCCCGCGCCGCGTCCCATACGCCGCCGCCTTTGCATCGCCTCGCCATTCCTCCTTCCCTCCCGTGGGAGCCGGGGCCAGGGCGGGGCGTTAGGGTTTGGCAGCGCCAGATCGGAGGACTGGAAGGAGGAGAGGGAGGCGCGGGCGGGGAGGAGTCCGGGTGGCGGCGGGGAAGGAGGAGAGGGAGGAGGCCGGGCGGCGGCGGGTGAGGAGGAGAAGGACGACGGCCACGGCCACGGCGAGGCGCGGGTTGGGGGGCGAGGCGGCGGCATCGCCACGGCGAAGCGGGCGAGACGACGGGCAGCGTCATCGCCACGGCGAGGGCGAAGCGGACAAAGTGAGGCGGGCGAAAGCGAGACGGGCGGTGCGAGCAAGACGGCGGGGCGGGACGGGGAGTGACGGCTAGGGTTCTCTCCATAGGAGCGGCCCCGTTTTATACCGGAGGATGCTAAATAGCGAAAATGCCCCGTGGCAGGCTATTTACGCTGTGGTGGCACAAATGAGGTGAAACTTCATTCTAGCAAGAACTTTTTTATCTGACGGACGAGGTCATTTCAGGGCTTGATCCGACGGCTCATATTCCATCAAGCGCGCAGATCTGACGGCCACGGATCCAAATGGCTGAGGAGCCGGGATGATCCCTCTCATTCTTATTTCTGGATGCAAATTTGGATAGAAAACCCAACACTGGATTCAGAGTACTACTCGATATAGATTCCCAAAATCGTCGTTTAGTTTAGCAGACATCTGTTATATTTTTTAAAGACTCTTGTGTGTTTGCTTTATAACAATATAATCTTTGGCTTGTTGTTGTTATTGATGTCTCCATTCCTGTCATAAATATGTTATTACCTTAGTAGAGTCATGTATATACATGTTCGTATTATGTGCAAATTAGGGTACTTGTTCTAATTATGCTCACTTGTGTTAACTTAGTCCCATTTATACATGGACTCTATACTAAAACTAGAACTTAAATGTTATTAGTTTCACAATGGATATGATAGTAAGGGGTCGCATTAGAAATAGAAATGAGGAGGAATACATTCCCTTAATGTTTACTGACATTATAAATAGAACTTAAATGTTAGCTTCAGAGATGAGTGTTTACTCCGTGCAATGCTTACACCACATTTTCTGAATATTTCCAAAATTGTCGTTTAGTTTAGCAAACATCTGAATATTTCAAGCATTAATTGTACAAACTGAATTCATATATGAACGTTTTATTAGTGCAACATTTAAACTGTATTCTTGTACAAATTTTGTTCAATCCTGACCAACCGAACAACAATGAGGTGGACAGGGATTAAGAGGGATATGGGTCAAATCCCAACAGAGATTAGAGTGACAAACAGAGGTTTCACACAAACCCTATGGTGATTAATTCCCTGTTGGGAACAAATTCCAAACAACTGAACATAGCCCAATTGGTAAAGTACATCTCTGGAACTGTAACAAGCCCGAAGCTCCTCTCTCTCAGATGATTTGATCACAAAGACAGGGGAATGGGTCCATCTCTCCAATCTGGCGATCCATCCCCTTCATGATCTACCAAATCCCCCTACATCCCATGGCCATGTCTCGAGATGCCCACAAATAGGTGACTGGATGAGAGGAGACGAGAATGAGGGAGGAAGGAGGGTTACCTCGGAGGTTAGTCTCGCTGTCGTGCATGGTGACGGAGAAGATGGGTGGCCGGATGAGTTGAGTGCCGCCAGTGGGCAGGCTGTGTGAAACTGTATGAAGCGTCTCAAACTCCCATACATGGGAGCCCAGCGTATTTGTATTGATCATTGCTTGTGTTACAAGGATACCTCGGTTGTTATAGAGATCAACCATAAGGAGATTTACAAGGGGGAGATAGGTAGAGATAAGATACAGAGTTAAATAAACAGAACAATATCTATCTCCTAACCTCTGGCGCACTCCTCAGGTATATGCGGCAACAGCAGCCAATATCACATGTTTAACACCCTCCCATAATCATAACTTTACTAAGTTAAGATTACGCTTGAACTCCTCAAATGGTCTTGTAGCCAATGCTTTTGTTAAGCCCTCTGCAACTTGATCTTTGGAATGCACAAACTGTATATCCAATTCTTTGTTGGCAACTCTTTCTCTGACAAAATGATAATCAATCTCAACGTGCTTAGTTCGTGCATGAAAAACAGGATTAGCTGACAGATAGGTGGCACCAAGATTATCACACCATAGACACGGAGTTTGGATATGTTTTATTACAAGTTCCTTAAGCATAGCCTTTACCCAAATAACCTCGGCTGTAGCATTTGCTAAAGCCTTGTACTCTGCCTCAGTACTGGATCTTGAAACTGTGGCCTGTTTCCGTGCACACCAAGATATCAAGTTTGGTCCAAAAAATACTGCAAAGCCACCCGTTGATCGTCGATCATCCAAACATCCTGCCCAGTCAGAGTCAGAGAAAGCACTAACAAGAGTGGAGGCAGACTTATTAAAGGTTAGACCAACAATCAAGGTACCATGTATATATCTGAGTATACGTTTTGCCGCTGTCCAGTGTGATGAGGTAGGTGCATGAAGGAACTGACATACTTTGTTTACAGCAAAGGAAATATCAGGCCTGGTGAGTGTCAAGTACTATAGAGCACCTACCAAACTCCTGTATTTAGTGCCATCTTCTTGACTCAAGACTTCACCTTCTGCAAGAGATAATTTTTCTGTGCTAGACAATGGTGTTGGTGACGATTTACAACCCTTCAATCCAACTCTGCTTAAAAGATGAGTGGCATATTTTTCCTGAGAAAGATGAATATTGCTCTCCCTCAATTTCTTGACCTCAATACCAAGAAACAAATGCAAATCCCATAAATCTTTGAGGGCAAACTCTGAATTCAAATCTTTTAACAAGGCTGTGATTGCATCATTTGAGGAACTTGTGACAATAATATCATCAACATATATAAGTACAAATATGGACGTATTTGACTTATTATAGATGAACAACGATGTATGAGATTTAGATGGAGTGAAACCAAGTGCTTGAAGCTTTAATTTCAAACGAGAATACCATGCCCGTGGAGCCCGCTTGATCCATACAAGGATTTGTCAAGTCTCGCACATGAAAAGGTTTATTTTTGTCCTCAAAACCAGGAGGTTGTTTCATATATACTTCCTCTTCCAGAACACCATGAAGAAACACGTTCTGAACATCTAGTTGCCTGAGACTCCATCCTCTAGAGACAGCAATAGATAAAACGAGACGAATAGTAGCAGCTTTGACAACAGGACTGAAGGTGTCCTCATAATCAATGCCATACCTTTGCTTAAATCCTTTTGCAACAAGTCTTGGCTTTGTAGCGATCGATCGTACCATCTGCCTTTTTTCTTTATCCTGAACACCCATTTGCAATCAATCAAATTTTTACCGTAATGGGCAGGGACCAAGTGCCATGTTTTATTTCTCTTAAGGGCCTGAAACTCTTCTTCCATAGCTTTGTTTCCACCTTGAATCGGTGCATGCTTCACGAAAGGTGGTTGGTTCTCCTATTGAGCAAGCTAAACCAAATTTAACTTTATAATTAACAGGCTGGATAACCCCTGCTCGAAGACGTGTATGAGGAGGAGAAACGGGCTCGAAGTCGCTGCGAAGACCCACCGCAGAGGATCTGTGCTGCCGCTCCAGGCGTAAGATCCCGACGATCCCGAGGAGATCCTGTCGCATGCAGGGTCGACCGGATCAGGTGTGGCCGAGGGTGCAGCTGAAGGCGATGGGCTCGGCGCAGAAGATCCGAGCGGTCCAGACGGATCAGGATGGGAACCCGTGTCCCCAGCCGCCGATGGACGCGGGCCCCGCCTGACAAAGACCCGCGGCGCGGTGGAAAACCGTGTGGGCGCGTCCCCGTGCGATGATTGGCCCGTCACAGGCGCACCGGGGGGAGGCGGAGCGGACCGCTGCTACGTGTTGACCACGGATTGATGCGGCGCGGTAGGCGCGGACCCAGACACCGATCCACTGCCTCTGCCCCCTGGCAGGGCGATGGATCCGACGATGATCGCGCCAGGTCTGGCGGTACCGATCCCGAGGGGGATTCGGCAGCAGAGCTGCCACCACCCAGGGGACACATAAAATATGGCCCATGTGTGACGTTTTCTTGATGATTTGCTGCCAGATTTTTTTCTGTTGCTGCACTGCCTTGCCCTATAACATGATTCTCAGATGCATGGTTAGAAGGATTAGTCACATGATCATTCAAATTATCATCCCCACTATCTATACCAGAGAGATGAGAAGGAAGAAGAAGAATCTCCTTGCGCAAGAGAGCACCGGCATTAGGATGAAGGTGCGCAAAGGAAAAACGGTCTCATCAAAAACAACATCACGAGATATATAGACTCTACCAGAGGATACATCAAGACACTTGACACCCTTGTGTTGTGCACTGTAGCCCAAAAAACACATTGCTTAGATCGAAACATGAGTTTCCTAGTGTTATAAGGACGAAGATTAGGCCAACAGGCACAACCGAACACACGGAGGGAATGATAATTAGGACGAGTATGAAGAAGGCGCTGCATGGGTGTCTCATTGTTAATAACACGGCTAGGCAGCATGTTGATGAGATGAACGGTGGTGAGGAACGCCTCATCCCAAAACTTGAGAGGCATGGAGGCGCCCGCAAGAAGGGCAAGCCCGACATCAACAATGTGACGATGCTTGCGTTATGCGGAACCGTTTTGTTGGTGTGCATGCGGGCATGAGACATGATGCGAAATACCAAGGGTCTGAAAAAACGCATTAAGTCTCTCATATTCGCCGCCCCAATCAGGCTGGACGGCAAGGATTTTGCTATCGAATTATCGTTCAACAAGTGCTTGAAAATTCTTAAAAACTTGGAAAACGCTTGAGGCGTCTTTTAAGGAGATGGATCCAAGTGAATTTGCTGAAATCATCAATGAAACTAACGTAGTAGGGGTGTCTACCAACAGAAGAGGGGGCCGGACCCCATACATCGGAAAAAATGAGTTGCAAAGCTTTGGTAGAAACACTAGTGGAAACAGGGTAGGGTAATTGATGAGATTTTGCTTGCTGACAAGAATCACAAATAGTCAGGACTACGCTCACCAACACACGGGAGCTGATTATTTCTAAGCACTTGTTGAACAATAAAAAACGAAGGATGTCCTAAGCCTGCATGCCACCGTTTCGACGATAGTTTGATGACACCGCACACTTGTTTACTGAAGCTTCTAAACTGTGGGATCAACGTGTTGGGGAACGTAGTAATTTCAAAAAAATTCCTACGCACACACAGGACCATGGTGATGGCATAGCAACGAGAGGGGAGAGTGTTGTCTACGTACCCTCGTAGACCGTGGCGGAAGCGATCTGGCGTAGAGGAAGTAGTCGTACTTTCTCCTCGCGATCCTGCCGATCCGGTAGCCGTTACTCCGGCACCTCCGAGTCGATGATGACGTAGAGGAAGTAGTCGTCGTTCTCCTCACGATCCAGCCGATCACAGCGCCCGTTACTCCGGCGCCTCCGAGTTCTTGGCACACGTTCAGCTCGATGGCGCTCCACGGGCTTTGATCCAGCAAAGCTCGGGGAGGGAGTTCCGTCGACCTGACGGCGTGGTGGCGATCTTGATGTTTCACCGTCGCGAGGCTTCGCCTAAGCACCGCTACAATATGACCGAGGTGGAATATGGTGGAGGGGGGCACCGCACACGGCTAAGGAACGATCTCAAGGATCAACTTGTGTGTCCTAGGGTGCCCCCCTCCCCCGTATATAAAGGAGGGAGGGAGGAGGTGGCCGGCCCAAGGGGGAGGCGCACCAAGGAGGGGGAAACCTACTCCAAGTAGGTTTCCCTCTCTTTTTCCTTATCTTATTTGGAGGGGGAAGGAAAGAGTACTAGTAGGTAGGAAGTAGTACTAGTAGTAGGAATAGGAGGAGGGAAGGAGAAAGGGGGGCCGCCCCTCCCCAATTCGGATTGGGCTTGGGGCGCGCCTCCCTTGCTCCTTCTCCTTCTTCCTACATGGGCCCAATAAGGCCCATATACCTCCCGGAGGTTCGGTAACCTCCGGAGCTCCAAACTTCTCCTAACCTTTCCTGTCCAAATATATCCGTCCAATATATCAATCTTTATGTCTCGACCATTTCGAGACTCCTCGTCATGTCCGTGATCATATCCGGGACTCGAACAACCTTGGTACATCAAAATACACAAACTCATAATATAACCGTCATCGAAACCTTAAGCGTGCGGACCCTACGGTTCGAGAACAATGTAGACATGACCGAGACACATCTCCGGTCAATAACCAATAGCGGGACATGGATGCCCATATTGGTTCCTACATATTCTACGAAGATCTTTATCGGTCAGACCGCATAACAACATACGATGTTCCATTTGTCATCGGTATTTTACTTGCCCGAGATTCGATCGCCGGTATCCAATACCTAGTTCAATCTGCTACCGCAAGTCTCTTTACTCGCTCCGTAATACATCATCTCACAACTAACTCATTAGTTGCAATGCTTGCAAGGCTTATGTGATGTGTATTACCGAGAAGGCCTAGAGATACCTCTCCGACAATCGGAGTGACAAAACCTAATCTCGAAATACGCCAACCCAACAAGTACCTTTGGAGACACTGTAGTACTCCTTTATAATCACCCGATTCGTTGTGACGTTTGGTAGTACCAAAGTGTTCCTCCGGTAAACGGGAGTTGCATAATCTCATAGTTATAGGAACATGTATAAGTCATGAAGAAAGCAATAGCAACATACTAAGCGATCAAGTGCTAGGCTAACGGAATGGGTCATGTCAATCCATCATTCTCCTAATGATGTGATCCCGTTAATCAAATGACAACTCATGTCTATGGTTAGGAAACATAACCATCTTTGATTAACGAGCTAGTCAAGTAGAGGCATACTAGTAACACTCTGTTTGTCTATGTATTCACACATGTATTATGTTTCCGGTTAATACAATTCTAGCATGAATAATAAACATTTATCATGATATAAGGAAATAAATAATAACTTTATTATTGCCTCTAGGGCATATTTCCTTGAGTCTCCCACTTGCACTAGAGTCAATAATCTAGTTTACTCAAGAATGATTCTAACACCCATGGAGTCTTGGTGCTGATCATGTTTTGCTCGTGGAAGAGGCTTAGTCAACGGGTCTGCAATGTTCAGATCCGTATGTACTTTGCAAATCTCTATGTCTCCCACTTGGACTTGGTCCCGAATGGAATTGAAGGCGTCTCTTGATATGCTTGGTCCTCTTGTGAAATCTGGATTCCTTTGCCAAGGCAATTGCACGATATTGTCACGAAGATCTTCATTGGTCCCGATGCACTAGGTATAACACCTAGATCGGAAATGAACTCCTTCATCCAGACTCCTTCATTTCTTTGCTTCGAAGCAGCTATGTACTCCGCTTCACATGTAGATCCCGCTTACGACGCTTTGTTTAGAACTGCACCAACCGACAGCTCCACCGTTTAACAAAAACACGTATCCGGTTTGCGATTTTAGAATCGTCCGGGATCGGTGTCAAAGCTTACATCGACGTAACCATTTACGACTAGCTCTTTGTCACCTCCATATCGAGAAACATATCCTTAGTCCTTTTCGTGTATTTCAGGATGTTCTTGACCGCTGTCCGATGATCCACTCTGGATTACTTTGGTACCTTCCTGCCAAGCTTCTTTGCTAAGCATACGTCGAGTGCCGTACACAAGATTGCATACATGATAGAGCCTATGGCTGAAGCATAGGAACATCTTTCATTTTCTCTCTATCTTCTGCTTTGTGGTCGGGCATTGAGTCCGACTCAATTTCACACCTTGTAATACAGGTAAAAACCTTTCTTTGCACGATCCATTTTGAACTTCTTCAAAACTTTATCAAGGTATGTGCTTTGTGAAAGTCCAATTAAGCGTCTTGATCTATCTCTATAGATCTTGATGCCCAATATGTAAGTAGCTTCACCAAGGTCTTTCATTGAAAACTCTTGTTCAAGTATCCCTTTATGCTATCCAGAATTCTATATCATTTCCGATCAATAATATGTCATCTACATATAATATCGTAAATGCTACAGAGCTCCCACTCACTTTCTTGTAAATACAGGCTTCTCCATAAGTCTCAGATAAACCCAAATGCTTTGATCACACTATCAAAGCGTTTATTCCAACTCCGAGATGCTTGCACCAGTCCATAAATGGATCGCTGGAGCTTGCACACTTTGTTAGCTCCCTTTGGATCGATAAAACCTTCTGGTTGCATCATATACAACTCTTCTTCCGTAAACCCATTCGTGAATGCGGTCTTTACATCCATTTGCCATATTTCATAATCATAAAATGCGGCAATTGCTAACATGATTCGGACAGACTTAAGCATCGCTACGGGTGAGAAGGTCTCATCGTAGTCAATCCCTTGAACTTGTCGAAAACCTTTTGCGACAAGTCGAGCTTTGTAGACAGCAATATTACCGTCAGCGTCAGTCTTCTTCTTGAAGATCCACTTGTTTTCTATTGCTTGCCGACCCTCGGGCAAGTCAACCAAAGTCCATACTTTGTTTTCATACATGGATCCTATCTCGGATTTCATGGCCTCAAGCCATTTTGCGGAATCTGGGCTCACCATCGCTTCTTCATAGTTCGTAGGTTCATCATGATCTAGTAGCATGACTTCCGAGCAGGATTGCCGTACCACTGCAGTGCGGATTTTATTCTGGTTGATCTACGAGGTTCAGTAGTAACTTGATCTGAAGTTTCATGATCAACATCATCAACTTCCTCACTATTTGGTGTAGATGTCGCAGAAACTGGTTTCGTGATAAACTACTTTCCAATAAGGGAGAAGGTACAGTTACCTCATCAAGTTCTACTTTCCTCCCACTCACTTCTTTCGAGAGAAACTCCTTCTCTAGAAAGGATCCATTCTTAGCAACAAATGTCTTGCCTTCGGATCTGTGATAGAAGGTGTACCCAACTGTCTCCTTTGGGTATCCTATGAAGACACATTTCTCCGATTTAGGTTCGAGCTTATCTGGTTGAAGCTTTTTCACATAAGCATCGCATCCCCAAACTTTAAGAAACGACAACTTTGGTTTCTTGCTAAACCACAGTTCATAAGGTGTCGTCTCAACGGATTTTGACGGTGTTCTATTCAACCGTGAATGCGGCCGTCTCAAGAGCATAACCCCAAAACGATAGCGGTAAATCTGTAAGAGACATCATAGATCGCACCATATCTAGTAAAGTGCGATTACGACGTTCGGACACACCATTGCGCTGTGGTGTTCCGGTGGCGTGAGTTGCGAAACTATTCCGCATTGTTTCAAATGTAGACCAAACTTCGTAACTCAAATATTCGCCTCCACGATCGGATCGAAGAAACTTTATTTTCTTATTACGATGATTTTCAACTTCACTCTGAAATTCTTTGAACTTTTCAAATGTTTCAGACTTATGTTTCATTAAGAAGATATACCCATATCTGCTTAAATCATCTGTGAAGGTGAGAAAATAACGATATCCGCCACGGGCCTCAATATTCATTGGACCACATACATCTGTATGTATGATTTCCAACAAATCGATGCTCTCTCCATAGTACCGGAGAACGGTGTTTTAGTCATCTTGCCCATGAGGCACGGTTACTTAAGTGCCAAGTGATTCATAATCAAGTGACTCCAAAAGTCCATCGGTATGGAGTTTCTTCATGCGCTTTACACCGATATGACCTAAACGGCAATGCCACAAATAAGTCGCACTATCATTATCAACTCTGCATCTTTTGGTTTCAACATTATGAATATGTGTATCACTACTATCGAGATCCATTAAAATAGACCACTCTTTAAGGGTGCATGACCATAAAAGATATTATTCATATAAATAGAACAACCTTTATTCTCTCGATTTAAATGAATAACCGTCTCGCATCAAACAAGATCCAGATATAATGTTCATGCTTAGCGGCGGCACCAAATAACAATTATTTAGGTCTAAAACTAATCCCGAAGGTAGATGTAGAGGTAGCGTGCCATTGCGATCACATCGACTTTGGAACCATTTCCCACGCGCATCGTCACCTCGTCCTTTGCCGGTGTTAAGCTTAATCAGAAGTCCCTGCTTTGAGTTGCAAATATTAGCAATGTAACCGGTATCAAATACCTGTGTACTATCATGAGCTCTAGTAAGGTACACATCAATAACATGTATATCACATATACCTTTGTTCACCTTGCCATCCTTCTTATCCGCCAAATACTTGGGGCAGTTCCGCTTCCAGTGACTACCGCTTGCGGTAGAAGCACTTTCGATTTCAGGTTTAGGTCCAGACTTGGGTTTCTTCACTTGAGCAGCAACTTGTTTGCTGTTCTTCTTGAAGTTCCCCTTCTTCTTCCCTTTGCCTTTCTTCTTGAAACTAGTGGTCTTATTGACCATCAACACTTGATGCTCCTTTTTGATTTCTACCTCCGCAGCTTTTAGCATTGCGAAGAGCTCGAGCATAGTCTTTACTAACCCTTGCATATTATAGTTCATCCACGAAGCCTTTGTAGCTTGGTGGCGTTGATTGAAGAATTACATCAATGACACAATCATCCGGAAGATCAACTCCCAGTTGAGTCAAGTGATTGTAATACCCGGACATTACGAGTATGTGCTCACCGATGCACTCCATTCTCCTCCATTTTGCAGCTATAGAACTTATTGGAGACTTCATATCTCTCAATCCGGGCATTCTGTTGAAATATCAACTTCAACTCTTGGAACATCTCATATGCTCCACGACTTTCAAAACGCGTCGTTGAAGACCCGGTTCTAAGCCGTAAAGCATGGCACACCGAACTATAGAGTAGTCATCAGCTTTTCTCCGCCAGACGTTCTTAACGCCGTCGGTTGCATCAAGAAGAGTTCGGCACCTAGCGGTGCATCCAGACGTAACTCTTACAGGCAGCAATGAGGATAATCCTCAGATTACGGACCCAGTCCGTGTAATTGCTACCATCATCTTTCAACTTTGCTTTCTCAAGGAACGCATTAAAATTCAACGGAACAACAAAGACGAGCCATCTATCTACAAAGCAGAGACATAGACAAGCAAGATACTATCGTGTACTAAGTTCATGATAAATTTAAGTTCAATTAATCAGACATTTAAGAACTCCCACTTAGATAGACATCTCTCTAGTCATCTAAGTGATCACGTAATCCAAATCAACTAAACCATAACCGATCATCACGTGAGATGGAGTAGTTTTCAATGGTGAACATCTTATGTTGATCATATCTACTATATGATTCACGCTCGACCTTTCGGTCTCCGTGTTCGAGGCCATATCTGCATATGCTAGGCTCGTCAAGTATAACCTGAGTATTCTGCGTGTGCAAAACTGGCTTGCACCCGTTGTAGATGGACGTGAAGCTTATCACACCCGATCATCACGTGGTGTCTCGGCACGACGAACTTTGGCAACGGTGCATACTCAGGAGAACACTACTTGATAATTTTAGTGAGAGATCATCTTAAAATGCTACCGTCAATCAAAGCAAAATAAGATGCATAAAGGATAAACATCACATGCAATCAATATAAGTGATATGATATGGCCATCATCATCTTGCGCTTGTGATCTCCATCTCCGAAGCAATCGTCATGATCACCATCGTCACCGGTAGCGACACCTTGATCTCCATCGTAGCATCGTTGTCGTTTACGCCATCTATTGCTTCTCGACTATCGCTACCGCTTAGTGATAAAGTAAAGCAATTACAGGCGTTGCATTTCATACAATAAAGCGACAACCATATGGCTCTCGCCAGTTGCCGATAACTTCGGTTACAAAACATGATCATCTCATACAATAAAATATAGCATCACGTCTTGACCATATCACATCACAACATGCCCTGCAAAAACAAGTTAGACGTCCTCTACTTTGTTGTTGCAAGTTTTACGTGGTCGCTACGGGCCGAAAGCAAGAACCGTTCTTACCTACGCATCAAAACCACAACGATACTTCGTCAAATAGACTCCGTTTAACCTTCTCAAGGACCGGGCGTAGCCGCACTTGGTTCAACTAAAGTTGGAGAGACAGTCTTCCATAAGCCATCTATGTGCAAAGCACGTCGAGGGAACCGGTCTTGCGTGAAGAGTACGCGTAAGGTTGGTCCGGATCGTCTCGCCCAACAATACCGCTGAACCAAAGTATGACATGTCGGTAGGCAGTATGACTTGTATCGTCCACAACTCACTTGTGTTCTACTCGTGCATATGACATCAACGCATAAAACCTGGCTCGGATGCCACTGTTGGGGAACGTAGTAATTTCAAAAATTTTCCTCGCTTTTACGGGACCATGGTGATGGCATAGCAACGAGAGGAGAGTGTTGTCTACGTACCCTCGTGAGACCGTGGCGGAAGCGATCACAACGTAGAGGAAGTAGTCGTACGTTCTCCTCGCGATCCAGCCGATCCCAGAGCCGTTACTCCGGCACCTCCGAGTCGATGATGACGTAGAGGAAGTAGTCGTACGTTCTCCTCACGATCCAGCCGATCACAGCGCCGTTACTCCGGCGCCTCCGAGTTCTTGGCACACGTTCAGCTCGATGACGCTCCACGGGCTTTGATCCAGCAAAGCTCCGGGGAGGGGAGTTCCGTCAGCACGACGGCGTGGTGACGATCTTGATGTTTCACCGTCGCAGGCTTCACCTAAGCACCGCTACAATATGACCGAGGTGGAATATGGTGGAGGGGCACCGCACACGGCTAAGGAACGATCTCAAGGATCAACTTGTGTGTCCTAGGGTGCCCCCTCCCCGTATATAAAGGAGGGAGGGAGGAGGTGGCGCCCAAGGGGAGGCGCACCAGGAGGGAAACCTACTCCAAGTAGGTTTCCCTCTTTTCCTTATCTTATTTGGAGGGAAGGAAAGAGTACTAGCAGTTAGGAAGTAGTACTAGTAGTAGGAATAGGAAGAGGGGAAGGAGAAGGGGGGCCGCCCCCTCCCCAATTCGGATTGGGCTTGGGGCGCGCCTCCCTTGCTCCTTCTCCTTCTTCCTACATGGGCCCAATAAGGCCCATATACCTCCGGAGGTTCGGTAACCTCCCGAGCTCCAAACTTCTCCTAACCTTTCCGGTGTCCAAATATATCCGTCCAATATATCAATCTTTATGTCTCGACCATTTCGAGACTCCTCGTCATGTCCGTGATCATATCCGGACTCGAACAACCTTCGGTACATCAAAATACACAAACTCATAATATAACCGCCATCGAAACCTTAAGCGTGCGGACCCTACGGTTCGAGAACAATGTAGACATGACCGAGACACATCTCCGGTCAATAACCAATAGCGGGACCCGGATGCCCATATTGGTTCCTACATATTCTACGAAGATCTTTATCGGTCGAGACCGCATAACAACATACGTTGTTCCTTTTGTCATCGGTATGTTACTTGCCCGAGATTCGATCGTCGGTATCCAATACCTAGTTCAATCTCGCTTCGGCAAGTCTCTTTACTCGTTCCGTAATACATCATCTCACAACTAACTCATTAGTTGCAATGCTTGCAAGGCTTATGTGATGTGTATTACCGAGAAGGCCTAGAGATACCTCTCCGAGCAATCGGAGTGACAAAACCTAATCTCGAAATACGCCAACCCAACAAGTACCTTTGGAGACACCTGTAGTACTCCTTTATAATCACCCAGTTACGTTGTGACGTTTGGTAGTACCAAAGTGTTCCTCCGTAAACGGAGTTGCATAATCTCATAGTTATAGGAACATGTATAAGTCATGAAGAAAGCAATAGCAACATACTAAACGATCAAGTGCTAGGCTAACGGAATGGGTCATGTCAATCAGATCATTCTCCTAATGATGTGATCCCGTTAATCAAATGACAACTCATGTCTATGGTTAGGAAACATAACCATCTTTGATTAACGAGCTAGTCAAGTAGAGGCATACTAGTAACACTGCTTGTCTATGTATTCACACATGTATTATGTTTCCGGTTAATACAGTTCTAGCATGAATAATAAACATTTATCATGATATAAGGAAATAAATAATAACTTTATTATTGCCTCTAGGGCATATTTCCTTCACAACGGATATAGCCCATGCACACATCTACCTCGGTAGAGAACCCTCCTCGTGACCTGATCCTTAATCAAAAAGAAATAGGGGCGAAATTCTAAGAACACATGATTCTCAAGAGCAATGCGATGAACAGAAAGAAGATTCTTAGAAGTGTCAGGAACATGCAAGATATTTCTAAGATGAAGATCACGATGAGGGGTTTTGATAATTGAATGACCAACATGATCTATATCCATACCTTCTCCATTGGCATTGTGGATCTGATCATGACCATTGTATTTCTCGTGCATCGTCACCTTCTCGAGTTCATGGGTGATGTGGTTTGTGGCACCGGAGTCCGCATACCAATTTGTGTCAACACCATAGGAGTTGTCCACAGCTGCAACTTTCTTGCGTTGGGAGTTGTAAATCGGCATAGCGCCGATCACAATCCTTAGCAATGTGGTTATTTTTTTTACAAATCTGACACTTATTTTCATAACCATCATACCCCTGAAAAACGCGCCCCCTGTTGTTGTTGGAGAAGGGGCGCTGCCGAGGATTGTTGCCCCCACCGGAGTTGTGGTAGTGGCCACCGCCGCCGCCGGTGTTCTGGTAGTGGCCGCCGCCACCACCACCACCGCTGTTGTTGTATTGGCCGCAGCCGCTGCCACCACCCTGATTACCGCCACCACGAGATCCACCGCCGCCGTTCTTGGGGGGGGGGGTAGCGGGAGCCCTTGGAGAAGCCGCCACGCCCCCGAGTGGCAGCGTTTGCATAGGACTTGAAGGCGCGTGCACCGGTGCCCTGGAACATCTCCAGTCGCTAATCGAAGTTGGCCACCATACCAAACAGATCGTCAACAGAGACGGGATCGGTTCGAACATCGAGAGCAGAGATGAGGGGTTGATAATCCATATCGAGCCCGGCTATGATGAAGGAGATGAGCTCTTGCTCAGTGATGGGTTTGCCGGCTGCTGCTAGTTCGTCGGAGAGAGATCGCATATGACCGAAGAAGGTGGCTGCGGATTGGGTGCCCTTCTGGGCGTTGGAGAGGGCAATGCGGTAGTTGTTTTCACGAGACCGTGATTGTGCTGCAAACATGTTTGCGAGAGCCGACCATATGGAAGAAGAGGTTTCTAAGGAAGCAACCTGAACCAAGACCTCCTTGGAGAGATTTCAGAGCAAGTAGGCGACTATCTGTTGATCTTGGATTAACCAAGGGTTGTAGGCAGGGTTGGGACCGATCTGGTCTTTCCCGTCGGAGGTTTTGGTGGTGATGGTCTTGGATGGCTCGGGGATTGTTTTGTCGACATACCCATATAGTCCCGCCCCCATGATCTGGGAACGAGCTTGGGCTCGCCAAAGGATGTAGTTGTTCCTGGTAAGAGGTTCAGAGATGGTGTAGTTGAGACCGGTCGAGACGAGCTGGTTGGATGTGGACATGGTGGTGCGATGGGGAAAGTGGTGGTCGAAGGTTGAGGATGTTTGTGGCGAGGAGGATGGAGGATCTAGATGCTGGGGAAGAGGTGTGCTCTGAATACCATGTGAAACTGTATGAAGTGTCTCAAGCTCCCATACATGGGAGCCCGCGTATTTGTATTGATCATTGCTTGTGTTACAAGGATACCTCGGTTGTTATAGAGATCAACGGTAAGGAGATTTACAAGGGGGAGATAGGTAGAGATAAGATACAGAGTTAAATAAACAGAACAATATCTATCTCCTAACCTCTGGCGCACTCCTCAGGTATATGCGGCAACAACAGCCAATATCACATGTTTAACAGGCTGGACGGGCGGCCGGAGTAGGGGATGCTAGCAGACAACTTGCAGCCTTCCTGACGCGGCCTTGCTGCTTCTCCCTTCACTGCTCGCAAAGCCGCCCCCATGTCCGTCTCTGCCTTCCCCGCCGCCTCCCCAAATTGCCGCCACCTTCCAGCCTTCCCTTTCGGCCGAGAGGAGATTGGATGATTGATTTGTGTCGTAGTAGACCTAGATCGATCCGGACTTGAAGGCGAATATCAATCTGGATCGGCGAATAAAAGTGGTGGACTTCACGCAATTTGGTTTTGCTCGGACGGTTAGCACAAATTTTCGCGGCACATATCCCTAAAAAAATTTTTACGCCACATTCATCATGCGGACCGGCGTGTCTAATTAATTTTTTGTTCTAAATTATTCTTTTATTTTTCATTATGTATATTTCTTATAATACATATAATTTGCAACCAATACCTCGCAACATATAAGATCTGTTGCACCACAAACAGGGTCACAAGCTGCAAGTCTGCAACGCATATGCTAAACCGCTTATATGCTATCTAATGTGAATTTTACAACAAATAGTCAAAACGATGTAGAATATGAGTTGCTTTATAGGGGGCATCTTTGTAGTGGCGCTGCAAGGCGGAGAAGTCGGAGTACTGCCTCCGCACTGGGAAGACGCCGTGCACCAAGGAGCTGCTGGCGAGGGGCTGCCGGAATACTGGCCCCGGGAGGGATTATTCGTTAGTATATTGTTCATTTTCAATTTTATGCATTATACCTAATAGTTAAGTATCATCACATATATGTGATGATATTATATATACGGAATTGCTATTTCACATCTAGATGTAATATACTATCTTACATCTATGTCCAGAGCTGTTGATCTTTGTTTGTCTTTAAAATTCGTGCATATGTGATGTGCATGCGGCGTGATTGTTGGCACCGCGTTGTCACGGCTGTCAGGCCAGTGGGGCGGGCCGTTTTTCTTTTGTGTTTTTTTTGGGCCGTTCGTCAAGTTGCGTGTTGTGGTTGGCTTCTCCTGCTTTCTATGTCTCGTTCAAAGTCGAGAGCCCTCGCTCGATGCTAGCTTTCTTAATCATTTTGGGGTGCATTATTAGGGCTTCTGCTCTTTTTTTGTCTTTTTAAAATCCTTAATTTTTAAAATTTTATAAGTCTATTTTCTATTCACCTTTGATTTAGTTCTTGAAATTTTCATACAAACGTTTTATCTTTTGCTTCGCATGTCATTGTTTGTTTATTGCGTATCCTGTTGTTCGTCTAGGCATGTTTGGTTTTGCTTTTGTCGGCCTCGACCCACAACTCGGGCTTGAAATTTGTTTGTCTCAGTTGCAAGTCCACCCTTGACTCGTAACTAGGATCCAATGTTTTTTTATCCTAGTTGCAAGTCCATCCTTGACAAGCAACTGGGGTCCGATTTTTTTTTTCCAGTTGCAAGTTTGCCCTCGACTCACAACTGGGACCTGACTTTTTTTTGTCCCAGTTGCAAGTTCACTGTCGACTCGCAACTTAGGTCCAACCTTTTTTTCTAGTTGCAAGTTCACCCTCAACTTGTAACTGGGGTCTGATCATTTTTGTCTCATTTGCAACCCCTCCCTCGACTTGTAACTGGGACCTGATTTTTTTGTCCCACTTGCAAGTCCACTCTCAACTCGCAACTGGAGGTCTGACCTTTTTCTTTGTCCCAGTTACAAGTTCATCCTCGTGTCGCAATTGGAGCCCGACCTTTTTTTTCTGGTTGCAATTTCACGCTCGACTCGCATTTGTGCCCCGACAATTTTTTTGTCCTAATTTCAAGTCCACCCTCGACTTGCAATGGGGGTCCCTTTTTTTGCCCTAGTTGGAAGTCCACCCTCGATTCATAACTAAGGCCTAACCTTTTTTGTCCTAGTTGTAAGTCCACTCTTGACTCACAAATGAGGCCAGAATTTTTTTTGTTCGAGTTGCAAATCCACCCTCGACTCGCAACTAGGGCCCAACCTTTTTTTCTCCGAGTTGCAAGTCCATCCTCGACTCGCAACTAGGGCCCACCTTTTTAGTCCGAGTTGCAAGTCCACCCTTGACTCGCAACTAGGGCCCAACCTTTTTTGTCCGAGTTGCAAGTCCACACTCGACTCGCAACTGTAGCCCGAGTTTTCTGTTCCAGTTGCATGTTCACCCTCGATTCGCAACTGGGCCCGACCTTTCTTTCTCCCAGTTGCAAGTCCACCATCGACTCGCAACTGGGGCTCGACCTTTTCTTGTCCCAATTGCAAGTCCACCCATGATTCGCAACTTGGGCCGAACATTTTTTGACCCAATTGCAAGTCCAAACTCGACTCGCAAACTTGGGCCTGACCTTTTTTAGTCCCATTGGTAGTCCACCCCCCTTGACTTGCCACTAGGGGTCCGACCTTTTTCTTCATGTTTTTTGGTTTTTTGTTTTATCATTTTTTCTTCATTAGTTTTCCTCTCTTTTTAATGTTCCTATTTTTCAAAGGTTGATCTCATTTTTTTGTTTTTATGATTCTTTTTTCTTTTTTCAGAAATTCACAAGTTTCAACAAATATTCAAAAATTCATAGTTTTTTTCATTTTTCTAAATTTGTTCATGTTTGTCATTTACAAAAATCAAAATGTGTTCATTTCTTATTTTTCTTCTTATTTATCTATTTTCTCTATTTGGTTTTCTCTTTTTTTTTACTGTTTGCTTTTAGTTCAGTGTATTATTTTTCATCCAGATTTACTATCACTTATTTGTCGAATTATGAGCCACTTAGTGACTACATTAAACTAACTTACTTGCTAACTCTTTTGTACAATCTAGTTGTCAGATTTTTATTATGTCTGAGATAGCCTGAGTTGACTTTTTTTAATTCTGTATAGATTGCCAAAAAAAATTACACACTAGTTGTCATTTAACTTTGCCGAGCTATCACTTTTATTTCAAATAGCTTGCTGGAATGAAAACTTGTTGTCAGGTTTTATTGTGCCTGAGTTCCGATTTTTATTTGGTATAGCTTGCCAAAAAATTGCACGCTAGTTGTCATTTTAATTATGTCGAGCATGCTTAATTGGAAAGAAAATGAATGTACTAGTAATATTATCGTCGTCGCATGCAAAAGCAAGATGTACTGCAACATCATAGTGTAGAACACCATACATGCATGTGTTGCATACTCTTATAATGCACCACCGACATGTTAATACATGATCACTGTAGCACACGATAGCGACGTAACACGGGAACAAGGACTGTGCACACATTTGAACTTACATTTTATCAACAGTTAAAAAAGTAAGATAACGCTGACATCATACTTAGATATGAGATATTATCTCACATCTAGATGTGATATAGACGGACCCTTATATATATAGGGAAAAATCCATATATATATATATATATATATATATATATATATATATATATATATATATATATAGTAATGCTAAACTAAGCGTGAGTGTAGAATAGTTTATTCTACACCCCAGTAAGAATTACATACAAAATATAGTAATACACTATGTAAAATATAGTAATTTTCGTAAAAATATAGTAAATTACAAACTTGAGTGATAAAAAAATATTTTCCAAATTACTACATTTTGTACACTGTTTTACTAGATTTTGTATATATATATAGGAAAATCCATCCTACCACCCGGTGGTAGTTACCCCACATATCTCATATATTACCATGTGATACTATATATACTATTTTATTATTTTAAATATGTTCATATACTATATCTAAGATATTTCAAAGCAAGTTACATGAAAAAATTACATATGAGCCCATAGTTTTTGTTATATTTGTGAAATACGTACATATTTGTACGTAAAAAAGAACATACTCAAAACATGGTACATACTACCTAAAATTAGTATATATACTACCTAATCATTGTTATATACTACATACTACACGTACATACTCTCGGTTTCGACAGATACTATATACAACATACAAAACACAAGTGGTGGTAACTACCACTGCTTGTAGGAAATATATATATATACGACTGTATGGGACACCTAGGTGCCCAGGCACCTGGCCTAGATATTGTTCGATTGCATCATGATTATGTTGTGATGATGGATATATGGGTTATTGGATTTGATCCGTTAACAGATGAGGTGATATTTTAATTTATATCTTTGTCGGAAAGAAACTTTCCACACTTGTTTGCATGGCTCTCATGCGTGTCAATTATGTCAATGAATTTCCTTCCATAGATGTTTGCATGGCGTACCTTATATGGAAATAGTCAAATTTAATTATTTAATGTGCGTCATCAATTGTCCATTAGTGAGATCAGACAATAAAAAAGATTCCATACTATTACCATGTAAAATATAATAAGAACTTTTAGCATTGCGTACGTAGGGATTTTTATCTAAGTATGTACTCATTAGTTTTTTGTGTATGTATATATCCCAACATTTTTCTATAGCTACATAGTCCGATGTGAAATATACGTGTTCATACCTCAATGATATATACGGAGATATTATGCCTCATTGTTTTTCCATATTTACCTACATCTACATACCCATGCTTGAAATATATGAATATATACCCCAATAATACGTAGGTATTATACCTAATTGTTTTTTGAAGTACATACTCCAAAAATAAGTGGGTATGCAAAATTGAAATATATGCGTACATACCCAATATTTCTATACCACCATATATACCCATTCTCTACAACTACATACCCCAGCGTAAAATATATGACTATAATAATATATAGGTATTATACTAATTGTTTTTGCATATTTTGCTACATACCCCAGCGTGAAATATATAAGTACATAGCCCAATAATATGGAGGTATTATACCTTTTTTTGCATGGTAATATATGGAGGTATTATACCTAACTGTTATCTAAAGTACACAGTCACAGATACGTGGGTATGATACTCAATTGTTTTATGGATATATGTCCACGTAAACGTGTGCGCACCATGCATATTCTACTTTTGTAGATATTCACAAATACGCGGTCTAAATCTTCTATGTGGAAAGGATGAGAGAAAAAACAATAAAAGGAAATGCTTCATGTTGTTTCATAGATGGAATGTCTTGCATGCAAATACATTAGAAAATAAACCAAACGTTGTACTAACAGGTTGGACCCGATCAAGGTGCCCCAAATAATTTACCTATATATATATCTAGGAAAATGGGTTAGTACTCCTAGGAGTACATACTCCCTCCTTCTCTGTCGTTAATTTTTTTTTTCATGAATGTCGTTGATTAGCGAAGTGTTCGGTTCACAATTGTCAAACCCGAGGTGTGACTATATAAATTAGCAAACACACCGATTTTTCGGGCGCTCTCGCATCGAATCCTTCCCTCCGCTTCACACATCCCGAACTGCAGCAGCCGGCCCCTGGATACACGTCAGCGCGGAACCGCGGTGGCCGCCGCTATCACTCCCCGGCGACCGATCCAAATTGCAGCTTCCATTGGCCAACGGATCAGAGAGTGCGAGACCAGCCGGATCCGAGGTTTATTTTAATCAAAGGTCAGTGATTTTTCTTGGACGTTCTGTGTGTGTTGATTCCCTGTTCTAGATCCGTAGCATGTTCCAATCCATTAACCAAAATTGTCTTGCTTTCTTCTAGATCTGGAGAGGAGCGTGCGTCCCGTCCAGGATCTGATTGTTTGCTGACTAGTTAATTTTTATGGATGAGAGAATTTTCTGGTGCTTTGTGGATGTCCTTGCTGGATGGAGGCTGGATGTCTCACGTGGAAGAATTGATTCATGTGGCTTGTGCGGGTGAATGGCGTAGCATCCCATCGTCGATCTTCAGCACACTCTGTTGATCCTACCGCTAGCGGCCTCCAGTCAGCCGTAAACAGATCAACATATTTATTTAGTTATTTTTGTTAGTGGACATATGATCAAATGGATTCACAAATAGTGATTTCAGCTGCTATTTCTTCTTTGGGAAAGTACTATATACCCAGCAAAAAGGAACAGTAGCTCTGATTTCTAGTTTAATCACTATGTTGAAACCTTTGGTTGAAGAATCAAGAACGGCACCTTGCTGCCATCTTCTTTATATATTCAGTATTGTCTCAATATGAAATTGCTGGTAGAATTTTCTATTTTGGAAAGGAACGTACATTTCCCACTTCAACAAGTGCTGTATTTTTCTGCGGAGACATACGACCACATTACAAAATGTATTACACATGTTGTTTCATCTAACGACTTTTCACATACTCTTTTATTGTATACTTTCATCTAACTTTTCTTATAACTCATTGTAGAGACTAGACTCTCACATAAGAGATAAAACCAGCATATACCCATGTAAAAGAACTAGGAGTATATTCTCCGTCACTAAAGAACAAGTATATACTCCCTAGAAAAAAGTTGTATATATTACTCCCTAAGTAAAAACAAGTATATACCCCCTACAAAAAAGAAGTATATACTTACATACAAAAGGTGGTATGTACTCACATGCAAAAGGTGTTATGTCTTTCATAGATTCTTAAATAATTGTCTTTCTAGCCATCTCAATGAATTTCAACATACGGATGTATGTAGACATGTTTTAGAGTGTAGATTCACTCATTTTGCTCCATATGTAGTCACTTGTTGAATTCTCTGAAAGACAATTATTTGGTGAATCTGAGGAGTACTTCCTTCACAACAAGAAATATATACTTCTGCTGTCATACTTGTACATAACTCTTTGGTGACATTCATATTTATGTAAATGAAAAGTATACGAAAAATAGTACCCCCCCCCCCAATAATGTAAGACGTTTTTTGACACTACACTAATGGCAAAAAACGTCTTGCATTATGGGACGGAGGGAGTAGTATATACCTTTTTGAATAAATAAGTATATATTTCTGGAAAAAAGACATCATCACATTTCCCATCAATGGAAAATAAATTATAGGAGGTCCTGCTGAAGTATATACCACTTTTTTTATCGGGATATATACTTAATTTTTAAAATAGTACATACTGCTTTCGTAACAAGGAAAGCATATACTGCTTTATAAATATAATGACGTACATTGTACTTTTCTTGCGAATGAAGTATAATGTACTTACTGCTCTGGAAGGTGCATACTGCCTTTTTTACAAGGAGTACTCATTTTTTTAAACAGGGAGAGCATGTAAAGTTCAACTATCGTCCAATAAAGCAAGGACTATATACGTCTCATCATCCAAGGCCACCATGCATGCAACATGGCCATGCACCAGATTATATATATATATATATATATATATATATATATATATATATATATATGTATGAAAAAGCAAAGATATAAAATTTCGCTGGTGTGGCTGCAATCACAAGCGCTCGTTCGTGTGGGGATCTGTTTCCTCCTCTTACCTCTTTTGCATTTTCATGTTATATGTCATTTGATGCTTATTTCCTCTTATAGGGAAGTATGGACCACGATGCGTGCAAGACAGCAGCACCACGCAGGCACTAGGCTGCCGCAGTCCAGCAGGGACCACCCGCCTTCCTCCCGAACGGTTCCAGGATGGACATAGGTACCGGCCCTGCGCCGGCCAGTCGTGCCCAGGCAAGCGTTTTTCATCGTCGTGGAGTACATGGGAGCAGGGACGTACCCGTGACCAGGCAGCAGCACTGCGCCGGTCAATATGTGGGAAAGCAGACTCGTGACCAACATCGTGGAAAAACGAGCGGGGATGTAGCCTCTGGTAAAACTCGTCCGCACATAGGAGAGAGGCCGGGAGACACTGAGAGAGGAACAGATACATCCTGGTCGCAGCAAGATCACACGGCGGCGCACCCTCGTCAGCTACAGCTTCCCTCTCCCGTAATCCTTAGCCCCCTGCCATCTGGGTGCGCCGTCCCCTTCAAAGCAAAGCCGCCGGCGACCTCTCCTTCACCACCACCGTGTCCCCACCCTGAGCTCCGACCTACCCACCATCTCAAGCAGGTCCAGATCCGCCACGGCTCCCGCAGCCACGCGCCAGCAGACCAAGCAGGTGCACGACGTGGTCTCTTCCCCCTCTACGCCTCTGTTCGTTCGGTTTGATTTGATTTGTAAGACTGATGTTGTTCGTTCTTTTTGATTCGATTTGGCAGGCGCGCAGGTGCACGACGTGTGGTTACTCTTCCACTCTCGTGGCCACCATTCTGCTTCCTCCCCTCCCATGGTTCAGCAGCAGCAGCAGGTAGCACCTCATCCCCATCTCACTTCTTCTACTACAGACCGTGTCTTGTTCTTGTTCACTGTCTTGTTTCTCATAACTGTATTTTTCTCTCAAAAACTTTACACTGTCTTGTTCTTGTACTGATTAAGGAGGGAGTAATTTTGCCCTAGCGTTTACACTCATTGGATTTGAGTAGAGTATATAGATTGTTTCTCACTCAAGTAGAGCCGTGTGGAGATAAACAATGATCTAAAACGTTTATGTGTATCCTTCCTGTCTAGCAGTGACAAGCGATTTGGAGGAACAAGCTGAGCAATTGCAGCCGTCGTCCTCGCCTAGGAGGAGGAGGAGGAGCTTCATCACATTAGCAGCAGCTTAGGTCCATCCTCTACCTCTGCTCATCTTGTGTTGTCGTACAAAATTAGAAATTAATACTAGCTTGTAGCAGTAGGCCTCAAAGTGCAGCAGCTCATGTTTTACTGAATTTTTTGTCAAGTGTGCCATATGTGAAATTAGTAGAGACCATCTGCAGTTTCAGATTCAACAGAGAGCATGTTTCAGTTTCAGATTCAGTAATAGTCATATGTACAGACATTCGGGCACTGTCTAGTTAATTAGTACATACCTACTGTTTGATCATGTATCAGATTCAGTCATAGTCATATGTACAGACATTCCAATTCAGTCTAGTTGATTACTAGTACATACCTACTGTTTGCCTTTTATTCCTTCACCAGATACTATATTGATTCTCTAGGATTTTTTAACAGAATTGTGTTGTGATCTAGAGGGGATTATAAATACCAACAGTGGCAACACTACTGTGTACTAATATATCTGCACGTTTTTTATATTATAGAATTAAGCCATGCACTCCCCAAAATTATAGACTAAATTGGAACATGCAACAGTGGATATTGTAGAATTAAGCCATGCATTCAATTTCCATATGTATTTTCCATATGAATTGCAGAAACTATTCTAGCATTTTCAAACAGTAATCTTCCATATGTATTATAGAACAGATCACTGAATCTATCTGCATATTTAACAATTTCTGTATACATTGCTTTGCTCCCATGGTTTTTAGGCTTCTGAATTCCAGTTTTCAATTAGGCAGGACATGAAGCTGTGGCCCTTCAAGGTCATCCCTGGCCCCGCCGACAAGCCCAGGATCGCCGTCGACTACAAGGTGTACCCATGCAATGCTTGTTTCCTTGAATCAGAAGCTCGATGCAAGCAAATTGCAGTGTTTAACTGAATGTGTTTTGATACCATTCTCCGATTTAGCTAGGGAAACAGACTGATGTTTTTTGTGCACGCTATTTCTTCAGAACTTGTATGTCTTTGATCAAATAACTTTTATGATACGTCAAGTATAACAGCCTGTTCTGGGACGTGGAGTTTCTACACCCAGGAGCAATTGCTCCTGGTGTGAACAGTAGAATAAAAAAAATTAAAAAAATGTCAAAAAATTCTAAAAAAAAATTGTGGCATACTTATACAAATGTTTATTGTGCACCTAAAATTTCGTCGCGAAATCACATTGGTGGAAGGTGTGGTAAAAAAAACAAAATCGATGCTCTGAAAATGTTACAAAAGCATTTTGCATCTCTGATTTTGTTTTTTTCGGCACGACTTCTACGAACGTGATTTCGTGATGAAAATTTTCATGCACAAGAAACACTTGTGAAAGTATGTCAACAAAAAAATTCAGAATTTTTTAATTTTTTTTTCTATTTTTTTGATTTTACTGTTCACACCAGGAGCATTTGCTCCTGGGTGTAGAATGGTACTTTCGCCTGTTCTGTCTCATTTGATAAAATAATCTAAACACTGATGGTCGGTTATATTTCAATTGCACACGATCGTTAGGTTTGGGAACCATTTTATGGGTGAATGCCCCCCCCCTCCCAATCGACCGCATTGATAGGTCACGTGGAACCTCGATTTTGCATTGTGAGAACAACCCATACACGAGCGTCCTACTCATCTGTTTAGCATTATATCCGATGTTGAGGTGAAAGAGGGAGAGAGCGACCAATAGTGCACACGAACAGTCCTATGACAATGTCAGAACCTTTCATTCCCGACGAGGGGGCCCTTCTTTCTGTGCATGCGAACCCTTTCTCCACCGCACACCACTCATCAACGTATCACCGCAACGATACATAGGAATAGTGGCGGACCTAGAAATAAAATGAAGGGTATGCACACTTTAAAGAAATTGAAGTATATTTCAATTAGCTTGCATGGATATTAAAAATAAGCTAATTTTTACATGGTGAAAAATTGTTTTTCAAAAATCTGGGTGTGCCATGGCACACCTGGCACACCCCATGGGTACGCCACTGCATAGGAACCTCCGTTTTGCACTACGATGACCACACATACTGCTTGGAGGGCACCTTCTTTTGACTCCATACATCGCGCGCGTGCAAGATTTTTTGAACTATCTATATACGTGGGGTGATAAAATAGACTCCATACATCGCGCGCGTGCAAGATATTTTGAAGAAGTAATTTCTTGATGCAGTGAGTTGACTTTTGTCTTCCCCATTTCCTAATTTGTTGCGAATGAATCGGTGCATCGATATATCTCATGGAACCTTTGTCTACATTAGGCACCGGAAGTAGCCGCACAATAGGCACTTCCTTCTGTGTGTGTGAGAACCTCTTATTTTCTAGGTACGTATTTGTCTACATTATGGAGGATTAGAGAGTTGTTGGGTGGTAGATAGGGATGTTAGCTTATGCCTCTCCCTCAAATAAAATTACAATAATGATTACCGGTCTAGTTATCGATTGCCTAGGGACAAATAACTTTCTCGTAACAAAAAGCTCTCTACTAAAACTAATTTAGTTGTGTCTTCATCTAAACAGCCCCTAGCTTTTATTTACTCGCTCTTTACTTTCTAGCAAACATATCCAAAAACACCTACAAAATACTTATAGTTTTATACTTGTTCTAGGTAAAGCGAACGTTAAGCATGCGTAGAGTTGTATCGGTGGTCGATAGAACTTGAGGGAATATTTGTTCTACCTTTCGCTCCTCATTGGGTTCGACACTGCATTTCGTATCGAAAAGAGGCTACAATTGATCACTTATACTTGTGGGTTATCAAGCGCGTAGCGCTCATGGCCACCATGCATCCGCTGCCCTTCGTCGTTAGCGTGTTGCGGCTGCCGCGTCACCGCCGTGCTTCCTCGATGCTGGGCGCACGCGCCGCCACCATGAGTGCATGATTAGGTCAACACGCACACCCACTATATGCACGCAAACAATAGCGATAAACCATCCTACAGGTGAACGAGAACCCTCCCCTGACAGAACCTAAGTATTTACATGTAAATCTGGCATAATTCTCTTCCTGAGTTGTTTCAGGTTGATATAACAGGGACAAACTCGAAACCAAAAGAAGAACGGAGGGGGGCCGACATTTTACTGATGGCACGATACCAGCCTTCAACGGTGAGAGGCAGCCCCTACACTTTTTCATCGCACCAAAAAATGTTTACGTAGTCTGTTCAAATAATCGGTCAATTTTTCCCTTGGCATATGTTTTGAAGGAAAATTCATCCTCGATCGGATGTGTTTTTATCCACCCATCTTACTGTTTTCTTTCAATGTACCATGATACAAGCAGGACATCCTCGCGCATCAAGGAGGAGAATGATGACGAAAGGACCATAGCTATCCCTCGCCAGATCGGATTTCTCTATCCTGAGTCGATGTACCGCAACTTTGACGTCTGGTTCACATGAGGGTTTGCGAAGCATGGGTGGATATGAATGGCGACTTCCCTAGAGAGATACTACTATGGACCGAAAGATGTGCCTGGGGCGTGGAGCTGGTGAAAGATGGGGACTTTCTCCATCTGAAGAAAGGATGGCGTGGGTTCACAGAGGAGCACGGCGTGAAGGTAGAGGATGTCGTCCACTTCCAAATGGTCACCCCGTCTGCATGGGTTCTCCGCATCAAAGCACCGAACGGAGAGATTAGATGCCCGCGCAGCCACTGAGTTGCTATTTGCTTTTGTTGCCTGGCTTTTTCCGGGGGCATGGTTGCTAGTTGATGTGTCCCTAAGATCATAAAGGGGATATCATTTTGAACTGTTTTTAGCGCAGTACTTCTTAGGCCACGAAAAGCACACTCAAAACACTCCTCCCCTCCGACTGCCCATGAACCTGCGGAGCAGCGAGCATACAAAAAGTATGATCCCCTTGCATGTGTACCAATTAACCTCCCTTCGGCTCCCTCCGTTTCCACTGGTTTTGTATGCATGTTTTTTGTATGTGGCCTTTAGAAAGAAATGTTTATGGAAGTACAAGATTGAACGTATAAAAAGGTTAAATTCATTAAACCAGGCGTTTTTTCCGGGGGTGATGTGATCCCTACATTCTCTAGCTTAGTAGCAAATTAATCAAAATGACTACTGACTACATCAGGATGTTTAGGAGTCCCAGGACTGGTCCATAACACGATTACAACGACAATAAGTTAAGACTCCCTTTTATTTGTCGGGACCTCACCCACGTCGATGGGGGGAACCCTCTGTTGCACGCAAGGAACCGGGCAGGACCAAACGTATATAGCGGCGAACCCATCGCCCCCGCATGTGCATGATTAGGCATCTCCCGAAAGAACCAAACACCACCTCCCATCTCAACAATGGAGAACCCTCCTTTTTATTGCGTTATAACCTCACGCACACCGATTGAGGAACCCCTCTAAGACGTGTGAGGAACATTCGCGGGACAACGATACCAGAAATAGATGTTGGTTTCATAGACATTTCATACCGTAGCACCGAATCGACCCCATTGTCATGTCATTTGTTTGTCATGGACGAGACGTGTCAAAACCATATGTATATGGATAAGCGAGTCTTCTTCTCCGCACGGTCAAAACCATACGCATATGACGCCGGACCTCCTATATGCATTCCAATACCCCCCGGAGCACCCACCATCTCGAGAGAGAGAACCCTCCTTTTTGTTGTCGGAACCTCGCTCGCGCCAATGGGGGAACATTATTTTTGTGCGCAAGGAACCATGCAGCCCCCACGCGCTTATATACATTCCCACCCCCCTAGTCCCCCGCCATCTCGAGAGCAAGAACCGTCCTTCTTCATTGTAGGAACCCCCCACCCACTCCGATGGGGGTCCCCGCTGTTGGGCGGAAGGAACCAGGCAGTAGGGGTGTAAACTCATCGCGTCACACCCACAGGACAGTTGCCCCTTTTTTTCATTCCCAATCAGCCTCGCGTGTGCATGATTAGGCATCTCCCGAAAGAACCAAACAACACCCCCATCTCACCGATGGAGAACCCTCATTTATATTGTGTTATAACCTCGCGCACACCAATTGAGCTACCCCTCTGAGAAGCATGAGGAACATTCGCGGGGACAACGATGCCGGAACTCCACCCATGCGCCTATATGCACTCCCACCCCCCACCAGTCCCCGCCATCTCGAGAGAGAGAACCGTCCTTCTTTATTGTCGGAACCCCACCCACTCCGATGGGGGGAACCCTCTGTTGTGGGTAAGGAACCTTGCAGTAGGGGTGTAAACTCATCGCGTCACCCATGGGACAGTTGCCCCTTATTTTCCATTCCCGATCAGCCTCGCACGTGCATGATTAGGCATCTCCCGAAAGAACCAAACAAATACCACCATCTCACCTAATGGAGACCCTCCTTTATATTGTGTTATAACCTCGCGCACACAAATTGAGCTACCTCTCTCTCGATGTTGGTTTCATAGACATTTGATACCGTAGCACCGAATCACCCCCTGTCATGTCATTTTCTTGTCATGAATGAGACGTGTCAAAACCATATGTATATGGATAGGCAAGTCTTCTTCTTCGCGGCAGGGGCGTAAACTCATCGTGTCACCCATGGGACAGTTGCCCCTTTTTTCCATTCCCAATCAGCCTCACGTGTGCGTGATTAGGCATCTCCCAAAAGAACCAAACAACACCCCCATCTCACCGATGGAGAACCCTCCTTTATATTGTGTTATACCCTCGCGCACACCAATTTGAGCTACCCCTCTGAGATGCGTGACGAACATTCGCGGGGACGGCGATGCCGGAACTCCACCCATGCGCCCCCACCAATCCCCGCCATCTCGAGAGCGAGAACCGTCCTTCTTTATTGTCGGAACCCCACCCACTCCGATGGGGGGAACCCTCTATTGCGCGTAAGGAACCTTGCAGTACGGGGTGTAAACTCATCGCGTCACCCACGAGACAGTTGCTCCTTTTTTCCATTCCAAATCAGCCTCGCGTGTGCATGATTAGGCATCTCCCGAAATAACCAAACAACACCACCATCTCACCGATGGAGAAACCTCCTTTATATTGTGTTATAACCTCGCGCACACCAATTGAGCTACCCCTCTGAGATGCGTGAGGACAACGATGCCGGAAACGGATGTTGGTGTCATAGACAACTGATACCGTAGCACCGAATCGCCCCCTTGTCATATCATTTGCTCGCCATGAACGAGACGTGTCAATACCATATGTATATGGATAGGCGAGTATTCTTCTTCGCATGGTCAAAACCATATGCATGTGACGCCGTACATCCTATATGCATTCCCATACCCCCCAAGGCTGCTAGCCTCCCCGCCATCTCTCGAGAGAGAACCCTCCTTTTGCGCGCAAGGAACCCGTGCAGCACCCATGCGCCTATATGCATCCCCCCAAACCTATGTGTATATAACGCTGGAACTCCTATATGCACTCACATACAACCCACCCGGGCCCCGCCATCTTGATGATTGATAACCCTCCTTCTATATAGTTGGTACCTCTCCGCCATCTCGAGAACGAGAACCCTCCTCTTTCATCGTCGGAACCCTGCCCACTCCGATGTGAGAGAACCCTCTGTTGCGTGCAAGGAACCTTGCAGGGCCATATGTATATGGCAGAGAAAACAATTGACCCCGCATGTGGTCTGACGGCAGGGGTGTACACTCATCGCGACACCCGTGGAACAGTCGCCCCTTTTTCCCCATGATTAAGCATCTCTCAAAAGAACCAAAACAGCCCCCCCCCCACCATCTGACCGAGGGTGACCCCTCCCTTTTTGTTGTGTTATGACCTCAGACACAGAGATTTGCGGGGCCTTTTAAATGTACGCACCCCATACCCCCCAAGGGCAGGCCCCGCCATCTTGATGATTGATAACCCTCCTTCTATATAGTCTCAGATCTCACGACGCCGATTTGCGAAAAATTAAGGCCATAAAAAGGTTGTTTTGCTTTAACATGTCATTCAGCTTTTCACATCGAAATGAATCTTTTGAAAATTTTCTGAAAATCTTTGGAGCCTTCTTTATACTTTATTCAAATTCTTTCAGAATTCCTTGTCAACCTCCTTAAAAAACGTGTTCATTTTTCTGCACCGAGCTTGAGCTTCGATACTTTACCCATAATTTTCTTCTCACTTTCCCAGCTCCGTCAAATGTTTCATAATTTTTGTATGCTCCTAACTCACACCCCTAGTTCAAACCTATTTGAAAATAAAAACCAACTACTTCTGAATTTAATTTTCCCAACTCATACCCCTCTTGCATAGCGGGCTGCAGGCGGCAGGAAAGAATCGAGTAGATCAGGCCAAAGGAAGGAGGCGTGGTGTCTTGGCTGGTGCAGGAGGCCCGTCTGAGCAGTTGAACCGGAAGGGCCACCTCAAAAGAAAAACAGGAGTAGGAAGTAGGGCGGCGTAAAAAAACAAAGATTCTACTGGGCAAAGTCAAACAAAAAAAATACCTGCACCGACCAAACAACATATCTCTTGAGTCCTCAAATCCGGGTTCAGAGGAATCCTGTGCATTCTTGTCGGGATCCAATTGTAGGTAGTCAGCCGACCGGGAGGCCGGCCCGTGCTCGGATTCACGAGGAGGCTTGAGAAGAGATATGCTCGGCCGTTACCACGAGGTTGGGCATTTGCTCAGTGCTAGAAGCCCGGATAGCACCGGAGATCGACGAACTCCGATCCCTCCTAGTGCGGCGGCACACATCAGATCTAAGGTATGAATTTCTCCCCGTAGTGTTTACATCGAACTAGTTGAGGAATCCAGTCCGAGCCGCAGGAGCTATCCTGCAATGACTGTCATCGCCGTTTTTCTCACCCGACGGGGTCATGCTCCCGTTCGCTTTCTTAATCTGAGCAATGAGTTAGCAATTTCGTTGTGGATCAATCGATAATATCTAAGCATGCACACTAGCTCATGCAACGTAGATAAAGAACTTGATTTCCTAGATTATCCTTTGCCCATTGCAGCGCGCAAGGAGCTGTCAAAATAAGGCGGCAGGGGATCTGTGCTGACGAGTGTTTTCTCTTCTGATTACAGGAATCTTTTTTTTACGCTGGCATTTTTTGGCAGCAGGATGGATGGTAATTACCTGCTGCCCACTGCTGTGAATGGCTGGAAGCCTGGAACACTAGTGACGTCGACGGAAGCAGGGACGATGGCTCCTGCAAATACGCTTTCAGTCGGAACAACGCTAACGTGGTTGCTTGCCCTGCTTGCACTACAATCTCTAGACGGATCCATCCCCTTGTTACAATGAAACCCGAACCGCGTTGCTGGTTGTAGAGAAGGGGGAGGCGAGGGCTAAGGGGAGAAATGTTATGACTAAAAATCCTTATATAGAAGCAAAAACAATAAAGCCCGGAAGCCACCTCTTGGACGCTGGCCTTGATGCCTTTGATGCCTTCTGAACTGTGGATGTTTGGTTGTAGCTTGAGGTTTCGTGCATCTAGTTAACTCGACTTGGGGCCTGACAATGTACCTCCTTCCAACCACAGGACCAATGGAGATGCTGCCTGCCTCCTCGCATTAATGGAGGCTGCTACTAGACTGTTATCTTTAGCTACGGCCGTCCGATCAGCGTCGCGATGCGGGCGAACACACGTGGCGTTGACATCGGGAGGTCTCTCTGGAACATAGGACTGAAGAAGACAGAGACGCCAGCCGGGGAGGCGGCGGCGAGCGAATCCTTTCGCCGGCGGCTGCAGTGGAGGTTGCCCGGCGCTGGCGACGGCGCCATCCCGTCCCAGAGCTCGAATGGAGACACTCATGGCGGCTTGATCTGTAAGTGCTTCATCTGTAGCTAGCTAGCTAGGGTTCCTGCAACGAAAGGATTCGTCCACCATTAGGGTGTGAGTGTTCAGGACCAAGATGGAGCCTGCATTTTTTTTTATCTGACATCCGCTTGACGTGCCACTTCCTAGTTCAGACATACGAAGACAAAAGCTTGCCGATCTCTCTGTGCATACACTCACTTTTATACAGGATTAAGTTCAGGTAGATGATTGATCTCGTGTCGGCTGTGCGGTACTAGCCTTTTGTAGTTTCATTCATCCGGAAAACGAAATACGTAGGAAAGAACAGCAGAAATAAACTCTGCAAAATATTGGAACATAGTATCACATTGTCAACAACACAGAGACATATGATTCTGTAAGTGAATCAAGGACCACGGTAAAAGTTATGTGAAATTCAGAGACATTGCAGCCGATCGACCGGGAGAAAATGTATATTGTGCCCAACAATACATTTTTTTAGGGATAACAATACATTACATGGTGAACTTTGTTACAGCAGAAAGCCACCAAATTGACATGAGAACAGAATCATGTATTATTAGAAGCCAGAGTACAGAGAGGAGGAACTTGTTGGAAGCATTTCATTATCTTCAGACAGAGTCCATAGCTCTAGCAGCCTCTCTGCTACACCCCGCAGCAACACCTGAGTATCCAATCCAGTCCACCATTAGAAACTGATAAGACAATGTACATTACAGGTTCCTAATAGTCCAAAATAAAGCCACTAGTCCCACAACCATCAAATTTCTAACATCTCCAGTGATCTTCAGAAATTGAACCAAACAAACCATTAGAAGAAACATGAAAAATAACTGAAGGTTCATTGTGCACTTAGTCACATTCTACAAATTTTGTAAACAGGGGTGCAAAAGGAACAAGTGGTCCACAGTTTCTGTAGCACTACGAAACATAGATATATTTGAAGAAGCTAAACGAAGCTAAACTTTACAGCTCATGCATCACTGAAAGAAATACGATCGATGTCAATATTCAGTGTGCACTTAACCATACGCCACAAATATTCAGCTTCCCTATCACTGATTCCCATGAATAGATTTATTTAGCTCAAGACTATTACTGCTTCTTCCTAACTGAAAATCCATAGAAGCAAAAACAAGAAAGCTGAAAACGTGGCGCAATTCATTGCATCCGGATGGACGGTGGGGTTCAGAGGGAGGCGCAGTTGGACGGCGCCGTGCATCGTAGGCAATTTTACTCACGTACGTTTTTTGGGGGGCTGCATTCAACGGGACTTTCCCTGCTGCAACATAAAAGAGCCGTCCAAACGCATCCAGTCATCGCGCCAAACGGTGCCGAACCTTGCATACTGCTTTGACCAATACCAAAAATGGCAGGTTTCAACACCAGCACGAGGGCAACGCAGCATGGAACTCTTGCTAAAGATGACTGGAAGTAGACCCTGTAGCTGATTACGAAAATGGTTCCTGTCGCCCTCTCCGTAGAAGAAAGGAGCCGCTGCTATCGTCCTCAAATGCACTGACATGTCAGCCGCTAGGCTTCCATACAGGGTGTACACTAGCATAAAGTACCGCTCAGACCTTTCCTCTTCGGTCATGGCGAAAATCAACAATTCAGAAATTCGGAACCTTCTCCACAAAAAGTGCGGATCTCTAAGAGTATCAACGGTTCCGATAGCACACACTCTAGTTGCTGTTGATAGCAAATCCATGTGTGTGTATATACAGCCGGTCTATTCTGCTAATATTAGCAGAATAACTATTCTGCTAATATATATATACAGCCGGTCTATTCTGCTAATATTAGCAGAATACTATTCTGATAACATTTCCGCACTGCATGCTCAACGCAAGTGCACGTCATTGTTTGAACCAAGTGTGCTGCAGTACTCACGTGAATGAACTTCCCGTCGCAAAAAACTGCACGCTGTCTTTTTTCGGTACCTTTTTTACTCTAGTTTTTTGATCGATTGTTGGAACGAGAAGTGTAATATACCATTCAAAAGCTATGAATTAAGCGCAACTTCGCCATGTTGATCACTTTTCAAGATTTTTCACGGTTTAAGAGCAGTTTTGAAAACGGTGCGGCCCATAACGAGTGGCAGCGAGCGTTTTTTTGCGTTTTTTATAAACTGCTCGTCGGAATGAAGCAAATGATACACCGTTGGATAGATATCGTCGAGGCGCACATTTTTTATATCTAAATTTTTCTCTAATTCGTTACGGTTTAAGAGCAGTTACAAATTTACTAAATCACATAATTCTGTTTTTCAAATATTTTCAAATTTTCGAATTTGTTTTCGCTTCAGTTTTTTAACCGTTTGTCGAAACGAGACGTGTAATATACCGTTGAAAAGCTACGGACGAGGTGCAACTTTCATATATTATTGAAATGGTTTTGAGATTCCTTATAGTTTTAAGTTAATTTTAAAAATCGTGCGGCTGACTACGAGTGGCAGCGGCAGTTTTTCGCGAAATTTTTACAAACCGCTGATTGGAATGATTCAATATATACGCCGTTGGAAAGATATCGACGAGGCGCAACTTTTTCATGTAGAACACTCTCTCCAATTCTTTACGGTTTAAGAGCAATTTTAAAAATACTGAAACACGGACACTCTGTTTTTCGCGACATCCAAATCGTCGTATGTACTGCATCGGACAGAAAAGCGCACTGCTTCAGACTAAAAACCGCACTTCATCAGACGAACAAGTGCACTGCATGTTTTCTTTTTTGTGGGACGTAAATTTCACAAACGAGGTGGAGTGCACTTCATGTCGAGCGTTGGTGAATCGCAATATTATGAAAAGTGAACCTCGAGACTACCGTAAACGGGCCACGACACCGCACTTCATCAGACGAACAAGTGCACTGCATGTTTTCTTTTTTGTGGGACGTAAATTTTCCCAAACGAGGTGGAGTGCACTTTATGTCGAGCGTTGGTGAACCGCAATACTATGAAAAGTGAACCTAGGGACTACCGTAAAAGAGCCACGACACCACACTTCATGAGACGAACAAGTGCACTGCATGTTTTCTTTATACTTCTTTGTCTTTCTCTAATTTTTGTTTATAAAAACACGTGTGCACTCCATAGTCGAGGATAGTGAGCTGCATCTTTTTTGTCTTTTTCTCACTTTTTTTAATGCATCTGGACTACATAGACAAGTGGTCTGCAAGGAAAAAAATAGAGTTTTTTACCAATAAATTATAAAAAAATTGCGGGGATGGTATCAGTGGAGTGAACCATAAAGTTTGATATAACCGACTGCATCAAAATTTTAACTAGTGAGTCGCACTTTTCATACAGAACAATGTGAACCTCGGGGGCTCCTCGAAGTGGAACATGACATTTTTCCATGAAAATGAAACCATCGATGCATGTTAAAATGAACTTCTCAACAGAATAATTACACACATTTCCAACAACAAAATTTCCCACAATAGGGAGGTGCGCGTGTTGTGCGTCGAGCGGCACACACACACCCAGTGAACCTTGTTTTGAATCCAAGTAGATGTCATCAGGAGGAGAGGAGCTTTGGACTGCACGCAAGCCCTATTTCTCTGCATACTCTGGCCCAACACAGCACATAGAGATCAAAGGACACAACAAAAAGAACTGTAAAATTGATGTATCAAACTGCACGCTGCTAGCTGCAGAACCACATGTAAGACACCAGTGAGCTGCACGGTGGCACCAACCGTGCCGCATCTCGTCCAACACAACACATTCAGCTCGACTCGGCACGCATGCGACCTGCACACAAAAAGCACAAGGAAAGTGTCAACAAGGTGCATAAACTACAATTTTGTTGGTGGTGGCCGTGGATGAACCACACCAGGGAGCGCGGCGCACTGCCCGCGGGATCCGGGTGCACTACACTGCACATCCGGGCGCACAGCAAAAATTTGAAACACAAAGGTCAAACTACTAAAGAAAAATTAGTCCATTTTTCATACACAAAGAACTGAAGAGAGAAGCATAGAAACTGCTGGCAAGGATGCAGCGGTTCGCGAGAGAGGAGGCAAGCGGACTGCTCCAGCGATGACCTTGCATTGCTCATCCCGGAGAGGAGGAACGGGGAGCATGTTGTTCATCGGTGATGTGGCCACACACCAGAGCCGGAAGCCACAATAGCTCATCTCTAGGTGTGATAGGCATCCAACCAAAAATAGCGGACGAAAGAGGTCGGAGGACAGGGGAGCATGGCAGCCGGGGCTCGTCCTACACTGCGTTGGATTGAAGGGTAGCGGGGGTGCCCGGATGTGTGGAGGAAGGGGGCGTTGGTGGCGAGCACGAAGGGCGTCGGCGTACTGCATGGGCCCGTGGTTAGAACTGCGAGCCGCCGTCAGTCGGGCTGCATGTTGTCCTTGGCCGAGTTGTAGCTATCGGTCAACACATGTGACGGCACAGGGGGCGAGCTGCAGGTACCGAAGGAAGCCAGATCGGGGAAGATCTTCGCCTTCCGCAGCTACCATCGGGACTACATCCTTGCCGGCTCCTCGCCCACACTCAAGATGGGGAGGCCAGTGGCTGTGGCAGGTGGCGCTGGAGGGAGCAGGGAGGCCCGGGGTGGTTGCAGGCAGTCAGACATCAAAGGCATCGATCCAGGGCCGTCTCGGATCGGGGACGACGGCGCCGCGCGAATCGGCGTACGGGGGCGGGTTGCGGCGTCAGGGGCCATCGGGATCCGTTCCGGGTGGTGTAGTATCTCGGGGTGGGGCGCGCCGTGCTTGGAGGTAGGGAAGGTGGGGCGACGTCTCGGGTGGTCAGACAGCCGGAGAAAATTAGAAGCGGCCGGGCAGTTTGAGCCGGTGCTCGAGGAAGGGGTGGGGAGGCGGGGTCTTTGGTGGTTGGGGGCGAAGCGTGGAGAACCGTGCCCGAGGCCGGGCATGGGCGTGGGAGGGCAGACGGCCTTGACAGAAGGTGGATGGGGAGGAAGGCAGTGCGGTGGTGGCGGCGTTTGGAAAGAGGTTGTGCAGCGGCGTGGTGGGAGGTGGAGGTCATGGGGAGTGGATGGGGAACGGGAAGAGATAAGAGCTGGTGCCGATAGGATAAGGTGGGTAGTTTTTTTGGCCGGGGCAGTTCATTGGTTAGTTCTGTAGCTACAGAGGTCGGTGGATGGGGGTGTTAGCAGAAATAAGCTCCGGTGTTATCATAATAAGACTCTTAAGGGTGTTATCATAATAGACCCACCCTATATATATGTGTGTGTGGATGAACTAAAGAAAAATTTATATATATATATATATATATATATATATATATATATATATATATATACATAACACTATTCTGATCACGGGATCAGAATAATATTCTGATCACAACATGAACTTCCCGAGTAACGCGCCTGACCTTTCCCGAGTACTAGGTTGAACTTCAGTCAAAAAGTGTCCAAATAGGGCTTGCGATATACCGTTGGAAAGCTATGGACACCAATATCATGATCCAAGTTAAATTTTTGCAAAAATGTAAATGGTTTAAGAGCAGTTTTGAAAACCGTTTTTTCTTCACACAAAAAACGTGAATCGTATTTTCGATCGTATTTCTCAACCGTTTATCGGAATGAGGTAAATAATATAGCGTTGGAAAGCTGCTGCAAAACCGCTCCTTCGACATGTTGAAAGTTTTCTCTAAATCCCTATGGATAAAGAGTAATTTTGAAAATCGTAAAATTTCACAAATCGAATAGCCGAGTTCGTATTTTCAATGTACTTTCTAAACGGCTAATCTATTTGAGGCAAATGATATGGCATTGGAAAGCTTGTGAAAATGCGCTACTTTTTCATGTTAAAAGTTTTTTCCAATTTGGAACGGTTTAAAAGTAATTCAGAAAACGGTACAAGTTCCACCGAGTTCGTATTTTCGAGCTAATTTTTTAACCGTACGTCCGAATGCAACAAATGATACGGTGTTGGAAAGCTTGAGAAAATGCAAAACTTTTTTGTATATATTATTTCTCCTAATTCCTCACAGTTGTAAGTCAAATTGGAAAATGAATAAAAACGTATTTTTGGCATAATTTCTACATACTTTATCGGAATGGGGCAAATAATATACCACTGAAAAGCTACGGAAAATGCGAAACCTTTTTATGTTGATGGTTTTCTCTGATTCCTAGCCATTTTCAAGTAATTGCGAAAATGGTGAGATTATTCATTCTGCCTTTATCGCGAAACTGATTCTTCGAAAATGCACCGCGTGAAGAACCTGAACTTCTCAAGACGTGTACTTGAACTTCACTGCTTTTTCACGTGCTTTTTTTCTCGTGATATCTCTATACACTGCTCCTAGCTGTCCATCCACTCACCCGGAATTGAGCAAGTGATATACCGATGGAAAGCTGCTGTAAAGACGCAACTTTCCCGTGTTGATCATTTTTTCATACTCGCAACGATTTTAAAATTTTTCATCTGAAATTAATTCAGGTAGTAGTTGAACTTCATGCTATTTTCACGTTGAACTTCTGTGACGTATTTTTGTTTGTACACGCGAACTTCCTCTCAGACGAACCCGACCTTCGGCTATCTTTTGCAACCGTGGCTTCTCCCGCCAATTATTTTGGTTAGTAGTGTTCTATATGATGTTAGTGTAATGTAGAAACATTTCTTAGCAACTAAATACCAGTTTTAAATAGAAATCTCGCTCGCTGGCGGATTTTGCTCCCGGGTCGTGATGAAATTGCGTTTTTTGCAATTTTACTGCTTGAGTTGTTCGACCTGAACTTCCCCTAGTGCTAGGTTGAACTTCTGTCAACATTGCCCAAATGGGGCTTGCGATATACCGTTGAAAAGCTATGGACACCAGTATCATGACCCAACTTCAAATTTTGGCAAAATGTAAGTGGTTTAAGAGCAGTTTTGAAAACCGTTTTTTCTTCATACAAAAAATATGAATCGTATTTTCGATCGCATTTCTAAACTGTTTACCGGAATGAGGCAAATAATATGGTGTTGGAAAGCTGCTGCAAAACCGCTCCTTCGACATGTTTAAAGTTTTCTCTAAATCCCTATGGATAAAGAGTAATTTTGAAAATCGTAAAATTTCACAAACCGAACAACCGAGTTGGTATTTTCAATGTAATTTCTAAACGGCTAATCTATTTGAGGCAAATGATATGGCATTGGAAATCTTGTGAAAATGAGCTAATTTTTCATGTTAAAAGTTTTTTCTAATTTGGAACGGTTTAAAAGTAATTCAGAAAACGGTACAAGTTCCACCGAGTTCGTATTTTCGAGCTAAGTTTTTAACCGTATGTCTGAATGCAACAAATGATACGGGGTCCGAAAGCTTGAGAAAATGCGAAACTTTTTTGTATATATTATTTCTCCTAATTCCTCACAGTTGTAAGTCAAATTGGAAAATGAATAAAAACATATTTTTGGCATAATTTTTACATACTTTATCGGAATGGGGCAAATAATATACCGCTGAAAAGCTACGGAAAATGCGAAACCTTTTCATGTTGATGGTTTTCTCTGATTCCTAGCCATTTTCAAGTAATTACGAAAATGGTGAGATTATTCATTCTGCCTTTATCGCGAAACTGATTCTTCGAAAATGCACCGCGTGAAGAACCTGAACTTCTCGGCACGTGTACTTGAACTTCACTCTGTTTTTCACGTGCTTATTTTCTCGTATATCTCTATCCCACTGCTCTAGCTGTCCATCCACTCACCAAATTGAGCAAGTGATATACCGATGGAAAGTCATCAGAACACGCAACTTTCCCGTGTTGATCATTTTTTCATACTCACAACAATTTTAAAAGATTTTCATCTGAAATTCATTCAGGGTAGTAGTTGAACTTCATGCTATTTTCACGTCGAACTTCTCCATCTTTTCAATATGGACTTCATGTTTTTTTTCTTAATTTTTTTATGAAATTTTGAAAGCTCTATTTTTAAAGTTGAACTTCTTGTTATTTAATTTTTGAACTTACTGTTTCCATTATTTTAATAACGAGGAAAATCTTAGTTTTCTATAATCGTCGAACTTCTCCATCTTTTCAATATGGACTTCCTATTTTTTTTCTTTTAGTAACGGAAAAAATCCTACTTTTTGATAGACATCGAGCCGCTCCGTTTTTAAATTTGAACTTCTAGGTTTATTTTAAGAGAGAAAAACTTTTTTATATAAATTGTTTGAGAAGCCTTTTTTTAACGACCTTCTTTGGGTTTGTAACAAGCATTGAACTTCATCATCTTTTTAATAACGATGAAAATCCAATTTTTTCAAATAAATATCAAATTGCTCCACTTTCTCCAATTGAACTTCTTGGTTTTATTCTCTAGTTTGTTGAGTTTTTTATAGACATTGAACCACTCTGTTTGTTTAGTTTGAACTTCTCTATATTATTTTTGAAAAAATAGAGAAATATTTGTAAACAATAATTTTTATATGGGTAGGTTGTTTTCTTGGAACTTTCTTTTATTTTTCTATGAATTCATAGTTTGAACTTCTATTACTTTTTGAACTTGAACAACCATTTCTTGGAACTTGCTTTTTATTTTCCATGAGTTCCCCATACGGGAATTTTCTTGAGCACCTTTAATGCACACAAATACACAAGGATCTCTCTTTGAATTAAAAAAAACTTCCACTCAGAGATTTGCTATGGAGTTTTAAACTTTGTACACTGAACTCCCTCATTTGGATAAAAGAGAATAAAAGAGATCAATATATGAAGTTGCAAAGATCCAAAAAATGCCACAAGCAACCATATTGAACTCTCTCAAAATCAATATATGAACTTCCATAGTTTTCTTTTTCTCGATAAAAGCATCACCGTTGTTGAATTGCAACTCAAAATTTACTCTGTACATTTGTTGTTTGCGTAAAATTGCTTGCTAGTTAATCTAACAAAATTCTAAATGAATCAACTCATAGGACATAGGGATTGAGAAGTGATCGAGCTCACGGTCGTGAAATGTCAACCTCTACTTTTTCTTAGCTTCAAGGTTGTGCTACAAGAATGTAATGATGACAATGTGCAAATACCCACAAGAAGATAAGGTCGAGGCATCCCTCTCGGCACGGAATGCCTTTTCCAGAAAATGTCATTGATGCGCGCCGCCTGAAACAAGACACCGCCATTGATGACAATTTGTGACTACATGTATTTCTTGTAATCCCAACTGTATTTAGAAGACCAAGTATCCACAGTAGGTTCAAGCTTTTCAGGCATATGTACTTGCAGGTGAGACCTCCTCCAGTGCAGGTCGGCCATGGGATGGGGATTGGGAGGTGAGCGGGATCGACCCGAACACCGGTGCCATCGCTGGTTAGGGGAGACCTTTTGCGTGATGCAGGAGATGATGCAAAGGCGCCCGTGGAGATTGACCGGTTGTGGGAGTAGAAGTTGACTGCAGGAGCATGGGATCTGCTCTGCTTGGAGGTCGACCGCGGAGAGGCGCTGCGGGGATGAGTGGCGGCAGGAGGCTCGTCGGGGCAGTTGGGATGAGTGGCGGCAGGAGGCTTGTAATCCCGCCTGAACACGCGATGTGCCCATGCCCACTCGTGGCTGGGTTTGAGCAGCGAGGAGGCGCATGTGGAGGACGACGTCACCAGAGGAGGCGGTTGGGAGATCCTGCGGCCGGACCAAGCCGGTGGCGGCCACGGATCTCACCGGATTCAACGACCCAGCGAGTAGATGGCTGTGGTCCTCGGCGGCGAACTCCGGTCGTGTCCGTTGGTCGTGGCTTGTGGCGGCAACGGGAAGACGATGGGTGGCCGCGACGAGGCTCGCAGCAGAGGAGGACGGGCGCCGGCCGTGGGGAGGAGCGCCCGGCCAGAGGAGGAAAGCGCTCGGGGATGGGTGCCCGTGGTCGAGGCGCTGCAGGATGTGGACGGCGGGTGGATGTGGCAACGATCCAGGAGAATGGAGACAATGACGGCGTGATCTGGGCAGGACGGCGGTGTGATCCGGGAGGATGACGGTTGCCCGATTCAGGGGAACCGATGCGGGGATCGTTGGGGTGGTGCAGTGGATCGTAGTGTGGTTTTTTTTTCTCTCTGATGTGCACAGTTGCGGGAGTTCGGGAACACCACCGCGGCTCCTATATAGGTCGTTGTGATCCAAATAACTATTCTAATCCTGGGATTAGAATAGTGTTGTCATATATATATATATATATATGATTTCCATTTTCTATCTGTTTTTATACTAATTTGAGTCTACCTGTTATTATCCACATATACAGAATGAAAAGCGTATATACACACATTGAAAGATAATATATAAGAATGGAAAACAGAATACATACATTGAAACAGAACAATAAACAGAGCAATACTATGATTGCTGTGAATACATAGCTATCCACGTCGAAACGGCTTTTCAAAATAAAACGCGTTCATGAGACCATGACCAGCAGCCCTTGCCTACAGTAGCTCTTGGCTCTGCCTGAACTCGTGTAGGCGTTCGTCAGAGTGGTCGACACGCTCGCGGTACATCTGGAGCGTGATCTCGAGCTCCAAGTTGGCTATTTCATCGGAGATCACCAGCTCGAGGATGCGACGGCCATGTTCCTCTACTGCGCCCAGGTGGACACCTGGGCCAAGGAGGCGGTCGAGCCTACGGACCAGCGCGTTGGCATCCAGCGGGCCACGGACAAGGCGAACGGCGCCACCCATGCGAACGGCGCGCCGGGCGTCCGGTGCAAGTATAGCACGGCCGACCTCTGGTGCAAGTACGGCGCTGAGGGCCTCTGCCCACTCCTGGCAAGGAATGGGGGTACTGACGGGACGTGTACCCAGCTGCAACGCCGTGTCGACAGCAGGCAAGCGCCGATCGATCCGCTCTTGGTGTGCACCGCGCCGCGCCTCTCGCTCTGCGGCGCTCCAACGGTCTCGCCGTGCGGCGAGCCGCAGCCTATCGGCGCAGACGCGCGTAGCTTGCTCTGCGGCGCGCCATCGATCATGTTGGGCGGCGAGCTACAGCCTGTCGGTGCTGACATGCCTATCTTGATCCGCGGCGCTCAAGCACCATGCGCCAAAGGTCTGCTCAACCCTGGCGATGACGCGCATCACGACGTCGTCCATCCCGTTGTCGGGGAGCGCCTCAGCCTCGATGGGCCGTGGCGCCTGCTCGTTTTCCTATTCGACGAGGTTGATAGCAGAGGCGGCGCTTTGGAGGGTTGGCGTGCTTGGAAAAGGTGGATGCGCTTGTCGCCTTCGTGCATCGCGCGCCGCCTATGCGCGATATAGCAGGGTGGTGGGAAACAGGTGAGGAAATGGCGGGAAACGGTGGCGTGTTCATAAAACGCCATCAATTAATGGAAACTTAGTATAGAAGAAACATTGAGCTAGCACAAGAAGTAGATGATGATCAGATGAATACGAACCACACTAGGGAACCCGTCGGTGATGAATTCATCAATCCCAAACGGTTGAATACTAGCAAGCGTTTGCTGATACGTCTCCAACGTATCTATAATTTTTGATTGCTCCATACTATATTGTCTACTGTTTTGGACTATATTGGGCTTTATTTTCCACTTTTATATTATTTTTGGGACTAACCTATTAACCGGAGGCCCAGCCTGTAATTGTTGTTTTTGCCTATTTCGGTGTTTCAAGAACGTGAAAGGACATCTGGTGCCCCCATGTGTGGTTTTGGTAATTGATGACATTCTCTATGGACTAATGGTTGCCTTGAGTTTATTTGAAGGTTTTGTCCATAGGCTTTTCTTGGAGTACATGTGTTGGTTTCAAGGAGAGTTTTGTGTCGACCAAGGTGCTATTCAAGGAATTATCCAAAGATTGGTCATGTGAGTGTTGAGCTTATTGCAAGCATGTCTTGAAGAATAAGATTGTGTGATCATTCATGTCCACCTTCGAGACATCATCCAAATGAAGAGAGTTGGAAAGATTCAACACACAAAGCGTACAAGATGTACAGAGGGATCAAGTGATCCCATGGTATGGTAAGCATTGTCCATTACGCTGTGTGTACTAACCCATGGTCTTCGTGGAGAGTTCTTTGTGGGGTTAGGTTGCGGTGTGCAAGTTCAAGTAATGCATCACGAAGAGATCAAGTGCTTGAAGCTTGCCGTCCATTGTGGTGACAATGGACTTGTGAAGATGAGCGGAGAGAGGCTCACCCACGGTAGAGTATGGGGAGCAATCAACTAGTCTTCATCCCGCCAATGAAATCAAGAAAGGTGGTCCAACTTGAGGGAGTCAAGATCGTCATCATCTAGCTCAAGTGGACCATGTGCAAGGCAAAGGTTTGCCCTTGATAGGTTTTCTATTTTACCGGTCTCATGGTAGTTGTGGAAGACCGGGTTATAGGATCGCTTGCCGTACTATCAAGGGGGCTCTCGATGAGTTGCTTGATCGTATCGTTCGTAGAGAGCTCAAACCATTGCATCCTTGCATCATCTTTATTGGTTCTTGTTTGGTTCTTCTCCTTGTGAGATTTGGAGCTTATGGTCATTTTTATGACAAGCTCGAGTTCATCGAAACGGAGTTCTCATGCATCTTCTATGATGTTTTCGATGTTGGAGGGTATGCGGTTCTTCTCGGTTGGAGGTTTCACTCCTTTGTTTGCTAAGCATACCTGCCTCTTCTTACTATAACCAGTCGCTGTTTTGATGCTACTCGTTGTCTTGTTTCAAACAAGCTTGAGTTTGCTCAATTCGGAGCTCATATGAAGAAGTTATGGCAGTTCTGGTTTTCTTGGAGTATTCTTTGCTTTCGTGGTTGTGGCTTAAGGCTGGTGCCGGTGATGGTACCGTGACCCTCGGCGGTAGTACCGCGAAGCTCGCAGCGGTAGTACCGCTCAAGCGGTAGTACCGCTCTCTCCGGCTGATAGTACCGCTTGGGAGTTTCGGCCGTAGTACCATTGCGTCTGGGCTACTTCCGCCTCGATTCTCGAACGAAGTTTTTCGTGTCGGGTTTTGCGGCACTAGTAGCGGCAGAGAAGCGGTAGTACCGCTCGAGCGGTAGTACCGCTCTTCCCTAGCGGTAGTACCGCTCTGGGTCCAGGCCTTGACCTTCTCTTCAACAGTAGTACATTTGGATAGGGAGCGGTAGTACCGCCCTCAGCGGTAGTACCGCCCTTCCCTAGCGGTAGTACCGCTCTGTGCGGGGATTTTCAGTGGGGTAACGGTTGGATTTTTCCCCTCCTATAAAAGGGGGTCTTCTTCCCCATTGAACCTTATCCTTTGAGCTCGTGTTCTTCCCCCATTGTTGACCTTCTCCGAGCTTGCTATCTCTCAATCACTACATGGTTTCTTGCTAGTTTTGGGGAAAGAGAGAGGAGATCTAGATCCACATTTCCACCAATCACTTTCTCCTCTATGTGAGGGGAACCCCTTGGATCTAGTTCTTGGAGTTCTTGGTGTTCTCCTTCTTGTTCTTCCTCTCATTTTCCTCCCTAGCATTAGTTGCTTTGGTGGGATTTGAGAGAGAAGGACTTGGGCACTCCGTGTGCCCTTGCCATTGCATTTGGTGCATCGGTTTGAGTTCTCCACGGTGATACGTGGAAGTTACAAGTTGAGAAGCTTATTACTCTTGGGTGCTTGGTGCCCTTGAGCTTGTTCCTCTTGGGTGCTTGGGCGCCCTAGGCAGTTGGTAGTGTTCGAGCTCAATCATTGTGGTGTAAAGCTCCTGCTAGCGTCGGGGTCTACAATTAGGTTGTGGAGATCGCCCGAGCAATTTGACGGGTTCCGTGACCGCCCCAAGGGTTGCCAAAGTGTACGGGTTCGGTGACCGCCCCAAGGGTTGCCATTTATGCAGGTTCGGTGACCGCCCTCAAGGGTCCCTTAGTGGAATCACGGCATCTTGCATTGTGCGAGGCGTGAGGAGATTACGGTGGCCTTAGTGGCTTCTTGGGGAGCATTGTGCCTCCACACCGCCTCCAAACGGAGATTAGCATCCGCAAGGGTGTGAACTTCGGGATACATAAATCGTCTCCGCGTGCCTCGGTTATCTCTTACCCGAGCCCCTTTACTTATGCACTTTACTTTGTGATAGCCATATTGTTCTTTGTCATATATCTTGCTATCACATAGTTGCTTATCTTGCTTAGCATAAGTTGTTGGTGCACATAGGTGAGCCTAGTTGTTGTAGGTTTTGTGCTTGACAAATTAACCGTTAGGTTTATTCCGCATTTGTTCAAGCCTAAACCTTAATTATTTTAAAGCGCCTATTCACCCCCCCCCTCTAGGCGACATCCTCGATCTTTCAAAACGGATATCAAGCGGAGTCCAAACGGAATGAAACCTTCGGGAACGTGATTTTCTCACCGAACGTGATCCAGGAGACTTGGACCCTACTCCAAAGGAGCCAAGAGGCGGTCACGAGGGTGGGGGGTGCCCCCCCCCTAGGGCGTGCCCCCTGCCTCGTGGGCCCCTCGGAGCTCCACCTACGTACTCCTTCCTCCTATATATACCTACGTACCCCCAAACGATCAGATACGGAGCCAAAAACCTAATTCCACAGCAGCAACTTTCTGTATCCACGAGATCACATCTTGGGTCTGTTCCGGAGCTCCGCCGGAGAGGGCCATCATCACGGAGGGCTTCTACATCATCATAGCCTCTCCGATGAAGTGTGAGTAGTTTACCTCAGACCTTCGGGTCCATAGTTATTAGCTAGATGGCTTCTTCTCTCTTTTGGATCTCAATACAATGTTCTCCCCCTCTCGTGGAGATCTATTCGATGTAATCTTCTTTTTGTGGTGTGTTTGTTGAGGCCGATGAATTGTGGGTTTATGATCAAGTCTATCTATGAATAATATTTGAATCTTCTCAATTCTTTTATGTATGATTGGTTATCTTTGCAAGTCTCTTGAATTATCAGTTTGGTTTGGCCTACTAGATTGGTTTTTCTTGCCATGGGAGAAGTGTTTAGCTTTGGGTTCAATCTTGCGGTGTCCTTTCCCAAAGGATGTAAGGGCAGCAAGGCACGTATTGTATTGTTGCCATCGAGGATAACAAGATGGGGTTTATATCATATTGCATGAATTTATCCCTCTACATCATGTCATCTTGCTTAAGGCGTTACTCAGTCTTTAACTTAATACTCTAGATGCATGCTGGATAGCGGTCGATGAGTGGAGTAATAGTAGTAGATGCAGGTGAGTCGGTCTACTTGTCTCGGACGTGATGCCTATATACATGATCATACCTAGATATTCTCATAACTATGCTCAATTCTCACAATTGCTCAACAAGTAATTTGTTCACCCAATCGTAGAAATACTTATGCTCTTGAGATAAGCCACTAGTGAAACCTATGGCCCCGGGTCTATTCTCATCATATCAATCTCCATCACTTTATATTTGCTTTGCTTTTTACTTTGCCTTTTACTTTTTACTTTGCATCTCTATACCAAAATACCAAAAATATTATCTATCATATCTATCAGATCTCACTCTCGTAAGTGACCGTGAAGGGATTGACAACGCCTAATCATGTTGGTTGCGAGGAGCTATCGTTTGTGTAGGTACGAGGGACTTGTGCGTGGCCTCCTACTGGATTGATACCTTGGTTCTCAAAAATTGAGGGAAATACTTACGCTACTTTGCTGCATCATCCTCTTCTCTTCGGGGAAATCCAACGCAGTGCTCAAGAGGTAGCAAGAAGAACTTCTGGCGTCGTTGCCGGGGAGTCTGCGCAAAAGTCAACATACCAAGTACCCATCACAATCTCTACCTCCCACATTACATTAGTTGCCATTTGCCTCTCGTTTTACTCTCCCCCACTTCACCCTTGCCGTTTTATTCGCCCTCTCTTTTCCGTTTGCCTTTTTCTCGCGTGCCTTTTGTTTGCTCGTGAGTTGGATCGCTTGCTTGTCGTTATGTCTGAAATTGGGGAAGTTATTGCCGATATGGGCGATAATAATATCATAGAAAATTCTAAAGCTCCTGCTGAATAATCCCCTACCTATCATACAAAAGGATTTCGAATCGATAGTGGTAATATTATTGGAAAATGAGTTATTCAAGATTTCTGTACTTGTGCTGGTGCTTTGCCCTCTATGGGCGGTTCTATTCTTCATAGAACTAGTAGTCTTGCGGACGCTGTTGCCATGCTTATCGTTGAACTTGAAAGACAATTTATGCATATGCACCTTTCTATAGAAAGAATTTTCCTAGAATTTTCTAATATCGAACACTCCTCTGTTAAGCGTGCCGCTACTATCTTTTTGGCTCATTAATTCAGATTTATAATAAAAGAAGCCAAATAAATCTTTGCACATTATAGGGTGGACGTCGGCCGTCCTCCCATAGAATCTATCATTTTTGATCAAGAAGAAATTATGCGCTTTCAATCTCTTGACTATGTTGCTTTCAATGAAAACCTTAGAAAAAAGGTGTCAACCAATATTTTAATTGATAGAATCTCTGAACTTAATGATGATTTGGCTATTCGATATAATGAGCTAGGATGCTCTCTTGAGTTTAGGCTCACAAGGTTCTGTCAAAAGAATGCTTATAATGATGAATTGGTTGTGCAATACGAAGGGCCGAAAGAGGCATCTATACCTCCTAAAATTGATCTTAGGGACTTTTGTCCTATTAAATTTAGCCCTTTTGATTACTTTTGCTTGCCTCAAAGAAAACTTGCTGCCGAACGTAGAGAATATGAAATGAGTTTCACCGATCTATCTTATTACTACGGCACAACCTAGATCTATCCTTTTATGGCTAGCTAGGGGCGTTAAACGATAGCGCTTGTTGGGAGGCAACCCAATTTTATTTTTAGTTTTATTTTATTTTTTCTTCTGTTTAGGAATAAATAATACATCTACCTTCTGTTTAGATGTGGTTTTATGTTTTAGTTAGTGTTTGTGCCAAGTTAAACCTATAGGATCTTCTTGGATGATAGTTATTTGATCTTGCTGTAATTTCCAGAAACTTTGCGCTCAGTGCCCGAATTGTTAAAAATCACCAGGACATGATAAAATACTGATTCCAATTGCTTCTGATCAATAAACAATTTGCCTAGGTCTTCCTATTTTGGTAGATGTTTTTGAGTTCCAGAAGTTTGCGCTAGTTACAGATTACTACAGACTGTTCTGTTTTTGACAGATTCTATTTTTCGTGTGTTGTTTGCTTATTTTGATGAATCTATGGCTAGTAAAATAGTTTATAATCCATAGAGAAGTTGGAATACAATAGGTTTAACACCAATATAAATAAATAATAAGTTCATTACAGTACCTTGAAGTGGTCTTTTGTTTTCTTTCACTAACGGAGCTCACGAGATTTCTATTGAGTTTTGTGTTGTGAAGTTTCAAGTTTTGGGTGAATTTTTTTGATGGATTATGGAACAAGGAGTGGCAAGATCCTAAGCTTGGGGATGCCCATGGCACCCCCAAGATAATCTAAGGACACCAAAAAGTCAAAGCTTGGGGATGCCCCGGAAGGCATCCCCTCTTTCGTCTACTTCCATCGGTAATTTTATTTGGAGTTATATTTTTATTCACCACATGATATGTGTTTTTCTTGGAGCGTCTTGTATTATTTGTGTCTTTGTTTGTTAATGTGCCACAATCATTCTTGTTGTACACACCTTTTGAGAGAGCCATACATGAATTGGAATTTGATAGAATACTCTATGTGCTTCACTTGTATCTTTTGAGCTTTATAGTTTTGCTCTATGTGCTTCACTTATATCTTTTGAGCTTTATAGTTTTGCTCTAGTGCTTCACTAATATCTTTTAGAGCACGGTGGTGGATTTGTTTTATAGAAACTATTGATCTCTCATGCTTCACTTAGATTATTTTGAGAGTCTCTAATAGCATGGTAATTTGCTTAATAATAATATGTTTGGTATTCAAGATTTGTAGAACTTTCTTTTGAGTGCGTTAAATACTAAGAAAAGATTGATGCTTGATAATTGTTTTGAGATATGAAGATGGTGATATTAGAGTCATGCTAGCTGAGTAGTTATGAATTTGAGAAATACTTGCGTTGAAGTTTGTGATTCCCGTAGCATGCATGTATGGTGAACCGTTATGTGATGAAGTCGGAGCATGATTTATTTATTTATTGTCTTCCTTATGAGTGGCGGTCGGGGACGAGCGATGGTCTTTTCCTACCAATCTATCCCCCTAGGAGCATGCATGTAATACTTTGCTTTGATAACTTATAGATTTTTGCAATAAGTATGTGAGTTCTTTATGACTAATGTTGAGTCCATGGATTATACGCACCTTTCCCTTCCTTCCATCATTGCTAGCCTCTCTAATACCGCGCACCTTTCGCCGGTATCATACACCCACCATATACCTTCCTCAAAACAGCCACCATACCTACCTATCATGGCATTTCCATAGCCATTCCGAGATATATTGCCATGCAACTTTCCACCGTTCCGTTTATTATGACACGCTCCATCATTGTCATATTGCTAGCATGATCATGTAGTGGACATCGTATTTGTGGCAAAGCCACCGTTCATAATTCTTTCATACATGTCACTCTCGATTCATTGCATATCCCGGTACACCGCCGGAGGCATTCACATAGAGTCATATTTTGTTCTTAGTATTGAGTTGTAATTGTTGAGTTGTAAGAAAAATAAAAGTGTGATGATCATTATTTTTTAGAGCATTGTCCCAAGTGAGGAAAGGATGATGGAGACTATGATTCCCCCACAAGTCGGGATGAGACTCCGGATGAAAAAAAAGGCCATAAAAAAGAGAAAAGGCCCAAATAAAAAAATAAAAAAATGAGAGAAAAAGAGAGAAGGGACAATGTTACTATCCTTTACCACACTTGTGCTTCAAAGTAGCACCATGATCTTCATGATAGAGAGTCTCTCATTTTGTCACTTTCATATACCAGTGGGAATTTTTTATTATAGAACTTGGCTTGTATATTCCAATGATGGGCTTCCTCAAATTGCCCTAGGTCTTTGTGAGCAAGCGAGTTGGATGCACACTCACTTAGTTTCTTTCGTTGAACTTTCATATACTCATAGCTCTAGTGCATCCGTTGCATGGCAATACCTACTCACTCACATTGATATCTATTAATGGGCATCTCCATAGCCCGTTGATACGCCTAGTTGATGTGAGACTATCTTCCCCTCTTTTTGTCTACTCCACAACCACCATTCTATTCCACATATAGTGCTATATTCATGGCTCACGCTCATGTATTGCGTGAAGGTCGAAAAAGTTTTGAAAATGTTAAAGTATGAAACAATTGCTTGGCTTGTCATCGGGGTTGTGCATGATTTAAATACTTTGTGTGGTGAAGATAGAGCATAGCCAGACTATATGATTTTGTAGGGATAGCTTTCTTTGGCCATGTTATTTTGAGAAGACGTAATTGCTTTGTTAGTATGCTTGAAGTATTATTATTTTTATGTCAATATAAACTTTTGTCTTGAATCTTTTGGATCTGAATATTCATACCACAATTAAGAAGATTTACATTGAAATTATGCCAAGTAGCACTTCGCATCAAAAATTCTCTTTTTATCATTTACCTACTCGAGGACGAGTATGAATTAAGCTTGGGGATGCCTGATACGTCTCCAACGTATCTATAATTTTTGATTGCTCCATGCTATATTATCTACTGTTTTGGACTATGTTGAGCTTTATTTTCCACTTTTATATTATTTTTGGAACTAACCTATTAACCGGAGGCCCAGCCCAGAATTGCTGTTTTTTGGTCTATTTCAGTGTTTCGAAGAAACGGAATATCAAACGGAGTCCAAACGGAATGAAACCTTCGGAAACGTGATTTTCTCACCGAACGTGATCCAGGAGACTTGGACCCTACTCCAAGGGAGCCAAGAGGCGGTCACAAGGGTGGGGGGCACCCCCCCTAGGGCGCGCCCCCTGCCTCGTGGGACCCTCGGAGCTCCACCGACGTACTCCTTCCTCCTATATATACCTATGTACCCCCAAACGATCAGATACGGAGCCAAAACCCTATTTCCACCGCCGCAACTTTCTGTATCCACGAGATCCCATCTTGGGGCCTGTTCCGGAACTCCGCCGGAGAGGGCCGTCATCACGGAGGGCTTCTACATCATCATAGCCTCTCCGATGAAGTGTGAGTAGTTTACCTCAGACCTTCGGGTCCATAGTTATTAGCTAGATGGCTTCTTCTCTCTTTTTGGATCTCAATACAATGTTCTCCCCCTCTCTCGTGGAGATCTATTCTATGTAATCTTCTTTTTGTGGTGTGTTTGTTGAGGCCGATGAATTGTGGGTTTATGATCAAGTCTATCTATGAATAATATTTGAATCTTCTCTGAATTCTTTTATGTATGATTGGTTATCTTTGCAAGTCTCTTCGAATTATCAGTTTGGTTTGGCCTACTAGATTGGTTTTTCTTGCCATGGGAGAAGTGTTTAGCTTTGGGTTCAATCTTGCGGTGTCCTTTCCCAAAGGATGTATGGAAGCAAGGCACGTATTGTATTGTTGCCATCGAGGATAACAAGATGGGGTTTATATCATATTGCATGAATTTATCCCTCTACATCATGTCATCTTGCTTAAGGCGTTACTCTGTCTTTAACTTAATACTCTAGATGCATCTTTGGATAGCGGTCGATGAGTGGAGTAATAGTAGTAGATGCAGGCAGGAGTCGGTCTACTTGTCTCGGACGTCATGCCTATATACATGATCATACCTAAATATTCTCATAACTATGCTCAATTCTGTCAATTGCTCAACAGTAATTTGTTCACCCACCGTAGAAATACATATGCTCTTGAGAGAAGCCACTAGTGAAACCTATGGCCCCCGGGTCTATTCTCATCATATCAATCTCCATCACTTTATATTTGCTTTGCTTTTTTACTTTGCCTTTTTACTTTTTACTTTGCATCTCTATACCACAAATACCAAAAATATTATCTATCATATCTATCAGATCTCACTCTCGTAAGTGACCGTGAAGGGATTGACAACCCCTAATCGCGTTGGTTGCGAGGAGCTATCGTTTTGTGTAGGTACGAGGGACTTGTGCGTGGCCTCCTACTGGATTGATACCTTGGTTCTCAAAAACTGAGGGAAATACTTACGCTACTTTGCTGCATCATCCTCTCCTCTTCGGAGAAATCCAATGCAGTGCTCAAGAGGTAGCATTTGCCCACAACACACATGGCCTATTCCATCACAAACAGGTCGGATGGATCAACTGTATGCCATGTATCGCACATTGTCAAAAAATAATACGATAGACCTTCTTTAACATGCGTTAAAAAATAAAAAACAAGGACCTCGAGGTTAAATTAGCTGAGGAAATGGGTCATTTCGGTCATTTGACCGAAATGACCCATCCTATCAGTTAATTTAACATCAACACAACTTCCCATCCAAATACCCATCCGATGGCTGCTCCAAATTGAGCACACTTAACTTGATAGTTTTCTTACATGAGCTACCGTGGAACAGCTAGTCCTTCGATAGGAATGCCTCTTCGCATCCTTATGGCGTATCCGGATGACCGCCCGTCCCACAATGGTCAATAGATGTTGTGTAGACAGAGCATATCACATATGTCTTATTATAAGCAATCGTCTGTGTTATTATCGGTCTTCGCACACATTTCTGATTACATACCTGTTTGCCGCCTATCACACACATCTTATTATATTGAACCATTTATGTTCTCTTGCCTAATCACAAACAGTTCATCCGAGTGAACCGTATGCTGTACATCGCACACACCTTGATCGGGCTGCCTGTTTCTTTTGTGTTGCCTAATCACAAACAGTTCATCCGAGTGAACCGTATGCTGTGTATCGCACACGCCTTTATCTAGCTGCCCGTTTCTTTTGTTCCTCCTCATCGCAAACAGTTAATTGAGCTAAACTGTATGCCATTCATCGCACACGCAACTAAAACCTGAACCGTGTTTGATGCATCCGTCATCGCAAACGTTTTATACATTTCTGACGATTTTCATACAACACCGTTTGCGATTATTGCATCGCACACAGTTTCTCGAAGGGTCTCTGATCATAGTGTCGCGTTAGCAGCATCCTGCAGTAGTGTCAACCAATCCCCAAAGAATCAACAAGTTTGATTGGCTAGGGAGAGAGATCTGCGAAAATGAGCTTTGGAGCAAAAATGGAGCTTGGGGGAAAAGAGGTAAGTCAACTTGGAGAAGAAGACCTCCTTTTATAGAGGGGAAACAATCCAACTGTTACCCCCCCCCCCCTTCAGTCTGCACAGAGCGGTACTACCGCTGGGGGCAGCGGTACTACTGCTGGGTGGCGCGGTACTATCGCTCCCCCACGCGGTACTACCATGTAGAGAGAGGGAGACCAGAGGCAGAGCGAGAACTAGTCCCAGGGCGGTACTAGCAGCGGTGGTAGGGGCGGTACTACCGCTATGCGGTACTACTCGCTCTTCATCGCCACCAAGGTCAAGAAACCCAACACGAGAGGCGACACTCTCGAATCGAGGCGGTAGAAGCTCAAGACAACAATCAGATTATTTGAGAGCCATAGGCGGTACTACATTGGGAGCGGCATCGCCACTGTGGCTCTTAAGCTGCATCTTGTCATTGGGTCTGCAGAAGACTACCGCTGGGACCAGGGTTCACACAGGAAGCAATGAAAGATCTTCCATCGAAGTGGGAAGGCTCAGTGGGTGCAAAGGAGATGTGTACGTGTTAATTCCATCCTAGCCTTTCCCATGCGGACCCCCTCTTAATAGTACGGTGACTCCTACGAAACAAGTCCACCAAAACTGAAACGAAAGAGCTACACCGTCTTCGCTTAAAACTTCGAGGGGAAGGAATCGTCTTGTGCCAAAGAATGAATCTCTGAAATACTCAAAGCACACGATTAGTCAGCAAAAGCATTGTCATCAATCACCAAAACTACTTAGAGGGGGACATGCCTTAACACGCGTTTTGGCTCCCACGCTCAGATGAGCTCGGGTGTGAACAAAAAGAGTTAAAAATGTTAAATAAATTCAAAGAAGTTTGATTTTTTTGTGGTCAAAGCTAATTGAGTGCGTGATAACCGTGCCAAATTTTAGAGCATTTGAATGTTTGAGTAGCTCTTAGCAAAAAAGAGAAATTTAAGGTTTGTGAAAAAGTTTACTGTTTGTGCGCTGTTTGGACTTGATTTTTTTTTGCTAAGAACTGCTGAGATGACCAAATGATTTGAAGTTTGGCACGCACCTCACGCTCTGAATCATCTTACATGCAAAAAAAATCTAATTTCTTTTGAAATTTTCTTTGAAAATCCTATATCTACATAGTTTAAAGGGACTGTGCTAACGACCAGTCGACTGGTCGTTAGCAACAGATCCGCACTATCCTACTCCATCTTTCTCCTCCGACCTCCCAAAGCAGAACGACTAATTTCCACTAATCATACATGCGGCTGCGCATGCAGAGAGACCCGCTCCATGCTTGTGTAATTTTCCAGCTTTCTTCTAATAAGCAAAGCTGCATGCAAAAAAGACAAAAAAGATGATGTCACAAAGATTCCATCTAAAATATAAAATTAAAAATGTTCTGTAGTTCAAACCGTTGGTCCGATTGAAAAACCGCTTTCACATAAAAGATTCGCTATGCATTTAGACCTTCAAAACTAGATCCTATGTTGGTATGTTCCGATAATTTTTTTCCAGGTAAAAAGTTACCACGCCTGTGCAATGTAAGTTATCACAATGTTGCACATAAATTATCATGTTGTTTACATACAAAATTATCGGACATGAAAATGATTCCTTTAACTTTCTCTTCCCATGCACATGAGTGCATGCATTAGAGGGAGAGAAAAAAAATCTGATATCATCACACATTCTCCCATATTTCGAAACTTCAGTTTACAGCTCAAATCATCACTCCGATCAAAAAATCTTTGTCACGTAAAAAATCCGCTGCGACGAGACCTGCGAAACTAAATCTCATGTTGATATGTTCTGACGACCTTTTTTTCGTGCAAATAGTTACCGGCCCGAGCTAAGTAAGTTCTCAGCTCCTTTGTGTGTGTGTGTGTATTATCATGTTGTTTACACATGAGTTACTGTGGTATATTTTTAACAACTTTTTTTACCGGGGCAAAGTTACGGTGGTGTTTGTGCGTGAGTTATCACGCCCGCGGTTTGTAGATTACCATGCTATTTACACATAAGTTAACGAGTGTATGTTTTCAAACAACTTCATCCTGTCATGGTCAAAATTAGCACGATGTTTATACGTGAGTTATCAAGTCTACAGTGCATATATTACCTTTCGCTTTATGCAGAAATTATCAGGAGAGGGTATGTTTTCGAACAACTTCCTCACTTCCCCTCATCGACCCTCCCCAGGTCAAAGTTATCGGTTGTTTGTGCATGCGTTATCATGTTTATGGTGCGTATAGTACCAAGCTATTTACACGAAAGTTATCAGGGGTATGCTTTCAAAAAACGCACCAAGGTCAAAGTTGTCGTGTTGTTTGTGCGTGAGTTATCAAGTATGTTGTGCGTATGTTACCATGCTTTTATACAGAATTTACAATGCTATTTTTCAACAACCCCTCCCCAAGTCAAAAATAGTTACCATGTATGGGGCTAAGTAAGTTATCAACACTGTTGTGTGTATATTACCATGCTAGGCACATGAGTTACCGGGGAGGGCGATTCAATAAGTTATTTCCCTGGTCAAAATATTATCACACTTCGACTAAGTAAGTTATCAGCTCTGCTGCGCGTATATTACCATGTTATTTTTCCGTATCAGTAACCCGTGTATGTTTGTCAACAATTTTTTTTCTGTGATCAAAAAGTTATCACAGTATTTGTGTGTGAATTATCAGCCATGTCATGAGTGTATTACCATGCGCGTATATTATCAACCCGGTTACATGAAAGTTACCGGGGTATATTCTCAACAACTCACCCGGTCAAAGTTACCGTGTAGTTTGTACTTAAGTTATCAAGTAAGCAATGCCTATCTTATCATACTATTTATACACAAATTACCAGGAGTACATTCTTCAATAACTTTTTTTTTGGGTTTTTTTGTGGTGTTTGCACGTGAGATAAATTTTCTTTGATGCTTATATTACCATGCTATCCACATGGAGGTGTCTGGGGTGTGAACTTCTTTTCTTTGGGCTAAAGTTTTCATGATGATGGTACATAAGTTATCAAGTCTACGATCATAAATTATCATTTCATTCACAAAACAATTACCGGGTTATATTTCAACAACTTGTTTGTGCTTTCGCAAAAAAAAATCTCGCAACAAAGAAAAAAAGTGATGAAAATAGATTTTTTTTTGTCGGAAAAGGAGTAAATGGCAAGAGCCACCAAAAATGGGAGAAAATCTAGGCTGCTCCAAACATTACCATTCTATTTTGTAGCACTAGTTAAGTCAAGTAAAGAAATTGACATGCATAGAAACCGGTCAAATAGCTTCATTTGGTGGGATGGTTTGGGCAGTGCTACCTAGTCTGATGGGTCGCAAGTTCAAGTCACTCTCCTCACAAATTATTTTTCTCGATCCCTTGTTTTCTAGCGGTGGCCATCAATCACGAGAAAAAATCGACATAAGAGGACGTGCGGGAGATCGTGAAATTAGTGGGGAGGTGGGCCTCGCGAATTCATTTAGATCACGATTAGTGTGGAGATGGTCATTTAAATCACAAGATTAGCGTGGGAGGTGCGCAATCAACAATCCAGCATGCATGCATGGGCTAGGAGAGGTTAAGGCCTAAATTAGTGGAAGCCGTTACTAGTGTCTTCAGTGCATGCGTTTTTTTCAGAAGACCATTTAAACTACACTAGAAAAAGAACTTAGCCTGCTTTAGGACAGACAAAAGAGCTAGTTTAGCTGGTGGGCAGCCTGCACGTGAAGTTAGAGGTTGTGTGCTCGATACCCACTCAGTGCATAATTTTTCCGATGGCGCAGGAGAAGGACGTGGGTTCGCTGGTGATCGTGGGATCTAGATCCAACGATGGGCGGGTCATTCGGATCTGTTGGCGAATTTTCAGTCGACTGAAAATTAGCTTTCTCGTAGTTTAAAATGTGAATTGTTTAATTGAGTGTAGGATAGGAATGTGAATTGTTTAATTTTCTTTGAAATTTTTCTTGAAAATCCTATATCTACATAGTTTAAAATCCTATATCTGCGTAGAAAATGCCCTCAGTTATTTGATGTGTAGGATAGAATATTTTAATTTAGTGTAGGCTAATGTTTTTTTCTTTAAAATGTGAATTATTTCCTATCCTACATCTAACATAGAAATATGAATCTGTTCATTCAAACCAAAGTGATCCATAAAAAATCTTTGAAAAATTCTATACTATGAATTCCTACAAGATTTCTACCAACTTTTTTTAGGGGAAGATTTCTACCAACTAAAGGAGGCCTGATGCTATTTTATACAGGACACTGCAAAGGCTGGTACCAAGCCCAAGAAGACCACGTACGAGCCACCGACCACCCCAGTGAAGTGAAGGAAGAAAAGGGCTCGATGTGGCGAATTCGCAGCCGCGGAAAAGTGCCGAGCCCATCACGCGCATCTACTCACCTCGATGCACGAGCCCATTACCCACCGTGTCCTCCTTCCTTCGTGTTTTTCGTAATTATTTTCTCCCGCTGCATCAGTTTGAACCAGGCAAATGCGGACACCTGGGAACTCCCCGCTCTCCACAACGCGTGTCCTACCAACGTGGCTCCCATGTACATGCGCCTGCGCGCCACGTGCCCAGGCCTCTCTCCCAGCTCAACCGCTATAAAGACACCAGCCGATCAAGCTGCTCATCACAACAGCAAAGCATCCAGCATCGCCAACCTCCAAAATCAACCTACGTTGTACACTTTTCGAGCCCTATCCAGTTCTATTTTCTATACACTTCTCGAGCCCTGTCCAGTTTAGCTTGCGAAGAAATGGCTTCTCGTCAGGATCAGGCTAGCTACCACGCCGGGGAGGCCAAGGCCCGCGCCGAGGTCAGTTTCGTGCTTGCTCCGCCCTGCCGGCGTGCCAGTTTTGACATGCACTCACACTGTGGTTTTGGTGCGTGCGTTGCAGGAGAAGACGGGGTACGTCGTGGGCGCGGCGCAGGACAACGCGAGGGAGGCCAAGGACACGGCGTCCGACGCCGCGGGCCGCGCCATGGGCAGGGGCGGCGACGGTAAGGAGGCGACCAAGGAGAAGGCGTACGAGGCCAAGGACGCGGCGTCGGACGCCACTGGCCGCGCCATGGACAAGGGCCGCGGCGCCGCGGAGGCCACCAAGGAGAAGGGCTGCGATGCCAAGGACAAGGCCGCCGGCACCGCGCAGCAGACCGGGAGCTACATCGCCCAGACGGCCGAGGCCGCCAAGCAGAAGGCGGCCGGCGCCGCCCAGTACACCATCGACACCGCCCGTGCCGGCACCGAGCAGACCGGCAGCTACATCGGGCAGACGGCCGAGGCCGCCAAGCAAAAGGCCGGCGCCGCCGCGCAGTATGCCATGGACACCGCCGTCACCGGCAAGGACAAGACCGGCAGCCTCCTCGTGCTGGTACATTGTTACATTCTTTTCTTCTTAGGGGAAAGATCTCTTGTCACATTCTTGCAGCAGACGTTCTAAAGATGATCCTGTGTGGGTTTTGTGTGCAGGCAGGGGAGACGGTGAAGGGCGCGGCCGTGGGGGCGAAGGACGCGGTGATGAACACGATCGGAATGGGCGGCGGCACCAACGGCAGCACCGACGTCCCCGCCAAGGACACCAGCACGTACAAGCCCGGGACCAGGGATTACTAATCGTGTGCCATTTGTCGAGGCGCCCCTGATGTATCTTTCTAAGCTGTAGTTCTATTTCTATTTCTACGTGGCCATCTGTCGCCACTTTGGTTTCTAAATTAGCTCACCTCTTGGAGGTTGTAACTTGTCAGGACCTAGACAAATGCACAACGAGGCATTCCTGACTCCTCCCTTCCATGCTTGTTTCCGTGTTCACAATCTAATAAAGTTGGAATCCTCGTGTCTCTTTTGTAATCCTGTTCACAGTACTGCTATGATGTGCACCCATTTGTCATCCCGGTGAATATAGTCATGTACACGGAGACACAACCTTTGCAGTTTAAAGTGCAAAACTACGACACTTGCATTGGATCGGAGGGAGTTAGAAACACAACCGTAACTTGTTCTTGCCATTGTGATTAACAATTGCAGCTTGTTGACAAAAAACAACAAATGCACACGGAGACACATAAAACGATCTCACAAATCGGGTACAGAGACAGCAACAAACGCACGCTCTTGAAACGAATAGGGATACAGCAGTGGATTGCATTACCAGCTGGACCCCCGCCAATATTCAGTGTCAGAAGCCAGCGAATTTGGATTTCATGGCGGTGACATCATCTTCGCCCATGAGGAAGGTCTTGGTGAGCACCTCCATGGGCATGGCCGGCTCGGTCGCGAAGAGCGCGAGCGTCGGCGTGACCAGGCCCGGCGACTGGGCGTCGAACATGGCCATGAACACGGCGTCGCCGGTGCCAACGTTGAGCTGGTAGTGCTGCAGGCCGCGGGGCACGACGTAGAGCTCGTTCTCCTTCACCACCTTGGTGAAGAGCCGGTTGGTCGCCGAGGTGAACCCGACCATGACCTCGCCCTTGAGCACCAGCACGAGCTCGGAGCCGCGAGGGTGCGAGTGCGGCGGGTTGAGGCCGCCCACGGCGAGGTCGGTGCGCGTGATGGAGAGGCCCAGCGTGTTGAGGCCCGGGAAGACCGACACGGTGGCGCGCGTGGAGTTGACGCCGAAGGGGTTGGTGTCGGTTCTGGGCGCGGCGACCATGGCGTCGGAGAAGAAGTCGTCGTCCACCACCGTCGACGGCGCCTTGCAGGGGAACCCGTCGACCGCCGTGGCCGCCTTGAGGTCGGCCACGCAGAAGTCCTGGAGCGGCGGCGGGTCCGAGAGGACGCCCGGCGCCGCGGCAAGGGCCACCGCGAGGAGCAGCGCCTGGAGCATCACGGAGCGAGCCGATGCCATTACGCGAGTTGCTCCCCGGCCTGGTGTTTGGTTCTGTGGAATGGCAATGTGATCTTGGTGGTGACATTGTCGTGCAGCTCGTTCACTATAAATAGATCGCGATGCACGCAGCATCGCGTTGCACGGGTGATGACTGATTGACCGATGCTGTTGCAGGCGGTTTACTGGGTCGTAAAGTGCGTGCATGGCAGGCAGTGAGGAACCCAACCAATGATAACGAGCGAAAGGGGCTATGTTGCTCGTTGTCACCGGTTGTCGCTGTCCAGATCATGACAACATTGGGCCCCGTATGGGACTCAGATTTCCCGCAGCGACGGGTTCTGTTGTTTGTGTGCGGCGCGGCGCAGGTGCCGAATGGCAAATGCCGGGTGCGGTGCTCAAGCTGCTGCGACGTCTGCTGCTTCCATTTGTGGTGCGCTGGTGACACACACACCTCCTGGCTGGGAAATGGACGGTCCACTTGTTAAATGGTAAAAGCATTACTAGTAGAGCCTTCAAACCCTTAAACCCTTAAAAATAACCGTTTTTTTTTACAGTTTTCGTAAAAAAACGCCGTAGACTAGAATCTTTAAACCCTCAAACCTGTAAAATAATTTAGAGGTCCAACCCTCAAACCACTTTGCAACCTGAAGAAGTAGGGGTTGAGAGGAAAATCTTCCCCCAACCCGCACTTCTCCTCCTCTCGCTGTGAGCCAATCGCCTCCTCCTCCCCGCCTCCCGCCTCCCGCCCTTGCCATGGAGGGCCCCGCCAAGGCTTCGCCCACACCGCCCTTCCGACTCAGGCCGACGTGGTGGCGGCGACCCACGCCGGGCTAGCCGGCCGGGCGGCTCGACCTCCTCCCCGCCGCCTCCCGGCTCCCGCCACTGCCACCGCCCGGCGCCCGCCCTCGCCGCCTCGCGCCCGCCCGCCACCATGAGAGCCGGCCAAGGCGGCCTCCAAGGTCGCCGGCCCCCGGCCGTGACCAAGCCATGGAAGAAGCCCATGGCCCCGCCTGCGTCGTCGAACCTCCTCCCGCCACAAGACGAGGTGTTCGAGGAAATGGCAACCCCATCCTCGTTCATGGACCTCCTTCAAAACGCGGAGGTGGACCTCGGAGCTCCGCCCCTAGACCCCTTTAGTGTTGGTGACGACTTGGAGGAAAAGGAGGAAGATGAGGAGGATGAAGGGGATGACGAGGAGGAGGTGGCCGAGATAGGGAAGGAGGCATTCACCGCCGCTTCCCGCCCACACGCGCGGTCGACAAATTACACCGAGGCGGAAGATGTCCTCTTGGTTCGTGCTTGGGCGGCTGTGGCAATGGATGCAACCACCGGCACCGATCAAACCGGTAAACGTTATTGGCAAAGGATCGAGGACGTCTATTGTAGGATCAAGCCGAAGAATCACTACTAGGAAAAGTGCTATAGATAATATAGACACTAATGGCGCACCACACATATGGTGCGCCACTACTATATACTAGTAGACTGCCCGTGCGTTGTCACGGGCTTTTCAAATAGTTTGCAAGAGTTATATGTTAACTTTCTAAGGCCTCGCCTTGTGAGATCCGTAACTCGGCGGTGATTCCACCCCGCCTAGGCCGCCGCTTGCCATGCCGCCCATCGCGTTCGCCGCTCCGGCCACCCCGACCCGCCGCCTCTCCGCCGCCTCGCCTCGGCCCATCCTCCGCCCGGCCCGCTCCGTCCGCCTCCTCTTCGCCTGCCCGTCACTTTGTCTCTCCGGTCCGCCCACCGCTCCGTGCGCTTCGCCTCACGCCGCGTCGCCGCCGCTCCCGCTCGGGCCGCCGCCTCGATGGCGCCGAAGAAGACGCCGAAGGGAAAGTCCGGTTTCTTCGGCATGAGGGCGAAGCCCTCCGGGAACTTCAGACTGGAGTTCTCCGACGCCGGACTGCGTTGGTGGCTCGGCACGTATCCCACCGCCGATGAGGCTGCTCGTTCCTATGGTGGCGGTGTGGCGTCTTGACGGTCAAGACGGACCTAAACTTCCCGGAGGTCGAGTCGGCCGGCGGAGTGGCTCGTGCCGCAGGGCATCCGGATGAAGGAGATGCCGGCTAAGAATGCGAAGAAGAGACAGGCGGTGTCGCTCCTGGCGAGAGCGACGAGGCGGCGATGGCTTGGTTTGCGCGATTTGCAATTTATTGCAAAGCCATCTCTAATGAAATGCTATTTGCTACATTTTTAAATAGGAAAATTATTCCGATCAACCAGCCGTAACTCAACAGACCAATCTATAATGAAATGCTATTTGCTACATTTTTTAAATAGAAAAATTATTCCGATCAGCCAGCCATAACTCAACAGACCAATCCAAACCCACATTTTCTAAAGTAAAGAAATTATTTCCCTTGATAGATCAAGATGCCAAAGTGTCATTTGCCCGACTGCTATGTTCCTACATACGCAGAGCAAATTATTTTTCAAATCAAGGAATTAAGAAAAGGAATAATATCATGATATTCGTGGCACTTGCCAGGTCTGCCATGCTACCATGGCATCGTCTTTTTAGTCTCTACCCACATGCCGAGTTGAGAAATAATCTTCAGATATACCCACTGCTAACACACTCACGTACATAATGGCCTTTGGCTGATTGATTTGGCTGGCTGTTAACCCAAGCACACAACATACAAAATCAGTTAATGGCCACACGTATGCATTGTTTACTTTATTCCAATTGTGATGCAATCGTGACACCTACTCGCCCCGTCCGCTCGCCCATCACGGTATTTGCCTACTCGCCACTGGTGCCAACCGCTCGACCTCGCCACCGCCGCTCGCCACTCAGTCTCCACCGGCTGCCCATTGCCTCTTGCGCCACCCACGCGCTCGCTCGGCCCAATGTTGTTGATTGGAATGTGGGACTGAAGGTAATCCATGGACAGGTTTTAGTTCTGCTTGCATCAATCTTTGGTACTTGTCAATCCATCTAACGCACAAAAAAATCGACTCTCAGACAGAAAAGTGATCTAACTCTCACGCCATGATCACAACAGTACATAGCATCCCATCATGATGTTGCCATCTCATCACACTTGATGATTACATCTTGTTATTTCTAACATGTACACCATCAAGCGATTGCTTTATTAGAAATATATTTACACAATATGATCACAGCAACATTAGGAGTCGGACGCTGTGCACAGATTCTCCTCAGATTCCACATGCAGCCCTTGTAGAGAAGAACGACATATTTTTCTTAGGTGATTTTTGACCGAGCTCCTACAAAAAAATTCAAATAAATCATGAGGAGCATGGAGCCAAGCAAACTAATCAAAGTAAATCATGAGAGAAGCCTCTCAACCTACTACAGGGAATCGAGTCAACATTAATTCATGTAAGAATTAAACCGTAATGTAGATCAACAACCCGGTAGTTGATAAAATAACCCTGACACAACCCATTAATACAATATATGGTCACAGGAAGTAGATTGAGATTGTGCAGAATCATGATCTACAAACCGTATCTGAATATTGATTGCAAAGTCACAAACAGAACCTCCTTGCATCACAAAACAAATGTTTCATCAACAGAAACTCTAGTGAATGCCAATTGGATTATATAAGTAAGATAGAGACGTCGGAAAAAAGATAATTCAAAGAGTATATATTCTATTTTCTTACTTGACATCACAGAGAATGCAAGTAAAAGATATTGCGATACATCTTACCCTTCTATAAATTGACTGCAAGGCACAATCCCCAGCACAATATACAGAATGAATTGCTCCTATGGTCCAAGTATTGCATAAATAGTTATATACAGACTATTCAACAGTGAGCATAAACATGCATGTACTACCAAAATCCCTTTGCTATGGAGCTTAGTCTGCATGTCTATTCGTCTTTCTGTAAATCAGTTGTGCCCAAGATGTGCTGACAGCTCACCAGCCTCTCCCCGTTTACCAATAAAATCAAAGCAGCTCAAAGCAAAAAAAAAAAGAACATAGATATATCTACCAAGATGATTAGGAGTCAGAGGGAATTCAAGATAAACCAAGAGAAACTTCAAAATTCAGTCCTACAATTGAACATCAAATTCAAAGCAAACGGGGAAGAATCAATGGGTCAGGGGTAAGGATGCAAGTGTGTGTGTGCGTGTGTGGGGGGGGCACTAAGCCGCTGCGCCGTCCCGTGAAGAAAACCCGCAAAACGGCGCCGGGCCAACCACATCATGTCAAGCGGTCTCAAATAGTCCGACCGCTTTGTCCAGCGGACGTCGCAGTCTCGCGTATCCTGCGAAAGGGAGAAAACTCTCCTGAGAATTCCTGTCCTTCTCGACGCGATAGAGGTGCACGACTGTATTGTATAACAGGCTCATCCCACACAGCGTACACTCCACAATTTGTGCCCCAGCGACAACACCAGGCATGCCACGGAGCTCATGATGACCCAGTTGGTCCGGCTGTGCGCATCAGCTGAGGGCGGGTGGTTGTGGTGGCGCACCCGGTGGCAAAGAGTGTGATGCGGCGATGAGTGTGCGGCGTGTCCACGGCGAGCGGCGAGGCAGCGCTGCCGGAGTAGGTGCTGGAGATTGTTCATGGGCGTGCAATAGGGAACCTGATCGGGACCTGCATAATACGGCAAACGATACACTCTCGCCGGTGTGTGTGGTGCAAGTCAGCTTGTACCAATGCCTACCTGCTCTGTATTTAGCCATCCGTCACAGTTGCATGGCGCATCTTGTGTAGGTTAGCTATAAGATGTAGGAGTACTCCGTAGGACGACTGAAGGGAGAAACAGTTGGGAGAAAGCCACCGCCGCTGGCAGAGCGCCACCATCAGGAGGACGCGCAATCGCCGGGTGCGCACCACCATCAGGAAAAACGAGCCTCTACTCAGACCGGCGAGGGCAGGGACCGCCGCGTGCAACTACTGGGAGGATGAACGAATCAATGTGGCAGCCATCGGCGACCGGCTCGTGGGGCGAACGAAGGACGGCAGATCTACGTTGTGTGGGCTGCTACCACTCATTAGCGGCGGAGAAGATCTACAGGGGCGAGGGGAGCGGGCCATCAAGTGGGGGCGAATCGAGATCTGAAGGGAGGGGTACTCACCTACATGGCCAGAGTCGCGAGATCGCCAAGACTGGGGCTGCCGAGTTCGATTGGCCGGAGTCTCGGGCTTGGGCTTTGGCGATGCCTTGGCGCGCCTTTCCTACCCTATGATTGATGCTGTTTACTGGACACAAAACAAAAGCGAAAGTGAAAAAATATATGGATGCAAGCAATAATCAAATGTATAGTCAAATTATTATTTTGGTAGTATAATGTTGCATGCTTATGGTTCCCAAAAAAAAGTAATGACAGATTATATGGCTGTACAATGTTGCATGCTTACATTATCATGGCACATTCTGGTTTGTATGAGTAAAACAAATTTTAATGATTCATATCTTAAATTATACAGTATTCAGTGCCATTAGAGAACATCACACGTCACAGACTAAGTTCTTCCAATTTGAAATATCTTGAGCTATTTGCTTCATAACTAAAACTATGTACGGAACATATGAGCTTCAGAACTTGGCATGTACAGTTGCACATGCATCATATCTGTTTTAACTAAAAAATAGAAAAACCAATAACGAATATCCTGATTTTACAGAAGTATTTAGAGCTACATTCCAGGCAGTGTATTATACTCCATCCGTCCGGAAATACTTGTCATAGAAATGGATACAAATGGGTGTATCTAGAACTAAAATACATCTAGATACATCCATTCCTTGGACAAGTATTTCCGGACGGAGGGAGTACATAAAAGATTTATTGATAGTTAGCCTACTGCATTTAGGAATCAAGATTTTCCTCCGCTAATATGACAATAACCTAAGTTTAACTATATCTCGCCAATTTGAAATCAACAGCAGAAACCACATCGTACATTTGAGAAATGGTAGTTATGCAGCAATCAGTATGCTAACAGATTGAATTGAATTGAACACTGAAGTCTGGTAAATGAGAACATATATATCTCACTGAATTACATTCGATGGATTGAGGTTGCAATATGGTATCCTGGACTGCAATCATGTTCCTGGTGTCCTAACGGAGTCACCTGCACGTTAAGTTGAGGCGCAGCTAAATAAAAAATCATTCTTTACCGAAGAAAACGGGGCAGCGATTTTTGATTATGTGATTTCTCAATACATTATACAATGCCATGAAGCAAGTTTTTGCGAAGAGGGTAGCCCATCAGGTTCCCTACTGGATTTTTCTGGTGTCCTATTTTATTCTGTTGTTCTTTTCTGGAAATACCATACATCTAGTTAGCTACTCTATGTGTCCCGTGTCTTGGTATATCTTAATTTTGGTTTCAGTTCAAAGGTCTTGATCTTCCAAGTTCTCATTTTGACACCTCAAACTGAAAACAACTTAACAAATCAATTGTTTGAATTGAAGAGAAGAATTGCTTATTTCTTCTCCATTAGAAGGTTGCTTGATATATGCCTCAGAGAACAAGCCTCTGGATTATTTGTACATGAAAGTATAGTGTGTGCACAATAAAAGACCAGATTACATGTAGTAGATGAAGCAAATCATGCCAAATATTGTCTTCTTTCTCCTGGCAGAGTGGTTCTGGGTGGCTGGTTTTAAGCTTTCCAATACTCAATTTATCTCCTCTTTGTCCTATACACACATGAATCAAGAAATGAAAATCAATTGAAATTGGAGGAAGCAATGATATTGGTATGTAAAATAACGACATTGAAGTTTCACGTGCCTTAGATTGATAAACAACATAAAGCCTCGAGTAGCCCATATGTCCGCATATTGTGAAAAGAGGCACCCTCATGCTTGCATTACCTCATAGCATTGTTTTTATACTCATTCAGACAGATGGTTGCAATAACTGTCCAAAAAGATCCAAATTTCTCCTAAAACATAATAGAAACGTTGTCGGCTTTCTGATCTTTACTTGGAAAACAAATCTGAAACGTCATTTTAAATAGGGTCACCTCCATCATTTTCTAATGAATATATGGTCGGCTGGTCCGCTTAAAATATAAAGAAATCATAGAGAAAAAACCAAGCATCTGTACCTGAAGGTGTGTACGAATCTTAGAAAGTTTTCAAGTTTGTGTACTTGGAGATGGTTGTTGTATGGTAGACTGTCAGGCCATCCAAGTTCATCAGCTTCAGAACCCCCTTTCGAGTCACATCTGCAAGTGTTGGATGCCATGATAAAAGCAATGACATTCAATGGGACATGCCAGCGGAAAATTGCGTCGGAAGGTTCTTCGACGACGAAGCAGCCACGCCGCCAAAATACTATATTACTATGCCATTTCAATGCAAACACTCCAGAACAAAACACCACACAGTCTGTTTTAGAAACAAAATTCCATAATACCCCAGGCAGTAAAATAATTTGGCTAAGTAAAAAGAGAACAATTTGCGACATACCTGACATTGACAACGCTATGAAATATCACGTCATTGTCAGTATTGTCAATTCTCTTACTGGAAACGTTATCTTCACTCAGGGATAGTACTCCCTCCGTCCGGAAATACTTGTCATTAAAATGAATAAAAGGGGATGTATCTAGATGTATTTTAGTTCTAGATGCATCCCTTTTTGTCCATTTTGATGACAAGTATTTTCAGACGGAGGGAGTACTAATTTAGTGCAAAGCTGGAGGAAAACAAACAAACGCCTAAACATAGTTTATGAACAAGCAACTGCATGTAGTCTGCAGATGTAAATGAACCTGGGATATAACTACAATTACTAAACTGACATGAGAATCAACACACTTGCAGGGGCATGTAGTCAGCACACATATATGTTTGACACGTGAAATTCCATTACAAGTGACGTGGTATTTTCCTCTACTGAACTACTCCCTCCATCCGTATGTAGCCCGCATTGAAATATCTAAAAAGACTTATATTTAAAAACGAAGGGAGATTTGAAGACCTTAGTAAGGTAAATAAACCTATTCTCATTCAGATCTCTAGTTATTGGTTGATCCAGGGTGAGATCTCAGAGGGAAACAAAACATACTTGGCTTCGGGATCGAGATATTTATTGTATTTTTTATGATTGTTCAGTTTTTGTGCCTGTAACTGGGCTTTGTACACCACCTGGATTTGGCACGAGTTATTTATTGTATTTTTTATGACTGTTCAGTTTTTGTGCCTGTAATAGATATACAACGCACCACATGTAAAAGATTTGTGGCCAGAAAAGAGAAAATACCAAGAAAATAGAAATAAGCTAGCAAGCCAAACGACAAAGTACCTGTTACAGCGAGCGAGCAAAGGGAAGTGTTTCTCCATGATTATTAACTGAAGATGAAGACACACATGGTTACCTGCAATTGCAACTCCGACGACTGGTGCTGTAAATACAAGAGAAAGTATTCCCTTTTCCAATAAATTTGTAGCAAGCCCGCGGCGCACAAAAAGTGATAAAATGTACCAAACCTGCAACTATCTCGAACAGACCAATGAGCAAGCACCTTTGGCCAATAAACTAAGAAACATGGATTATATGTGGGATATATTCCAATTAATCGGAATGCATAATTTATAAATCCTTGCCACCGCTTGTGAGAATGTCCAGTGGAAGAATCCTCGCAAGCAATAAGTACCAATGTAGATGGTACGTGAATGCAAACTAATGCTAGAAAGGGTAGCCACGGCCGCGTGCTCCATAATGTAAGACTTGCTGTTGCTTCGAGGTGAGATCTCAGAGGAAAAGAAAACATACTTGGCTTCGGGATCGAGATGTCACTACACGAATCCATCAAAACTCGTCGTGTATGAGGCGCTCACCCATGGCGACGGCTGCATCTGGAGCCGGCAGCGAGGGAGACTTTGAGCCGCCCCCTCCTTCCTTGGTGGAACATGGCAGCGGAAGTGATTCTGGACAAGGTGGGGGCTTGGTCTTCGGCGGCGGTGGCGGCCACCTCGATCCCCTCCATCACGGCCGCGCGAGCGCAAGATCCGGGAGCCGCTTCCTTGATGAGCACGCGTGCGCCACGGACATGGAGCTCCGTCGCCTAACCTTGACGATTTGTAATCGGATCCGGCGATGGAGAGGAAGGGTGGGTGGGGGGGAGGAGGTGGCTGAGCTGGAGATAGGGGAAGCCAGGGGGAGGGGGGCGGCGGCGGCGGAGCGGCTGATGGGGGCGGCGCCGCATCACGATAAGAGGGAGAGAGAGGTCGCATCGCGAGGGGTGGATCGAGAGAGGAGCGGGTGCTGCGATGCGAGGTGAAACGAAAAAAACCCTAAGGTTAACCTATGAAAAAAAACCGAACGAGAGTGGTGGGACGAAAATTGACCGGCGGAGACTACCAATTGCTTTATTAGGAGTAGAGACTAATGGCACACCATGTGTTGATGCGCCATTAGTGTCCAAATACTAATGGCGCACCACATCCACGATGCTCCACTAGTAAAAAAAATATTTTTTTTCAAAAATACTAATGGCGCATCAGGGATAATGCGCTATTACTAGTTTTAACTAGTAATGGCGCAACAGTAAGAGATGCGCCATTGCTATCTATACGTATGACACACCCCTACTAGTACGCCATTGCTGTCACCCCTTATCCCCTCCCTCTCGTCACGTTCTCTCCCCTCACCTTCCTTCTGACACATCCACCCACCTCCCTCGACTTCGATCTAGATCGGGAAGCCCCGGCCGCCTCTTCCTCTCCCTCCCGACCACGGCGAGCCCCTTCCCCTCCCTCACACCAGATCCAGGGCATGGAGTCGTGGTGAGCTCCTTCCCCAACCCTCCTCACCGGATCCAGAGGAGAGTCATGACCACGCCTCCTCCCATGACGGCGCTGTTCGGGCGTGGAGGCCGAGTCAGCAGGAGGAGGAGCTCCCCGCCACCCCAAGGCCCCAGATCCAGCCGCCACGGCCATAGCCGGGCTTCCAGATCCTCGTCGTCGTTGAGCTGGCCCATGATTGATGAACGGCGGCGGATTTGGCGGCAAGGCCAAGGTGTCGCAGGCGATGGCGCCGTTGGAGGGTGGTTTCTTCTCCACGTCCACGCGCCGGGAGAGGAAGCAGCCTCTGCGTTGTTCCGCACTGTTCGGCAAGGGGACGCGCGTCCTCCTCCTCCTCTGCATCCATGGCGCTCATCCCGGAATGTACTGTGCCTCTCCCACATTAATCCTGCTTTTGAATCGATCTGCACAGCTGATTTTTGCCTATTGCTCTGTTTGCCTACAGGGGAGGTACCACTGGAGCTCTAAGGTGGCCTTAAACACCACCGATCTGGTCGGAGGATGGGTAGATAAGGCCCTACATCTCCTGCTCCTTCCCATGTACGTGTTCATCCCAGTCTCTGGCTCTCTGTCCAGACTTAACTACGTAGCGGCTACCTAGTATGGATATGATTACGAGCTAGCCGGATTGGATTATGTAGCCTACCTCAATGCTTAATTAGTCTGGCGGTTTCTTGCACGCATACATGCATGCATCATGGTAGAGAATTGAAATCACTAGCTCTAGCTACTTCGTGGTTGAATGGTTTGCATTGCAGTGTACGATCAAATTCTGTACATCTAACATTTGATGAACTAGATGCAGCTTGCTTTTGATTCAGATGATTTATATCTGTGTATGACGTGTTAAAAAAATATCTTCGTACGAGTCCTGCGCAGGTCATCGTTGGAGGAGAGGATGATGGTGAAGTAGCAGAGGATGATGGTGCCCGGCCATGGTGAGCGAGGAAGCCTCAAGATTGATACGTGGCTCCCTCCTGTCGTAAGTTCAGATATCGCACATCCTGTATGTTGTGCAAATCGGAGAGATCCAGAATGCTTTTCTCATGTATTTTTGTTATCTCAGGTATGGATTTGGGGCGTATTTCAAGCAGGTAATAACCTACTCTGATGCTTTCGCTCTAAGAGGAAAGTGTGCCTCCACTATCCTCAAGCAGGTAATAATTAATCATTTATGAGCTGATGGACAACAATTACTCTATTCTTCCACCATTGCATCACTCAATCAAATGTCATCATGTATCAATGATGTGAATATGTGAAAAATCATCTGTGCTCTGTTTTCTTATTTGGATGAAAACCAGGCAGTGTAGTTATTTTTATAGTTTATACACATACTGCACAATTAATTAAAGGTTGTAACCTCACCGTCACGCTTAATGGACGCAAAAAAGAAGAGTGGTAGTACTATCAATGGTTCAGTCAGCGCCTCAACAACGTCTGCACTACTTCTGATATTGTTTTTCAGTAGCTTTTTTCTGCACCTTTCTCTTTCAGTTCTTAGTGCTGCTGCCCCATGAACAAATTTTTTTAATTTGACTGTACATTCAAATGAAGCCTTTGTTAAGTATACACTCCAAAATTCAGTTAACAGTAGCCTAACTGAATTTTCTGTTTCTGAATTTATAAACTAACTTTATATTCAATTTATAAATTAACAGTAGCTTCAAAATTAAGTATCATTCCCATGGATCAACTGTTATTTTATTTTGTGGAGGATAAAGTTCAGATCATGAATAATGGCATTACAAGTGAACTTGGCACAATTACACATGTCCTGAACTAGATATGAGCAAGACTTCATTGGCATGCAAGTACTACTTTTACATTATCATGACAGGGACAATTAATTTGACATATATCATTGGTACTGCTAAAACATTTCGTTCATGTTTCAACAAATTTGGTGAAGACCACTTCATATGTATTTTGCATATATGAATTATCTCCTGTTGCTTTCTAAGATGTTAGTTCTTTCAGTTCTAGCCCTTCTATCTTTAATTCCTGGCTGCTGGACTACCTGCAGGACAACGTGTTCATCTGTGGCAGCTCTCTCTGTAGCAGTCCGTCTGCCGACACGCCTCCGCAGCTGCCTTCGCCGGGCACAACGAGATCCTCAACGTCTGGAAGTAAGTCGCCGGCCATCTGTTTCCTGATGAATTTTCTTTCTAGCCCAATGTGATCGGATCTGACTAGTACGTTCAGATTTGCTCTTGTTTTCTTTTCAAATAGTACTAGTAGTCTATATTCCAGCTGTGTGACTACCTGTAGCCACTTGAACCGATGAGAATTCTTCAAGCCTACCTATAGCCACTTGAACAGATGTCTATCTCAGATCTGCACATCTAAAAAATCCAAGTGGAGTAGTATACTGGTAGTATAGTATAATAACATTATCAAAAGGTAAATGCCCTGATTATTTAGCCCTGTCAGATAAATACTGCCGAAGTGGGCTCCTATCAAAATTCATTTCCATTAGAATCTTACTCATACAATATTCACACCATGTAATTCTGGAAATATATGCTCATATCTAGTTCTGCATAAAAAATGACAATATTGACATGTTATAAATAGTTTGTTTGTCTTTCTATTTATTTTGTTACATTTTGCAGGGATAAAGTGAAGAAAAGAAGAAAAGATTACTAGAAGATTAGTTTTAGGATTTTCTTTTATTTCCTTGCAATTTTCCTTTTATTGGATACTTGTAAAGACATTGTAATATTCTTACTGTAATAAAAATTATAATTCTATTTCATTTTTTGTTTTTAAATTATTTTTCCTTATAGGTTGTTTTCTGTAAATTTGGATTTCTTTTCCAAATACATTACTAGTGGCGCATTTAAGCACTTACTAGTGGCGCACCTTCCTTTATTACTAGTGGCGCATCTATAAGGCTATTAGTGGCGCACCTGGAGGGAATACCAGTGGAGCACCGAATGGTATACTAATGGCGCATAATACTAGTGGCGTGGTACTAATGGCGCACCGGTAGTGCGCCATTAGTAGGCAAAATTGGTACGCCACTAGTAGGCCTTTTCCTAGTAGTGAATAGTGGGTTCATTCATCGCACTTTCCGTGTTGCGTCCTCTACTTTTCGAGGTGACACTCCGATGAGTAGTTGTGGTGATGGCGGTGTGTACGACTCCACCGGTGCCGATGGAGATGCTTGATGAAGCCCGCTTGTGGTCTAGGAGATGGCGCCGAGGTGCAACTTTTTGGTGATGGTGCCGATGAGAGGAGGAAGATGATGATTTTGTGATGTAAACTATTAAACCATGCATCAATGATTGTCATTTGGTAGTTTGTTTGGAAGTTGATTGTGTTCTTGTTGTCATAAATTGTGAGATGTCAAATGATAGATTTAAAGGTTGGGGTCAAGGCAAAGACTAGAACCCTCAAATCTAATCCTTAAAGCAGTTTAAGGGTTGGGTTTGAGGGTTCTAGTATTTGCCCCTATTTTTCAACCCCTAAAAGTGTTAAAAAATGGCACTTCTCAACCCTTAAAACTGCTTTAAGGATTTGAAGATTTGAGGGTTCTACTAGTAATGCTCTAAGTATCGGTGCGGCTACCTCCTATCATCCTGTGGGCTGCGGTGCTCGGGCAGGAGGACCAAGGCGCAATGGAGAGTGGAGACCCAAAACCTGCCATATTTCCGTAATCACTAGTTAAGAGTGTTCGTTTGTAAATTCATTCTCGTCTTCTTTGGTGATGACAACTGTCGCGTTGTATGCGTGATATTTGTCACAATCTGAGAGCTTTGAGCTTTTTAGATTCGCTTAAAACATTCTATCATCTAAGCCGTGCGTCCAAATCATAAATCATTTTCATCGTTGCGTTTGTCACATCAAGATCTATGAGCTGAATCCCATGTTCACAGGTTTGGATGATTTAAGAAAAAACATAAACAAAAAAAAGCTGGAACAGAAAAAGGGAAACCAGAAGCACAACTATGCTTCACACAGAGGCACATTTTGCGTTTCACTTCTTTTAGAAGCACATATTTTTTTTGCGCGGAAACACAACTTTGCTTCACGTGGTGCATAGTCGTGTTTTTCACTTTTTGGTAAGCACGCAGAGGCACATCTGTACTTCATGCAGTGCAAAATTGTGCTATTCACTTGTTGGGAGCACATTTTGTGAATACTTTTCACTTTTCGAGAAGCACAATTTGTGTGCTTCACCACAAAACACAGTTGTGCTTCAGACGATGTGTTTCACGCGGGAACAAGAAAATTATTTTCTTTAAAAACAAACTTTAGGGAAAATCAAGCAAAATTCGACGAAGAACGGAGAAAATCGTACTGTCTGGACAAACATGCCTCCTCAAAGGCCCAAACTATCCATATTTGTCTGGGCTGTCTGGACCGTCATATGGGAGTTCCTTCTTTTTGAGGCAAATAAGGGAGCTCCAATTGGGGTGCTTCAAGCCCAGGGATGCTCCCTGGCGCCCACACGGCAACCCTGGTGGGCCGATCCCTGTAGAGCGACATCGATCATATTTTATTTCCTCCGGGTTCGCTCTATCGCATTCGGAAAGAAGAACGAAAAAAAATTCATGAATTCATAAATTTCATGGACTTTTAAAAAGAATTCATGATTATAAAAAAACATCGACTTGAAAAAAGGTCATCAAAATTGAAGAAAATTTCATCAAATTTTAAAAAATCATCGAATTCGAAAAAAGTTCATAGAATTTCAACAAAAGTTCATCAAATTTTAAAAAAAAGTCATTTATTTGAAGAAAAACTTTGTAAACAACTCATCGAACCAGAAATAACAAAAAGTAAAAATGAAAAATGAAAAAGAAAAAAGGAAAACAAAAGATGAAAAAAGAAAAAGGGAAAAGTAGAAGTAAAAGAAGAGAAAAGTTGAAGGATACTAGATCCCGATGGGTGTAGGGGAGGTTACAGCAGCGTACCTGGATGATGAAGGTCGCTGGTTCCATTCACATACATGGTGCTTTTTTGCAGATTAAAACTTAGATGGGCCGGCCCAGCACGGGGGCGCTTGATGCGCCAGTTTGCAAAAACACTAGTAATGGGGACGCCTGAAGCGTCAAATAGGAACCGCCCCGTCATAAATAGTATAGGCAAACCATAATTGACACTAGCAGTGACGCGACATGGGCCAGCCCAGTTTCTATGTTTTCGCGTGTAGTGGATCTGTTTCATTCAGCAAATGGACCAAATCCTATCAATCTTTGGTTGCGACTCGACTTACAAAAAAAGCTGCAAAGGCTGAAGGCAGTTCTTTAGTCTACCCAACTCCCTTGCTGCCTATTTCCTTCTATACGGTCGTTCTGTGGGGCCACAAGCACCATCAATTGCATTATCCCCGGTACCACACATCACTTCAATCAGAATAAGCAGGAATGCTGGTTGGAAAGACAGCGACGGCGCAATGTTCTTCATTTTGTTTATTCTTTTGTGGGTTTTACTTTCTTGTTTTGTTTCATTTTTTGTTTTTAGGTTTGGTTTTTCTTCCATTTTTTCTTCCTTAAAGGTTTATGTACTATAAATATTTTTCTAATATACTGTGACATATTTCAAACACATGCTGAACATTTTTTATACACGATGAACATTTTTTAAAGACATACTGAACATTTTTTAATATACAATGAGCATTTGTTATTTACAGTGAACTTTTTTAATATACAGTTAAGTTTCTTTCTAATACACACAAAAGGTTTTTAAATACACGGTATTTTTTTATGTATTTCTTCAAATAGTTTTTTTATTTGGATTGCTTTTAGAAAGTCCAATGCTCTTTTCTTATAAAAAGCAATGAGAAAAAAATTGCAAGGCGAACCTGTGTGACTAAGCGCGCTAGAATGGGTCGGCCTATTAGCGGCTTTGTTCAGGTGTCACCTCCCCTACTAGATGCCAACAGGCGTCCACTAGGAGGTCTCGTAAATACAATCCAGACATGGGGTGGATATAGGGTTGCTCGGATATGTCTAGACATGTCCATCGCATCGGCCCCACCTTAAAGCCCACAAAACCCAAGTCGTCTCCTCCTAAACTATAGCCCCAATCCTCACTGACCCACTCCTATTCGTCAGCACCGTGTACGGATCAGAGGACAATGACGTTGACTCGAACCTCGTGGCGGTGAAGGGCGTCGAGGACCCCCCGTCCCCGCTGCCCCGTCGTGATTCGAGCAATAGTGAGCCATCCTCCATCGCCCCGACGCTGGATGCTCAACTGTTGCTCTCCGTCCCCACCGGCACGTAGGTGGAGCCGTGGTGGTGGTCGTTCGATCTCGTCTGCTCTGTCTCGGCTACCTGGGTGGAGCAGAGGAAGTGGCGGGCGAAGTAACTGCGTCTACCTCGAGTCAGCGGCACATGGATCTTGGCTCGCCATGCCCCTCTTTGTGGGGGCGTATCTAGCTCGCGCAACGCCGATGTGTTCTCCTCGACCACGAAGGAATCTTTTTTTTTGAGAAGCACCGGGGGAGCTCCTCCACCTGAATATATTGTTCAAACGGCTGTAAAAAACAGCAGGTACAAATTACAGAGGCACGGTGCAACGTGCAGAGAGGTAGGAACGCCACGAGAAGACGTCCTCCTTGTCACCCGTATCAATAAGACGGTGTGACCAAAGGTCTAAGTCCGAGACAAGGTTTCTAAGGGTTATTACAGAACATTGATCAATATTCCTAAAAAGCATGTCATTACGTGCCGCCCAGATCTTCGAGAGTAGTGCGAGGAGAGCGAAGGACCAGGCATTCTTGGGAGGTGTTGAGGCAGCGGAGTGTCCCAAAGCTCGTTGAGATCATCGACCGAGGGCAGGAAACCTACACGTTGCCATATCCTGTTGGCGAGAGGACATGTGATGAAGAGATGAATGGAGTCTTCAGGTAACGTAGCACAGCGGGGGCATAAATCAGAGGAGATTATATGCTTGTGGGCAAGATTCACACTACTGTTGAGACGGTCTTTGAAGAGAAGCCAAGCAAAAATCTTTATTTTGCGAGGAACCTTGGTGCCCCAAATGAGGAGGGCAATGAGATCCCTGTCTGGCCTAGTCATGAGGGTGCCGTATGCATGCTTGGTGGAGAATTCATGACCCTGAAGTAGGAACTGTTGATCTTCCTCTGTCGAAGGCACGAAGTCTTGCAAAATAGCCAAAAGAGAGACAAGCTCTATTTCTGCTGTAAGGGAGAAACGGTTACGGAGGTTAGCTTCAATACCAAAACACAAGACGTTAGCCACTTTAACCAGCTGTAGGGTTGAGTGTGAGAAGAGGTGTGGGAAGGTGATATCTAGGGGTTTTGGGGTGAGCCAGGTATCCATCCAGAAATATGTGTGTGTTCCACTGTTTGTTAGCACAAAGGAAATTGACTGTAGGGTTGGGATTTGTTGAGATATCGTGCGGCATAAGAAAGAGGTTTGGGGGCCGAGAAGACTAAGGCGTTGGGGTGTTGGAGATCTAGCCAATCTAGCTAGGGTGACTGTGCGGAGGAGAGGGCTTTGGCAGCAAACTTCATTAAGAGGCAATTATTTTGAACATGCAGGTTTTTGAGCCCTAAACCACCGAATTGTTTTGGTGCACAAACATTTTTCCATGCAATCAGGCATTGAGCACCCGAGCAAGCATCTTCTCCGGCGCAGAAAAATGACCTCCTTAGACAGTCAATGATTTTGAGGGTTTTCTAGGGTATACGAAAGATGGACATAAAGTAGGTAAGGAGGCAGTCGAGGACCGCGGAGATGAGAATAAGCCGATCGCCTCTGTCTAGAAGCTTGGCACGCCAGCCAGTTAGTAATTTTCGAGACCATTCTATTTCAGAGCGAAGGCATTGGAGGGGGGCTTGGTTGGGGCGAGGGGGAGTCCAAGGTAGGTTTGAGGGAGAGGGACGCGTGTGTAGTCCATGGTGAGAGCAGTGGCGGCAGCTAAGGTTTCATCTGTGTGCAGGGTTGCCAGGGTGGTTTTGGAGAAGTTGATGGTGAGGCCAGTAGCTTGTGCAAAGTTATTTAGGATTGTTTTGAGGGTTGCAGCGGCAGAGGGAGAGGTGGCTGCGATGATTAGCGTGTCATCGGCGTATTGGAGAATGGTAGGGGGCAGGTGAGTAAAGATGGGATGGTGGAGAGCAGGGTCGGAGTTCTGAAGGATGAGCTGCTGAACCAGATCGAAGACGATTAGGAAAAGGTAGGGGAGGCCGGTCGCCCTACTGCAGTCCATTCTTGCATTGTATCCAGTGGCCTGGAATGCCATTTAGGAGGATGGCAGTCTTGCCCGTGTGGAGGATATTTTGAATCCAGGTACGGAAAGATTGGGAGAAGTCGCGGACAACCAAGATTTTGTCCAGGGCGGTCCAGGCAACCGAATCGAAGGCCTTCCTAAAGTCAAGCTTGAAAATCATGGTTGGTCGTTTGCGAGAGTGGCAAGTGCTGATGAGGTCTGCTGCATAGACGTAGTTTTCAGCAATATTCCTGCCGGTGATGCACCCAGTCTGATTACCTGAACTAGACTAGGAATGAGAGGTTTGAGGCGCGAAGTGAGGACTTTAGCAATTGCTTTAACGGGGCCGTTTTGTAGGGATATTGGTCTGAAGGTGTCAGATGACGTTGGGGAGGCATTCTTTGGGAGGAGAGCGATGTGTGCACGGTTTAGGCGTTCCGTGTCTGCCATACCTTGGTGAAATTGCGCGAAAAGGGGGAGAATTGCATGCTTGATAGAGGGCCACAAGGATCTGTAGAAAGAGGGGCCGAAACCATCAGGGCCAGGGCTTGCTTGTGGGTACATTTGGAAGAATGCCATATTGATCTCCTCTTCAAAAAACTGCGTGTCAAGGGCGTGGAGGCCAGCCACGGGATGAGGATAAATTGAATTGAGGTCAAAAGGCCAGGACGTGGTGGGAGGAGAACCGATGAGCGAGACGAAAAAATCCCGCTGGATTTCCGCTTTATGTTGATGAGAGGTGAAAACTGAGCCGTCACGTGTGAAAGAGAAGATTTTGTTCCTTCTAAGCCGTTGTGAGGCAGACATGTGGAAGAACTTTGAGTTCTCACCACTGTGGATTGCTCGGGAAACTTTGGACCACGAAGGAATCTGACGCCGCTGCCCGTGCTGGAAGAACACGAAAGGTCTTCCAGAGGGTATCAAGGCTTTGTAGTATGAGATCGAAGCTGCAGCCCATGCCAAAGCACGCACCGACGAGCAAGTTTGCGCCGACCGAGCCCTCAACGGACCACAGGATGCCAACGACCCTACGACCCTTCAACCTGCACTTCCACTTCAAAGGAGGAAAACACCGGTGAAATTTATTTTTGTCCTATGGCCTATTGCTAGCTTTTTTGTTAGTACTTCATATGTTGTTGGACTATGTTTTTTTTGAACTACGTTCTTTTTAAACTATTCTTCAACTATGCCAGTTTGAATCCTAAGTCCGGATGTGTGTGTGTGTGTGTGTGTGTGTGTGTTGAACTATGTCCTCAATTTGCGAGGTTTTAGAACTAGCTGCGATTGATTGTATGAACCTTGTTGATGAGTAATGCAACTTTTTCACCCGCAAAAAAAACTAAAATTGAACTATGTCTGATGTCAAAATGTGCCCGAGGTATGTGATACTCCATCCTTCAGGTTTATAGGGTTTATCTCAAAATTTTAGTTTTTTTGTTTTATAAGTGTCAAATTGATTGTTCTCAATCACATGTTCAAATTTTAAGGTACATTAAATCATGCATGCAAGGATTAAGAGAAATTTGACTAATGCATGTAAAAGTTCTTAGTCATTTATTGTTTTTGTGTGCATGCATTACAATTAATGCATTGGTAAGCACAACCCTTTAAGGAAAGTGAGCACATTAACGAGTACTTTTGCAAACTGCAAAAACTATTACACCACTTAGGCTACTCACGGTGGGGAGTATCAAATACTAGTATCATGCATATGACACTAGTGTATGATACTACCTGCGTAGTGCATAGTATCATAGAGTAGTACTTCCTCCGTTCCAAAATATAGCGCGCATGCGCTTTCCGAGGTTCAACTTTGACCATAAATTTAACCAACGAGACCGACTGTGGCGGAACAAAAATTATATAACTGAGAACTTCTTTTGAATACGAATTCATTGGTACAACTTTTGCTCCCGTCGCAGTCGGTCTCGTCGGCTAAATTTATGGTCAAAGTTGAATCACGGGAACCAAAGACACACTATATCTTGAAACGGATGGAGTATCATAGATGATCATATTTATTGCCATGCATGACACAAAGTAGTATAGCATTTAACATGATATGATATCTATCTATGTTACTCTAACCCCCTCTCTCTTGCTTAATTCTCTGCCATATTAGCATGTTTTCTATACTTGAGTGCATGATACCGGCTAAGATACTATCACTTTAGCAAGCCTTACCATCTATTTGGTTGATGAGATTTTTAAATTGAATCCTATAAATCAGAAGAGAGGTAGTATGGGACTGTCTTATGCACGCTGCATGGATTTGGGGAGGAGAAATGGGATGACAAATGGGCTTCGCCCTTTGCTATCCGTGGACCTGCCCACAGACCAAATTTGACACTCTTGCTTGGAGATGCTCTAAGCACTAGCTGGGGTGCTCCTATTTCAAGCCTTCTGCGTGCAATTGTAAAAAAGTACAACGTACAACACAACTAGCTAGGGGCCTCCACAGCGATTTCATTGTCTCAGCCGTCGGATCATCTAATGTACGACGCAGATCAAATTCAGGCGTCCCTGCTCGCACGCGCGTCACGTGCCGTCTCGCGGGCCGCTGCTCCGCGGAACGACCTCCTCTTCCTCTCAGTAATCGGGCCGTCCAGGCCCAGTTATTCCCACTCTGACGCTAACAGCCCAGCCCAGGTTGCCAGGTTTCAGCGCTATCACACCCGATTGTTTCTCTGTTCCCCACGCCGCCGTCCTTCCTCCTCTCGATGCGGCGGCCTTCGTCCCTCCTAGATGTGCCGGCGATCCGTTCCTTTGTTCCTCCGCGCCGCCGTCCTTCCTCCTCTCGATGCATCAGCCTTCGTCCCTCCTGGATGCGCCGGTGATCCGTCGGTTCACCTAGGCTAGGACTCGAGAGAGAAGAGAGATCGGGCCCTCGACTTACACATCCACTCCGACCGCCCCGATGCTTTCACGCCACTTCCTCCTTCCGTCTCTTCTCTGCGCTGGGATAAGAAGAGATGAAGATGTGATGAGGAGCACCCGATAGAACGGGAAGGCACATAAAACAGGACGTGCTTCACCGCCAACATCTCCTCGCTGGTATTCTTGCGTGCCTTGGACGGCACTAGCTCCCTTCGTGCACAGGTTCAAACGCTCTCTAATGTTTTTAAGTACTATCCATCACAACATTGTTCTATTGAAAATGTTTACCATTGTACTACCAATACATCAATCCTCGGTGTTTAGTGCTCCAAATGAGAATTAGTGTGTACTGCCTCTCCTGTCCATATAAAAGAACGGTGTATCTTTCTGTTAGCAACTGAAGAATATATCACATGGCCAAATGCTACCAAAAACAAAATTATCCTGAGCACGAGGAGCAGGGTTAGATCAAAGTAATGAAATAGTACATGAGTAACTGAAGAAGAATGATACCATTTAAGGCACAGGTTGACAATCTATAGCTATTAGAATCCAAGTACATGAGTAACTGAAGAAGAATGTCCAAAGGTAAAGAATAAGTGAGAAGGACTATCAGTGGAAGTGTTACTTGGACGAATTATGTAGCAATTACGCAACATTATTACCATGCCCGATAGTAGTTTTTCGTTTTCTGTTAAAAATGAATGATGGACAAAAAGATTGCTCTACTTTCAGGTACGGTACAAATTCAAGTCTATTGATTTTAATAACCGGGCACTCTTCACGGTGAGCCACGTGTATTTTGTGTTATCCTTTTGAATTTAGAAACTATTGTGTTCTGATGATTTTTGATTTCGGGGTTACAGCGAGGGCATATTTCCTTCAGTCTCCCACTCGCACTAGAGTCAATAATCTAGTTCACATCGCCATGTGATTTAACACCAATAGTTCACATCACCATGTGATTAGTTCATATCGCCATGTGACTAATACCCAAAAAGTTTTACTAGAGTCAATAATCTAGTTCACATCACTATGTGATTAACACCCAAAGAGTACTAAGGTGTGATCATGTTTTGCTTGTGAGAGAAGCTTAGTCAATAGGTCTCGCATATCGTGAGCCATATGTATTTTGCAAATTTTCTATGTCTACAATGCTCTGCATGGAGCTACTCTAGCTAATTGCTCCCACTTTCAATATGTATCCAGATCGATACTCAGAGTCATCCAGATCGGTGACAAAGCTTGCATCGACGTAACTCTTTACGACGAACTCTTTATCACCTCCATAACCGAGAAATATTTCCTTAGTCCTCTAAGGATAATTTTGACCAATGTCCAGTGATCTACTCCTAGATCACTATTGTACTCCCTTGCCAAACTCAGGGCAGGGTATACAATAGGTCTGGTACACAACATGGCATACTTTATAGAACCTATGGCTGAGGCATAGGGAATGACTTTCATTCTCTCTCTATATTATGTCATGGTCGGGTTTTGAGTCTTACTCAACTTCACACCTTACAACACATGCAAGAACTCCTTCTTTGACTGTTCCATTTTGAACTACTTCAAAATCTTGTCAAGGTATGTATTCGTTGAAAAAACTTATCAAGCGTCTTGATCTATCTCTATAGATCTTGATGCCCAATATATAAGCAGCTTCACTGATGTCTTTCTTTGAAAAACTCCTTTCAAACACTCCTTTATGCTTTCAGAAAATACTACATCATTTCCGATAAAAATATGTCATTCACATATACTTATCAGAAAGGCTGTAGTGCTCCCACTCACTTTCTTGTAAATACAGGCTTCACCGCAAGTCTATATAAAACTATATGCTTTGATCAACTCATCAAGCGTATATTCCAACTCCGAGATGCTTGCACCAGTCCATAGATGGATCGTTGGAGCTTGCACACTTTGTTAGCACCTTTAGGATCAACAAAACTTTCTAGTTGCATCATATACAACTCTTCTTTAATAAATCCATTAAGGAATGCAGTTTTGATATCGATTTGCCAGATTTCATAACACGTGGAAATTGCTAACATGATTTGGATAGACTTTAAGCATCAATACGAGTGAGAAAATCTCATCGTAGTCAACACCTTGAACTTGTCGAAAACCTTTTGTGACAAGTCGAGCTTTGTAGATAGTAACACTACTATCAGCATCCATCTTCCTCTTGGAGATCCATTTATTCTCAATGGCTTGCCGATCATCGGGCTAGTCCACCAAAGTCCACACTTTGTTCTTATACATGGATCCTATCTCGCATTTCATGGCCTCAAGCCATTTCGCGGAATCTGGGCTCATCATCGCTTCCTCATAGTTTGTAGGTTCGTCATGGTCTAGTAACATGACTTCCAGAATAGGATTCTCGTACCACTCTGGTGCGGAATGTACTCTGGTTGACCTACGAGGTTCTGTAGTAACTTGATCTGAAGTTTCATGATCATTATCATTAAGTTCCTCACTATTTGGTGTAGGCATCAGTGAAACTGATTTCTGTGATGAACTACTTTCCAATTCGGGAGAAGGTACAATTACCTCATCAAGTTCTACATTCCTTCCACTCACTTCTTTCGAGAGAAACTCCTTCTCTAGAAAGGATCCATTCTTAGTAACGAATATCTTGCCTTCGAATCTGTGATAGAAGGTGTACCCAACAGTCTCCTTTGGGTATCCTATGAAGACGCATTTCTCCGATTTGGTTTCGAGCTTATCAGGTTGAAGCTTTTTCACATAAGCATCGCAGCCCCAAACTTTAAGATACGACAACTTAGGTTTCTTGCCAAACCATAGTTCATTCTTGTCGTCTCAACAGATTTAGATGGTGCCCTATTTTAAAGTGAATGCAGCTATCTCTAATGCATAACCCCAAAACGATAGTGGTAAATCGGTAAGAAACATCACAGATCGCACCATATCTAATAAAGTACGGTTATGACGTTCAGACACACCATTACACTGGTGTTCCAGGTGGCGTGAGTTTGTGAAACTATTCCACATTATTCTAAATGAGGCCAAACTCGTAACTCAAATATTCGTCTCCACGATCAGATCGTAGAAACTTTATTTTCTTGTTACAATGATTCTCCACTTCACTCAATATTTTTGAACTTTTCAAAATGTTTCAGACTTGTGTTTCATTAAGTAGGTATACCCATATCTGCTCAAATCATCCGTGAAGGTCGAAAATAACGATACTCGCCATGTAGCCTCAACACTCATCGGACCGCATACATCAAGATGTATTATTTCCAATAAGTTAGTTTCGCTCCATTATTCCGGAGAACGGAGTCTTAGTCATCTTGCCCATGAGGCATGGTTCGCAAGCATCAAGTGATTCCAAAAGTCCATCAGCATGGAGTTTCTTCATGCGCTTTACACCAATATGACCAAAACGGCAGTGCCACATATAAGTTGCACTATCATTATTAACTTTTCATCCTTTGGTTTCAATATTATGAATATGTGTATCACTATGATCGAGATCAATAAACCATTTATATTGAGTATATGACCATAGAAGGTTTTATTCATGTAAATAGAACAACAATTATTCTTTGACTTAAATGAATAACCGTATTGCAATAAACATGATCCAGTCATATTCATGCTCAATGCAAACACCAAATAACATTTATTTTAGGTTCAACACTAATCCCGAAGGTAAAGGGAGTGTGCGATGGTGATCTTATCAGCCTTGGAATCACTCCAACTCACATCATCACCTCACCCTTAACTAGTCTCTATTTATTTTGCAACTCCTGTTTCGAGTTACTACTCTTAGCAACTGAACCAGTATCAAATACCGAGGTGTTTCTATAAACATTAGTAAAGTACACATCAATAACATGTATATCAAATATACCTTTGTTCACTTTGCCATCCTTCTTATCCGCTAAGTATCTAGGGCAGTTCCTCTGCAGTAGAAGCACTCAGTTTCAGGCTTGGGTCTAGTTTTGGGATTCTTCATGGGAGTGGCAACTTGCTTGCCATTCTTCTTGAAGTTCCCTTTCTTTCCCTTGCCCTTTTACTTGAAACTAGTGGTCTTGTCAACCATCAACAATTGATGCTTTTTCTTGATTTCTACCTTCGCCTATTTCAGCATCGCGAAGAGCTTGGGAATCGTTTTCGTTATCCCTTGCATATTATAGTTCATCATGAAATTCTAATAACTTGGTGACAGTGACTAGAGAACTTTGTCAATCACTATCGTATCTGGAAGATTAACTCCCATTTGATTCAAGTGATTGTAGTACTTAGACATTCTGAGCACATGCTCACTACTGAGCTATTCTCCTCCATCTTGTAAGCAAAGTACTTTGTCGGAGGTCTCACACCTCTTAACACGGGCATGAGTCTGCAATTTCGACTCTTGGAACATCTCATATGCTCCATGTCGTTCAAAACATTTTTGAAGTCCCGGTTCTAAGCCGTAAAGCATGGTGCACTAAACTATCAAGTAGTCATCATACTGAGCTTGTCAAACGTTCATAACATCTCGCATTCCGCTTCCTCGCAATAGTTCTGCACCTAGCGGTGCATCAAGGACATAATACTTGCAAAGAATGAGGATAATCCTCACATCACGGAAAGCAAGTCCGCATCATTGCTACTAACATCTTTCAACTTATTTTTCTCTAGGAACATATAAAAATAAACGGTAACTACATCATGAAGCTATTGATCTACATCATAGATATGAAAATACTATCAGGACTAAGTTCATGATAAATTAAATTTCAATTAATCATATTACTTTAAGAATTCCCACTTAGATAGACATCCCTCTAGTCATCTAAATGATCACGTGATCCAAATCAACTAAACCATGTCCAATCATCACGTGAGATGGAGTAGTTTTCAATGGTGAACATCACTATGTTGATCATATCTACTATATGATTCACGCTCGACCTCTCGGTCTCAGTGTTCCGAGGCCATATCTGCATATGCTAGGCTCGTCAAGTTTAACCCGAGTATTCTGCATGTGCAAAACTGGCTTGCACCCGTTGTATGTGAACGTAGAGCTTATGACACCCGATCATCACGTGGTGTCTCGGCATGATTTAACGGTCGCAATAAAGGCATACTGTGGAGAACACTTGTACCTTGAAATTTAGTGAGAGATCATCTTATAATGCTACCGCCGTACTAAGCAAAATAAGATTCATAAAGGATAAACATCACATGCAATCAATATAAGTGATATGATATGGTCATCGTGATCTTGTGCCGTTGACTCCATCTCCAAAGCACCATCATGATCACCATCGTCACCGGCTGGACACCTTGATCTCCATCGAAGCATCATTGTCGTCTCACCAACTATTGCTTCTACGACTATCGCTACCGCTTAGTGATAAAATAAAGCAATTACATGGTGATTGCATTTCATACAATAAAGTGACAACCATTGTGAAAGTGCATTATATCGACTAGAGGGGGGGTGAATAGGCGATTTTTATGAATTCTTCACTGAGGAATTTCAGGGTGAGGAAATTCCTAAGTGAAGAACTACTTGCAGCTAAATAAGTACTCAGATGTAAACATAACAGAACACAAGCATGGTCATCATGATGAAATGAAAACAAGCACAGAGTACAGAAAGCGTAAACACATGATAAAACAGGATGAAGACAAACAAACTGAAGAAATTGAACTGAGGAAATTGAGAAAGTCTTCAGTCAAAGTCTTCAAACTGATATGAACAAGCACACAACAACTATAATGAGGAAATGAAAGAGTTGAGGAAATAGAACCAGTAGGCTTGGTGAAGACAATGATTTGGTAGACCAGTTCCAACTGCTGTGATAGTTGTACGTCTGGTTGGAGCGGCTAGGTATTTAAACCTCGAGGACACACAGTCCTGCATACACAGTCCTCACCGTATTCTCCTTGAGCTAAGGTCACATGCACTCGCCCAATCACTCATGGTAAGTCTTCGTGTGACTTCCAAACCTTCACAAACTCGGTCACTCGACGATCCACAATTTCCTCTTGGATGTTTCTAGACCACGACGCCTAACCGTCTGGAAGATGCACAGTCTTCAAAGGTAATAAGCGCCGATCCACGCAGATCAATCTCTTGATGATGCTCAATCACTTTGGGTTTGTAGGTGTTTGGGTTTGGGTTTCCTCACTTGATGATTTTCGCTCAAAGTCCTCGGAGGATGGGATGCTCTCAAATGACAAGTGTCGGTTTCTCTCAAGCAGCCAACCAGCTAGTGGTTGTAGGGGCGGCTATTTATAGCCTAGGGAGCAGCCCGACATGATAAGACATAAATGCCCTTCAATGATATGACCGTTAGGTGGGTAGATATTTTGGGACACTGGCGCCAGAAGCACAACAACTGGCCGGATATTTGAGGCTCAAATTCCTCGTGGCTATCATGTTCCTCACTTGTAGGCAATCCACATCAAGTAATTCCTAACTCCTCGCTTAGAACAAATTCTCAATGACTGTAAGAACTTGCCTCTCACATCAAGAAATTGACTGAACTGTATGAGATTTCCACTGGCTTCACTCGAAGGGATTGGTAGGTGTAGGATTTTGAGTTGAGCATCACATGGAAAATTTTCCTTAGTATTTCCTCGACCCCCTTTAATAGTATGGTGTTTCCTATGACTCAAAAAAGATAAAATGAAACTATAAAAACAAAAGTCTTCACACTTCATGTTCCTCGAATGAATGCCAAGTCTTAAAGGTCACACCAATTTCTTCACTTTCAAAGTCTTCAGAAAGTCTTTAGAAATCCAAAGTCTTCAAATCGAAGAACTTCATTTTAGGGGTTGAAATTCTCTCAGAATATCAAACTCCTCATAGACTTATAGACTCGTGTACAAATGAAAACACATTAGTCCCTTAACCTATAAGTCTTCAATACACCAAAATCACTAAGGGCACTAGATGCACTTACAATCTCCCCTTTTGGTGATTGATGACAATATAGGTTAAGTTTTCAACGGGATAAACATATGAAGTGTAAATATTGATATTGAGGAATTTGATTGCAAGATATAGAAGAACTCCCCCTGAAGATGTGCATAGTGAGGAATTTGCTTTTGAAGCATTGCACACTTGAAGAGTAGTATCATGGAGATCTCCCCCTATATCTTGTAATTCATGCACGCATTTGACATATAATATGAAGAATTTGAAATGCATGAAGAAATATGGTGACTGAAGTAATTCAGCATGCGTGCATTAACATTAACAAGGAATAAGCATGCAGAAAAAAACAGCAAAAGTATCAGGCCACCATAGAGTTTAAGTTTACAACTCGATCCAAAGAAAGTCATCAAGAACGAGAGTTGTAACTTCAAAAAAACTCAAATTTCTCCCCCTTTGTCATCAAATGACCAAAAGGATCGAAAAATGAGGACTAACGCCCCTGAAGAATATCATGTTGATGGAGGAGCGCCAGCGTTGTTGGGGTCGTTTGTTGTAGGGCCTTCCGCAGTTTCGTCCAAGTCTTCATGCTCATCGGTTTCGCGCGATGAAGAATATGAGCTGGCCACCAAGGAAGGAACCTTGACCTTCTTGTATTTCTTCGGTGGAGGTGCAGACCAGTCAAAGTCCTCCTTGAGACCCATTTGCTTCAGATCTTCTTCACCATACAGATGAGATAAGATAGCCCAGGTGCGACCGAAAACCAAATTCACATGACTACTAATAGCAAGACTTCAGCCATGTCCTTAGGAACAAATGTAACTACTCACAAAGCATATTCATGTTCATTATCAGAGGAGTAATAATATGCATTAAGGATCTAAACATATGATCTTCCACCAAGTAAACCAATTAGCATCAACTACAAGGAGTAATCAACACTACTAGCAACCCACAGGTACCAATTTGTGGTTTGGATACAAGATTGGATACAAGAGATGAACTAGGGTTTTGAGAGGAGATGGTGTTGAGGTAGTAATGGTTTTTCTTCACTGCATTATGTGTAGTAGTCATGTTGTGAAGAATAGAACCAAACCGACGCTTAACCCATTTATGGTTTCGATCCACCTTCTGGTGAAGACTAAGAAGCGACTCACGATCACCATCACTCTTGGAGATGTGGCTTGAGGATTTGGCTTCGATGCATGGGCAGCAGGATCATGAGTGGCAGAGTCATCATTGGCGGAATAAGATGCAGTTTTGCGAAACTAACCATCCAATGGACGAATGCCTTCATCAATGACAGCAGGTGCTTTGCCCTTTTCATCAGCTGAGGAATATGTCCGCTTGAGGACATCAATTGGGGGAAAGTAGCTGAGGTGATTCTGAAAATCAGCTTTGTAGTTGAGTGAAGACCTTGTTCTGAGGAATCTCATATTCCAAGGAGCATAAGGCTTCAACTCAAACGGAGAGAGTGCGAGATTGGCCAGAGTCCTCATGAAGAAATCATGATAGTTGACAGGGATGCCATGCATGATGTTGAATAGCAGATTCTTCATGACGCCAGCGACTTCTTCATCAGATGATTCGTGGCCCTTGATAGGACTCATTGTCTTCGTCAGAATGTGATAGGCTGTTCTGGGCACATATAGCAATTCCTTCATGAGGAATTTGGTCCTTGGGGCTTGACCAGGCTTCAGAGGCTTCATTAGCACTTGCATATAGTGAGCAGTGAGTTCAGGCTCTTGGTACAGGCAGCGAGCTCCTTCAAGGGGTGGACTGATTGGCAGGGCGTGAAGTAATTTAGAGGCCGGTGCCTTATAATGAGTGTTTTCGGTCATCCAGCCCAATACCCAAGAGTTGATATCATCAAACGGCTCCTATGATGTGCAGCGTTGCGTAGAATTGGAGAATAAGTTCTTCATTCTAATCAACAATGTCAGAGCAAAAGTTGAGGAGGCCTGCGTCATGAAGCAATAATCGAGGACAGGGGTGAAGCAAGGCAGTGATTCCATGTCCACGTGAGGAATATGCTCATGGTCAAAGACTTTATCCTTGTTGAAGAGCAATGAAAAATAGAAATTGGCCTGGCTGGCAGTCCATAAGCGCTTCCTTCTAAGACGAGCAGAGTCATAAGGATTATAATCAGTGAAGAACACGTGCTCGCCGAAGAAGTCATCAGCCTTGAACTTCTGCTTCTTAGAGAAGGGATCCTTTGGCTTGGGCTGAGGAGTATCGCCAATTGCATCACCACCTCGAGAATAGCAATCTCGGGATCCATGTGCTTAGGAATTTCAAAGTTATTCTTCGCCATTCTGACTGGGTCTTCAATTGTTCATTTACATTTTCATCAAGACTAGTGGCTGGAATTTCTTCATGGATGCATTTGTGGCACGAGGTTCATCAGATCCCATTTGAACGTCAGTGTTGACAGGGGACCGAGGAATTTGTTGTAGTGGTGTGAACAGAGGAGAGTTGGGGTGCTGACTTTCTCAAAAGTCATCATTCAGCACTGGTGTTGTACACCCAATGTCCACATATTCATCCTCACTCTTTTCCTCAACGCCAGCCTCTTCAACAGTGAACTGAGGCATGGGCGATGAGACTATTGGGGTTGAAGGGATTGCATCCGCTTCAATTTCTTCATCAAACTGCTCTGAAGAATCAGCATAAGGAATGTCATCATCAGATTCACTTGGAATCACATATTCTTCATCAAAAGGAACAATGTCCTTTGATGGCAGGATGAGACAGGAATAACATCAATTGGGTTGTCAAATGAACTAGTCAGCGACTTCATCTTCTTCGGAGCTGAAGAATCTGATGAAGTTGATGCCTTCCTTTTCTTCACCATTGCATGCTCTGCAGCCTTGGTTTTCTTCACATCTGATGCAGATGGAAGGATCGGAGTTGGTGTAGGCGCAGGAGGAGCAGAGGAATTTGGTTCAAATTCTTCAGGCACAACTGATGCAGTTGCCCTGACTTCTTCAGTTTCTTCAGGCGCACCACTAGTGGATGCCCTGGCAATTTCTTCAGCGGCTGGAATGCAGTCATCAGCCCTGGTACTCTGAGTTTCTTCAGCAGCCTGATTGTCATCAGCGGTGCTGGCATTTTCTTCACCGGTCGAAAGCAGATGCCTCACTGAGGATTTTCTTGTTGCGTTGGGGCTGCAACATTTGAAGTGTACTTTTCAGTCAAATTCACAAACCTGACTTTGGCTCCAAGCCAGTCAGCTCGGTATACGTCAAATTCATCACTGAGTTTCTTGATCTCAGATTGAATATTGACAAGTTCTTCAGTTGTCATAGAGACAACGTGTTTCTTCAGGAAGCGCTCCTTCTTATATTGCGCTTTCTTGATCTACCTGGACTTCTCAAATTTCCATTTTTCTTCTTGAATGAAGGCAGTCAACATATGACTCTGGCCAGGAGTCAGCTTGAAATCAGGTATAGGAGTGTTCGGGTCCTTGTGCCAGAGATCAATGTAGTCAAGGATCAACTTTGGATCCAAAAGTAGAGGCACATTTGTGCCTTTGGCTCTAGCGGCCCTGAGCTGCCTGTCTCTGATGATTTTGGCAAGTTCCTCATCATCGCCTTCGCTTTTATCGATGGCACTTGGAAGGTGACTCGCTTCTTGTGAGAACTAGGGCGAGAGCCTCGTCCAAGAGTGGCCTTTTTCTTCAAAGCAGAGGGGCCAGTTGATGAATTTGGTGCATCTGAGGAACTAGCAGAAGCTCCTGAGGCAATAGAGATGCCTGTTGTCCTTTGGCACGTGGCGAGATGCACAGATGCAGAGGATTTGGTCAGAGCAGCTGAGGACTTTGGCGGGGGAGCTGAGGACTTTGGAGGAGCTGGAGCAGCTTGAGGAGTTGGCCGTGAGGGCTTTGAAGAATCTAGTCGTGAGGGCATTGAGGGTGAATCACTTGGCTTATGAGCAGGCTTCTTAGTCATGGCCTTCTTTGGCTTGCTTGCAGAGGCCACAGCAGTGGTAGTAGCAGCAGCAGAGTCTTCATTAAATTTCCTCACCGCTTCTTTTACTGCTTGGCCGGGCTTTGGCTCGACGCTTGGCCCATTCTTCAGGATAGTCCTCACCGCGCTTGAGGCTGGTGGGATCAGCTACTTGGTTAGGTGCCAATGGAGGTCTTGAGCATGGAGGGGTAACAGCGAATTTCTTCATGTATTTGGGAGTAACATATCTGTACTCCCTCCACTCTCTTGCCCATCTCCTCTCAATCTTTTGAATGTGCACCTTGCGCTGATTTTTGTCCTCCTCAGGGGGTGTGCAATACCCAACATAAATGTCATAAGAGATTTCAAACGCTGTGTTGACCTCAGGCCTCTTTCCTCCCTTCTGTGGCTTCTTACCGTCAGCCATTTTCTTCAGATGAGGAATATGAACAACTGAATTTTTTGAAGAGGTTTGCAACTTTTCTTCGAGGAACGTTGCAAATGAGTTAAGTTGATGAGAACCTAGTGATTCAGCAGCGGACATGTGTACCTGTGAACAGAGTATAGTTGCGAGGAATTTGGAGAGGTCATATGCGTTCTCAGAGGTTTTTCAAAAAGAACAAGTTTGAGGAGTTTGACCAGATGAGTCTTGAAGAATTTCTCTAAGCGTTCTTTGTCTTAGGTTCTAGAGTTGTACAGATAAAAAATCCACACAATTGAGGAATCTTGAAGAAAAACATTGCTTAGAGAAACGGATCAAGAACAGATGACATGTGAGGTGTTTTAGTGTGTGAGGATTTGAAGAAAAACACCTTTGAAGATTTTGTAGAAATCATTCGAATCGAAGAGGGCAGTATAAGTAACTTTTAATTACCCTTGACGAAGAACACGCATTTAATTGGGAAGTGTAGAAGTGAAGTTCGCTGGCCCAGATCTTCCATGCCCTAACTCGGCCGAGGAAGACAGCTACGGCATGAGTGCAGAAATCAGAGTCAAAGTAATGACGGCGACGAGGTCGAGTCAGTGAAGCTCTTACTCACCGGCGATGATGAAGTAGCGGCGACGCTAGGATTTGAGAAGCTCGAGCGGGAGAGAGATCGACCGGAGTAAAAGTGAAGTGAGGAAGGGGAGGGGTATATATAGCTGCAGTGAAAAACTGTTCGCCCGAAGAAATTGGACGAACGTGCCCCTAACCCTTCTCATTCGCTTGACATGTGTCACCCACGTACTGAGAGGTGGCGATCGTGTGAGATCGTGGGCGAATAGATAAGTATTTTCGTGGGATGTGGAACGGTTTGAGCGGCAAAGCCAAAAATTTAGATAAGATAAATTAAAAGTTCCGTTCGCAGATTCTTCAGCTGACAAGGACACAATGAAGATTTTGAACAAGTTTCAAATAGAACGCACATGAAGAATTTGTGAATAGATTGGGTTGAGTTTAGCATAGAGGGGGAAGGGTCCGATCATATTCACTTAGCAGAAAAAGCAACTTGAAGAAATAGCAATAAGTGAATGTTGTAGAGGACATAAACTCATATATAAATATATAAATATACATATATGTATATATAGCCAATGAAGAAAAACGACGGAAACAGTGAAGACAATGCAAAGTTGAAGAAAATGAACAACTGAGGAATTTCTAAAATCAAGAAAGACTCAAATTGAAGATTTTCAACTTTTGGTGGTGGCGTGACCCAATCAGATAAGAATGATGATTTCGCATAACGCGCATACAATTGTCGTAGGGGTCTGAGAATCAAATTCTTCGTTAATTTCTTCACACTTAAAGTGTTAATCTTCATTGATTGAAGAAAAACGTTTCTTCACGTGTTGCACATCTAAGTCATCAATTTTGCATAAGTGTAATGATGAGTGCCCTTTTCAAAGAACATTCGAAGATTCTAAGATATTTAGCTCACACTGCAACTTGATAAATCTCTTCTCATTCAAGAGCTTTGTGAAGATATCGGCTAGCTGTTCTTCAGTCTTCACATGCTCAATAGAAATTTCGCCCTTCAACACATGATCACGAAGAAAATGATGACGAATCTGAATGTGCTTTTGTCTTCGAAAGTGCCGAATCGGGTTGTGAGCAATCTTGATGGCACTCGCATTGTCACAGAGAGGCACATTCTTCACATTGACGTCAGAGTCCTTGAGAGTTTGCTTCATCCACAACAATTGAGCACAAAGAAGAACCAACAGCAATGTACTCAACTTCAAGAGTAGATGATGATACGCAGTTCTGTTTCTTCGAGGACCAACAGACCAAAGATCGTCCGAGGAAATGGCATGTGCCAGATGTTGACTTGCAGTCCACACGATCACCAGTATAGTCAGAGTCTGAATATCCAATTAGATCAAAAGCCAAGCCCTTGGGATACCATAATCCAAGTGTTGGTGTGTGAGCTAGATATCGAAGAATATGCTTCACAGCCTTATTGTCGTGGAATCGTCACGGCAGATGTCCTCATGAAAGGACTTAGTCGCAGGGCCATCGTACGGGTTAACCTAGAGGGGTTAAAGCGGACACAAAGACACGGGAGTTATACTAGTTCGGCCCCTTCGATGAAGGTAAAAGCCTACGTCTAGTTGTGATGGGATTGATGTGATTTCGGCGCCTAGGGAGCAATAGCTTCGCCTCAGCCTCGAATTCTCTCTCCTTAACTCGCCGCCGGGTCGTCCCCTTATATACACGGGTTGACGCCCGGCCGGTCTACAGAGTCCCGATCCGGCTCATACAAGTCTCCGGCTCGGTCTCTTCTCTCTTATCTTATAGCTCAAGTTACAAGACTAAGGCGGTTTACATGAATGGATCATAATCCGCCTCGGGCTTTGGGCCTGCTCCGTGGGCCCCGATCATGGATGAGGGTAACCCGGCCCCTTGAGGCGGTTTACACTCAAGAGTTATATCCCCAACATTAGGCCCCAGATTGACTTGAACCGGTTCATGTGAATCTTCAACATCTCCAGAACCGCCATTTGCTTGAACCGCCGTGACGTCATCCTCCGACCACCGCAATAGGCGCCTTGACGTCGCCTTTAATAAAGAAATCCAAACAGCAAGATTCCCTTTTCATTTAATGCTATCCTGAAATCGAGGCGACGGCGCCGTCCGCCGCTTTGACTCCTCGATTCTCGCGCTTTGTTAATCGCCGGTCCCTTTATAAATAGACCGCAGGCCCTTTCTCTTCTTCTTCCGCTCTTCTTCTTCCTCGCGACGTTCGCTCAAGCTCCGCCGCTTATTTGCCGACCTTCGGCCGCGTCATTGACCGCTTCATACTGGCCCGGACCAAGCTCTTTAAGCGCTCCTCCGCCGCTTTCGGCGCGCACTGTAAGGCTCCTCTTCAACCCTAGATCCGCATCCGAAGGTCCCTGCTCCTTCCGTAGTTCATAGGTGTTCATCATAGTGTCCTTATACCTGTCCCGTCAGAGCCGTATGATTCGCCGTGGTACACATCTGTCTGCGCGGCCGCCCGCCATCGCTTTTACTCCTCGCTCATCTTTTACTTTGCCCAGATCTTCTTGTTTAGGACGCACGAACATTCCTGCCCTCTACGAGGCTTGCTAGGTCGCAAAGATTTTCTTCACTGAACCTTCGGTAGATCTAAATCACTTCCATTCGCGTGTGAACCCTGTTTCTGTCCATACTTAGTAAATTTTTCAGGTCTGTCTCTTTTGGCGGTTTAACTTTTTGATAACTAACCCGTCACTCCATTAGTCCTCAGTTAAACCGGAATCAAACTGCCGTCAATTGCCGTTTAACATTGTATAATGCGCTGAACCGCTTAACGGTGAACCGCTTTTCCCTTTCGCAGTATTGATCTTCCGGAATGGCCCCGCAATTCGCAGCGCAATTGGGTCCGGCTAAGGCCACCGAGACGCAACTCAACGGATACGTCACCACCGGCGCTTTGGCTGCTAAAAACGTCCTCCACTGGCGGGTTCCGGATGGCGAATGCCCTCCCACTCCGCAAGAAGGAGAAGTAATTGTATTTGTGCAGCACTTAGATCGGGGATTCTGCCCACCCGGATCAAAATTCTTCCGGGATGTCCTTGCCAGTTTTCAAATCCATCCACAGGACATTGGTCCCAACTCCGTGTCAAACATATGCAATTTTCAAGTGTTCTGTGAAGTCTATCTTCAAGAAGAACCCTCTGTGGAGCTGTTCCGAGACTTCTTTCACTTGAATCGTCGTACGGAATTTTCGGATGGTCCCAACACAGAGCTGGGCGGCGTTTCAATCCAGAAGAGGAAGGAAGCGGACTTTCCCCACGCCAAACACCACAGCCATCCAAAAGATTGGAACCAAACCTGGTTCTATCGCTGAACACCGCTCCCGCCAACGAGAATCCTTTTGCCGGGTTACCGCCCTCACCGCTCAACAACAATCATCCGCTGCCTTCACGCTTAACCGCCATGAACGGAAGAACTTTGCACCTCGGATCATTAAACTCCGGGCTCTAATGGCCAATGGACTAACTGGTGTGGACCTTGTGCGATGTCGGGTTTCTTGGGGCATCTTGCCCTTAAGCCGCCGCCCGGATTGATGCACGAATATCTTGGCAGCCTCAAAGACCCTCAAAGACGCGTTATGAATTACCAATAATCAACTTGAGGTCACAGAGATCAGAAGAAGATGCTTGATGAACCAATCTCCGTCTGCGCAGCCTAACCGGGTTGGCTCCGTTACGTGTTTCCAACCAACCGCTGCATGTAAGGCTCTGCTCACCGCTTTTGGGCCCTTAATACTTTGTTGATATTCATTAATCCTTGTTACCTCGCAGCTAACAGCTCCTTCCGGAGGCGGACCAAACCGCCCGAGTTCGCAGATAAAGTCCAAGGCTACCAAAAGGTCGGCAAGAAAACCGCCGGGTCTTCCGATCCGCCGAAGATGAAGAATCAAGCTGAGGTAAAACTTGATATCCTTACGAGGGAGCTGCCGTAAACCGCTCTCCACCTTGTGTTTCTTCTTATAGTTTGTCCCTTTTATTCTTCCCTTTATCGACAAATTTAATTCCTGTGATGATGTCAAGCCAGCCATGCCGACCATTTTGAGGTAATCCTTCTTTCTTCCGAGCCCGACCTCGCGTGCGGTTAAAAGAATTCGTCCGCTACCGCTTGGAAAGTGAAAAATCTCATTCCTATGCTTATTTGAAGACACAAGAAGTTAAAGAGCGCTGCATAACCCGCAAGACATGGTCAACAGATTCGCTCCTCCGGTTTACCAGATACACCAACCCGGAAGCGTCGTCCGTGAGGTGACTTGTTCTCCGAAAAACGTTATCCCTTAAAGGGTTTCTTCCGATATCCTCTCAATCCGTCTCGACCAATTATCGTGCCTCTTCCAACTCCTCTGGCGGTTCATCAACCACGAATCGCCTCCGCTTAAAGTTGCCGCGGGGTAAGTATCATACCTCTGTCCCGCCAATTCGGTGTATAGTTGCGTTGGTCGATTTATCTTACTCTAATTCCGAACACTGCAGCACCAAGGCTCGCTTGAGTAAAAAAGCAAAAACTCTTGAGCCTACCGCAGATGCTGTTCCGGCAAAGACCCCAGAGCAACTGGGCGAAAATCCTGAAGTCGCCAAGAATAGCTCGAGAGTTGTACCGAGACGATATTGCCGATCCGCCAGAAATCGAACCGAGGCCCAAGTGGAAACCTCGCATCCTGCTTCCACCGAGTCCGACCACAGAGCGGGTCGTAACTATTGATCCGCCGAGCCAGAGCATGAAGGCACCAAGCCCAAAGAAGACCGCCCGATCCGCCAGCCCGCCAAAATGATGATGTTATTGTGACGGGCAATCGCTACACCACCCCTAGCCAACCGGCGCTTTTAGCAAAACACAGCGCCAAGGAGAGTCTGCCACTATGAGCAAAGATAAGGGGAAAACTGATCACTGCCTATGACAACTTCTTCCGCCAAGAACTTCACTCCGCTTTTCAACTGCCTCTACACAAGCCGTGACCTTGAAGCCGGTCTGGTAAATCGCATGAAGGACCGTTATGAGGTAAGGATTTATGCCTGTCTTGTATCTTTGCTGCGTAGTAGCCCCCAAGGGTCGGTTCAACTTTAGCATAGTTAAACCGGGACTTAATTTCGTATCCCATACCGAATCGTGATCAATTAGCCATTAGCCCCCAAGTGCCAAGTTGAATATTTGTATTGAGCTTGGGACTTTATAATAACACAACTAACGTGCTCCCTTTGTTATCAGAATGAGATATACCAGCAAACCGTGCAACTCAAGGACCTTTGGGCCAACTTGGAAACCCAACAAGCAGAGACCACCAAGGCCAAGGACGAATTGAGAACTGCCTTGGCCACTATGGAATAGCTAAAGGAGGGATATACGTCCGAGCGGGCCAAATGGGACACCGAGAAAGCCGGTTTGACAAAACGGGCGTAAGATGCTGAATCAGCTCTTAAACCGTGACCGAAGAGCTTACCACACTCAAGCACCAAGTTCATGCCATGACCTCGCCATCTTTGGTAAGAAAAATTTGCACTGAATACACCTGCTTTGATGTTGCCGCCGGTTTAACTTGAGCTGTCTGAACCTAGTGCAGGCAAGCGTATTGCTCATTTGGGCTCTGACGTGCGGAAGAAGCTCAAAGCCACTTACACCATGATCGAGCAGCTGTATACCGGTGCCCAAATGAGTCGTATAAAGCACATCAGACGACAACACAGCTCCGCCCTTGATCAAAGACACACTAGACCGGCTGTCCATGATTCCGGCGCAGCTTGAAGAGTTGAAACGGTCCGCGGCCCGGCCGGCACTCATCGGCTTTGACTCGCGCCAAGGCGTGGATAGCGTACCTTGATCCGTACTGATATAGCCAAGGGTTTCCCAGCGCTCAAGAGAACGGTGGAGCCTTTGATAATGACGCTCAAACGAGTAACAAAGGAGATGCGTTCACCGGCGAGTCAATCGGCAGCAGGTTAAGCCAACTGGCGGTTTACCGCTCTTTTATGATGCAAACAACAAGCGGGTGGAGTTTGTCATTCCGTAAGTCGCAGCCTTGTTCCTCCAATCCGTAAGCACACTTATGCCCCGATGTTGATCCGCTGAGCTTATAAGTGAAGAGGCTGTCTTCGTGCCTTAACCCGGATTGACCGGTCTACCAACGACTTCCGGGCTTTGGGTGATGAAGAAGAAGAAGTTGAACCGACGCCAAACGCCTCTTCCTCACGCCAACCCGGCGAAGAAGCTTAATCCGTTGAGCCGGGTGATGCATCGTAAGCTGGCCGCCATAACGTCATGCGAACCACCGGGCCTTGGACGGCTTTGTAATAGAATAGCTAGCACTTTGTTCTTGAACATGTTTTATACCCTCCATCAGTAATTTTTGTGCGGCGGTCTTTGATACTTTGGTTTGAAGTATTTGAAACCTTCAATGTATTTTGCCTGCAATCACAAATTCTTAAACCGCCACGGCGGCTTGCATCTCTAGCCGGTTTAGGACGCCTATATATTTACATAAGAAAGTATTGAGGCATATGATCGAAACCTTGTGATACCAAAAAATACCGCCAACATGGGCATGCAATTGGCCTAGCCAAACTTGGGGCGGAGGTTGTATAAACCATTACCGTCAAAGGAGAACAACTCCCTGTGTGTATAATACCGGTTTACCGGTAAACCGTGTCGGTCATGACAAGCCCTGTTACTCCATAATGGGATGTTAACAGAAAAAATCAAACCGGAAAAATCGCCGGATTAAGAAGGCAAACAAAAGTTAAATAACTGGTATGCAAACCATATGGAAGCAAAGGCAATGAAAAAACCGTTTGCAAGAAGAGGCTTTATTGAGCCTGATCAGATGGTGTTACCATGGTCGGACAGGACCAAGCTCCCTATAAGGTGTAGCGATGGTTCAAGTCAGCCAGTCTAGCCCAACTCAAATCGTGGCATTATGCCGATCAAGTGGCATTGCAATGGTTCGGGTTCACCAAGCCCCAAGTGATTCTATGGCCTTAGGCCGACCAAGAGGCGGATCGGTTCGTGACGTGACCATGTCCCCAAGTGATCTGGTGGCTTTCTGTCAAAAAGGTGTTGCATTGGTTCGGACACGACCAAGCCCTGTAGTGACATAAAAACTTATGAAAAGCAAGACCAAGGGTTAAACCAGAGGCTGCTTTACGACAACATCTCCATGTACCCAAACCGGACTTTTTACAGAAACAGATACCCCGCTTTAGCCGAGGATCCGGTTTATTGCCTTTATTCATAATATATACATTGTCTTAATATGTACATAAGTGGAGCCGATGGCTCAGGTATAATAAGGCCGAAGATGAGCTATGTTCCACGGCTCGTTGGTCTCCTCCTCTCGACGTGCGTGAGTCCTTTCGCTCTCGAACATCAATCGATAGTATGACCCACAGTGCGATTCTTGCTGACCACAAAAGGCCCTTCCCAAGGTGGGGATAGCTTGTGCATATCTTTACGGTCTTGAATGAGCCAAGCACCAAGTCTCCTTCCCGAAGGTTTTGGTTTTAACTCACGATCGTGGATACCGACGAAGATCCCGCCGTAAACCGTCGAACGAGCAGCCGCCATATCTCGCTCTTCATCCGGCCGATCCAACGCGTCCCGCCAGGCAGCCTCGCTATCCGCCTCAACATAAGCTGCCACCCGAGGTGAGTCGTGACGGATATCACAAGGGCAGGACCGCCTCCGCTCCATAGACCATAAAGAACGGTGTGTATCCAAAGAGATCTGTTAGGGGTAGTATTGATGCTCCATATCACCGATGGAAGCTCTTCCACCCAGCAACCCGGCGTCCTCTCTAAAGGGACCATAAGCCGGGTTTGATACCTTTCAAGATCTCTGATTAGCTCGTTCCGCTTGACCATTGGACTGCGGGTGGGCCATCAAGAAACGCTGTCAAGCGGATGTGCTCGCTCACAAAACGCCTTCATGACTCCCTTTGGACAAATTGGTGCCATTGTCCGTGATGATACCGTGTGGAAACCCAAACAGAAAATCACCTTTTGATGAACTAAACCGCCGTGGCCGCATCACACTTGCTAATGTGCTCTGCCTCCACCCACTTTGTAAATTTGTCGACCGCCACCAACAGGTGGGTCTTCTTGTCCTTGGACCTTTTGAAAGGTCCGACCATATCCAGCCCCAAAGTCGCAAACGGCCAAGTAATTGGAATCATCCTCAATTCTTGGGCCGGTACATGAGCACGCCCGAAAACTTTTGGCAACCATCACATCGTCGGACCAGATCTTACGCATCGGCATGGGCAACAACCAATAGAAACCGTGGCGGAACGCTTTAGCCACCAAGGACTTTGAACCGGCGTGGTGACCACAGTCCCCTTCATGGATCTCTCGCAATATCTCACAACCCTCCTCAGGGGACACACAACGCTGAAACGCCTCGACACCACACCGCAATGATGCAACTCGCCATTAACAATGGTCATAGACTTAGACCGCCGAACTATCTGCCGGGCCAACGCCTCATCTTCCGCAACTCGCCCGGTTCATGTATGCCAAATAAGGGAGCGCCCAATCCGGAATGACATGCAAGGCCGCCACCAACCGAGCCTCCGGATCAGGAATAGCCAAATCAACTTCATCAGAAGCTTAACCGGCGGATTGTGCAAGACATCAAGGAAGACGTTGGCGGGACTGGTTTACGTTGAGAGCCCACCGGCTTAAAGCATCACCGCTTCGTTCTTCCGACGATCCACATGGTCCACCTGATATCCTTTAAAGTACCCTGCGACAACATCCACCTCCCGACGGTATGCAGCCATGAGTGGATCTTTGGAATCCCAAGTACCTGATACTTGCTGGGCCACCAAGTTCGAGTCACCAAAGCATTTAACCCGGCTGAGATTCATTTCCTTAGCCATCCGGAGACCATGGAGTAAAGCTTCATACTCAGCTGCATTGTTAGTACAAGGGAACATTAAGCGGAGAACGTAATGTAACTTGTCACCTCGCGGGGAAGTTAATACGACTCGACCCCGAGCCCTCCAATTGCTCGACCCATCAAAGTGGATGGTCCAATAGGTATGATCCGCTTTTCTTCAGCGCTTGCAACTCCGCCCAATCATTAATGAAATCCACAAGTGCTCGAGATTTGATCGCCGTCCGAGGCACATACCTTAAACCGTGCGGCCCAGCTCTATAGCCCACTTAGCAATCCGCCAACCTCCCGGTTCTCAGATGATGTCACCCAAGGGAGCTGAACTAACCACCGTGATGGGGTGCCTCGAAATATTGCTTTAGCTTCCGACTTGCCATAAAGACCCCATATACCAAATTTCTCGCCAATGTGGATATCTCTGCTTAGACTCAATGAGGACCTCGCTGATGTAATAAACCGCCGTTGAACCGGATACTCCTTCCCTGCTTCCTTCCGCTTCCACCACAATGGCCACGCTTAATCGCCTCGCATTAGCAAAGAACATATAACAAGCAAGCGGCTCTTTGTCAATGGGAGCGGCGAACCGCGGTTGGCCAACCGCCGCTTCAAATCCTCCAATGCTTCATCGGTAATTTGAACTCCGCACAAACGATCCGCCTTCTTCAACATCCGTACAAAGGAATGGCCTTCTCGCTTAGGGCGGTCGATAAACCCGGCTTAGCGCAGCAATCCGCCTGCCAAGCGCTGGACATCATTGATGCACCTTGGCTTAGCCAAGGAGGTGATAGCCGTAATTTTGTCCGGATTAGCTTCGATCCCCTGTTGGACACGAGAAAGCCCAATAACTTGCTCGCCGAACACCAAAGACGACTTGGCCGGGTTGAGCATCATCTTGTACACCCGCAAGTTGTCAAAAGTTTCCTTTAAATCCTCAATCAACGCTTTCCTTCGCTTTGACTTCACCACGATGTCATCCACATAAGCGCACGCTATTTACGACCGATCTGTTCGTGCAAGCAATTCGATGCAACGCCGATAAGTTGCTTGGGCGCTCTTGAGCCCGAAAGGCATAGATACATAGCGAAGGCTCCAAAAGGGGTGATAAACGCCGTCTTCTCCTGGTCCTCGACCGCCATCTTAATCTGGTGATAACCGGAATACGCATCCAAAAAGCTCAAACGCTCACAACCCGCCGTAGCATCAATAATCTGGTCAATGCGGGAGGGCGAAAGGATCTCTTTGGACAAGCTTTGTTAAGATCTCGTAATCCACACACATGCGCCAAGTGCCATTCTTCTTAAGGACCAACACCGGATTAGCAAGCCACTCCGGATGAAAGACTTCAACGATAAACCCTGCCGCTAAGAGCCTAGCAACTTCCTCTCCAATGGCCTTGCGCCTTTCCTCATTAAACCGCGAAGAAACCGCTTTACCGGTCTGCATTTGGGGTCAACATTAAGAGTGTGCTCACAGTTCCCTCGGTACACCTAGCATGTCGAAGGCTTCCATGCAAAATGTCCCGATTCTCACGGATGAACTCGATGGTAGCGCTTTCCTATTTAGGATCCAAGTTGGCACCGACGGTGAATCGCTTGGACGAATCGCCGCACAAAATCAACAAGTTTCGTCTCACCGCCGATTTGAACTTCAAATCCGGATTGTGCTCTGTAGTTGGCTTCTTTAAAGGGGTCATATCCACGGGTCAACATTGTCTTTATAATACTTTAGCTCTTCAAAGGGCACAAACCGACTACTGCATAAGCCGCATCACCTTCCTCGCACTCCAAAGCGATCCGCGGCTCCCATGAACCGTTATCGCCCCTTTGTGACCCAACATTTTCAGCTGCAAATAAACATAACAGGGCCGCCATAAACTTAGCATAAGCCGCCGCCACCAAGAGGGCGTGGTGAGGGCTTTGAATTTTCACTACCTCAAACGTCAACGGTTTCGATCTGGAGTCATGTTCGTCCCCAAAGGCCACTTCCAGAGCTATCTTACCGATCGGGTATGCCGACTTGCCAGGCACCACGCCGTGAAACACTGTGCTGGACGGCCTAAGATGCCTATCCGTTAACCCCATACGCCGGAAGGTCTCGTAGTACAGGATGTTGATGCTGCTCCCTCCATCCATAAGCACCTTGGTAAACTTGTATCCTCCTACCTGAGGCGCCACCACCAGGGCTAACTGACCCGGATTGTAAACCCGAGGAGGATGGTCTTCTCTGCTCCATATGATAGGTTGCTCGACCAACGAGGTAATGCGGCGCAGCCGGTTCAACAACACCGACCGCCCGCTTCAAGTTTTCGGTCTCGTCTGTCCAAGCTGGTGGTAAAGACGTGGTACCGCCCACCGTTCAACTGCTTTGGGTTAATTTGGTAACCCGACTGCTGCTGTTGTTGATTGTAACCCCCTTGGTTTTGATTGCTCTGATTGTTCTGATTACTCTGATTGTTCTGATTACTCTGATTGCCTTGCCCGCCCGGATTACCACCGAACCCTGGGCCGGAATTTCCTCCATCGTAACCAGGCGGACCACGAACCGCCACGGGCCCTTGATCATACCGAAAGAATTAGAGTTTTGAACTCCCGCATAATATAACAATCCTTCCAAAGGTGGTTTGCGGTGCCTCCTTCGTCCCATGCTTCGGACAAGGTTGATTCAATATGTAATTCAGACGATCCGGATTGTGACCGCCCGGTTTGATTGCTTACCCTTGCGCGCTGACCCTTGTCCTGCTGCGTTGGTGTTGGCTACAAAGCCCATGTTACCGTTAAACTTTACGCTTGTTCCTCCATTGCTCGCCGAATGATGTCTTGGCCTCGGAGTTGCTGTTCGCTTCCTTCCCCACTTCATCATCCTCAGACTCGGGATCTTTGGTACTATCAGAATCAGCATACTTTACCAAAACTCCCATTAGAGTGCCCATGTCATTGCAAAAACGCTTCATGCGACCCAGCTTCAATTTCAACGGTTCAAACCGGCAATTGGCTTCCAAGGTTAAGATCGCGGAAACAGGGTTGATCCGGTCTGAAGAATGTAAAACTTCAAACGCCGGCGCACTCCAATGGGTTGTGGATTCTCCTCCGCTTGGACACAAGCCGCTAAATCCACCACGCACATGGGCTGCTTACAGGTGTCTTTGAAATTTTGAATGAACCGGGTCCGCAACTGGGTCCATGAACTGATCGAGTTGGGCGGCAAGTTCTTCAACCAGGTCCGGGCCGTACCTTCCAACATCATTCTGAAATACTTCACACACGCAGCTTCACCCACATCCAAAGATCTCCATGGCCATCTCATAGCTTTCTATCCATGCTTCTGGAGCCAAATCGGCAGTATAATTGGGCACCTTGCGTGGTCCTTTGAAGTCCTTGGGCAAACGCATGTTGCGTAAAGCGGGGACGAGGCAAGGCACCCCCAAAGAGCCAGACGTGACCCTGGTTCAAGATGGTTTGACGAACCGCGCGAGCCGATGATCCTCGACAGCCGCTAACTCGGCCTCCCTACGCGTTCTCGGGCGCGGTCCACTACCACTTGAGCATCTTCGAAGCCACCGCCGGGTTGTTGCCGCGAGGCGGACCACGCCAGCGCATTGCTTGACACGGCCGGTTCGCTGGCGCGCCGTACCCGGCTTCGCTTGGGGGTAGAGTGGATCCGATCCCGACCGTATGAATACGCTTCTGTTGAGCCAGGCCGTCCTGAGGAGCTCCTTAACCCGGCGTGTCTCTACCGCCTGTGGTGAATCACCTTCAATTGGAATCGCCTCCAACCGTGCCACAGCCGCCACAAGGTTATCCATCGGGTTGGAGTAGTGGCCCGGGGGTGTCTGCACAGTCTGGGGCGCACCGGTACGATGGTGAGGCAGATCTATCACACGGGGCTGAACCGGCGCGTTGCCCAGTGCCTCCGGCGGTTTACCACCGCGGCGGATTACTGGTCCCTCGCCTGGGTATTGAAAAGCTCTCTTCCCTCGAAACCGAAGGTAAACGGGATCTGCATTTCCTTTTCATGACTTCATGCGACGCGCTCGATCCAAAGATGAGCCTATAAGCTGCGCATCCAAAGCGCCTGCCCGCCGCCATCCTCACGTCCGCGGCTGCCAGTCCGCTTTAGCTTTAGTGATCTGTTCCCTCACCTTTGCAATCTCCGCATTGTGCGAGTCCCGATCCGGCGGATTAGCCTCGCCATGAGCACAGCCAATGCGTCAAAAGCTCGATAAAACTTGAGCGGCGGGCGCGACAGGCCTCCTTCCCGCTGCCATCATCGCTGTTGAACCGGCGTCCAGGGCGCCACGGTCAAAGAGTGAAGCGCCGCTATGCATCGCCATGAAGATTCCAACCCGGTTGGGTAGATCAAAGGGGTCCGAATGCTCTCACCGTCGGAACAGCCCCGATCCGCCATCTTGCGGTACCGGTACAGAGACTCGGTTTCTCGGTGACGACTCGTCGCCAGAGTAAACAACGGTTTCGCCGCTAGATGTTGATCCGTCCTCGTAGTCTCCGTGGACGACTCCCACGAAAGCACGCCTCGACCGCCGGTTTAGCTGAGGCAGGACTCTTCTTCGCCTCACGAGCCGTCTCGGCGAGGTCGGTGCAGATGTCCGCCCAGCCACAGCTCGCCGATCTTGCCGATGAACACGTGTATGCCGCCCAAGGGGACCCGGTATCCGTATTTCGACCGAGCCGACCTCGGGGCCCCAAATCGCATCGTCGATGTAGAGCTTGCCGTGGCGACTCTTAGTCATCCGCCCACAAGATAGCCTTCGAGTCCTTCAACTTGCCCTCTAAGATCATCAAACCATCGCGGCGATAGCCCCACGGTGGGCGCCAACCGTCGTGGAATCGCCACGGCAGATGTCCTCATGAAAGGACTTAGTCGCAGGGCCATCGTGCGGGTTAACTCGAGGGGTTAAAGCGGACACAAAGACACGGAGTTATACTAGTTCGGCCCCTTCGATGAAGGTAAAAGCCTACGCCTAGTTGTGATGGGATTGATGTGATTTGGCGCCTAGGGAGCAATAGCCGCCTCAGCCTCGAATTCTCTCTCCTTAACTCGCCGTCGGGTCGTCCCCTTATATACACGGGTTGACGCCGGGCCGGTCTACAGAGTCCCGATCCGGCTCATACAAGTCTCCGGCTCGGTCTCTTCTCTCTTATCTTACAGCTCAAGTTACAAGACTAAGGCGGTTTACATGAATGGATCCTAATCCGCCTCTGGGCTTTGGGCCTCCTCCGTGGGCCCTGATCATGGATGAGGGTAACCCGGCCCCTTCAGGGCGGTTTACACTCAGTAGTTATATCCCCAACACTTATGGTGTGATTCCTTCGATGTAGCTTGAAATCGGGCACACATGCAAATACTAAGCATAATGTCTGGCCTAGATGCACATAAATACAATAAAGATCCAATCATGGAGCGGTATACCTTTTGATCGAAGTCAATAGCATTTTCATCAGTGCATAGATGGCCATTTGTGGGCATTGGAATTTTGACCCTTTGCAATCTTGCATGCCGAATTTCCTTAGTACATCCTTGAGGTATTTCTCCGAGATATGAATATGCCATTCTTGTTGTTGACGAATTTGAAGACCTAAGAATAATTTCAATTCTCCCATCATAGACATTTGATATTCTTCACTCATCATATAGGCAAATTCATCAACAGAACGTTGGTCAAGACAACCAAAGATAATATCATCAACATATATTTGGCACACAAACAATTCACCATCATAAGATTTAGTGAAAAGAGTTGGGTCAAGTGAACCGGTTTGAAGCCTTTCTTCATGAGGAATTCCTTCAAAGTATCATACCATGCCCGAGGGGCCTGCTTGAGGCCATAGAGGGCCTTATTGAGTCTCAAGACTTTATCGAGATTATTTGGATCTTCAAAACCTGGGGGTTGAGCAACATATACTTTTTCCTCAAGCTTAGCATTGAGGAATGCACTTTTCACATCCATTTGATATAAAGTGATATCATGATGGTTAGCATAAGCAAGTAATATGCGAATAGCCTCAAGTCTAGCAAGAGGTGCAAAAGTTTCATCGAAATCAATTCCTTTAACCTGTGTGTAGCCTTGAGCTACAAGCCGTGCCTTATTCCTCACAACAAGGCCATTTTAAACTTGCTTGTTGTGGTAGATCCACTTTGTGCCAATGATATTGTGCTTGCGAGGATCTGGACATTTGACCAGTTCCCGTGACGTTGTTGAGCTCGAACTGATGTAATTCTTCTTGGATAGCTTGAATCCACTCAGTCTCCAGAAATGCTTCATCTACCTTTGTGGGCTCTGTGATAGACACGAAAGCAAAGTGCCCACAAAAGTTAGATAAATGTGAAGCTTTTGAGCGTGTGATAGGACCTGGTGCTTCAATGTCATCGATGATTCTCTCAATTTGCACTTCGTTTGCAACGCGAGGATGAGCGGGTTGTCGTCGAGGAATTTGATCAGCATTTTCTTCAACACCATTTTCTTCAAAGACCATTTTCTTCAGTGCATCACCGACGTTCTTCACGTTCTGGAATGATTTCTTCAACAGATTCTTCGGTAGGAATGACATCCTCAGTAGCCTTGAACTTGATAGTTTCCTCAGGTGACTGTTCATCTAACATAGAATGTAGGTGCTCTCTTTGCGAGCCATTAGTTTCATCGAACCGCACATCTACAGTTTCAACAACTTTATGATGAATGTTATTGAAGACTCTGTAGGTGTGCGAGTCCTTTCCGTAACCAAGCATAAAACCTTCATGTGCTTTCGGTGCAAATTTAGAGTTGTGATGAGGATCAATAATCCAACATTTAGCGCCGAAGACTTTGAAATAACTCACATTGGGTTTCTTGTTAGTGAGGAGTTCATAAGAAGTCTTCTTGAAGAATTTGTGAAGATATACCCTGTTGATGATGTGGCAAGCAGTATCAATTGCCTCAATCCAGAAACGACGAGGCGTCTTGTATTCATCAAGCATAGTGCGAGCCATCTCAAAAAGAGTCATGTTCTTGCGCTCCACGACGCCATTCCGCTGAGGAGTATAAGGAGCAGATAACTCATGAGTAATACCAAGTTCATCAAGATAGTCATCAAGCCCAGAATTCTTGGACTCAGTTCCATTATCACTTTTGATGTGCTTGATCTTTACACCAAAGTTGGTTGAAGCCCTCGAGGAAAATCGTTTGAAGACTTCCTGCACCTCTTGTTTGTAAGTGACAATATGTACCCATGTGTAACGAGAGTAATCATCAACAATAACAAAGCCATATAGAGATGCATCATTTGTAATCGCAGAATAATGGTTAGGACCAAAGAGATCCATATGAAGCAATTCAAATGGTCGAGTGGTAGTCATGATTGTCTTCATTTGGATGTTTGACCTTGGTCATATTTCCAGCTTCACAGTTCGCATAAGTGATCCTTGAGGAATTTGACATTCTCAATGCCAATGACACGCTTCTTCTTCGCAAGCGTGCAGTAAATTCCTCATGCCTGCATGACCAAGTCGTCGATGCCATAGCCAGCCTTCCAAGCTTTTGCAAGTAGGCATACGGCTGGTTGTGGTCCCAGAGAAATCAACAATATACAAGTCTCCTCTCCTAAAGCCTTCAAGACTTTGGAATGATCAGCTTCCATGATCACAACACAACGATACTTGCCAAAGACAACAACCATATCAAGATCACAAAGCATTGAGATGTACATGAGGTTGTATCCCGAGGACTCGACAAGCATGACTTTGTCCATGTGTCGATCCTTTGAGATCGCAACCTTACCTAGACCCAATACCGACTTTTACCTTTGTCGTCAAGATGATATGCTTCAGATCCGATGGAGATAAGGGAGCATCCATCAATAGATTCTTGTCACCAGTCATCTGATTTGTACATCCACTATCGAGGAACCACTCATTGGCTTTGGGTTGATCATCCTGCAGATGAATTTGTGCAACTTACGAACTCATATACTTCATCAGTGAAGAATATGACATCAATTTCATCAGATCAAGTAATAGAACAGATAAAGCAATATGAGGACGTGAGAAATGAAAGTTCATTTCTTCATGATTAGCTCAAGGCCCTTTCGTGCAATGTCGAGGTCTCCAAGAAATTCTTCAGACGTTTAAGCACATCCGGAGACCTGACCTGCATAAGAGATTAGTTCTTTTTCTTCACCACCCACATCTGAAGGGGTGGCAAAGAGTTCATCACTCTGCGAGCTCCATACGAGAAAGGTGGCATAGAAGCCAGTCCACTTCGTTTCACATAAGAGGAGTTAGGGTAAGAATATGAATAAGCAGAGAAATTCTTCGAGGACTTATGAACATAATGATTAGAAGAATAATGCTCACATTCATAGCCCTTAGCTCTTTCCTGCGAAACAAAGGTGTTAGAACGATGATGATCATATGAAGACTTTGATCCTTTTGAGGAATTTGATCCACGTGAGGAATTTGGTCCATACGAGGACTTGGATCCATCTGAAGAATTTGGTCCATATGAAGAATTTGATCTGGGGTTCCTATTCTTCACAGGTGGTGTCATGAGGACATTCACCTGAAGACTTTCAAGGAATCTTTTGGGAACCCAGATTTTCTTCATAGGGGAACCGTTCCTGCAGTTAGTGCCAACATATCTAGCAGATACTTCACCATTCTGATTTTTAAACAGTTTATAGTTGGAGTCAAATGACTCATCAGCAGAATGAGGAGAATCACATGTAAAGCCAGATAAAGTAGATGGATCTACTGGAGGTCCCTTTGCAGCAACCCATGAGGTTTTGGGGTACTGCTCAGGCTTCCAATATGTTCCATCGGCATTGAGTTTCCTCTCAAAGGCAATACCCTCTTTCCTAGGGTTCCTGTTGAGGATATGCTTTTTAAGCACATCACAAAGAGTCTGATGCCCTTTGAGGCTTTTATACATGCCTGTCATGTACAATTCCTTCAGGCCTGCATCATCAGTGATACTAGCAATGTCCTCAAGTGAGGAATTAGTGATAGCAGAGACATGTGAATAATTTGTAGCATTAGAAGCATTTGAACATTCAGGTGAAGAATTAGCAGATTCACGTTCAATGCACTTCAAACATGGAGGAACAAATTCTTCCCGAGAAGCGCTGATTTGTTGAGTAAGTAATGAATCACGCTCCTTCTGAAGATCTTCATAACTCACTCTTAGCTTTTCAAGATCTTGCTTTCTTTGAAGAAATTCATAAGAAAGCTTCTCATGATCAGATAAGAGAGTGTTGTGATGACCTTGAAGGTTGTCAAACCTGGACTGAAGTCTCTGAAGATTTTCTGTCAAGATCTTAGTGCGTTCCATTTCTTAACCCAACATATCATCACTTTTGTCTAGAATGTTTTGAACCTTTTCAAAAGCCTTTTGTTGTTTCACAGCAATCATAGCAAGTTTAGAATAGCTGGGCTTTAGGTTTTCATCAGATTCATCCTCACTAGATTCGTGAGGAGGTATATTTGAGTACCTTGGTACCCTTTGCCATGAAGCAATAGGTGGGAGCGTAGTCATCATTGCCTTCATCAGCCTTTGTTGGTGAAGCCATTTTCTTGAGTTGAAGATGGACTTGCCGACGAATGCAAAGGGCGAGAGCTAGGCTCGCCACATCGGACTCAGACTCCTCAAATGCCTCCTCTTCCTCATGTTCCTCAGATTTAGCCTCAGAGTCCATTTCCTTGCCAATGAATGCCCGAGCCTTCTTGGAGCTGCTCTTCTTGTGAGATGAAGACTTCGAGGATTTTGATGATGAAGACTTTGAAGATTTCTTCTTCTTCTTTGAGTCATCAGAACTGTAATCCTTGTATTTCTTATTCTTTGATTCCTTTTCCCACTGAGGACAATCTTAAATGTAGTGACCAGGTTTCTTGCATCTGTGGCATAGCCTCTTCTTGTAGTCACTGGATGAGGAATCCTTGCTCCTTGAGGATTTTCCAAAGCGACCACATCTTGAGAACTTCTGGAATTTCTTCACGAGCAGTGCTAGCTCCTGGCTCAATTCTTCAGGATCACCAAGGCTACTACTAGAATCTTCACCTTCAGATTCAGAAACAGCCTTGGCCTTCAGGGCACGTGATCTGCCATAGCTCGAACCATAGAGATCTCTCTTCAAAGAAGTCGAACTCATGAGTGTTTAGCCTCTCGAGGATATCGGCGGGATCAAGTGACTTGTAATAAGCACGTTCTTGTATCATTAGTGCGGAGTATCAAATGAAGAATCAAGAGATCTCAGCAATTTCTTCACCACTTCATGGTCGGTGATGTCAGTGGCACCAAGTTCTTGAAGCTCATTTGAGATGTCAGTGAGGCGATCGAAGGTTTGTTGAACATTTTCATTGTCGAGTCTTTTGAAGCGATTGAAGAGATTGCGAAGAACGTCAACTCGAGAGTCACGTTGGGTTGAGACTCCTTCATTCACTGTAACGCCCCCGATTTAATCGTACACTAATCATGCACGCAAATGTGTACGATCAAGATCAGGGACTCACGGGAAGATATCACAACACAACTCTAAAACATAAATAAGTCATACAAGCATCATAATACAAGCCAGGGGCCTCGAGGGCTCGAATACAAGTGCTCGATCATAGACGAAGTCGTGGAAGCAACAATATCCGAGAATGCACATAAGTTAAACAAGTTGCCATAAGATGGCTAGCACAAACCGGGATACGATCGAAAGAGGCGCAGCCACCGCCTGGGATCCTCTTAACTACTCCCCGGTCGTCGCCGGGCCGGCTGCACGTAGTAGTAGGCACCTCAAGTGTAGTAGTCGCCATCGACGGTGGCGTCTGGCTCCTAGGCTCCATCGTCTGCAGTTGCGACAATCGAGTAGAGATAGGGGGAAAGGGGAAACAATGCAACCGTGAGTACTCATCCAAAGTACTGCAAGCAAGGAGCTACACTACATATGCATGGATATATGTGTAAAGGGCCATATCGATTGGACCGAATCGCAGAATGCCGTAATAAGAGGGGGATAGCTAGTCTTATCAAGACTACGCTTCGGTCACCTTCGCCTTGCAACAGGTAGAAGAGGGTAGGTTGAAGTCCTCCAAGTAACATCACATAGCAATAATCCTACCCGTCGATCCCTCCTCAAATCCACGAGAGAGAGCGACCACCGGTTGTATCCGCACTTGGAAGGGTGTGTTTTATTAAGTATCCGGTTCTAGTTGTCATAAGGTCAAGGTACAACTCCAAGTCGCCCCTGTTCAAGATCACGGCTATTCAATAGATTAACTTCCCTGCAGGGTGGACCAACTTACCCAAAGACGCTTGATCCCATTTGGCCGGACACACTTTCTGGGTCATGCCCGCCGCGGAAGATCAACACGCCGCAGCCCCACCTAGGCTCAACAGAGAGGCCAAAGACGCCGGTCTAAACCTAAGCGCCAGCAGGGTCCGGGGCCCATCGCCTCGAGCACACACTGCACGCTATGCGTCTGTGCCGGAAGCAGACCTAGCCTAGTGGCGTTCAGTCCAATCCGGCGCGCCGCTCGACGACGTCACGAAGTGCCGGGCGATACCACGACTCCGGATACCCATAACTACTCTTGCGTAGATGGTTAGTGCGTATAGGCTCAGAGCCAACTCAGATCAAATACCAAGATCTCGTTAAGCGTGTTAAGTATCCATGAACGCCCGAGCAGGGCCGAGCCCACCTCTCTCCTAGGCGGTCTCAACCTGCCCTGACGCTCCGCCACAAAGATCCACTCGCGGGTGCTCCACCAGCCGACCCGACTTTAGTCTCCACATGTATCATGTATAAGTATATAGTATATACCCGAGATCACCTCCCGAGTGATCTCGGCCCAATAGTATAGCACAGCAGACGGACAAGAATGTAGGGCCACAGATGAAAATACTAGCATCCTATACTAAGCATATAGGATTGAAGGTAAAGGTATCAACAGTAGTAACAAGGACAGGCTATGCATCAAGATAGGTATAATGAGCAAGAACATGCTACACTACTCTAATGCAAGCAAGATAGAGTAGAATAGGCGATATCTGGTGATCGAGGGGGGGCTTGCTGGTTGCTCGGGTAAGAGAGAGGGTCGTCAACTCCGTAGTCGAATCAAGGCAGCAGAAGGCCGGTCTCGTAGTCTACCGGAGAGAAGAGGGGGAAGAAACAATGAATACCATGTAAACAGATGCATATCGATGCATGACAAGACAAGAAAGCGATGCTAGGCGTGCCCTAACGTGGTATGAGGTGGTACTGTTATGGGAAACATCCGGGAAAGTATTCCGGTGTTTAGCGTTTTTTGCAAAGGAGCCGGAGGGGAAAGTTGCGAGTTTGATAGGTTAGGGTGTGGCGGACGAGCGGATTACGATCCGGAATCGCCTCGTCGTTCGAGCAACTTTCATGTTGAAAATATTTTAATCCGAAAGTTACTGATTAAAAGTTATGACTTTCTAAAGATTTTATTAATTTCGGAATTTAATTAATTATTTAATTAATTCAAAATAGATTAATGACATCAGCATGATGTCATGTTGACATTAGCAACAACAGAGTTGACTTGGTCAACTCCGACAGTGGGTCCCACCTGTTAGGGTTTGTTTAACTAATTAACAGTAGTTAATTAGGGTAACTATTTATTAGGTTAATTAACCTTAATTAGTTAAACTAAACATGATTAATTAAGTTAATTAATTAATTAATTAATTTTATTATTAATTATTTATTTATTATATATATATTTTTAATATTTTTTTAATTCCTTTTTTTTCTTAAAACCGTTTTGGGGCGGGGCCCCTAGTCAGTGGCCTAGAGGCCATTGTGGCGGAAAGAAGTGGCGCCGATGCCCAGCCCGCCGTAGCGCCGGCCAGGGACGAGGCCACGGCGAGGGCGCGGGCTATGCCGGGACGCACGCAGCGTGGTCGAAGCGGGTTTCGGCCGGGTCATACTGTCGCGGGCAGAGCCCGAGCGGCGGTGGCTAGCGCAGCAGAGACGGCGAGCAAGGCAAGGAGGGAAAGAGAGGCCGGGGGTTGGCCTCACCGTGGTGTGTAGGGAACGGGGCAGTGGTGCTCGAGGTGGGGGTCGGGGACGACGGCGACGTTGGGGAGGAAGTCCGGCGAGGCAGATCGTCCACGGAGGCGAGCTAGCGGCGACGGGGTCGAGGCGAGGCGCCCCGGCGGTGGTGGTGATGGAGAGACGGGTCATGAGCGACGGGACGACGCATTCAGCTGAGTTCCGCCACGGCACGGTCACAGACGGGCGGCACCGTGCGGAGGCGTCGGGGACTCAGCGGGCGGAGTCGAGTGGCATCGTTAGCGGCGTGGACGGCGAAGGCTGGGCAAGACGTGGCCGGGCGGTGCCGCTGGGCGGCGCGGGTCCGGCGCGGGCCTTGCCGGGAGTGGAGTGGGGAGGCGGAGCGATTAGGCGGTAGAGGACGGCGATGGCGGCGGGCCGGGCGATGTCGGGTCCGAGGGGACGGGGTCGGGAGAGTTTCATCCCGATCCAGATCGGGATCGAGGGAGAGGGGAGGAGGGCGTGGGGAGCGAGTGGGGGGGAGTGGGTGCGATGGGCTAGGGTTCCTGTCGGTGGGGGGTTATTGAGGGGTTAGGTGGGCCGGACCGGTTGGGTGGCCAGCTGGGCTGAGGCCCAGCACGGGGGGGGGGGGGGTGGCCCTTGATTTATTTTTGTTAGTTTGTTTTTCTGCCCTTTTTTTATATTTACTCTTTCATGTTTTATTTTAGTTACATTTATTTTAGTTTTAGCAAAATATACACTTAGCACCTAAATTAGTATTTCAACTTAGTCCACGGTCACAAAAAGGTTTAACCCCCAAATAAAATAGTTTTGTATTTTATAAAATTCAAAAGGCATTTATCTAGTTGTTTTAGCTACTGCTTAAACCATTTTAGTGCATTCAAACATTTTATAAAAGTTTGGTTTCTTCACCTTAATTGCATGTGCATTATTTGCCACCGTTTGGACTTTTTAGTTTTGACATTTGAAAACTTTACTAGTTTGACTTTATTTTATATTTGAATTCTGAATCGGTTTTGTACTATCGGGTCGTGATTAACAACAATAATCGATGTGACGTGGCATCATTAGGTGAGAGTTACTGTAGCTTAATTATCCGGGCGTCACAATTCTCCTCCACTACAAGAAATCTCGTCCCGAGATTTAAGAGGTAGTGTAAGGGGGAAAGTTTGGTAATGAATCTGGGAATCTTTTCGCTCTTGGTTCTCCTCGAAGAGGTCGATCCATTACATTGATTTCTTCATTCCTCTGTTTCAGGTCCTCATGATGAAGTCTACTCTTTTCTTCGGGAACTCCATCGTACTTACGAAAAGATTTAGGGGGCAAACTCGGGAAGGTCGAAGCACATGTTAGGTACCTAGGGGCTATCTCAGTGAATGAGGCCTAGAGGCATCTCTCGAGTTGAAATCCAAGAAAGACTTCGAGAGCAAGTTAAGAAGGTGCAATAAGACGTTTCAAGCGGATAGGTAATCGTTCGTTGTCTGGAACATAGTGTGAAAGGGTTGAGCAACGAAAAATAATATTAATGTCGATACCGTAATAGATCACTAGGACAAGGGGCCCGTGAATTACATACGAGTCCACGCTACGAGGAATAACTTTGGGAATAGGGGTGTACAGGACAGTCAGGTTTTCGATCCTGTGGAACTGTGGGTTATGGGCCCACCATGTGGTTTTTTTAGTAGGAGCGGTGACATCTTTCACGGTCATGATAGCAAGGCAAGTCGAGAGTACCACGCCGCTTATGTTGGCAACAACGTTGGTACCAAGGGCGAGGGACGAAGAGAACCATTTTCCTGCTCGTTGAACGAGGCAGACCAATAGGCAAAGTTCTCGTCCATCGGTGGCTACCGGAATGTCATCAACAATGGTAACAGGGTCTTGCTGACAGAATTGTACACGAGGTGTTTACATAAGCAGGGAAGTATTACTGCTTATATAATATAGATCACAAGAAGGTTTAAACAAACCAATGGAAAGGAAAAGTGGTTATCATATTTAATCAAAACAATGGAAAGAAAAATGTGTTAAAGCACATAATTCAAGGGCATATCCTTCCGAAGGACAAGCAGAGCATGATATCCATGACAGGATATAATGTAGAAAACTTTTCAGGTAGGGGAGAGAAATTTTATGACATTACCCATACAGCGGTGTTTGGATAGTTTAGCAGGAAACATTTAGCATTGGCTTCAAATTGTCCTTGTTGAAAATCGGAGTACCACAAACATGCTTCGAGATAGCATTGCATGGTCTTCAAGCAAAGTTTAGACTTTGGAAACAAAAAGGGTCCATCAGGAAGAACTTATAGAATAAGTCTTACAATTTCCTCATGGAAGAAAGGATAGCCTGACTGAAAAGGAAACCATAACAATAGGGCCTCCGGCCAGGTGTGCTAGGCATGACATCACCTTACTGGGTCATATAAAGACCAATGTTGTGACTCTTGGAAAATGTTCCAACATCATATCAGATTCATATCTAATCGGTGTCAAAATACCTCAGACTCAGGATGCCTGAGAGGAAAAGGTGTAATACAATTACAAGATGATATTGTAAAATTCTCGAGAAATGAACTACGGGAGCAAGTTCTGAAACAAGAGCTCATCATTAAATCAAGGAGATGATGAGGGGGTAGCTGATGGAATTAGCGAGAATCCTCGAGATTTCCAAAAAGGTGGATTTCCACAGTTATGTGAACAAGGAGATAACATTTGTCGGATCAAATGATAAAATGGTGTATGCTCGAGGAGAACATACACAGTTAAACATTGGATGAGAGGTGCATCCGAAATATGGGCTGGGTTGCACGACCAACGTCGGAATATGATTCAATAATCAATAATAAGAATGAACAACCGACCATTAACTTCAAAGCAATAGGGTCGCTAGAAGGGCAGAATCCAAACAAAGACTGCTCACTTGTTGGTACCCCGGTCGGAATCAACACGAGGACCATGAAAGAGTGGTGATGGTGACTAGTATCACTATACCAAGAACTCTTTAAGAGGTGGAGCAGTCCTCACAACATCCTTGATACTAAAAGATGGTAATACTCCAAGGTAAAGAAGAACAAATGCTAGATAGCAGGGAGCTCAAGGTATAACACAAAACACGAACAAGTTTGTGTTGAACGGAAGGCAATAAAGTGGTCAAAGTTAACACAAATCATCTGGGCAATGATGGTATTACTCATCAATAACTCAATTTACATCCTGTACGAGCTCAAAAGGTTGATGATGATCACGACAAATTTCTCGATAGATTTCAACAAGATGTAATCAATCGACGACATCAAGTCAAAGGAATGATGAAGCGGAAGGTTATTGGAACCATGGGTAGGACACAAACTTGATATCAAGCTTGTTGTTCAAGATGGAACGATATGATGAGCAAAGTCTCGTAAGCTTAGCTCATCGTCGAAAACTTTGCTCCAGGAAGGACCAGGTAGCACAGTTAAAAGTTGCACGATAATGATATGGCCGATCAGGCTAGGTATGACATGATCGAGTACAAACTCGGACTTAAAGAAGATTATCAAGAGTTTTTGAACCGTAGGGAAGACTCGGTTCAGTTTTCGGTGTTTTTTTGAGTGTTTAATAACTCAGAGCCCATGAAAACTGTAATAAGTGAGAATGTAGTACTTGATGAAGAACTCATAAGAAGTTATGCAGTTCCAAGATAATCTCGAGATACCAGGGGGGTAATACTCGAAGACGGATCACAATAGAGGTTGGACCGGGGTATTGATCCACAGAAGACAAGTGCTTACACTTGCATCGAAAATGGTATTTAAAGGAGAACATGGTCGGAACCACGATTGTAAAGGCCGGATCCCGTATATAAGAACTTATACCAAGGGAATAATTAATTTAAGAGAAGCTTTAATGATAAGATCTACATCGTGTCCATGGGCATGAACATAAAGTCCAAGGTCGACTCCCACTTCTCCAAAGGCATAACCTTTCATTCACTTCTCGCGTTCGATGAAGTTGCGGTGTTGAAATTTTATCCGCGAAACACCGTAAGAGTATGGCTCGTGAAAACTTTCGGGTTCACACGGTTTAGAGAAGGCATATGTTCAACCCATAGGGGCTTCTGAGAAACATACACCACAAGTTTCAAGAGTAAATAACACAAGCCCGAAAGCAGAGCATGGTTGGCCAAGCAGAGGATACAACTTAACAAAGGCATTATGTATCCGGGGAAGAACTCACAAAGTGATCAAATGTGAAAGACACTGTCGGATAACAATCCAAAAATGGATCGGGTGATCCACAATGGAGCTGATGTGAGTATCGGTACTCCATCAGAGGAAGAAAGAATGCACGAGCATCATATTATAGAACATCGGAATAATTCGATGTTTAGATTAACCAAGGAATTATGATTTCCAAAACAAAGGATCAGAAGCAGACGCTCTGATCAAGGATGGATAAGTTGTATAGACCAAAGGCACAATTGACGACAAATAGTTTGGTCGAGAACCAGCTCATGTTCAAAATGACGCCCGAAAGGTGAAAGATAATCCTAGGACCCGACTGATGATTGTGAACATTCACAACGTATTGAATCAACGGACTCAAAAATGATGGTGACGAAGGATGCCAATATGATTACTATACTTATGGGATCAATCATAATGAAAGTAAACAAGAAATTCCAGAGCAATAGGTTGCTGAGGATTTTCGGAATATCGAATGGTATTTCGAAGACTTTTGTGTAACACATGAACAAGTGGGGGATGAGCGGATACTCAACAAGTGCGAGAATTAACCGTAGGGGTATTCAGGTGTCAATGAACAGCGTGACAGTAAGCTCAAAGGATTATCGAAACATCGATGAGTGTTTCGGGGTAACTTGTAATAACAAGACCAACTGGGGATGAATGTAAGAATAACAACTTCAAGTAGTTATCCATAAGGGCTGACGGTGGAAGGGGAATTGCAAACGCAATGAACACAAGTTCTCGGGTTAATAGCGGAGAGTATCTTCAGGGTCTTCACGTGCAGTAGACGATCAACAGTAATAAGGGGCTCTCCGGGTGAAAGCGATAACGAGATCCTAATGTTAGATTTAGCAAAATTCATTTAACCCGAATATAAGAGAGTTCAGAATCCCAGAGTAAAGGTCGAGGAGTAAAAGATCCTAGTACCACCCAATGGCGACGTGGGCCCGTAAGGCACACAACCATGTTAGTAAAAGTTTTGTAATGTCTAGACTCGACTTCGGCCAAGGAGTGTGGAAGGGGGATTCCTACAGGCAGTCGGCTCTGATACCAACTTGTGACGCCCCCGATTTAATCGTACACTAATCATGCACGCAAATGTGTACGATCAAGATTAGGGACTCACGGGAAGATATCACAACACAACTCTAAAACATAAATAAGTCATACAAGCATCATAATACAAGCCGGGGCCTCGAGGGCTCGAATACAAGTGCTCGATCATAGGCGAAGTCAGCCGGAAGCAACAATATCTCGAGAATGCATATAAGTTAAACAAGTTGCCATAAGATGGCTAGCACAAACCGGGATACAGATCGAAAGAGGCGCAGGCCTCCCGCACGATCCTCCTAACTACTCACAGTGCGTCGTCGCTGGGCTGCACGTAGTAGTAGGCACCTCCGGTGTAGTAGTCATCATCGACGGTGGCGTCGCTCACAGGCTCCATCGTCTGCTGCGCAATCGAGTAGAGATAGGGGGAAAAGGGGAAACAATGCAACCGTGAGTACTCATCCAAAGTACTGCAAGCAAGGAGCTACACTACATATGCATGGATATATGTGTAAAGGGCCATATCGGTGGACCGAAGCTGCGAGAATGCCGAATAAGAGGGGATAGCTAGTCTTATCAAGACTACGCTTCGTCACCTTCGTCTTTGCAAATGTAGAAGAGGGTAGGTTGAAGTCCTCCAAGTAACATCACATAGCAATAATCCTACCCGCGATCCCTCCTCATATCCCCGAGAGAGAGCGACCACCGTTGTATCCGCACTTGGAAGGGTGTGTTTTATTAAGTATCCGGTTCTAGTTGTCATAAGGTCAAGGTACAACTCCAAGTCGTCCTGCTACCGAAGATCACGGCTATTCGAATAGATTAACTTCACTGCAGGGTGCACCAACTTACCCAAAGACGCTTGATCCCATTTGGCGGACACACTTTCTGGGTCATGCCCGCCGCGGAAGATCAACACGTCGCAGCCCCACCTAGGCTCAACAGAGAGGCCAAGACGCCGGTCTAAACCTAAGCGCAGGGTGCAGGCCCATCGCCTGAAAGCACACCTCGCACGTTACGCCTGTGACCGAAGCGCAGACCTAGCCTAGTGGCGTTCGATCCAATCCGGGCGCGCCGCAGCTTTCGATTCTTGGCGTCCACGAAGTGCCGGCGATACCACGACGCCGGATACCGATAACTACTCCCGCGTTGATGGTTAGTGCGTATAGGCTCGTAGCCAACTCAGATGAAATACCAAGATCTCGTTAAGCGTGTTAAGTATCCGCATGAACGCCGAACAGGCCAGCCCACCTCTCTCCTAAGCGGTCTCAACCTGCCTGACGCCCGCCACAAAGATCCACTCATGGTGCTCCACCAAATGACCCGACTTTAGTCTCCACATGTATCATGTATAAGTATATAGTATATACCGAGATCACCTCCCGAGTGATCTCGGCCCAATAGTATAGCACAATGACGGACAAGAATGTAGGGCCACAGATGAAAATACTAGCATCCTATACTAAGCATATAGGATTGAAGGTAAAAGGTATCAACAGAGTAACAAGGACGGGCTATGCATCGGGATAGGTATAACGAAAGCATTAAAATGCTACACTACTCTAATGCAAGCAGTATAGAGTAGAATAGGCGATATCTGGTGATCGAGGGGGGCTTGCCTGGTTGCTCCGGCAAGAGAGAGGGGTCGTCAACTCCGTAGTCGAACTGGGCAGCAGCGTGGCTTGGTCTCGTAGTCTACCGGAGAGAAGAGGGGAAGAAACAATGAATACCATGTAAACAGATGCATATCGATGCATGACAAGACAAGAAACGATGCTAGGCGTGCCCTAACATGGTATGAGGTGGTACCGGGTAAGGGGGGAAACATCCGGGAAAGTATTCCCGGTGTTTCGCGTTCAGCGAAGGAGCGGAGGGGGAAAGTTGCGAGTTCGATAGGTTAGGGGTGTGGCGGACAAACGGATTGCGTATCCGAATCGTCTCGCTGCTCCGAGCAACTTTCATGTTGAAAATATTTTAATCCGAAAGTTCTGATTAAAAGTTATGACTTTCTAAAGATTTTATTAATTTACGGAATTTAATTAATTATTTAATTAATTCGAAAAACAGATTAATGACATCAGCATGATGTCATGCTGACATCAGCAGTCAACAGAGTTGACTTGGTCAACCTGACAGGTGGGTCCCACCTGTTAGGGTTTGTTTAACTAATTAACAGTAGTTAATTAGGGTAACTATTTATTAGGTTAATTAACCTTAATTAGTTAAACTAAACATGATTAATTAAGTTAATTATTTAATTAATTAATTAATTAATTTTATTATTAATTATTTATTTATTATATACATATTTTTAATATTTTTTTAATTCCTTTTTTTCTTAAAACCGTTCTAGGCGGGGCCCCCTAGTGAGTGGCCTAGAGGCCATTGCGGGGCGGGTGCTAGCGGGCGCTGATGCCCAGCCCGATTGGGCGCTTGCCCAGCCCGCCTGGGGGCGCCAGCCAGGGACGAGGCCACGACGAGGGCGCGGGCTATGCCGGGACGCCAGCAGCCGTGGTCGAGCTGGCTCGGCCGAGGCAATGTGAGCCCGAAGCGGCGGTGGCTGCGCTAGCAGCAGAGACGGCGAGCAAGACAAGGAGGGAAAAAGAGGCCGGGGGTTGGCCTCACCGTGGTGTGTAGGGAACGGGGCAGTGGTGCTCGAGGTGGGGGTCGGGGACGACGACGACGTTGGGGAGGAAGTCCGGCGAGGCAGATCGTCCACGGAGGCAAGCTAGCGGCGACGGGGTCGAGGCGGAGGCGCTCCGGGCGGTGGTGGTGATGGAGAAACGGGGTCGCGAGCGACGGGGATGACGCATTCCAGCGGGTTCCGGCCACGGCACGGTCACAGACGGGGCGGCGCCGGTGCGGAGGCGTCGGGGACTCGGCGGGGCGGAGTCGAGTGGCATCGTTGGCGACGTGGACGGCGAGCGCGCACGTGGCCGGCGGTGCCGCAGCGGGGCGGCGCGGTCCTGCACGGGCCTTGCCGGGAGTGGAGTGGGGAGGCGGAGCGATTGGGGCGGTAGAGGACGGCGCAATGGGCGGGCCGGGCGATGTCGGGTCCGAGGGGACGGGTCGGGAGGTTTCATCCCGATCCGGATCGGGATCGGGGAGAGGGAGGAGGGCGTGGGGAAGGCGAGTGGGGAAGTGGGTGCGATGGGCTAGGGTTCTGTCGGTGGGGGTTATGGAGGGGTTAGGTGGGCGGACGGTTGGGTGGCCAAAGGTGAGGCCCAAAGACCAGAGGTGGCCCTTGATTTATTTTGTTAGTTTGTTTTTCGCCTTTTTTATATTTACTCTTTCATGTTTTATTTTAGTTACATTTATTTTAGTTTTAGCAAAATATACACTTAGCACCTAAATTAGTATTTCAACTTAGTCCACGGTCACAAAAAGGTTTAACCCCCAAATAAAATAGTTTTGTATTTTATAAAATTCAAAAGGCATTTATCTAGTTGTTTTAGCTACTGCTTAAACCATTTTAGTGCATTCAAACATTTTATAAAAGTGTGGTTTCTTCACCTTAATTGCATGTGCATTATTTGCCACCGTTTGGACTTTTTAGTTTTGACATTTGAAAACTTTACTAGTTTGACTTTATTTTATATTTGAATTCTGAATCGGTTTTGTACTATCGGGCCGTGATTAACAACAATAATCGATGTGACGTGGCATCATTAGGTGAGAGTTACTGTAGCTTAATTATCCGGGCGTCACATTCACTTTGGACAGCCTATCCCAGATAAGCTTAGCAGTTTCCAAAGCACTCACTCTTCCATATTGCCCTTTGCTCAGATGACCACATATGATGTTCTTCGCTTGAGAATCGAATTGCTTGAATCTCTTCACATCAGCAGCATTTAGAGAAGTTGTGACTGAGGGAACACCATTTTCCACAACATACCAGAGATCGTTGTCAATTGCCTCAAGATGCATTTGCATCTTATTCTTCCAGTAGGGGTAGTCCGTCCTATCGAAGGTAGGACACCCAGCAGATACCTTCATTATACCTGCGGTCGACATAACTAAAACTCCAGGCGGTTAAACCAAAATCACACAGAACAAGGGAGTACCTTGCTCTGATACCAATTGAAAGTGCACTATATCGACTAGAGAGGGGGTGAATAGGCGATTTTTATGAATTCTTCACAGAGGAATTTCAGGGTGAGGAAATTCCTAAGTGAATAACTACTTGCAGTGGAATAAGTACTCAGATGTAAACATAACAGAACACAAGCATGGTCATCATGATGAAATGAAAACAAGCACAGAGTATAGAAAGCGTAAACATAGGATAAAACAGGATGAAGACAAACAGACTGAAGAAATTGAACTGAGGAAATTGAGAAAGTCTTCAGTCAAAGTCTTCAAACATATATGAACAAGCACACAACAACCTTAATGAGGGAATGAAAGAGTTGAGGAAATAGAACCAGTAGGCTTGGTGAAGGCAATGATTTGGTAGACTAGTTCCAACGGCTGTGATAGTTGTACGTCTGGTTGGAGCGGCTAGGTATTTAAACCTGAGGACACATAGTCCCGGAAACACAGTCCTCACCGTATTCTCCTTGAGCTAAGGTCACACAGACCTCTCCCAATCACTCGTGGTAAGTCTTCAGGTGACTTTCAAACCTTCACAAAATCGGTCACTCGGCGATCCACAATTTCCTCTTGGATGCTCTAGACCATGACGCCTAACCGTCTGAAAGATGCACAATCTTCAAAGGTAACAAGCGTCGGATCCACGTAGGATCAATCTCTTTAGTGATGCTCAATCACTTTGGGTTTGTAGGTGTTTGGGTTTGGGTTTCCTCACTTGATGATTTTCGCTCAAAGTCCTCGGAGGATGGGATGCTCTCAAATGACAAGTGTCAGTTTCTCTCGGAGCAGCCAACCAGCTAGTGGTTGTAGGGAGCAACTATTTATAGCCAAGGGAGCAGCCCGACATGATAAGACATAAATGCCCTTCAATGATATGACCGTTAGGTGGGTAGATATTTTGGGACAGCTAGCGTGTAGCACATCAACGGTCGGACATTTGAGGCTCAAATTTCTCAGGGCTATCATGTTCCTCACTTGTAGGCAATCCGCACTGGCGAATTCCTAACTCCTCAGTCAGAACAAATTCCTCAGTGACCAGAAGAACTTCATCTCTGTCACTGAAGAAATTGACTGAACTGTATGAGATTTTCAATGGCTTCACTCGAAGGGATTGGTAGGTGTAGGATTTTGAGTTGAGCATCACATGGAAATTTTTCCTTAGTATTTCCTCGACCCCCTTTAACAGTTGTAAGTGCATCTAGTGCCCCTTAGTGATTTTGGTGTATTGAAGACTTATAGGTTAAGGGACTAATGCGTTTATGAGTGTACACATGTCTATAAGTCTATCAGGAGTTTGATATTCACAGAGAAAGTCGAATTCTAAAAGGAAGTTCTTCGATCAAGACTTTGATATTCTCAAGAATTTCGAAGACTTTGAAAGTGAAGAAATTGGTGTGACCTTGAAGACTTGGTATTCATTTGAGGAACATGAAGCGTGAAGACTTTTGTTTTCGTAGTTTCGCTTTCTCTTTCTTGAATCATAGGAAACACCATACCGTTAAAGGGGTCGAGGAAATACTAAGGAAAATTTCCATGTGATGATGAACTCAAAATCCTAAACCTCCCAATCCCTTCGAGTGATGCCTTTGGAAATCTCATACAGTTCAACAATTTCTTCAAAGGATGTGAGACAAAGTTCTTCCGGTCGCCGAGGAATTTGTTCTGACCGAGGAGTTAGGAATTCGCCAAAGGCGGATTGCCTACACAAAGGAGGAACATGATAGCCCCGAGGAATTTGAGAGTCAAATTTCCGACCGTTCTTTGTCTTCTTGGCACCTGTCCCAAAGTATCTTATCTACCTAACGGTCATATCATTGAAGGCCATTTATGTCTTATCATGTCGGGCTGCTCCCTAGGCTATAAATAGCCGCCCCCTACAACCACTAGCTGGTTGGCTGCTCCGAGAGAAACTGACACTTGTCATTTGAGAGCAACCCATCCTCCAAGGACTTTGAGTGAAAATCATCGAGTGAGGAAAAACCCAAACCCAAACACCTACAAACCCAAAGTGATTGAGCATCATCAAGAGATTGATCCTCGTGAGATCCGACGCTTGTTACCTTTGAAGAATGTGCTTCTTCCGCACGGTTAGGCGTCATGGTCTAGAGCATCCAAGAGGAATTGTGGATCACCGAGTGACCGAAGTCTGTGAAGGTTTGGAAGTCGCTCAAGACTTATCACGAGTGATTGGACGAGGTCTATGTGATCTTAGTTCAAGGAGAATACGGTGAGGACTTGGTGTCCCGAGCTGCGTGCTCGGGCGATCGGGTGTCCGGAACGTGTGTCCTCGAGTTTAAATACTCAAGCTCCAACGAGACGCATAACTAAGACAGCTGTTGGAACCGGTCTACCAAATCATTGTCTTCACCAAGCTTATCGTTCTATTTCCTCAACTCTTTCATTTCCTCATTATCGTGTTGAGTGATTGTTCACATCTGTGTTTGAAGACTTTGATCAAGACTTTCTCAATTTCCTCGGCCCAATTTCTTCACCGCTTTGTCTTCATCTTGTGTTATCCTCGATTACGCTTTCTCAACTATGTGCTTGTCTTCATTTCATCATGATGACTATGTCCGTGATTCTCGTTATGCTTACTCGAGTACTTATTCATTGCAAGTAGTTCTTCGCTAAGGAATTTCCTCGCAAATTCCTCAGTGAAGAATTCATAAAAATCGCCTATTCACCCCCCCTCTAGTCGATATAACGCACTTTCAATTGGTATGAGAGCAAGGTACTCCCTTGTTCTGTGTGATTTTGGTTTAACCACGTGGAGTTTTAGTTATGTCGACCGCAGGTATGATCAAGGCCTCTGTTGGCTGTCCTACCTTCGATGGGACAGACTACCCTTACCAGAAGAATGAGATGCGAATGCATCTTGAGGAATTGATAACGATCTCTGGTATGTTGTGGGAAATGGTGTTCCCACTGTCTCACCCTCACTGAACACTACCGATGTGAAGAGATTCAAGCAACTCGATTCTCAAGCAAAGAATATCATATGTGGCCATCTGAGCAAAGGACAATATGGAAGAGTGAGTGCTTTGGAAACTGCTAAGCTTATCTGGGATAGGCTGTCCAAAGTAAATGAAGGTGTCTCAACTCAGCGTGACTCTCGAGTTGATGTTCTTCGCAACCTCTTCAACCGCTTAAAAAGACTTGACAATGAAAATGTTCAACAAACCTTCGATTGCCTCACTGGCATCTCAAATGAGCTTCAAGCACTTGGTGCCACTGACATCATCGACCATGAGGTGGTGAAGAAATTGTTGAGATCGCTTGATTCCTCATTTGATACTCTGGCACTGATGATACAAGAACGCGTTGACTACAAGTCACTAGATCCCGCTGATATCCTCGAGAGGCTAAATACTCATGAGTTCAAGCTTGCTGAAAAGAGAGATCTCTATGGTTCGAGCTATGGCAAATCACGTGCCCTGAAGGCCAAGGTTGTGTATGAATCTGAATGTGAAGATTCTGGTAGTAGCCTTGGTGATCCTGAAGATTTGAGCCAGGAGCTAGCACTGCTCGTGAAGAAGTTCCAGAAGTTCTCAAGACGTGGTCGCTTTGGAAAATCCTCAAGGAGCAGTGATCCCTCATCCAAAGGACTATAAGAGAAGGCTATGCCACAAATGCAAGAAACTTGGTCACTATATTCAAGATTGTCCTCGATGGGAAAAGGAATTAAAGAAGAAGAAATACAAGGATTACAGTTAATGACGCTAAGAAGAAGAAGAAATCGTTAAAATCTTCATCATCAAAATCCTCAAGTCTTCATCTCACAAGAAGGGCAGCTCCAAGAAGGCTCGGGCATTCATTGGCAAGGAAATGGACTCTGAAGCTGAATCGAGGAACATGAGGAAGAGGAGGCATCCGAGGAGTCCGAGTCCGTGTGGCGAGTCTGCTCGCCATCTGCATTCGTCAGCAAGTCCATCTTCAGCTCTGAAGAAACTGACCTCACCAACAAGGCTGATGAAGATAATGATGACTACGCTCCCACCTATTGCTTCATGGAAAAGGGTGCAAATGTACTCAAATATACCTCCTCTGAATCTAGTGAGAATGAATCTGATTAAGACCTCAAGCCCAACTACTCTAAACTTGCTAAGATTGCTGTAAAACAACAAAGGGCTTTTGAAAAGGTTCAAAACATGCTAGATAAAAGTGATGATATGTTGGGTGAAGAAATGGATCGCACTAAAGCCCTGACTGAAAATCTTCAGAGACTTCAGTCTAGGTTTGACAAATTTTCAAGGTCATCATAACACTCTCTTGTCTCGATCATGAGAAGCTTTCTTATGAATTTCTTCAAAGAAAGCAAGATCTTGAGAAGCTAAGAGTGAGTTATGAAGATCTTCAGAAGGAGCGCGATTCATTGCTTGCTCAACAAATCAGCGCTTCTCAGGAAGAATTTGTTCCTCCATGCTTAAAGTGCATTGAACGTGAATCTGCTAATTCTTCACCTGAATGTTCAAATGCTTCAATTGTTACAAATTCTTCACCTGCCTCTACAATCACTAATTCCTCATCTGAGGACATTGCTAGTATCACTGACGATGCAGGGCTGAAGGAATTGTACATGACAGGCATGTACAAATGCCTCAAAGGGCATCGACTCTTTGTGATGTTCTTAAAAGCAGATCCTCAACAAAACCCTAGGAAAGAGGGTATTGCCTTTGAGAGGAAACTCAATGCCGATGGAACATATTGGAAGCCCGAGCAAGACCCCAAAACCTCATGGGTTGCTGCAAAGGGACCTCCAGTTGATCCATCCAACTTATCCGGCTTTACATGTGAATCTCCTCATTCTTCCGATGAGTCATTTGACTCCAACTATAAACTGTTCAAAAATCGAATGGTGAAGTATTTGCTAGATATGTTGGCACTAATTGCAGGAACGGTTCTCCTATGAAGAAAATCTGGGTTCCCAAGAAGTGCCTTGAAAGTCTTCGTGTGAATGTCCTCATGACACCACCGTGAAGAATAGGAACCCCAGATCAAACTCTTCATATGGACCAAATTCTTCATATGGATCCAATCCTCATACGGACCAAATTCCTCACATGGATCAAATTCCTCAAAAGGATCAAAGTCCTCATATGATTATCATCATGCTAACAACTCTGTTTCGCAGGGTAGAGCTAAGGGCTATGGATATGTGCATTATTCTTCAAACCATTATGTTCATAAGTCCTCGAAGAATTTCTCTGCTTATTCATATGCTTACCCTAACCCCTCGTATGTGAAACGAAATGGATTGGCTTCTATGCCACCATTCTCATATGGAGCTCGTAGAGTGATGAACTCTTTGCCACCCCATCAGACGTGGGTGGTGTAGAAAAAGAACTAATCTCTTCTGCAGGGTCAGGTCTCCAAACATGCTTTAACGTCTGAAGAATTTGCTGGGGGCCTGACAAAAATGCCTGAAAGGACGCAGGCGAATCATGAAGAAATGAACCTTCATTTCACACGTCCTCATACTGCTATATCTGTTTTACTGCTTGATGAAATTCATCTGATGAATTTGATATCATATTCTTCACTTTTGAAGTATATGAGTTCGTAAGATGCACTAATTCATCTGCAGGATGATCTTCCCAAAGCCACTGAATGGGTCCTCGATAGTGGATGTACAAATCACATGACTGGTGACAAGAATCTATTGATGGATGCTCCCTTATCACCGTCGCATCTGAAGCATATCATCTTTGCTGACAAAGGCAAAAGTGAGGTATTGGGTCTAGGTAAGGTTGCGATCTCTAAGGACATACACATGGACAAAGTCATGCTTGTTGAGTCCTTAGGATACAACCTCATGTCAGACTCAATGCTTTGTGATCTTGATATGGTTGTTGTCTTTGGCAAGTATCGTTGTGTTGTGATCATGGAAGCTGACAATTCCAAAGTCTTCGAAGGCTTTAGGAGAGGAGTCTTCTATATTTTTGCTTTCTCTACAGACCACAACCAGCCGTGTGCCTACTTGCAAAAGCTTCGTATAGGCTGGCTATGGCATCGACGACTTGGTCACGCAGGCATGAGGAATTTGCACACGCTTGCTAAGAAGAAGCATGTCATTGGCATTGAGAATGTCAAATTCCTCAAGGATCACTTGTGTGGAGCCCGTGAAGTCGGAAAAATGACCAAGGCCAAGCATCCAGCGAAGACTATCATGACCACTACTCGTCCATTCGAATTGCTTCACATGGACCTCTTTGGTCCTAATCATTACTTAGCAGTCACTAATGATGCATCTCTATATGGCTTTGTTATTGTTGATGATTACTCTCGTTACACATGGGTACACATTGTTACTTACAAACATGAAGTGCGATGAAGTCTTCAAACGATTCTCCTCGAGGGCTTCAACCAACTTTGGTGTGAAGATCAAGCACATTAGGAGTGACAATGGAACTGAGTTCAAGAATACTGGTCTTGATGACTATCTTGTTGAACTTGGTATTACTCATGAGTTATCTGCTCCCTATACTCCTCAGCAAAATGGCGTCGTGGAGCGCAAGAATGTAACTCTTGTTGAGATGGCTCAGACTATGCTTGATGAATACAAAACACCTCGTCGTTTTTGATTGATGCAATTGATACCGCGTACACGTCATCAACAGAGTATATCTTCACAAATTCTTCAAGAAGACTGCCTATGAACTCCTCAACGACAAGAAACCCAATGTGAGTTATTTCAAAGTCTTGATTGCTAAATGTCGGATTAGAGATCCTCATCACAATGCTAAATTTGCACCGAAAGCACATGAAGGTTTTATGCTTGGTTATGAAAGGACTCGCACACCTCTGAGTCTTCAACAACGCTCTTCACAAGGTTGTTGAAAGCTTGTAGATGTGCGGTTCGATGAAACTAATGGCTCGCAAAGAGAGCACCTACCTTCTGTGATAGATGAACCAAAGCACCGAGGACTCTATCAAGTTCAAAGGCGACTGAGGATGTCATTCCTACTGAAGAATCTGTTGAAGAATTCATTCCAGAACGCGAAGAACATCGAGCTAATGCACCTGAAGACAATGCTGAAGAAAATGGTGCTGAAAATGCTGATCAAGTTCCTCGACGACAACCAGCTCATCCTCGCGTTGCAAAAGAAGTGCAAGTTGAAAAGATCATCGATGACATTGATGCACCGTGTCCTCTCACACACTCAAAAGCTTCACATTTATCTAACTTTTGTGGGCACTATGCTTTTGTCTCTATCACGCAGCCCACTAAGGTAGATGAAGCATTTCGAGCCCGAGTGGATTCGTGCCATGCAAGAAGAATTACATCAGTTCGAGCTCAACAATGTCTCGTAATCGGTCAAACGTCCGGATCCTCGCAAGCATAATATCATTGGCACAAAGTGGATCTACCGCAACAAGCAAGATGAAAATGGCCTTGTGGTGAGGAATAAGGCACGACTTGTAGCTCAAGGCTACACACAGGTTGAAGGAATTGATTTTGATGAAACTTTTGCACTGTTGCTAGACTTGAGGCTATTCGCATATTACTTGCTTATGCTAACCATCATAATATCACTTTATATCAAATGGATGTGAAAAGTGAATTCCTCAATGGTAAGCTTGAGGAAGAAGTATATGTTGCTCAACCCCCAGGTTTTGAAGATCCAAAGAATCCTGACAAAGTCTTCAGACTCAACAAGGCCTTCTATGGCCTCAAGCAGGCCCCTCGGTCGTGGTATGATACTTTGAAGGAATTCTTCGTGAAGAATGGCTTCACACCCGGTTCACTCGACCCTACTATGTTTACTAAATCTTATGATGGTGAACTGTTTGTGTGCCAAATATACGTTGATGATATTATATTTGGCTGTACCGACCAACGTTATAGTGATGAATTTGCCTATTTGATGAGTGAATAATATCAAATGTCTATGATGGGAGAGTTGAAATTCTTCTTAGGTCTTCAAATTCATCAACAACGCAATGGCATATTCATATCTCAGTAGAAATACCTCAAGGATGTTCTGAGGAAATTCGGCATGCAAGATTGGAAAGGCGCTAAAATTCCTATGCCCACAAATGGCCATCTATGCACCGATGAAAATGGTATTGACTTGATCACAAGGTATACCGCTCCATGATTGGTTCTTTATTGTACTTATGTGCATCTAGGCCAGATATAATGCTTAGTGTTTGCATGTGTGCCCGATTTCAAGCTACACAAGGAATCACACCATAAGGTCAGTGAAGCATATTCTTCGATATCTAGCTCACACACCAACACTAGGATTATGGTACCCCAAGGGCTCTACTTTTGATCTCATTGGATATTTTGACTCGACTATGCTTTGGTGATCGTGTGGACCGCACGTCAACATCTGGTACTTGACATTTCCTCGGACGATCTTTGGTCTGTTGGTCCTCAAAGAAAACAGAATCATTATCACCGCTTCATCGCGGAAGTCGAGTACATTCTTCTTTGGTTCTTCTTGTGCTCAATTGCTGTGGATGAAGCAAACTCTCAAGGACTACAACATCAACGTGAAGAATGTGCCTCTCTCATGACAATGAGAGTGCCATCAAGATTGCTCACAACCCAGTTCAGCACTCGAAGACAAAGCACATTCAGATTCGTCATCATTTTCTTCAGCGATCATGTGTTGAAGGGAGACATCTTTATTGATCATGTGAAGATCAAGAACAGCTAGCCGGTATCTTCACAAAGCCCTTGGATGAGAAGAGATTTAGCAAGTTGTGGTGTGATCTAAATATCTTAGAATCTTCGAATGTTCTTTGGAAAGGACACACATCCTGACACTTATGCAAAATTGATGACTTAGATGTGCAACACATGAAGAAACGTTTTTCTTCAATCAATGAAGAATAACACTCTAAGTGTGAAGAAATTAATGAAGAAATTTGAATCTCAGTAACCCTCGACAATTGTAATGCGTGGTGTCTGAAATCATCATTCTTATACGGTGGGTCACGCCACCACCAAAGATGAAAATCTTCAATTTGAGTTTTGCCTCAGCTTTGACATTCTTCAGTTTTTAAAATTCTAAAACTTTGCAAAATCTTCACTGCTTTCCGCTGCTTTTTCTTCATTGGCTATATATATATATATATATATATATATATATATATATATATATATATATATATATATATATATATATATGTCCTCTGACATTCACTTATGGCTATTTCTTCAAGTTGCTTTTTCTGCTAAGTGAATGTGATCGGACCCTTCCCCATCTATGCTATACTCAACCCAATCTATTCACAAATTCTTTATGTGCGTTCTATTTGAAACTCGTTCAAAATCTTCACTGTGTCCTTTTCAGCTGAAGAAATTGCGAACGGAACTTTTAACTTATCTTATCCAAATTTTCGGCTTTGCCGCTCAAACCGTTCCGTATCACACGATAGACTTATCTATTCACCCACGATCTAACACGATCTCCACTTTTCAGTACATGGGTGACACATGTCAAGCGAATGAGAAGGGTCAAGGGCACGTTCGTCCTAAATCTTCGGGCGAACAGTTTTTCACTACGACTATAAATACCCCCTCTCCCCTTCCTCACTTCCTTTACTCTGCTCGTCCGCTCTCTCTCTCGCTCGAAGCTTCTCAAACCCTAGCGCCGCCGCTACTCCATCATCTCCGGTGAGGAAGAGCTTCACTGCCTCGACCTCGTCGCCGTCGTACTCGCGCCGGCCGCGGAAATCTTCACTCCGCCGCCACCGTAGCTGTCTTCCTCCGCCGAGTTAGGGCGTGGAAGATCTGAACTGACGAGCTTCAAATCTACACTTCTCAGTTCGTCGTGTTCTTCATCCAGGGTAATTAAAAGTTAATTTTACTGCCCTCCTTGATTCAAATTTTCTCTACAAAATCTTCAAAGATGTTTTATTCTTCAAATCCTCACACACAAAACACCTCACTAGTCATCTGTTCTTGATTCGTTTCTCTAAGCATCATTTTTCTTCAGGATTCCTCAATTGTGTGGATCCTCGATCTATACAACTCTGGAACCTAAGACAAAGAATGCTTAGTGAAATTCTTCAAGGCTCATCTGGTCAAATTCCTCGAACTTGTTCTTTTTGAAAAACCTTCTGAGAACACATATGACCTCTCCAAATTCCTTGCAACTATACTGCTCACGGTACTCATGTTCGATGCTTTGAATCACTAGGTTCTCATCAACTTAACTCATTTGCAGCGTTCCTCGAAGAAAAGTTGCATACTTCTTCAGAGAATTCGATTGTTCAAATTCCTCAACTGAAGAATATGGCAGACGGTAAGAAGCCACAGAAAGGAGGAAAGAGGCCTGAGGTCATGACTGCTTTTGAAATACCGGAGGACATCTATGCTGACTATTGCACACCTGACGAGGCTAAGTTCGGAAAGGAGAAAAAAATCAGCGCAAAGGTGCTTATCTGAGAGGATTGAAAGGAGATGGGCAAGAGAATGGAGGGAGTACATGTATGTTACTCCAAAGTATATGAAGAAATTCGCTCTAAATCCTCCATGCCCAAGAGCTCCATTGGCACCTGTCAAGAAGCAATTCCCACCAAAGATCAAGCGTGGTGAGGATTTTCCTGAAGAATGCGCCAAACGTCAAGCCAAGTTGGCGAGACAAGCCAAAGAAGCAGTGAGGAAATTCAATGAAGACTCTGCTACTAATGCTGCCACTGAGGCCTCTGTCAAGCCTAGAAAATCAATGGTAAATAAGCCCGCTCACAAGCCAAGTGCTTCACCAGCAATGCCCTCACGACCAGATTCTTCAAAGCCCTCACGGCCAGTTCCTCATGCTGCTCCTGCTCCTCCAAAATCCTCAGCTCCTCCTCCAAAGTCCTCAGCTGCTCCGGCAAAGTCCTCAAGACTGTACATCCGCCACGTGCCAAAGGATTGCAGGCATCTCTATCGCCTCTGGTGTCTCAGTGAGTTCCCCAGCTGCACCAAACTCTTCATCAGGCCCCACTCTGCTGAAGACAAAGGCAACGGCTGGTCGAGGTCCTCGGCCAAGTCCGAAGAAGAAACAGGTTGCCTTCCAAGTGCCATCTGACGATGAAGCTGATGATGATGAACTTGCAGAAATCATCAGAGACAGACAAGAAAGGGCCGCTAGAGCCAAAGGCACACCTGTGCCACTGCTTTTGGATCCAAGGGCAATCCTCAATTACATTGATCTCTGGCACAAGGATCCAGACACCCTATGCCTGATTTTCATTTGACTCTGGTCAAAGTCACATGTCACCCATTTCATCATGAAGAGAAATGGAAATTTGAGAAGGCGAGGCGGATCAAGAAGGCTCGATTCAGAAAGAGAAGTTCTCGAGGAAAAACGTTGTCAAAATGACAACCGATGAACTCCTCAAGATCCGATCTGAAATCAAAGCCCTCAGCGATGACTTCGATGCTTATTATGCTGATTGGCTAGGAGCCAAGTTCAGATTTGTCAACCTGACTAAGAAGTTCACCAATGTTGCAGCTCCAACGCAACAAGAAGTTCCTCAGGCTGGAGCCTCTGCTCGACCCTCTTGAAGAACATGCCAAGACTCACTGATGATTTTCAACTTGTCAAGAAAATGCTAGTTCCGAGGCTGATGACTCCATTCCATTTCTTTGAAGAAATTGCGGGGCATCCATTAGTGGTGCTCAAGAAAGCTGAAGAAGTCAGGAAAGCTGCATCGATTGCGAGGAAATTCAAACAGATTCCTCAGCTCCTCCCGCGCCTACACCAACTCCTATCCTTCCATCCGCATCAGATGTGAAGAAGACCAAGGCTGCAGAGCGAGCTGCAGTGAAGAAAAGGAAAGCATCAGCTGCTTCAGAATCTTCAGGTCCAAAGAAGATGAAGCATATGACAAGCTCGTTTAAAAATCCGATTGATGATGTTCCGATTTCCACCATACCATCAAAGGACCTTGTTCCTTTTGGTGAAGAATATGTGATCCCTAGCGGATCTGATGAAGAAAATCATTCTGCTGCTTCGTCAGAGCAGATTGATGAATAAATTGAAGTGGATGCGATCCCTTCACCACCTGTTGTTCCCTCGCCAATGCCTCAGTTCACAGCTAAAGAGGCTGGCGTTGAAGAAATTGAAGATGAAGACGTGGATATTGGATGCACTATGCTTGTGATGAATGATGACTTTTGGGAAAGTCAGCATCCCAATTCTCCACTCTTCACCCCAATACAACAAATACCTCAGTCCCCTGCACCAACCGTTCAGCTAGGCTCTGAAGAAACTCATCCCACCTCATCATGCATGAAGAAATTCCAGCCACTAGTCTTTGAAGAACACCTGCTTCTTGATCCTTTGAACACGCAGATCGCAAATGAAGAGGAACCGTAAAATCCTCGGCTGAAGAACACGAGATTGCGATTCCCGAGGTAGTGATGCAACTCACCGACACTCCTCTGCCAAAACCAAAGGATCCATTCTTGCGCAAGCAAATGTTCAAGGTGAAGACTTCTTTGGCGAGCATGTTTTCTTCATCGATTACAACCCTTATGATTCTGCCAGATAAGGAAGAGGCGTTTCTGGACTGCTAGTCAAGCCAACTTTTATTCCTCTGTGCTATTCGACAAAGACAAAGTCTTCGATCATGCACACATTCCTCACGTGGACATGGAATCTCTGCCAGGCTTCGAGCCAGTCCTCAGCGTTCTTCACGATGCTGGATTGCTGAATTTCTGCACTGACATCTGTGATTGGAATGAAGAACTCATTCTTCAATTCTATGCGACGCTGCACATCACAGGAAATTCTGAAGATGTGAACTCATGGGTGCTGGACTGGATGTCAGAAAATACTCACTACAAGGCACCAGCAACTGAATTGTTTCGTGCCCTCCCACTCAATCCTCCCCTTGATGGTGCTCGTTGCATCTACAACGAACCTGAGCTTACAGATCACTACATGCAAGTGCTGATGAAGCCTTTGAAGCCAGGGCAGGCCCCTCGAACCAAATTCCTCGTCAAGGAATTACTGTATGTGCCTCGGACTATCTATCGCATTACAGCGAAGACAATGAGTCCTATCAAAGGCCACGACTCAAATGATGAAGAAGTCGTTGGCATCATGAAGAATATGCTTTTCAATATCATTCATGGCGTTCATCAACTTCCATGATTTCTTCATGAGGACTCTCGCAAATATTGCTATGTCACCATTTGAGCTAAAGCCTTATGCACCATGGATTATGAGGTTCATCAGGACAAGGTCTTCACTCAATTACAAGGTTGATACTCTGAACCACTGCAGCTACTTGCCTCCGATTGAAGTCCTCAAACGGACATTTTCCTCGGTGATGACAAAGGCAAGGCAATGCTGTGATCGATGAAGGCATTCGTCCATTGGATGGTCAATTTCGCAAGGCTGCATCCTACTCCACCAATGATGACTCTGCCACACATGACTCTGCCGCCAACAACTCTGCCAAGCAAAATCTTCAAGCCACAGCACCCAGGGTGATGACTGATCATGAGTTACTCATCAGTCTTCATCAGAAAGTTGATCGCAATCATAAATGGGTCAAGCGTCAGTTTGGTTCAATTCTTCACAACATGGCCTCAACACACAATACAGTGAAGAAAAACCAATACTACCTTCATGAAACCTTCAACCGAACACAGGCTGTTCTATCTCATGTCTACAAGGTGAAGATCTGAAGAAAATGGGTCTCAAGGAAGAATTTGACTGGTCTGCACCTCCAATCAAGAAATTCAAGAAGGTCAAGGTTCCTTCCTTGGTGGCTAGCTCATATTCTTCATCGCGACAATCGATGAAAATGAAGACTTGGGCGACAACTGCGGCGGGCCCTACTACGACAACCGACCCGACAACGCCAAGCGCTCCTCCATCAACTTGATATCCTTGAGGCGTTAGTCCTTAGTTTCGATCCTTTTGTCATTCGATGACAAAGGGGAGAAATTTGAGTTAGTCTTCAAGCGGGTCTATTATATAGGCGTTTTTTACGCTAAGTTACAACTCTCGCTCTTCCGAAACTTTTTATTGGATCGAGTTGTAATCTTAAACCCGATGGTGCTCGATACTTTTGATGTGTTCCTCTGCATGCTTATTCTTTGTTATATGTTAATACCGCATGCTGAATTACATCGATCACCATATTTCATCATGCATTTCAAATTCTTCATATTATATGTCAAATGCGTGTATGAATTACAAGATATAGGGGAGATCTCCATGATTCAACTCTTCAAATGTGCATTGCCTCAAAAGCAAATTCCTCACTATGCACATCTTCGTGGGGAGTTCTTCTATATCTTGCAATCAAATTCCTCAATATCAGTATTTACACTTCATATGTTTATCCCCGTTGACAACTTAACCTATATTGTCATCAATCACCAAAAAGGGGGAGATTGTAAGTGCATCTAGTGCCCCTTAGTGATTTTGGTGTATTGAAGACTTATAGGTTAAGGGACTAATGTGTTTATGAGTGCACACATGTCTATAAGTCTATGAGGAGTTTGATATTCACAGAGAAAGTCGAGCCCTAAAAATGAAGTTCTTCGACTGAAGACTTTGATATTCTGAAGACTTTCTGAAGACTTTGAAAGTGAAGAAATTGGTGTGACCTTGAAGACTTGGTATTCATTTGAGGAACATGAAGCGTGAAGACTTTTGTTTTCGTAGTTTTGTTTTCTCTTTCTTGAGTCATAGGAAACACCGTCTTTGTTAAAGGGTCGAGGAAATACTAAGGAAAAATTTCTATGTGATGCTCAACTCAAAATCCTACACCTACCAATCCCTTGAGTGAAGCCTTTGGAAATCTCATACAATTCACCAATTTCTTCAAAGGATGAGACGAAGTTCTTACGGTCGCCGAGGAATTTGTTCTGACCGAGGAGTTAGGAATTCGCCAAAGTCTGGATTGCCTACACAAAGGAGGAACATGATAGCCCCGAGGAATTTGAGAGTCAAATTTCTGACCGTTGTTGTCTTTGCGTGCGATTGTCCCAAAATATCTTATCTACCTAACGGTCATATCATTGAAGGGCATTTATATCTTATCATGTCGGGCTGCTCCCTAGGCTATAAATAGCCACTCCCTACAACCACTAGCTGGTTGGCTGCTCCGAGAGAAACTGACACTTGTCATTTGAGAGCAACCCATCCTCCGAGGACTTTGAGCGAAAATCATCGAGTGAGGAAAAACCCAAACCCAAACACCTACAAACCCAAAGTGATTGAGCATCATCAAGAGATTGATCCTGCATGGATCCGACGCTTGTTACGTTTGAAGATCGTGCTTCTTCCAGACGGTTAGGCGTCATGGTCTAGAAACATCCAAGAGGAATTGTGGATCGCCGAGTGACCGAGTCTGTGAAGGTTTGGAAGTCGCTCAAGACTTACCACGAGTGATTGGACGAGTTACGTGTGATGTAATACAGCAGTGGACTTGGTGTCCTGAGCTGCGTGCTTTCGATCGGGTGTCCGGGACTGTGTGTCCTCGAGTTTAAATACTCAGCCGCTCCAACCAGACGTACAACTGAGACAGCTGTTGGAACTGGTCTACCAAATCATTGTCTTCACCAAGCTTACTGGTTCTATTTCCTCAACTCTTTCATTTCCTCATTACTGTGTTGAGTGATTGTTAATATCTGTGTTTGAAGACTTTAACTGAAGACTTTCTCAATTTCCTCAGTTCAATTTCTTCAGTCTGTTTGTCTTCATCTTGTGTTATCCTGATTACGCTTTCTGAACTCTGTGCTTGTCTTCATTTCATCATGATGACTATGTCTGTATTCTGTTATGCTTACTTGTGAGTACTTATTCCGCTCCAAGTAGTTCTTCGCTAAGGAATTTCCTCACCGGCAAATTCCTCAGTGAAGAATTCATAAAAATCGCCTATTCACCCCCCCTCTAGTCGATATAACACACTTTCAACAGTACGGTGTTTCCTATGACTCAAGAAAGAGAAAATGAAACTATAAAAACAAAAGTCTTCACGCTTCATGCTCCTAGAATGAATGCCAAGCCTTCAAGGTCACACCAATTTCTTCACTTTCAAAGTCTTCAGAAAGTCTTCAGAAATCCAAAGTCTTCAGTCGAAGAACTTCATTTTTAGGGGTTGACATTCTCTGTAAATATCAAACTCCTCATAGACTTGTAGATCTGTGTACACTCAAAAACACATTATTCCCTTAACCTATAAGTCTTCAATACATCAAAATCACTAAGGGGCACTAGATGCACTTACAATATGGCTCCTGCCAGTTGCCGATAATTGTTACAAAACATGATCATCTCATACAACAATTTATATATCATCACGTTTTGACCATATCACATCACATCAAGCCCTGCAAAACCAAGTTAGACGTCCTCTACTTTGTTGTTGCAAGTCTTACATGGCTGCTACGGGCTTACCTACGCATCAAAACCACAACGATTTTTTGTCAAGTTTGTTGTTTTAACCTTTAACAAGGACCGGGCATCGTCACACTCAATTCAACTACAGTTGGAGAAACAAACACCCACTAGCCACGTGTGTGCGAAGCACGGCGGTAGAACCAGTCTCATGAACGTGGTCATGTAATGTCGGTCTAGGCCGCTTCATCCAACAATACCGCCGAATCAAAGTATGACATACTGGTAAGCAGCATGACTATTATCGCCCACAACTCTTTGTGTTCTACTCGTGCATATAACATCTACGCATAGACATGGCTCGGATGTCACTGTTGGGGAACGCAGTATTTCAAAATTTTCCTACGATCACGCAAGATCTATCTAGGAGAAGCATAACAACGAACGGGGAGAGTGTGTCCACATACCCTCGAAGACCGAAAGCGGAAGCGTTTAGTAACACAGTTGATGTAGTCGAACGTCTTCGCGATCCAAACAATCCAAATACCGAACGCACGGCACCTCTGCGATATGCAAACGTTCAGCACGGTGGCGTCCCTCGAACTCTTGATCCAGTTGACGCTGAGGGAGAGTTTCGTCAGCACGACGGCGTGGTGACAGTGATGATGAAGTTACCGACGCAGGGCTTCGCCTAAGCACTACGACGATATGACCGAGGTGTAAAACTGTGGAGGGGGGCACCGCACACGGCTAAAGATCAACTTGTGTGTATTTGGGGGTGCCTCCCTCCCACGTATATAAAGGAGGGGGAAGAGGAGGCCCGCCCTAGAGTGTGCGCGCCAAAAAGGGGGAGTCCTACTTGGACTCCCTGTCCAAGTAGGATTCAGCCCCCCCCCCCCTTTCCTATTCCAACTAGGAGAAGGAAGGGAAGGAAGAAGAGGGGGGAAGGAAGGAGGGGGGGCGCCGCCCCCTCCTAGTCCAATTCAGACCAGCCTATGGGGGCGTGCGGCCACCCCTTGAGGCCCTTCTCTTCTTTCCCGTATGGCCCATTAAGGCCCACTACTTCCCCCGGCGAATTCCCGTAACTCTCCGGTACTCCGAAAAATACCGGAATCACTCGGAACCTTTCCGATGTCCAAATATAGCCTTCCAATATATCGATCTTTACCTCTTGGCCATTTCGAGACTCCTCGTCATGTCCGTGATCTCATCCGGGACTCCGAATAAACTTCATTCATCAAATCACATAACTCATAATACAAATCGTCATCGAACGTTAAGTGTGCGGACCCTACGGGTTCGAGAAATATGTAGACATGACCAAGACACAACTCCGGTCAATAACCAATAGCGGAACCTGGATGCTCATATTGGCTCCTACATATTCTACGAAGATCTTTATCGGTCAAACCGCATAACAACACACGTTGTTCCCTTTGTCATCAGTATGTTACTTGCCCAAGATTCGATCGTCTGTATCATCATACCTAGTTCAATCTCGTTACCAGCAAGTCTCTTTACTCGTTTTGTAATGCATCATCCCGCAACTAACTCATTAGTCACATTGCTTGCAAGTCTTATAGTGACGTGCATTACCGAGAGGGCCTAGAGATACCTCTCCGACAATCGGAGTGACAAATCCTAATCTTGATCTATGCCAACTCAACAAACACGATCGGAGACACCTGTAGAGCATCTTTATAATCACCCAGTTACGTTGTGACGTTTGATAACACACTAAGTGTTCCTCCAGTATTCGGGAGTTGCATAATCTCATAGTCAGAGGAACATGTATAAGTCATGAAGAAAGCAATAGCAACAAACTAAAGGATCATAGTGCTATGCTAACGGATGGGTCTTGCCCATCACATCATTCTCTAATGATGTGATCCCGTTCATCAAATGACAACACATGTCTATGGCTAGGAAACATAACCATATTTGATAAACGAGCTAGTCAAGTAGAGGCATACTAGAGACACTCTGTTTTGTCTATGTATTCACACATGTATCAAGTTTCCGATTAATACAATTCTAGCATGAATAATAAACATTTATCATGATATAAGGAAATATAAATAACAACTTTATTATTGCCTCTAGGGCATATTTCCTTCAACTAGTGCATCTGATTATGTTTGGTGGCCACCGGACCATCAGGCAAAGATGAGGAGCACATTGCAGCAATTTCTACATGACACTCAGTTGCATATTTCCATGGGATTATCAGTGGAGCAGCAGTCCTGGCCTATTGAGCAGCTTACTTTCTTGGTTTCCAATGAGCCGAGGGATTGTCTTGATGGGACTAGCGCACATGCTGGAACAAAGAGAATGGAATTCAACATTCAGTCTGCTTTTCCTAACTCTCTTGAACAATTCCAATGGGAAGTTGCATGGCCATTTGGTTCTGGGAGGAAAACATCTGTTGCTAGGCCCTGCCTTATGCATAATATGCAGTTTCCCTTACCACCCGACAAGCCTTGAGTAGTGCAGGGAATACTTCATATTATGCCTATCTTAGTGCACTGGAAATTTTTGAGCCAAGAAGAATTAACAGGGAGTGGTCATGCTTCAATCAACTCTCACATTAGCAATATAAGGGAATGGTGGCTCGGTCTACTTGGAAACTGCATAAGGGTACGCCCAGGTCAGCTCTTGTGCTTGTGGTTTTTGAAACAAAACAATGATGATTCGGGTTTCAGTACACAGCTCTTTCATGTAATTTCAGAGCATGCATAAAATGGGTGCTCTAAGCACAGAACGTTCGAGTAGTGCTTTCCTTCAGTTCATGTATTCTAGACCATATGAACTAGTCCGCTGTGGTGAAATCAATTGTCCATTATTCAGTACACTTGACCTTTGCATGGATAAAAATTCACTCAATATTTTTATGCTGCCTTGTGAGACTTTGCTGGAAACGGGATGTCGCTATCACATGATGCATGGCGAAATAGATCCAAAAATGTTGCAACCATCATGTATTCATTGTGATTAGTCAACAGGTTCCTTTGAGAGTGGCTCTGCTCGAGCATATCTGAAATTGGATGAAACTTATGCTGATGTTGTTCACGAGTGCGCGCAGAGAACTTCTCAAGACTGGGGTCTGCTACTCTCTTTCAATCAGAGACCACCTGGTGTGTATTTTGGACTAATGGCAAATCTGCGTACTCCTGCTCTATCTGTAGATGCTTCATTGCAGCCGTCGGTGATTCCCACTTATGCAAGCATGCAGATTGGTAACACTCAATGCAAGTGCGTGTGCACTACCCCAGGCTTATTTGGCAAATGGTTAGAGAAGTCTTGGAGCAGTAAAAACAGCAAGGTTGTCTGGCAAACATCTATGGAATATTTTTGGAGAGAGTGTGCTAATCAGGCCCTAAATATGCCATTTCTATTTAGCCTCATGAGTAACTCATGCTCAGCTAGAGGGATCATATTCACCTCATGTGATCCTTTTAATTCTTTGAGAAATGGTGACCAGCTTAACAGTCAGGAGAGCACCACGGCTATTTATACGTTGGCATTAACCACTTACATTCAGTTCATGTCCTCTGTGGGAGTTGAGTGCTCACATTCATCTAGTGATCAAGGTGCAGGCAAAGGTACTGACAAGAAAAAAATTCTGCTGACTGCTCCGTATGATGTGTGGCCTACCAGATGTCTGAAGTTTGTCACTGAAGGACCATCTGAGAGTTGGCGAGTTTTCCGGCTGAAACCCCCCCGGCATCATTATGACCTGGACTGCACTATTAGAAAGCTCTTGGTTGTTGCAAGAATATCGACTAGAAGCGTTCGGTTTACTTTCATGGAAGCAACGACATGGACTTGCTCTGAAGTGTTGCACTGCAAAAATGGCCAACTAGACTTACTCTGTTACAACAAGGTGCGACACAGTTTTGATGCAAAAATGCTCCAAGGCCAAGAAATGGCGTTATGCACTACAACTGGAGATTTGTTGCTCCTTCTGAATCAAAGATGGCACTATTTATGCTGTGATTGCTCCTGTGATCTTACCAATGCTTCGGTCATTCTGTGGGTCGACTACCCTGCCGATGAAGTGCAAAACTCAGTGGATCCCAGGAGCATCACCATGACTTCTTCTGACCTTCACCCGCAAAAGATTTTACTGGTGCTAGTAATCAGCAAGAGAGCGCCGACCATGAGTGGTACAACGTCCATTACATGGTACAATAAAGATCATTTTCAAGAAGGAAGGGGTGTCATTGCCGTCGCCGCCGTCTCCGCGCAAGGCTTCGTCAGCCATAGGACCTACTTCGGCTTCGACTGTGACGGCTACTTCTCCGTCGCCTTCTTCACCAAGGTTTCCAACAACCACAGCAACTACTTCAACCGGGTCTCAGTCGGCCACGACTACTACTACCTCAGCTCCAACTGCTTCTCCAAGCTCGTTCAAGTCCAACCCAACCATGGCTGCTACCGCGACAACCACCATGGCGACCCCGGCACGATCAAGGATCTTCAAGTTCCATGGGATCCTGGCAAACTCTTCGTGACAACGGCTTGGGGGCAAGCCGCATTTCAAGAAGGGAGGGATGTCAGGGGCCTTATATCTCCTCCATGTCATGTGGGCTGGTCCTTTGGGCCTCCGGTTGGGGCCTGGCCCATGTCACGATCAGGGGCAGCTAACTACAAGTATACGGCAGGAGGCTACGAGGAGATCATCCAGTGGATCAACGAACCGGCGGCGGCGGCTACCTCTCTCACCTATCTCCTTCCTTTTCCTTTCCTCCAGTTCATGTGTTCTTCCTCCATTAGTGTAACCATTCCTCTGTAATCGTCATCATGTACTGAACCTTGTGTTGGAGTGAGATTAATCTAGAGGGAGATCTCTACTCTTACATCAGTTGTAGCACATTATCTGACCGGTCGCAATGTCCTTCATTGACGGTTGTAGCATATGTCGTCGTTGCTTGCAGTACTGTAGCAACATTTTTCATAGCCGTTTGAAGCATCTAGTTGTGCCGGTCGTAGCACCACAACTACACTGACGTCGCTCGACTGATTTCTGGAGACACCCTGTAATCATTGATATAGGCATAGAGCTAGGCAGCATGAAACCGACCAACCTGGACCAAGTCCAAAATCTCATTACTAACAGAAGTATGATATCCAATGGGCAATATTTTTGACCAAACAATTTGTTGAGAGTATTTCGGCCAATTGTTTGTGGAAGGTCAAACGTCTCTCCGTACGTCTATTTCAAAGTACTCGATGGATGACGGATTCGATCCTCGCACTTCTTTTTTGTCCTTAGCCATATCATTCTCCGTAATGATTGATTAGTTTAAATTTTACTAGCAAAAGAGCCTGTGCGTTGCAACGGAAGAAAAAACATAACACACACTCTTAACTCAATAACCATCACTCAAGACCACAATAGGTCCATCTTCTTTATTTTTACGAGGCATCATATTTGTGTTGCCGCTTATCCTCCTTCTGACCCTCGCCGGCGATGGTCTCGGTGTTCACATAAAACAACAAAAAACGTGTGTTGAATATGGTTAATCCTAAGGCGTCTCTCTCTCCCTCTCTCCTCCCTCTTCCTCTCTCTCTCTCTCTCTCTCTCTCTCTCTCTCTCTCGCAAGCTTTCTCTCACTTTCGCGATGAGAAATCTGTTGTTTTCCTCAGCGACATTTTTCAGAGGTATGCATGTGTAGTTATCGATGTTTTCTTTTCCCTATATGGTTATAGTGGGGTGTTTATTTGCAATCTGGATCGCCGCCGGTATGAAAAAAAAGGATCTTGCGCTATAAATTATAAGTTTGCTTCCATAACAATATTTTAAAAATATTTAACAGGTAAAATTAACATCATATTTAGATTCCACACATTTTTCTAATAAAATTTCATATATAATATGTTAAAATCGAAGTCACGGTTTAAAAGATACAGATAATTTAGAAAATCATTTGGTTTGACTCAAATATATCCAAAATAATATTTAAAAATACTTAACAGGTAAAAATAATCTCATATTTATATTCTACATATTTTCTAATCAAATTTCATATATAACATGTTCAAATCGGCGTTACGGTTTAAAAGATATGATTAATTTTAAAAAGCATTTGTTTGACTTAAATATGATCCGCGGATGAATTACCTAAAACATCGGGGGGGTTTGAAAAATGTAAAATAACAGTTTGGATGTGACTTAAATCCGAACGGCGGGTTGAATTCTCTGAAATAGAGGGACTTTTTAAAAAAATGCCATGACGGACGAAAGAAACCCAATTTGCTTTATTATTACTATTACAAATGCCCGTGCGTTGCAACGGGCAAAAAATATCAAAAAACCTATTCCGGCGTGCTAGTACGCGCCACTTTTTGTATCCAACTCTAACAAACATCACAAATGGCAGGAGATAACATTACACATAGATCTACTCCAATGGCCACGCCATTGCTCTGATTGGAGTTTGCCATGAATGCAACAGGGGAAAATGGTGTGAATTCAAACTTAGTGATAATTGTTAGATGTCTCACATTTCGCAAAACCAGCTGCACGTGTCACTTCTTATATAAAACTCTTACAAACATCACAAAATAATGTAACCCTCACCTCCAGTGACAATGTGAAAGTAATGTTATTGTACCAAATCCTTCTAGAATTCAACTAAAGGAACATTACAAATAGCTATATTCAAGAATGGAGGAAAATATTGATCGAAGTATGAAGGAAACCTTTGTCACACTTGGGAGATATGTTTGCTTAAAAATAGATAATGGCCACCATCATTCGGATATAAATTTTAGTAGCAACATACATTTTACATTACATATCATGTAGCCAGCAATGTGTTTGATATTCAGTTAGGATATTGTTTAATAATACCTGCAGGTGTAAGAGAACATAAAAACAGTGTGAGCTTAAGTTGGGTTTAACCCACCTTACCAACATATTTATTTCTATCTTCATTAGGTGGACCATGGACTTTAGAGTCATTCAAATCTAGGGGTGAACCACCATGGGCATGCCGTTGACCTAAAAGACAGATGATTTGATATCTTGACACACATCTACAACTGTGAATGAGGTGCAATACTCCACCACTGAAATGAAATCAAAAGATAAAATTAGCAAAGCTAGAGGATTAGCATATATCTCCAGTGTCGAGAATAATTCTGCAAAGCAAAAGAAAAGGAGATCATGCTATCAACATACATAGCTTGATGCCACATAAATTAACATGTTTAGCCGTCACACACCCTGATCTTGAATGTATTTTGTTGCTGCATAAATATGAATAGAATGAATCAAACAAATCAAATAATCCTAAAGAATTAAGAGCCAACAATAGGCACACGATCGTGGTGCTGACATAACGACCGTTTTAGTACCAAATATATTCAGTGGGAAACTTTTGACTTCATAGAGAATGGAATGGGCATGGGCGGGGGTCTTCACATACAGCTGATACCTTCTTGCCTTCTCATTGGGGACCTGAAAAGAAACAAGAAAAAAATTGTGGCCATTAAAATCATTTACAATGTCAACTAAAAATATAGTCTTCCCCATGACTCCTTACCAGAGAGTAGATGCTCCAAATGTATTAAGAACTTATTGTCCAACATTACAGTGATATAAGCAAAATCCAGGAAATTACTAAAGATTTTTTTTTACTCTTCATGGAAATCAGATAAGCTTGTTTGGATGTAGCAGAACTTATGTCCAACATTACAGTGATATAGACATGTTATCAAAGTAATGCTACTGACACGCCCATGCGTCTTGACAATGGATATAAGCTGAGGCAATATATATGCTCATAGAGAGAGAATTCTTGAAAGGGTTGTTCTACAGTCTAAAAATATCATTAGTTCTCTCATGTATCTAAAAATATATAAAACAAATAATGGAGGTTTCATCTAGATTTCAATTCTTACCATTGGAAGTAGCTTAGCTTTCACCCCAGATGTTCTGTCATATGATAAACTATCCAAGAAAAATCAAAACTTTCTTCAACCTACTTTTCGTAAAGAAGCGTGAAATTTTACAGCAAAAGTTCCACAAGCACATACATGGCACTTATATTTGCATATTCATAGAAATGGAGAATGATATAAAGAGGAATATTTTAGGCTGACAGTCTGACACTATGTCCGATGCGGTTCAGATGCATGTATTTCTATGGCTAGATATGCATATAATTTTACATATACACTGGGAACGTGCATCTGCCCTGCTACCAAAGTGACCATTCTACGTTCCCTGTGAAAGTTGTGCTTCTGCCAGGCATTTGTGGGAACATATGACATGCATAATGCATGATAAATGAAGCAAAACAAGAGGACTGGAGATTAAAGTGAGAATGATTCCTATATTTTCATAAGTTTCTAAATTTCTCCCAATCCCACAAAAATAAAATAGGAGATACTCCTTTCTCTCTGTAATACCTTGATGTAGATTGTTACTAACCACTTGCTGATTTTTGAAATAGGTATACAACTACTGGCTTCAATGTTTTCCATCGACTCCGCATATATACACATTGGTACGCACTGCAAGTGCAACATATTTGATGTGAAACTCAAACTACACACTTCAGAGAAGAAGATTAAGAATAGCACAGAACCACATGACGTGAGACATTTATGAGTTCCGCTTCAGCAACAATCATGCCTCCCATGCCTGCCTCTTGCAAGGTTAGCTTCAGTACGTACCTCAAGCGGAGAACTGGCAGATTGAGTTACGGCAAAGTGTGGAGCATCGGGCGGACGGCGGGCGAAATCAGCTGAGGCAAGATTGAATAGCAATGCCGAGCACGGTACTTGCGATGACATTGACCCAAGCTTGCATGGAGAGTTGCGGCTCCTCCTTCCGCTTCCCACGTGGCGCCCAATGCCGCCGGTAGGGCCTTGTGCATGGGAAGCCAACGGCACCCAGTCGACATTAGATCAGAACAGTGGAGAGAGGACCCGGTCCAGTGGAAATAACATTGGCCATGGTTTTCCAAAGGCATGTACTGCAACATAATCATGGGCACTCGTCACTTCTGAATCCATATACGGCTGCAACAGTTTTTATCTGCAGCCAAGACAGATTCACTGCTTGCTTATCATGGAAATTCTCAGAACAACAACTACGCTGACAGGCATGATGACACCAGCCCCTTCACCAACCACGGAAACACAATCGTCTTCTTCCGCATGGGTTGTATGAAGGCTGGCTGCCGCAGGCGCTCGACCTGTCGTCCATGATGCGGAGTTTGCACCACTCGAGGGATTTGGGTTTTCGAGCACCACGACGCTCGCGAGCCAGAGACCGGCCACCACATCAGCTAGCCGCCGGCCGTCGTTCAATTAGCAATCGAGGGACCATGAAGCAAGGCACTAATCCACAGAACCGCACGAGGGGCGGAAAATCGAATCTTTGGGCCGCCTACCAATTAAGGAACAAGAGCAGTGGCCAAACCCGAGGAGACGCTCACCTGGGCGAGAACCGCCGTGAAGGACATCTCCCCAGCGGCAGCGCGAGGTCGTGCACGTCGTCACCGTCGCCCTTGCCGTTGGCTTCGCCGCCCTCTCCTCTCCGAGCGGACAACGGTCGCCGGCGCTGCCGCAGGTGAATCCACTTGTGCGGCCGGGAGCGCCAGGAGGCCGAGCCGGTATAGGACGCGGAGGAGGAGGCTCTGTCGTCCTCCGGGGAGTCGCTGGCGATGTGGGCGGCCCCGTCCATCAAAAGGGGGCCCGCTGGAGTTCAAGCCCCGCCGCCTGACCTCCTCCCGCGCCTCGTAGATCGCCTCCACGCCGTCCCCGGAACAGGATCCGGCCCCTGCCTCGCCTCCCCGACCGGATCTGGCCGGAGATCGCCGCCGCCGCGCCCGGCGTCGTCTGCATAGCGGCCCCATCTCGCTCGAAACCAGCTTGGAGCGCCCGGACTCAGGAGGAAAGAGATGGTGATGGACTGCGGGCTGATTATGTAAAATATGAGGTGTTTTTATGTAAAACATGCTGAGCGAAACGTTATTCACTTAATCGTGGACTGCGGGTTGATTACCCCAAAGTACAGGGACTTTTTTGCAAAAGTACTAACGACGGGCGATCGCTGGTTTATTATAATATATATAATAATAACTAGCAAAAACGCCCGTGCGTTGCAACGGGAAAAAATCACACATGATACATCTTTAATCGTACAACTTTGCTGATCATTAAAGATGTACCATGTGCAATTTTTTTTTTTGTTGCAACGCATGACCCCTTTTGTTAGTCTCACCAAGACATAGATGACACCCAAAGTTGAGGAATATCTTGATAATCAGCAAATACCGGTGAGCCCCAAATATCATTTCCCTTTGTTTCTTTTCAATATTCCACTCATTTTTAATTATTATATCTGATATGTATTTGTAAGATGTGGTAGGTATATAAATAGTATGACATCCAGCAGCAAGTAATTATAATAGGTGCGCTCATCCAAAAGAATTGTAATGTAGGTGCACATGCGTAGCAATCCAGCAGCTTCCGATCCAAGCACAACACCTGACGTTGTCCCTTCTCTTCTTCTCTATCAGGGCAGCATCAACCCCCTCTTCTCTGTCGGTGAGGAACTCCAGCAGAGGATGGATTGCGTTTTGGAGCTCCTCGATCTGGCCTCCCCGGCTCAGTTGCTGCCCCATGCTCCGGATCTGGCCAGAGCAGGCCTCGCCCCCGACCTTATTTCTTTTCAATATTCCACTCATTTTTAATTATTATATCTGATATGTATTTGTAAGATGTGATAGGTATATGAATAGTATGACATCCAGCAGCAAGTAATTATAATAGGTGCGCTTATCCAAAAGAATTGTAATGTAGGTGCACATGCGTAGCAATCCAGCAGCTTCCGATCCAAGCACAACACCTGACGTTGTCCCTTCTCTTCTTCTCTATCAGGGCAGCATCAACCCCCTCTTCTCTGTCGGTGAGGAACTCCAGCAGAGGATGGATTGCGTTTTGGAGCTCCTCGATCTGGCCTCCCCGGCTCAGTTGCTGCCCCATGCTCCGGATCTGGCCAGAGCAGGCCTCGCCCCCGACCAACAGGCGGCTCGGATCCACCCCTTCCCTACTCCTGTCCTCCACATGCGTAGGGGCTGTGGCGCCAGATCAAGGTAAGGGGGCGGCCCTGCCTCCTCCTCCAGATCCGGCTAACAGCCTCGCCCCCGACCCGATTCAGACAGGCGCCCACACAACCTCACTTCCTCGCTGCTTTTCTTGTTTAAGTCAAGCCCGCAGTTTCTTTTGTTTGCAGCTTGCGAGGAGGCCAGGGCGCGCCTCGTCCAGCCGTGGGCTACCTGCTGTGTCAGTCAGCCCAGCCGCCTTGACCCGGCCTTCTCCGCCCGCAGCTCCAGGCCTCAAACAACTCCCACGTTTTGGAAATCACGGGTCCTCCGTCGAGCGAGGGGCGCCGATGGTGGTGGTGTTCGCTCAGTGGACTCTGTTCCATTTTCTTCGCTCCTTCACGTTTTGGCGATTCCTTCTGTTCCCTTTCTCTACTGGTTTTGATTTCTAATGTGGCTTGTTGATTCTCATGGCAACTCTCGTACACATATAAATTGGTGAGAATATATGTATATCAGCGAGGTGGGACAATTTAATTGAAGAACAAACTCTGTACAAAGCTCGTTGTATCTGAATTTAGCCACCTAAAAAGGACAGCGGGTTGAATACCCAAAAGCATAGGGCCTTTTTTGTAAGAACGAAACGTTTTCTTTGAGAGCCACTTAAAACAGGGACTGTGGGTTGATTTCTTATAAATCGAGGGACTTTTATGTAAAATCGCGCGCGACGAGAAACCCAATTCTCTATTAATTAGGTAAAGATATATATAATATATATATATATAGGTAGAGATTAGGTAAAGATGAGTACACCGTCACATACACACACAAAAAAAAACTGTACCACGCTGACTCGCCGAGAGCCAATGCCGTTCATGCACGGTCAGAACAGATCCGAAGACGCGATGCTGATCCCGGAGCCGAGTCCGGTGGAGTCGTCCGTGCGGTCCAACGTAGCAACTAGCAAGCGCGCATGGCTTGAACACGTCTCCACTCCGCCTCGCCACGCCTCACCCACGTACACACCGGACTTGAAGTCCGCATGTACCCAATGGCCGGACGCCGGCATTTCTTCCGTCACCGAACGCCACCTCACATCTAGTATTGCTTATCTTGCTTTTTAATCATTATTAGATCAATTTATAATTGCCGGTCAAAGCTTGATAACCTTGCATTCCTTTCCCGCTGGGCTAGAATAAACATGGTCTCTACGTCTACAGCCCAACAACTCCCTCGGATGGAGACGACCTTTACCAGCATCAGTTGCTGCTCCTTTGTCCTCCTGCGATTCCTATGCCAAACCCACACACGCAACGCAAGCACATATGCATTGACTGCTCCCCAACCCCAGCTCCAGCTCCTCCCATCCGTCTAGACGGTCATATATAGCTCAATAGCTGCTCCGGCCGCGCGGACCGGCAGGTAGACAGGTCACAGGTCACAACTCACAAGCCGATCCCAGAGAAAGGAGGAGGGTGTTGGCTTAGCTAGCTGGAGATCCACCACAGAGCGAGCATCGATCAAGCGGGCTAACCAGAGAAAGGAGGAGGGTGTTAACCAGGCGGGCATGGCGGGGCTGCAGCGGTCGAGCGAGACGTTCCGGCGGTCGGGGTCATCAGGGATGGTGTGGGAGGACAAGCAGCAGCTGTCGGCGTCGGGCAAGGAGGCGGCGGCCCCGGCGCGGATGCAGCGGAGCGGCTCCAGCGGGGGGCACGGCGGGTACAGGGCGGGCCACGTCCAGCCGGCGCTCGACCCACCCTCCCCGCGCGTCGCCGCCTGCGGCTTCTGCAGCCTCTTCGGCAAGCAGGCGCCCCAGCCGCAGCACCGCGCGGGCGGCGGCAGCGCCAAGGGGAAGCGCCGGTGAGCCAGGGACCAGCTTGCCGCTTGCGTTACTTGTGCGCGCAGCTATGTACATGTATGCCAGCCAGACTTGTGCCTCTGATTCTGTTGGACACGGCACCTTCTTACGCTAGACTTAGTACGAATGATGTGGGGGCGTTGGTGTTGATGTCAACGTGTATGAGTAAAACTCGTTACTTCTCCTTCCAAGGACTTATGTATTGCTGCTCATACATATCCATGTAGTCGCATCTAATGATGATAGGTCGTCTTGTTCTTGTAATATTAGCGGTTCTGGACGGTCATAAAAGCCGACTTTTTATCTATGTTTGCTGAATTATATAATGAGAATTTAGCTTTGTATAAGTTAAATTTTGGTATTAATTATTACCCTTCTTTCTAAGAAGGAAGATGCTATTAAGATTTAGCAGTTTCGATCAATTTGTGTTTTAAATATAAGTTTCAAAATATTCACGAAAGCGGCAACTAATCGTGCTACGGCGATCGCTCACAAAGTGATGGAGACCGACACAGTCAGCGTCCAAGCCAGGGCGACAGATCCTGGGGGAGTTGTTGTCTTGCATGAAACGATTCACGAGCTATACTTGAAGAAACTTGATGGAGTTGTCTTCAAAGTGGATTTTAAAAAAGTCTATGATAAAATTAAATGGCCATTCTTGCAACAATGTATGCGCATGAAAGGCTTCCCGAGAAAATGGTGCCAATGGATTGACACATTTGTCAAAGGGGGCAGCGTAGGTGTCAAGGTAAATAATGACCTTGGTCACTTTTTTCAGACACAAAAGGGTTTGCGACAGGGAAACCTATGTCGCCTATTCTTTTCAATATTGTGGCAGACCTTCTAGCGGTTCTCATTAGCCGAGCCAAGGAAGCAGGTCATGTTACGGGCTTAATTCCTCATCTTGTGGACGGTGGGGTATCGGTACTTGAGATGCCGATGACACCATCATCTTCATGGAACATGACATTGAAAAGGCAAAAGATATGAAACTTATTCTTTGTTTATTCAAGCAGTTATCTGGTCTCAAAATTAACTTTCACAAGAGCGAACTCTTCTGCTTTAGAAAAGCCAAAGAAGAAGAGGATCAGTACAAACAACTGTTTGATTGTGAGTCAGGCTCTTTCCTCTTTAGATACCTTGGCATCCCAATCCATTTCCGTAAAGTTCTTAATAAGGAATGGAAAGGTATTGAGGATCGATTTGAGAAAAAGTTGAGTTGTTGGATTGGTAATCTTTTGTCTTATGGGGCAAGGCTCACCTTAATCAATGCCATTTCACAAGCTTACCTATGTTCATGTTATCTTTCTTTCAAATACCTAAGGGGTTAGAACAAAATTAGATTACTACAGATCCAGGTTTTTCTGGCAGTCTGATGAACATAAGCGTAAATACCGCCTGACAAGGTGGGATGTGATCTGCCGCCCTAAAGACCAAGGAGGTCTAGGGGTGGAAGACCTTGAGAATTAAAATAAGTGTTTGTTGAGCAAATGACTTTACAAGATACTTACCGAGGACGGGGTTTGAGAAGAATTACTTAGGAATAAGTACCTTCATTCAAAAACCCTCTCTGAGGTTCAGGCAAAACCAACAAACTCGCCTTTCTGGAAAGGACTCATGGGCATTAAAAATGATATTTTTCGCAAAGGGACGTTCATTGTAGGAAATGGTCTAACTACTAGGTTCTAGGAAGATACATGGCTAGGGGACATTGCCACTAGCCATACAGTACCCTCGTCTCTATCATATTGTGCAGCGGAAAGATGTCTCCGTTGCCTCTGTGATGGGCCGCATACCGTTGAATGTTGCCTTTAGAAGACAACTGAGTGGGGACAAATGGACAGACTGGTTAAACCTTATTGAAAGGTTGATGATGGTTAACCTTTCACACGAACGAGACAAATGGACAGACTGGTTAAACCTTGTTGAAAGGTTGATGATGGTTAATCTTCCACACGAACGAGACACATTCTGTTGGAAGTTGACTACTTCTGGTGCCTTCATAGTCAAATCCATGTATACATACCTCATCAACTATGGACAACCTTTTCACCACAAGTATATATGGAAAATGAAAGTCCCATTGAAAATAAAAATCTTCATGTGGTATTTGGATCGCAAGGTCATCCTGGCAAAAGATAATCTGAAAAAAAAAGATTGGCAAGGATGCACTAAGTGTTGCTTTTGTGGCAATGAAGAGTTGATTCAGCATCTATTCCTTCAAGGGTTTTTTATATTTGTGCCCCTGGTTCCTTAGCCATACTCATTCATCCCCATGCTCTTAACTTTTGCTCACTTTTCCCCACTCCCTTGCCCGAAACCCTCAGAACTGGTCACAAATGGTGGATGTCGTCAAGTCAGTTCTTTGACCGTTAACTCTAACGAGTGGGGCTACGCTGACTGTGTCACCCATTGGACCTGATGAGTGGGCTCGCATCGGACGGTGCCGTTGTTCACCCGTTGGGCCGTGGTTAGACTGTTGGGCCCTGCGCGCGCCGCAACGACAGAAGCCTGTTATGCATGCACAACATGTCCAGCTAGCCTGCTATGCGTGCACATTGCTAGCCTACCTACATGCGCCGCTGCCCGCCGCCACGATGCGCTGCCGGCCTCTTTCTGCACGCGAGCCGCCACGGACGCTGACCGGCCTCTTTATTCACGCGAGCCGCCACGGACGTAGGGACGGTTGCTGCCGCTGGTTCGTCTCATCTCGCACGCGTGTCTCCTCGATGTAGAGCATTTTTCACACTTTTCGATCAACTCGCATCTATTCAACATGGCAATTAAAACATGTTGGCAATTAAAGTGGCATATTGATCGACGCAGCTCGTTTGAACGTAGCGAATCCAAAGCGAGTCCGGTGCCACTCCCCTCCCCTTCCCCTTTCCCAATTTAAACCACCACCCCTCCACCTATTCTCCACACATCCATTTGCGCCTCCCCTTCTCTTCTTCACCCAAACCCAGAGCACTCTCAAAGCGAGGAGAGGATGCAGTACAATGGCCCCACCTTCGGGCTCCCACCGACCGTGTCGAAGAGACGGTATCCGGCCGGCGTCATCATGGAGAGGACGCTCCGCGTGTGGGAATTCTCACGCTGGAGGGGTGCAAGGGGGTTTGCCAAGTGGTTCCTCGGTGCAGGCTTCGCCCACCTCCCGGCGGGCTCGCCGATGATGTTCCAACTGGAGGAAGTGTGTCCAAACTCCAGCACTCCGCCGATAGGGCTCATCGTCACCTTCACCAACATATTTGATGTGTACTACCTCCTCGGCAAGGTGTTTTGGTGTGGATGTGAATTCATCGCATTCACAACCCACAACATCTTCACAAACTTCGACTGCATCTTTCCCATCCGCGACGGTATGCACAGCCTCCCCTACTACCTCGGCGAGGACGGCATGAAGGAGGAGCACTGAAGAGAAGGCGCAATGAAGATGGTGGTGAAGGCCCGGCCGGTCTCGTGAAGCTTGTCTTGCTCGCTAGGGCTTTTTATATATTTTTATGGTATGTCGTTGGTTGTACCGTGAACTCTTTTATGCACCCTATGTTTTATGTAAGAACTATGCTATGCTTTCTACTTTCTATGTTATGGATGTATGCTTGCTATATAAGATATCGGTAGATGGATATGGTGTCGTAGCCGAGCCGTGGACATGCTCTCTAAATGGATATGGTGATGTAGTCGAGCCCTAGACATGCTCTCTAGATGGATATGGTTCCGTAGTCGAGCCCTAGACATGCTCTCTAGATGGATATGGTGGCTAATGGTGCCACCCGACTTTAATTTAGACGTGGTGAAAGGATCGATATAGTTGACTAGAGGGGTGGGGGGGGGGTTGAATAGGCAACTAACAATTTTTAGCTTTTCTTTACCAATTTAAACTTTGCATCAAAATAGGTTGTCTAGATATGCAACTAGGTGAGCAACCTATATGATGAAACAACAACAAGCACACGAGCAAGCAAGGGATATAACACAAATAAGCTTGCACAAGTAAAGGCACGAGATAACCAAGAGTGGAGCCGGTGAAGACGAGGATGTGTTACCAAGTTCCTTCCTTTTGAGGAAATCGTCTCTGTTGGAGCGGTGTGGAGGCACAATGCTCCCCAAGAAACCACTAGGGCCACCGTATTCTCCTCGCGCCCTCACACAATGTGAGATGCCGTGATTCCACTATTGGTGCCCTTGGAGGCGGCGACCGGACCTTTACAAACAAGGTTGGGGCTATCCCCACAACTTAATTGGAGTCTCCCAACGACACCACAAAGCTTCACCACAATGGAATATGGCTCCGCGGTGTCCTCAACCGTCTAGGGTGCTCAAACAACCAAGAGTAACAAGATCCGCAAGGGATTAGTGGGGGGAATCAAATTTCTCTTGGTGGAAGTGTAGATCGGGGTATTCTCAACCAATCCCTAGAAAATCAACAAGTTTGATTGGCTAGGGAGAGAGATCGGGCGAAAATGGAGCTTGGAGCAACAATGGAGCTTGGGGGTGGAAGAGGTGGTCAACTCAGAGAAGAAGACACCCCTTATATAGTGGAAGAACAAATCCAACCGTTATCCACCAACTCAGCCTGCATAGCACGGTACTAACGCGTCGGGGACGCGGTACTACTGCAAGGGCACACGGTACTACCTCCCGTGCAGCAGAAACCAGAGCAACCCTGATGCGATGAAGCAGAGGGCGGTAGAACCGCTGGCGTGGTACTACCGGTCCCCCTTGCGGTACTACCGCAAGGCAGGGATAGTCCAGATTTTGAGAAGGCACGGACATATAAAAATACATCCGTGGCAACTTCCGCTGAGTTGGGATCTATGCAAAAATCCGACACGGTAGTACTGCAAGCCAGGAGCGGTACTACCGCGCGGGGTGCGGATGTAAAAAATTATATCCGACCCTCGACGCATCTTTCTTTGAGACAGGCAGGCGCGCGGTACTACCCGTGCGGGCGCTGATACTACCGCCGTGAGGCGCTGGATGTAATTTTTTTACATCAGCCCCTACTACCGCAAAAGCTGCAGCGCCTGACCCGAGACCAAGTACTACTGCTCCACGGAAGCAGTACTACCGTTGGCGCTTGTGGTACTACCGCGCCAGAGGCCGGTACTACCGCAAGGGCCTACGGTACTACCGCTCCTAGGAGCAGTACTACCGCATGCCCAAGATCAGCAATCACAACCTTTTTGCATAGACAAGAAAAGACGGAGGATGCTCCAAAGTGCCAAAGGAAAGGTGGTGCAAATGGAGTAGACGTGTACGTGATGATTCCACCCAAACCTTTCCAAAGCGGACCCCCCCCCCTTAATAGTACGGCTTTCCTACGACTCAAATCCACCGAAAAGGAACGTAGAGAAACGCCGTCTTCAATAGTCTTCGAGGGGCACCAAATCGTCTTGTGCCAAGTCATGATATATCTGAAATACTCAATGCACACGATTAGTCCGCAAAAGCATTGTCATCAATCACCAAAACAACTAAGGGATAAATATGCCCTTACAATCTCCCCCTTTTTTGTGGATTGATGACAATAGGGGATTTGCACAAAGGGAGATAAAATAAACATGGGCAAACCCCACATCTATAAAACATAGACGGGGTCCCCCTAGATGTGTGCTATCAAGAGAAGTGCTTTGGACTGCATGGTACACATACTAGGATCAACACTCCCCCTATATTTTATAGACAAGGCATATCTTGCAACAATAAAGCTAACGCTAAGCAAGATGATAGATATGAGCATAAAGTAAATAGCACAAGATAGCATAAGCTCAATAAGGTACGATAAAATGCATATGTCTTACACCATATGATAGAAAGGTCTCACAAGCGCAAACCAAACCAAAGCAAACGAGGTTCAACGGAACGAAAGCAAACGAAACAAACACGACACACGACTCGCAAATCCTACACTCTCTCCCCCTTTGGCATCGAGACGCCAAAAAGGCAGAGAGGACACCTACAACACAAGTGGTGGCTCAAGCGGAGTAATCACTCGCACGCTCTCCGTCGGACTCGGCGGAGGGGATGGGCTCCTCCTCAGAATCAGTCCACTTGTAGCCCTGTTTCGCCATCCATTCAGCCTTTGGAGTGATGTGCTTCTCGGACCCACTGGATATGTTCTCGCAAAACATCCTCAAGATCCTCTTGTCGCGGCGGCGACTCTCCTTGGAAGCAACGTGAGTCCGGTACTGCCTCTTTGCTTGCATGCAGAACAGGGCCTTCATCTTGGCCTTCAGCTTCTTAGCCCATGAGGGCTGAGTAGAGGGAGGGGCATACCCAGCAGAGCTGTCCTCATCCGCTTCCTCCTCCTCATTCTCATCCTCATCAACTTCCATTCTAGCAGCCTCAGCCTCAGCACGAGTAGTTGCCTTAGCCCACTGGGGCTTGATGCGGAGTCTGATGGGGTCATGACGGATCCAGTCAGGGGCCAAAAACTCCTCCTCCGGGTAGAGCTTCTCCCACGTCCTCGAGATCAAGAGAAATAGGTAAGGTCCATAGATGGGAACCTTGCGGTTGAACACCGCAAACCGAAGCTCGCACCACATGATGTGGGAGACGTCAAGTGGTCGAGTCTGAGTAAGACGCGCTTCCTCACAAATGAGCGTCATGTCCACAAGATAGGCATGCACCTTGTCCTTGCACCCTGTACATAATGTCAAGGAAAGGGTTCAGCACCCACACCTTCTTGCCACTGGGAAGAGTCTTCTCAACATAATACCGCTAGAGCTTGTTCTTGCTAGCTAACTCAGTGTTGGCATGAGGGAGAACACCAACGGGTGTGTTGAGCTCCTCATCAGGTACGTGGAGCAAATCCATGAAGTCCTTCCACGTAGCAGTCATCTGGTGTCCATTGGTCATCCAGGTCATCTTCTGTTCCTCATCAGTATGAAAGTGAATCGAAGCAAAGAACTGGGCCACAATCTCGGGATCAAAGTCCAGGTGGAAAGAGATCGCGTCCTCAATGGCAAACTGCTCCACAAGATCCAAAGCCTCACCAAAGTAGGCACGGTGCTTATCCTCCCTCATGTGATTCATGTCAATCCAGTGCACATCCACATATATGTTCTGCTTGGCCTTGATCACATCTAGATAAATGAGATTCTGCTTCTTGGTCCAGAACAGATCATTCCCTCTGAAGTTGGCACGAGGATTCACATAAGGGTTGATCCTCCTTCGAGTGACAAACTCAGCCAGTGGTATCTCATCCATGCCCATGGAGGACTCCTTGTTCTTGGTGGCGGTGGTCTTGGTCCTGCGTTGGGGGCATTGGAGCCCTCTGGAGCTTCGTCTTGGTTGCGCAGACGCTTGAAGCCCGTGTCACGGCCGGGATTGGAACGGCGTGCAAGAGCACCAGAGCCACCACCTATGACACAAAGCACACAAACACGCAAGAAAGACAAGAAGGATCAATGCAAAAGCCACGACAAAACAAGTGAAACAAGTAGAATTAGCAATAGGTAATTGCAATCTGGGAGATTTGACAACAACGGTAGTACCGCATGGATGCACGGAAGTAAAATTTTAGTGCCGCTCCTAGTCACGGTAGTACCGTGCCAGGGCACGGTAGTACCGCGTCTTGGAGCAGAAGTAAGATTTTAGTGCCGCGCCTCGCGCGGTAGTACCGCTCTTGATGAGCGGTAGTACCTTACGAGCGGTAGTACCGCACGGTGTCAGATCCGATCTTACAAACGAATCTGGGCACAACCGTGACAACGGAGCGGTAATACGGTTGATCAAATCTATCAAGGGGCAACATACCAAGTACCATCTCTACGCAATACTACTCTCCTACATCCTAGTCTTGCAAAGATTTGGCCTAAAATCTCAAGAACAACATGCATCTCCCCAAAAACCTAGAAATGAAAGAACGAACCAAAGAGAGAGGGATTTGGGGAGAAACCTTGTTCCATGGCAAGAGGAAGTGGTGGGGAATGATCCCACCGGACGGATCCGAGGAGAGCGGCCGGAGACGGAGATCCGGCGAGGGTCTCCGGCGCCGTTCTTGGGCGAGAGAGAGAGAGAGAGAGAGAGAGAGAGAGAGAGAGAGAGAGAGAGACGACATGGGGAGAAACAGATGAATGGGTATGGGGAAGTTGGAACTCCCCCTGCTCGGTCTTAACCCCCACGCGCTCTCGACTGCACGGTAGTACCGCGTGTCATCGCGGTAGTACCGCCTGGGTGGAAGTACCACACCGTGGGCGGTAGTACTGCTCCCCAGGAGGCAGTAAAAAATTACTGCCGTGCTGGGTGCGGTAGTACCGTGCGCAGCTCCCGCGGTAGTACCATGTGCTCAAGAAAATGCAAGTTTCAAAAATAGAGAAAAGGCCTTTGCAAAGCAACCTTCAAGAAAACGGACACACCAAAACGCTGACACACGAGACAACACACACAAGCTCGGCACGAAGAAAGGGAGACAAGAGACAACAAGGACTAAAGCAGGCAACACAACCTCTCCAAAGAGAGGGCGGTGGCCGGAGCCACCTATGTTTGAGTCAATCGGTATGGCACCGCGAAGAATTATCCTTGGGCCCATGACCAAAACTCGTCTTTGAAGCACAAGTACCATCAACAATGGCTAATGTGAAAGAGTTGATCAATTTATGCATAATGGGGGGAGGGAGAGTTCATTGAGAGAACAACACTCCCCCTATCTCCATGCCTACACCTAAACAAGATAACAAGTTGAGTATGGTGGGGTGTGCAAGGGTTCAAGCAACATTGCTCAAATCAATGATATTTAGCTCATGCCTTAACTCGCGAAATCTTGCTTCATCCAAGGGCTTCGTGAAAATATCTGCAAGATTATCATGAGTGTTGACGTAGTTGAGCTCGATCTCCCCTCGCCTAATGTGATCCCGTATGAAGTGATACCGAATCTCAATATGCTTCATCTTGAAGTGTTGCACCGGGTTGAGAGAAATCTTGATGGCACTTTCATTATCACACCAAAGAGGCACTTTGTCACAAATGACACCGTAATCCTTTAAAGTTTGCCTCATCCAAAGAAGTTGTGCACAACAACTACCGGCGGCCACATACTCCGCTTCGGTGGACGAGAGAGACACACAACTCTGCTTCTTGGAAGACCAACTTACCAAAGAGCAACCAAGAAATTGGCACCCTCCGGAAGTGGACTTCCTATCCACTTTGTCTGCCGCCCAATCGGAATCCGAATATCCTGCAAGCTTGAAGTTTTCACCTCTTGGATACCATAAGACAATGTTTGGGTATGAGCCAAATATCGAAATATTCGCTTGACCGCCACAAAGTAGCTTTCCTTAGGTGCGGCTTGAAACCATGCACAAATTCCCACACTCAACATGATATCCGGTCTAGATGCACAAAGATAAAGCAAGGAGCCAATCATGGAGCGATATACCTTTTGATCCACTGCTTTACCATTGGGATCTATGTCAAGTTGGCATTTGACGGTCATTGGAGTGGAGGCCGGCTTGACATCACTTAGCTTGAATCTCTTGAGCATGTCTTGAGTATATTTGGCTTGGTTGATGAAGGTTCCTTATCTTCTTTGCTTGACTTCGAACCCAAGAAAGAACTTCAACTCTCCCATCGATGACATCTTGAACTTTGAGGTCATGAGAGCGACAAATTCCTCATTGAAAGCTTTGTTAAGGGAACCAAAGATAATATCATCAACATATAGTTGGCACACAAACAACTCCCCTTTGACCTTCTTAGTAAAAAGAGAGGGGACGATTTTCCCAAATTCAAATCCACGATCTTGCAACAACTCGGTAAGGTGGTCATACCACGCACGTGGGGCTTGTTCAAGGCCATAGAGTGCCTTATCGAGTTGATACACATGATCGGGAAAGTAGGGATCCTCGAACCCTGGGGGTTGCTTGACATACACCAGCTCATTAATAGGACCATTAAGAAAATCACTCTTCACATCCATTTATTGCAACTTAAATTTATGATGAGAAGCATAAGCAGTCAACAAACGAATGGATTCAAGGCGAGCAACGGGAGCAAAGGTTTCACCGTAGTCGATACCCTCAACTTGGGAGTAGCCTTGTGCTACCAATCTTGCCTAGTTGCGAACGATGGTCCCATGAGCATCTTGCTTGTTCTTGAATATACACTTGGTTCCAATGACATTGTGGTTCCCCGTTGGCCTTGGCACCAATCTCCACACCTTGTTGTACTCGAAGTTGTTGAGTTCTTCATGCATGGCATTGAGCCAATCCGGATCTTCGAGCGCCTCATGGACCTTTGGGGGTTCAACACAAGAGACAAACGCGTGATGTTCACAATAGTTTGCCAATTTTCTACGTGTGCTTACCCCCTTTTGAATGCTTCCAAGCACATTCTTCATGAGATGACCCTTGGTAGAGAGCTTGGATGCAATCTTGGCGGCACGGCGCTCCGATTCCTCCTTGGGGGTGAGTTGAGGAGCGGTCACTTGATCATCTTGAGCGCCGTCTTGAGCTTGTTCTTGATCTTGAGCTTGCTCTTGAACTTGAACTTGCTCGGAGGAGAGAACTTGACCTTGGGCATCACTTGGTGATTCATCACCGTCTTGAGATTGATCTTGCCCTTTGTCTTGTTCATGATGTTGAGGGCCTTCACTTTGTTCTTCGGAAGCATGTGGGCCTTAGGTTGGTGATGGCTTCACTTGAGTGGAGCATTGTCCTTCTCCTTTGGCCACAAGGGGTTCCTCAATGGGTAGGATAAAACCAACTCCCATTCTTCTTATGGCTTGAGGAGGAATCTCACACCTACATCACAAGTGCCACTTTGCTCCACTTAGGAGCCGTTATTCTCATCAAACTCCACATTACACGTCTCCTCAATAAGTCTCGTCGACTTATTGAGGACACGGTAAGCATGAGAGTTTGTAGCATAACCAAAAAATATGCCCTCATAAGCTCTAGCCTCAAATTTAGACAACCAAACACCTTTCTTGAGAATGAGACACTTACACCCAAACACCTGAAAGTACTTGAGGTTGGGCTTGTTACCGGTGAGTATCTCATATGGAGTCTTGTTCAAGCCTTTGCGGAGATAGAGCCAATTTGATGCATGACACACGATGTTGATGGCTTCGGCCCAAGAGTTGTATGGAGACTTGAACTCCGCCATCATGGTCCTTGCCGCATCCATCAACTTCCGGTTCTTCCTCTCCGCTACACCATTTTGTTGAGGGGTGTATGATGCAGAATATTGATGCTTGATCCCCTCATCACTAAGAAACTCATCAAAGGTGTAGTTCTTGAACTCGGTGCCATTGTCACTTCTTATTGTTAAGATCTTTGCATTGTGTTGACGTTGGGCTTCATTTGCAAAGTCAATGACGGTTTGTTGGGTTTTGCTCTTCCTCTTGAAGAAATATACCCAAGTATATCTTGAATAATCATCCACAATCACCAAGCAATACTTTCTACCCCCAAGGCTATCAAAGTATGGAGGCCGAAAGAGATCCAAGTGAAGGAGCTCCAAAGGATGCTTCGAGTTAATGATAGTCGTGGGAGGGTGAGCCTTTTCATGTAGCTTTCCTTCGATACAAGCACTGCAAGCACGATCTTTAGCAAAACAAACATTTGTTAGTCCACGGACATGGTCCCCCTTGAGAAGACTTTGCAAAGATCTCATATTGACATGGGCTAAACGGCGATGCCAAAGCCATCCCACGTCAACTTTAGCTATTAGGCATGTCGCGGTCTTAGTGTGTCGCTCCAAAAAGTTAATCACATAGAGACCATTCTCGACATGCCCAATAAAGTCTACTTTAAGAGTCTTGCTCCACAACAGGGCCACGGTATCAACATCAAAGAAAGTGGCAAAGCTCATTAGTGAGAGTTGACGAACGGAAAGTACATTGTATGCAAGGGACTCAACAAGCATGACCTTCTAGATCATGAGATCATGAGAAATGACAACCTTGCCAAGTCCCAATACCTTAGAGGACAAGGCATCACCCCACTTGACATTGGTGGGCATAGATGGAATCTTGTGAACGTCCACCAAGTCCTTGCTTCCGGTCATATGATTAGTGGCTCCACTATCGAGCAACCATGATCCCCCACCGAAGAAAACACCTACAAGAAATCAATGCTTGGTTTTAGGTACCCATTTTGCAATGGGTCCTTTGATGTTAGTAACAAGGGTCTTAGGAACCCAAATAGACCATTCAATGTACTCATAAGAAGAACCAACAAATTTGGCATAAACATGTCCATCACTAGCACGGCATAACACATAAGAAGGGTTAAAGTCGCCGACTTTATTGGGAGGGGTAGCATTTCCCTTCTTGGCATCACTACCCTTCACATTGTTCTTCTTAGAAGCACCCTCTCCCTCCTTCACAAAAGTTTGCTTGAGAGGGGGAGGTCGTTTGGCCTTGTCATCCTTCTTCTTGTTCTTGGACTTGGGTGTGAACCCAATTCCTTCCTTAATACAACTTCCTTTTGATTGCTCAAAAGGTCGTTGAGGTTCTTCTCACCTTGTATGCATGACACAAGGCCTTTACGAAGTTGCTTCTTCAACTTTGCATTCTCCTTAACAAGATGCACATGCTCACAACATGGTTAGTAGCATTTGCATTATCAATTAAGACCATATGAGGAAAGGTGGCTTTCTCCTTGGTTAGCTTTACTTGGAGTTGATCATGAGACTCTTTGAGGCTAGCATGAACACCCTTCAAGACCTTGTGAGCCTTGTCGAGTAAATCAAACTCCTCTTTGAGTCTAGCAAGATCAACCCCAAGCTTGGCCTTCTCGGAGTTTGGCACACGAGATACAACAAGAGCATGATCAAGATCTTTCTTTAATTTAGCGTGGTCAGCGTTGTATGACTCCTCAAGAGCCAAACGAAGACCTTGCTCTTCCTCAAGAGCATTGGAAAGATCCGAAATCTCATCGGCATAGTCACGACTATGCCCCTCCATCTTAGAGATGGTATCTTCGTGAGCCTCGATCATGTCATTGGCTTCACCAAGTTGTTCCAAGAGAGCAACGAAGTGCTTCTTGGATTTACCCTTGATCTTACTCATAAAAGACTCAAATTCATTCTCCTCCGCATTAGACCCCTCATGTTCATCAATGCAATCCGTCAAAGAAGGATTATTAATGATGGTAGTTTTGATGTTGGGGGTTACCTTGTTGGTGGCTTTAGCCATGAGGCACTTGGCGGTGATGTTCTCATTGGGTGAGTCGAAGAGAGACACCCGCGGAGTTGTCGCAATGGCTATGGGGGCCACGGCAACCGACTCACCGTCTTCATCATCTTCATCATCCTCATTGTACTCTTCTTGTGCCACCAACCCCTTGGGAGGAGTCTTCTTGATAAAGTTTCTCTTGTTGGGGAAAGACTTGGCCTTGTCCTTTATGAGCTTGCCACCATTGTCTTCCCTCTTCTCATAAGGACATTCCGCAACAAAGTGGCTCACATTGCCACAATTATAGCAAGTCCTCACTCGTTGCTTGACCTTTGCGCCACTTGAGTTATTCTTGTTGAAGTTGGGCCTTGTGTTCTTCTTGCTCCAAAATTGCCTTGAAGCAAGAGCCATGTGTTCATGATAAGCATACTTTGTATCTTAGGGATTGCTCTCCTCTTCTTCCTCTTCTTCCTCTTCTTCCACACTAACCTTGGCCTTCAAGGCAAGGTTGGGTTTCTTTGCTCTTTGAGAGCGTAACACCGCATTGTCAGCGGTCTTGTCCAAGATGCTCATAGCCACAAACTCATCCAACACTTCACTTGAGGACAAGGTGTGGAAGTCCAGCCTTTGATGAATGACGGAGGACATGGCCTTGTGGTAAGGCATCATGGCCTTCAGGAATTTGCGCTTGATCCAATTGTCATCCGTATCCTTGCTCCCATGATCTCGAAGTGAGACCGCGATAGTGGTTAATCTCCGATAGAGCTCACGAGGTTCTTCATCTTCTTTCTTTGCAAACTCATCGGCTTCATCTTGCACTACTTCATAGTTGGAGCATTGAATGCTTGCGCTTCCCCTATAGAGGGAAACAACATGCCGCCATGCATCCTTGGCCTCAGTGAAGGGTCGGAGATGAGCAAGATCTTCGGGTGGAATTGCATCTTGGATGATGAAGAGAGCATTCTCATTGAATTGATTATCCGCGGCTTCTCTAGGGGTGAACTTGCTTCAGTCATTCGGATAAAAACTTTCTTCAATGATTCTCCAAAGGTTAGTATTAACATGGTTCAAATGACGCTTAAAGTGATAAACCCAAGAATCAAAGTCCTCATTTTTCACAATCTTAGGGGAAGGACCGGCATGATTCAAATGAGTGGAAGGAATTGGTCCACCATAAGTAAGTGGAGGTTCCACATGGACAAAGATGTCGTTGCCATTTTTACCACTAGAAGAAGGAACCTTTTCACTAGTAGCTTCCCCCTTGTCGGAGTTAGCATCCGTCACCTTGTTACTGGGATCACCCACTTTCTTCGGTGCGCTAGATAGTTTAAGACCTTCTAAGAATTTATTAAACATGCTTTCAACCTCGGTCGTCATGGAGGTTTTCAATGTGTCCAAAGCCACATTGAATTCCTCACGAGAGACCATGGTCCCCCCATCGGCCGTAGACGAGACCGGATTCACACCGGAGTGCTCCTCCACACCGTCTACGGTGTCAACCATACTCTTCAGACGGTAAAGTCCTTAATAAAGAGACGAGGATCTAATACCAATTGAAAGGATCGATATAGTTGACTAGGGGGGTGAATAGGCAACTAACAATTTTTAGCTTTTCTTTACCAATTTAAACTTTGCATCAAAAATAGGTTGTCTAGATATGCAACTAGGTGAGCAAACTATATGATGCAACAACAACAAGCACACGAGCAAGCAAGGGATATAACACAAATAATCTTGCACAAGTAAAGGCACGAGATAACCAAGAGTGCAGCCGGTGAAGACGAGGATGTGTTACCGAAGTTCCTTCCTTTTGAGGGGAAGTACGTCTCCGTTGGAGCAGTGTGGAGGCACAATGCTCCCCAAGAAGCTACTAGGGCCACCGTATTCTCCTCACGCCCTCACACAATGCGAGATGCCATGATTCCACTATTGGTGCCCTTGGAGGCAGCGACCAGACCTTTACAAACAAGGTTGGGGCTATCTCCACAACTTAATTGGAGGCTCCCAACGACACCACAAAGCTTCACCACAATGGAATATGGCTCCACGGTGACCTCAACCATCTAGGGTGGTCAAACACCCAAGAGTAACAAGATCCGCAAGGGATTAGTGGGGGGGGGATCAAATTTCTCTTGGTGGAAGTGTAGATCGGGGCCTTCTCAACCAATCCCTAGAAAATCAACAAGTTTGATTGGCTAGGGAGAGAGATCGGGCGAAAATGGAGCTTGGAGCAAAAATGGAGCTTGGGGGTGGAAGAGGTGGTCAACTCGGAGAAGAAGACACCCCTTATATAGTGGAAGAACAAATCCAACCGTTATCCACCAACTCAGCCTGGATAGCACGGTACTACCGCACGGGGGACGCAGTACTACCGCAGGGCACCGCGGTACTACCGCCTGTGCAGCAGAAACCAGAGCAGCCCTGATGCGATGAAGCAGAGGGCGGTAGAACTGCTGGCGCGGTACTACTGCTCCCCCTTGCGGTACTACCGCAAGGCAGGGATAGTCCAGATTTTGGGAAGGCATGGACATATAAAAATACATCCATGGAAACTTCCGCTGAGTTGGGATCTATGCAAAATTTCGACACGGTAGTACTGCAAGAAAGGAGCAGTACTACCGCGCGGGACGCAGATGTAAAAAATTACATCCGACCCTACTGTCGCGCAAGATGTCAGCGAGACAGAGCCAAGACGGTACTACTGCGCCAGTAGGCGCTGGTACTATCACAGAGGTTGCGGATGTAAAAAATTACATCCACCCCTACTACCGCAAAAGCTGCAGCGCCTGGCCTGAGACCACAGTACTACTGCTCCAAGGAAGCGGTACTACCATGGGCACTTGCGGTACTACCGCGCCAGAGGCCGGTACTACCGCAAGGGCCTGCGGTACTACCGCTCCTAGGAGCAGTACTACCGCATGCCCAAGATCAGCAATCACGACATTTTTGCATAGACAAGAAAAGACGGAGGATGCTCCAAAGTGCCAAAGGAAAGGTGGTGCAAATGGAGCAGACGTGTACGTGATGATTCCACCCAAACCTTTCCAAAGCGGACCCCCTCTTAATAGTACGGCTTTCCTATGACTCAAATCCACCGAAAAGAAACATAGAGAAACGCCGTCTTCAATAGTCTTCGAGGGGCACCAAATCGTCTTGTGCCAAGTCATGATATATCTGAAATACTCAATCCATACGATTAGTCCGCAAAAGCATTGTCATCAATCACCAAAACAACTAAGGGATAAATATGCCCTTACACGTGGTTTATGATGGATATCATGATCTACATAATTAAATCTGGCATGCTCTTAATAATAAAATGGGATCCCTAATAAATTTTCCATGTCCTACAAAAAAATCATGTATAAAACAAAACAAAAACAAAAAAATCATGTATAAAATATTTTTCTTGCAATAAAAACATGTTTATAATACCCGCATGTCAAAAAATCAAAGTGTTCTGCCGTAGGCTATATACAGAAGGAAATGGCCACGATATGTACAAATAAATTTGACATCGGCAAGTTCAATAAAGAATTGGGACCCTAAAGAATTTGTCATGGTATCTACACTAACAATGACATGGAAAAAGTTATTCTTAAGTTCGCCATGGCAATTATCTGTACAAAAATGCCATGTGACAAAAGTTGTACTGCTAACAATAAATAGATTTACCATCATGCACTATTTTTGTTCGGCATGGCAATAAATTGATTTACCATGACAATAATCAAGTAAAAAAATAGAGCTGGCGCATGCACTATTTTCTGGGCCTATTTTATCTTTGTGGACCTTCGATAATCAACGCAACGCGACGGCCCAACCAGAGCTTAGTTTCAATTTGGGCCCTAGAACTATGGTTTTTTTTCTTCTGCGGTCGGTGTTGTCTGACGAAACTGAAAGTGTCAAAAACTAACACCTACAGAGATTCAGAGATGGAGATAGAGACATAGTTTAAGCAACACAAAGAGCACATGATCCACAAATTAAGCAACACAAAGAGTACATGATCCACAAACCCTTAATCAAATCGTAGAGCACATGACACGACACAGAAAACATCTCTAACGAGTAATGACCAGCAAGTAAGAAATTCCTAGAGCAACTATACAAAAATAAAATCCTAAAGCTATCAGATTTGCGTGCTTGTTCAATTGAATCATCTGCTTCAAGTTCTTGTTCATCTTCTTTAATTCCCCCTTCAGATATGCATCCCCAACTGTCAGAGCAGCACTTTCAGAGACCAAATTCGTCGGTGCTGACGGCAGATTGATTTCCCGGGTTGGGGCCCCATTGAATTGAATCCGCTTAACGTAGTCATCCAGCCATTCAAAATGTGTGCATTTCTTCACAATCTGAGACGAAAATATGAACCCTAAATCCCAGATCCAAGGAAAAAGAATTAAAAGCAAATAGAAAAAGAAATCGGAGAAAAATCATGAGATCTAACCTGCCCCTCTGGCTTGCTCTCGCATTTCATGAACTCACGCCCATAGTTGCCATTCTTGATCTCCTTCGAAGTCAACCGTATCAGTGGCGCGCTGCATGAGCAGTCAGGACATCGTTCCATGGGAAGTGGACCATACTGGGTCCACGAGGGGCGGGAGGCTGAAGTGGAGCTCGACATATCGCCCAAAGTTTCCGGAGAAGAAGAAGCAGAGGAGTGGCTCCTCTCGTCGCTGGAGAAAAAGAAGTAGAGGAGTGGATCCTCTCGTCGCCGCAGAATAAGCAGCAGAAGAAAGGGGAGGCACAACCAACAAGTCTCGCAGATCGCCCCATGATCTAACGATGCAGAGCCGTCCATGTGATCCAACGGCGCGGAGCCTGCACGCAGCCTGCCCTCGGAATTCCTTCTAGAAGACCACATCTGAGGGTTGTTGCTTGGCGCTAGGGTATGATCGGACCGCTTGTTGGAAATATGCCCTAGAGGCAATAATAAAAGTATTATTATTATATTTCCTTGTTCATGATAATTGTCTTTTATTCATGCTATAATTGTATTATCCGGAAATCGTAATACGTGGGAATACATAGACCACAATCTGTCCCTAGTGAGCCTCTAGTTGACTAGCTCGTTGATCAACAGATAGTCATGGTTTCCTGACTATGGACATTGGATGTCATTGATAACGGGATCACATCATTAGGAGAATGATGTGATGGACAAGACCCAATCCTAAGCATAGCACAAGATCGTGTAGTTCGTTTTGCTAGAGCTTTTCCAATGTCAAGTATCTCTTCCTTAAACCATGAGATCGTGATCGTGTAACTCCGGATACCGTAGGAGTGCTTTGGGTGTACCAAACGTCACAACGTAATCGGGTGACTATAAAGGTGCATTACAGGTATCTCCAAAAGTGTACATTGGGTTGACACGGATCGAGGCTGGATTTGTCACTCCGTATGACGGAGAGGTATCACTGGGCCCACTCGGTAGTGCATCATCATAATGAGCTCAAAGTGACCAAGTGTTTGGTCACGGGATCATGCATTACGGTATGCGAGTAAAGTGACTTGCCGGCAACGAGATTGAGCGAGGTATTGGGATACCGATGATCGAATCTCGGGCAAGTAAAATATCGATTGACAAAGGGAATAGTATCTGAGGTTGATTGAATCCTCGACATCGTGGTTCATCCGATGATATCATCGAGGAGCATGTGGGAGCCAACATGGGTATCCAGATCCCGTTGTTGGTTATTGCCGAGAGCCGTCTCGGTCATGTCGCATGTCTCCCGAACCCGTAGGGTCTACACATAAGGTTCGGTGACGCTAGGGTTGTATGAATATGAGTATGCAGCAAACCGAATGTTGTTAAGAGTCCCGGATGAGATCCCAGACGTCACGAGGAGTTCCGGAATGGTCCGGAGGTAAAGATTTATATATAGGAAGTCTTATTTTGGTCGCCGGAAAAGTTTCGCGCGTTATCGGTATTGTGCAAGGAGTGCCGAAAGGGGTCCGGGGTCCACCTGCCGAGGGGCCACATGGGCTGTAGGGGTGCGCCTTGGCCTATATGGGCCAAGGGCACCAGCTCCCAAGAGGCGCATGCGCCAAGATATAAGAAAAGGGGAGAGTCCTAAAGGGGAAGGCACCTCAGGGGTGCCTTGGGAGGATGGACTCCTCCCCTCTTAACCGCACCCCTTCCTTGGAGGAAGGGGCAAGGCTGCGCCCTCCCCTCTCTTGCACCTATATAAAGGGAGGGAGGGAGGGGTGGCCGCACCCATAAGCCTGGCGCCTCCTCCTCCCTGCAACACCTCCTCCTCCTCCCGTAGTTGCTTAGCGAAGCCTGCCGAATCTTGCTGCATCCACCATCACGCCGTCGTGCTGCTGGATCATCATCAACCTCTCCTTCCCCTTGCTGGATCAAGAAGGAGGAGACGTCATCCGCCTCCGTCGTGTGTTGAGCAGCGGAGGTGCCGTCCGTTCGGCACTCGGTCATCGGTGATTTGGATCACGGCGAGCACGACTCCATCATCCCGGTTCCATTGAACGCTTCCACACGCGATCTACAAGTGGTATGTAGATGCAATCACTCTCCCATGACTCGTTGCTAGATGAACTCATAGATGGATCTTGGTGAAACCGTAGGAAAATTTTTAATTTTCTGCAACGTTCCCTAACAGTGGCATCATGAGCTAGGTCTATGCGTAGTTCTCTATTGCACGAGTAGAACACAATTTTGTTGTGGGCGTAGATCTTGTCAACTTGCTTGCCGCTACTAGTCTTATCTTGCTTCAGCGGTATTGTGGGATGAAGCGGACCGGACCAACCTTACACGTTCGCTTACGTGAGACCGGTTCCACCGACTGACATGCACTAGTTGCATAAGGTGGCTGGCGGTTGTCTGTCTCTCCCACTTTAGTTGGAGCGGATTCGATGAAAAGGGTCCTTATGAAGGGTAAATAGAAGTTGACAAAATCACGTTGTGGTTATTCGTAGGTAAGAAAGCGTTCTTGCTAGAACCCAATTGCAGCCACGTAAAAGATGCAACAACAATTAGAGGACGTCTAACTTGTTTTCGCAGCAATTGTCATGTGATGTGATATGGCCAGAAGTTGTGATGAATGATGAATGATATATTGTGATGTATGAGATCATGTTCTTGTAATAGGAATCACGACTTGCATGTCGATGAGTATGACAACCGGCAGGAGCCATAGGAGTTGTCTTAATTATTGTATGACCTGCGAGTCATTGATTCAACGCCATGTAAATTACTTTACTTTATTGCTAAGCGTGTTAGCCATAGTAGTAGAAGTAATAGTTGGCGAGCAACTTCATGGAGACACGATGATGGAGATCATGATGATGGAGATCATGGTGTCATGCGGTGACAAGATGATCATGGAGCCCCAAAGATGAAGATCAAAGGAGCTATATGATATTGGCCATATCATGTCACTACTTTATATAATTGCATGTGATGTTTATTATGTTTTATGCATCTTGTTTACTTGAGCGACGGTAGTAAATAAGATGATCCCTTATAATAATTTCAAGAAAGTGTCCCCCTAAGCGTGCACCGTTGCTAAAGTTAAATGCTTGAAGCACCACGTGATGATCAGGTGTGATAGATCCTTATGTTCACATACAACGGGTGTAAGACAGTTTTACACATGCATAAACACTTAGGGTTAACTTGACGAGCCTAGCATGTACAGACATGGCCTCGGAACACAAGAGACCGAAAGGTCGAACATGAGTCGTATGGAAGATACGATCAACATGGAGATGTTCACCGACGATGACCAGTCCGTCTCACGTGATGATCGGACCACGGCCTAGTCGACTCGGATCATGTAACACTTAGATGACTAGAGGGATGTCAAATCTGAGTGGGAATTCATTAAATAATTTGATTAGATGAACTTAATTATCATGAACATTAGTCTAAAATCTTTGCAAAATGTCTTGTATATCAAATGGCCAACGCTCATGTCACCATGAACTTCAACGCGTTCCTAGAAAACCAAAATTTGAAAGACGATGGCAGCAACTATTCGGACTGGGTCCGGAACACGAGGATCATCCTCATAGCAGCCAAGAAACAATATGTCCTAGAAGCACCGCTAGGTGATGCACCCATCCTGAAGAACCAAGACATTATGAATGCTTGGCAGTCTCGTTTTGATGATTACTCCCTCATTCAGTGCGGCATGCTTTACAACTTAGAACCGGGGCTCCAAAAGCGTTTTGAGCAACACGGAGCATATGCGATGTTCGAGGAGCTGAAAATGATTTTCCAAGCTCATGCCCGGTCGAGAGATATGAAGTCTCCGACAAGTTCTATAGTTGTAAGATGGAGGAAAACAGTTACAAGGTGAGCACATACTCAAAATGTCTGGGTTGCACAACCTTTGTCCCAGCTGGACATTAACCTCCAGACGAGGCAGTCATTGACAGAATCCTTGATCGCTCCCACCAAGCTACAAGAGCTTTGTGATGAACTACAATATGCAGGGGATGGTGAAAACTATTCCTGAAGTATTTTCAATGCCGAAGTCAGCAGAGGTAGAAATCAAGAAGGAGCATCAAGTGTTGATGGTCAATAAAACCACTAAGTTCAAGAAGGGCAAGGGAAAGAAGAACTTCAAGAAGGGACGACAAGGATGTTGCCGCGCCCGGTAAGCCGATTCCATGGAAGAAGTCAAAGACTGGACCCAAGCCTGAGGCCGAGTGCTTTTATTGCAAAGGGAAGGGTCATCGAAGCGGAACTGCCCCAAATACTTAGGAGACAAGAAGGCGGCAACACTAAAGGTATATTTGATATACATGTAACTGATGTGTACCTTACCAGTACTCGTAGTAACTCCTGGGTATTTGATACCGGTGCCGTTGCTCATATATGTAACTCACAGCAGGAGCTGCGGAATAAGCGGAGACTGGCGAAGGACGAGGTGACGATGTGCGTCGGGAATGGTTCCAAGGTCGATGTGATGGCCGTCGACACGCTACCTCTACATTTACCCTACGGGATTAGTTTTAAACCTCAATAATTGTTATTTAGTGCCAAGTTTGAGCATGAACATTGTATCGAGGATCTCGTTTAATACGAGATGGATACTCATTTAAATCCGAGAATAATGGTTGTTCTATTTATATGAGAGAAATGTTTTATGGTCATGCTCCGATGGTCAATGGTTTATTCTTAATGAATCTCGAGCGTAATGTTACACATGTTCATAGTGTGAATACCAAAAGATGTAAAGTTGATAACGATAGTCCCACATACTTGTGGCACCGCCACTTGGTCACATTGGTGTCAAGCGCATGAAGAAGCTCCATCTTGATGGACTTTTAGAGTCTCTCGATTATGAATCATTTGACACATGCGAACCATGCCTCATGGGCAATATGACCAAGACTCCGTTCTCCGGAACAATGGAGCGAGCAACCAACTTATTGGAAATCATACATACCGATGTGTGCGGTCCAATGAGTGTTGAGGCTCGCGGAGGATATCATTATGTTCTCACTCTCACTGATGACTTGAGTAGATATGGGTATGTCTACTTGATGAAACACAAGTATGAGACCTTTGAAAAGCTCAAGGAATTTCAGAATGAAGTAGAGAATCAACGTGACCGAAAGATAAAATTCTGGCGATCAGATCGTGGAGGAGAATATTTAAGTCACGAATTTGGTACACACTTAAGGAAATGTGGAATCGTTTCACAACTCACGCCATGGAACACCTCGGTAACAGAACGGTGTGTCCGAGCGTCGTGTCGCACTCTATTGGATATGGTGCGATCTATGATGTCTCTTCTTGATTTACCGCTATCATTTTGGGGATACGCTCTAGAGACAGCTACATTCACTTTAAATAGGGCACCGTCTAAATCCGTTGAGACGACACCGTATGAATTATGGTTTGGGAAGAAACCTAAGCTGTCGTTTCTAAAAGTTTGGGGATGCGATGCTTATGTCAAGAAACTTCAACCTGAAAAGCTCAAACCCAAGTCGGAAAAATGCGTCTTCATAGGATACCCTAAGGAAACCATTGGGTATACCTTATACCTTAGATCCGAAGGCAAGATCTTTGTTGCCAAGAACGGATCCTTTATGGAAAAAGAGTTTCTCTCGAAAGGAGTAAGTGGGAGGAAAGTAGAACTCGATGAAGTATTACCTCTTGAACCGTAAAGTAGTGCAACTCGGAAAATGTTCCTGTGGTGCCTACACCTACCGGAGAGGAAATTAATGATGATGATCAAGGTACTTGGATCAAGTTGCTACCGAACTTCAGAGGTCCACAAGGACACGTTCCACACCAGAGTGGTATGGCAACCCTGTCACGGATATCATGTTGTTAGACAACGGTGAACCTTCGAACTATGAAGAAGCGATGGCGGGGCCCGGATTCCAACAAATGGCTTGAAGCCATGCAATCTGAGATAGGATCCATGTATGAAAACAAAGTATGGACTTTGACAGACTTGCCCGATGATCGGCGGCGATAGAAAACAAATGGATCTTTAAGAAGAAGGCGGACGCGGATGGTAATGTTACCATCTATGAAGCTCGACTTGTCGCTAAGGGTTATCGACAAGTTCAAGGGATTGATTACGATGAGACTTTCTCTCCGTGCGAAGCTTAAGTCCGTCCGAATCATGTTAGCAATTGCCGCATACTATGATTATGAGATATGGCAGATGGGCGTAAAACGGCATTCCTTAACGGTTACCTTAAGGAAGAGTCTGTATATGATGCAGCCGGAAGGTTTTGTCGATCCTAAGAATGCTAACAAAGTATGCAAGCTCCAATGATCCATTTATGGGCTGGTGCAAGCATCTCGGAGTTGGAACATTCGCTTTGATGAGATGATCAAAGCGTTTGGGTTTATGCAGACTTATGGAGAAGCCTGCGTTTACAAGAAAGTGAGTGGGAGCTCTGTAGCATTTCTCATATTATATGTAGATGACATACTTTTGATGGGAAATGATATAGAACTCTTGGACAACATTAAGGCCTACTTGAATAAAAGTTTTTCAATGAAGGACCTTGGAGAAGCTGCTTATATGTTAGGCATCAAGATCTATAGAGATAGATCAAGACGCCTCATAGGTCTTTCACAAAGCACATACCTTGATAAGATTTTGAAGAAGTTCAAAATGGATCAGTCCAAGAAAGGGTTCTTGCCTGTCTTGCAAGGTGTGAGATTGAGCTCGGCTCAATGCCCGACCACGGCAAAAGATAAAGAAGAGATGAGCGTCATCCCCTATGCCTCGGCCATAGGATCTATTATGTATGTCATGCTGTGTACCAGACCTGATGTAAACCTTGCCGTAAGTTTGGTAAGAAGGTACCAAAGTAATCCCGGCAAGGAACACTGGACAGCGGTCAAGAATATCCTGAAGTACCTGAAAAGGACAAAGGACACGTTTCTCGTTTATGGAGGTGACGAAGAGCTCGTCGTAAAGGGTTACGTCGATGCTAGCTTCGACACAGATCTGGATGATTCAAAGTCACAAACCGGATACGTGAATATGTTAAATGGTGGAGTAGTAAGCTGGTGCAGCTGCAAGCATAGCGTCGTGGCGGGATCTACATGTGAAGCGGAGTACATGGCAGCCTCGGAGGCAGCACATGAAGCAATTTGGGTGAAGGAGTTCATCACCGACCTAGGAGTCATACCCAATGCGTCGGGCCGATCAAACTCTTCTGTGACAACACTGGAGCTATTGCACTTGCCAAGGAGCCCAGGTTTCACAAGAAGACCAGGCACATCAAGCGTCGCTTCAACTCCATTCGTGAAAATGTTCAAGATGGGGACATAGAAATTTGCAAAGTGCATACGGATATGAATGTCGCAGATCCGTTGACTAAACCTCTTCCACGAGCAAAACATGATCAACACCAGAACTCTATGTGTGTTCGATTCATCGCAATGTAACTAGATTATTGACTCTAGAGCAAGTGGGAGACTGTTGGAAATATGCCCTAGAGGCAATAATAAAAGTATTATTATTATATTTCCTTGTTCATGATAATTGTCTTTTATTCATGCTATAATTGTATTATCCGGAAATCGTAATACACGTGTGAATACATAGACCACAAGATGTCCCTAGTGAGCCTCTAGTTGACTAGCTCGTTGATCAACAGATAGTCATGGTTTCCTGACTATGGACATTGGATGTCATTGATAACGGGATCACATCATTAGGAGAATGATGTGATGGACAAGACCCAATCCTAAGCATAGCACAAGATCGTGTAGTTCGTTTTGCTAGAGCTTTTCCAATGTCAAGTATCTCTTCCTTAAACCATGAGATCGTGATCGTGTAACTCCCGGATACCGTAGGAGTGCTTTGGGTGTACCAAACGTCACAACGTAACTGGGTGACTATAAAGGTGCATTACAGGTATCTCCAAAAGTGTCTGTTGGGTTGACACGGATCGAGATCGATTTGTCACTCCGTATGACGGAGAGGTATCACCGCCCACTCGGTAGTGCATCATCATAATGAGCTCAAAGTGACCAAGTGTTTGGTCACGGGATCATGCATTACTGATTTAGTAAAGTGACTTGCCGGCAACGAGATTGAACGAGGTATTGGGATACCGATGATCGAATCTCGGCAAGTAAAATATCGATTGACAAAGGGAATAGTATACGAGGTTGATTGAATCCTCGACATCGTGGTTCATCCGATGATATCATCGAGGAGCATGTAGGAGCCAACATGGGTATCCAGATCCGCTGTTGGTTATTGCCCGAGAGCCGTCTCGGTCATGTCTGCATGTCTCCCGAACCCGTAGGGTCTACACTTAAGGTTCGGTGGCCTTAGGGTTGTATGAATATGAGTATGCAGCAAACCGAATGTTGTTCGGAGTCCCGGATGAGATCCCGGACGTCACGAGGAGTTCCGGAATGGTCCGGAGGTAAAGATTTATATATAGGAAGTCTTATTTTGGTCGCCGGAAAAGTTTCGCACGTTATCGGTATTGTACGGGGAGTGCCGAAAGGGGTCCGGGGGTCCACCGGTGGGTCAACCTGCCCCGGGGGGCCACATGGGCTGTAGGGGGTGCGCCTTGGACTATATGGGCCAAGGGCACCAGCCCCAAGAGGCCCATGCGCAAAGATATAAGAAAAGGGGGAGAGTCCTAAAGGGGAAGGCACCTCCGAGGTGCCTTGGGAGGATGGACTCCTCCCCTCTTAACCGCACCCCTTCCTTGGAGGAAGGGGCAAGGCTGCCCTCCCCTCTCTTGCACCTATATAAAGGGAGGGAGGGAGGGTGGCCGCACCCATAAGCCCCTGGCGCCTCCCTCCTCCGCAACACCTCCTCCTCCTCTCGTAGTTGCTTTGTGAAGCCCTGCCGAGTATCTTTGCATCCACCATCACGCCGTCGTGCTGCTGGATCATCATCAACCTCTCCTTCCCCTTGCTGGATCAAAAGGAGGAGACGTCATCCGCTCCGTCACGTGTGTTGAACGCGGAGGTGCCGTCCGCTTCGGCACTTTCGGTCATCGGGTGATTTGGATCACGGCGATACGACTCCATCATCCCCGTTCCATTGAACGCTTCCGCACGCGATCTACAAGTGATATGTAGATGCAATCACTCTCCCATGACTCGTTGCTAGATGAACTCATAGATGGATCTTGGTGAAACCGTAGGAAATTTTTTAATTTTGCAACGTTCCCCAACACCGCTGACATTCGGAGCTAGGGTTAGGCGAAACCCTGTGGGGTTTAGAGGGGTTTTGAGCTGGTCAACGGGGTTTCCAAGTCTTTGACTGAGCATAACTAATTTAAAAAATCAAAAAAATGAAACCTTCGCCGTTGGTTGTTTTATAAGACACACTAATAAGGAAAAAAATAGTAAACTTGGTATACGAATATTTACAGAAAAACCTAGCTAGCACGATCGAGGTCAAATGAGCACCATTAAGTTAAAAAAACAAAAAAAATATAACATGCGCACAATGTTGTCTTGTGTGACATGTTACCAACCAAATATCACACACTTTGTCTATCGACATTTTCATGAAAAAACCTTCACACATATGAGCTATCACGTACAATATTTCATAGAGACCAAGGAGAGGAGGTACGGTTCCCTTCGGTTTTTTAAAATAAAAAAAATCACCAAAGCTTGATTTCAAAGTGAATAAGAAGGATCTGAACTTAGTTTTCCATTTTCATATTTTAAACGTGTTTTTAATGGCTTACTACTAAAGTATATTTTTTCAGAAAAAATGTAAAAATATAAAGATTAATTCAATAAACAGTGATTCTTCGAATCTACACTATATAGATTCAATAGGTGTTAATAAAAAATATTTGGCTCATTTGGAGTAGGTCCAAACAAACTTGATTACAAATGAGGCTATTTACCCTAGCTTGGGAGCTCATTTGGAGCACATTTCTCATGACTACAAGTTTTACCACGCAAAAGAAATTGGATTGATCACCTAACGTTTGTAATAGTTCAGCAAACTTTGCAACTCACACCACAGGGCAATGGACTTCAAGTGTTGGTTCAAATTCAAAGTTTGCCTAAAATTCAAATTTTGCCTCAGTTTTGTATTCTACCTCAAATTTCACATCAAACTATAAATAGAATTATTACACCTTACAAATTTTCACAGTAGTTTAAATTGACGACAGAATCCTTATTACAAATCCTTAAAGTTCAAAGTTTATTACTTGCATTCAAGTTCAAATTCAAATCTTTGCCTTGCTCCTTGTGTTCCTGGATGGGTTAACTGTCTTGCTCCTGGTTTCCCTAGCTCGGATATTTTGTGCTTTTGAAAGCTTTGTCTTGTTGCTTCTGATCTTCACTTCTGGTGGTGGCGGTTTTGTTGAGCTTTGACTGACCGAGAAAGTGATGACCAGTTGACGGTCATCTATGGGTTCACTAATCCTTCAAGAAACTTCGGACAAAATAAATTCCTCCTCTCTTATAGCTTCAAATCCTTCATAAGCCATGGTTTCAAATTCTGCATCAGATGATGTTCAGCCGAAGTTTCTTCCTCACTAGGTATTTTCTGTCATGTGCCTCTAATTAACCTAGAGCTAGGTCAAACAGAAATAAGCTTTGCCATCAATAAAAAAGAGAACAAATGCAAAAAAAAGGAAAAGGTTGCACACATACCAAGATGCTACTTCAGTTGCTTCATTCTCATCTAAACTTGTTGCATTCTCCTCTGCTATTGCATTCTCCTCTAAACTTGTTGCATTCTCCTCTGCTGCTGCATTCTCCTCTGCATTTGTCGTTGCCCATTGTTCCTCTACTCCAAATGATGCATCAACTAGATTGGTGCAAGACCTAACAATACGCCCTAGGATACCACATCTTTTGCACTTATGTTGTTTTTCTACATGACCCTCTTCACCAGCTCTTATCCTGTTTTTCCTTGGTATTCCTAGTGGTCTAGTCAGTACAAGAGAATGGAGTTTGAACCCTGGGTCTACTATGTTCCATTGGTCTTTTCCCAAGAGTGTAGGCACATTTTCAGCATAAGCAACCCTAAATTTTGCAACAGAGAAATATTCAGAGCAATACTGATCAGCTTCACCATCTTCACCTCCAATAACAGTCATGAGATGTAGGGCATGTATGCATGGCTTCCCGTGGATCTGCCATTGCCTACAGCTGCATTCCTTAGTTGCAAGGTTCACTAGATATCTCCATTCCCTATTTTTACTGCCAGTGTATGTCACCTCAGCCTCGTATGTAGACGGTCGAATGCATTTCATCCTTAGTCCTCTTGCCTTGGCATGCAATGATTAAATCAGAGATGGGAACATAACATGGCCAACATATTGTGTTTCTGCAATTATTTTATGAAGAGCCATCTTTATCATGATCATCTGCCTAATCTTACGAAAAGCTTGCCACAACAAAAGCCCTTTCATTGACTTGAACTTTGCATTGAAACACTCAGCGAGGTTATTGGTCACATAGTCTACTTTGCAGATTTCATTTGAATTTGCCTCTTGACCACACCTTTCCACGATGTTCATGAAGGAATTATGCACCAAAGTCAATAATAAAGTTATTATTTATATTTCCTTATATCATGATAAATGTTTATTATTCATGCTAGAATTGTATTAACCGGAAACTTGATACATGTGTGAATACATAGACAAAACAAAGTGTCCCTAGTATGCCTCTACTTGACTAACTCATTAATCAAAGATGGTTAAGTTTCCTGACCATAGACATGTGTTGTCATTTGATGAATGGGATCACATCATTAGGAGAATGATGTGATGGGCAAGACCCATCTGTTAGCTTAGCATAAGGATCATTAAGTTTTATCGCTATTGCTTTCTTCATGACTTATACATATTCCTTTGACTATGAGATTATGCAACTCCCGAATACCGAAGGAACGCCCTGTGTGCTATCAAACGTCACAATGTAACTAGGTGATTATAAAGATGCTCTACAGATGTCTCTGAAGGTGTTCGTTGGGTTGGCATAGATCGAGATTAGGATTTGCCAATCCGAGTATCGGAGAGGTATCTCTGGGCCCTCTCGGTAATGCACATCATGATAAGCCTTGCAAGCAATGTGACTAATGAGTTAGTTATGGGATAATGCATTACAGAACGAGTAAAGAGACTTGCCGGTAACGGGATTAAACTAGGTATGAAGATACCGACGATCGAATCTCGGGCAAGTAACATACCGATAACAAAGGGAATGACATATGTTGTCATTGCGGTTTGACCGATAAAGATCTTCGTAGAATATGTAGGAACCAATATGAGCATCCAGGTTCCACTGTTGGTTATTGATCGGAGATGTGTCTCGGTCATGTATACATAGTTCTCGAACCCGTAGGCTCCGCACGCTTAACGTTACGATTTGTATTATGAGTTATGTGTTTTGGTGACCGAAGATTGTTCGGAGTCCTGGATGAGATCACAGACATGATGAGGCGTCTCGAAATGGTCGATAGGTAAAGATTGATATATTGGACGATAATATTTGGACACCGGAATGGTTCCGGAGTGTTTCAGGTATTTCTCAGAGTACCGAGGGATTACCGGAACCCCCCGGGGGAAGTAATGGGCCAACATGGGCCCTAGGGGAGAGAGAGGGCAGCCCACAAGGGGTGGCGCATGCCCCCTCCCCCATGGGCAGTCCGAATTGGACAAGGGGAGGGGACGCGTCCCCCGTTTCCTTCTCCCTCTCCCCCTCCTTCCCCCTTTCCCCGTCCTAAAGAAGGAAGGGGGGCAACTAGGACTAGGAGTCCAAGTCTCCCCCCACTTGGCGCGCGGCCGGCCTCCTCCCCTCTCGTCCTTTATATACGGGCGCATGGGGCACCCGATAGCACATCAATTGTTCTCTTAGCCGTGTGTGGTGCCCCCTCCACAGTTTACTCCTCTGGTCATATTGTCGTAGTGCTTAGGCGAAGCCCTACACAGATCACATAACCATCACCGTCACCACGCCGTCGTGCTGGCGAAACTCTCCCTCGACACTTTGCTGGATCAACAGTTCGACGAACGTCATCGAGCTGGACGTGTGCAGAACTCGGAGGTGTCGTACGTTCGGTACTTGATCGGTTGGATCACAAAGACGCTTGACTACATCAACCGCGTTAAGCTAACGCTTCCGCTTTCGGTATACAAGGGTACGTGGACACACTCTCCCCCTCTCATTGCTATGCATCTCTTAGATAGCACTACTAGGAAAAGGGCTATAGATGAAATGGACACTAATGACGCACCAGACATGTGGTGCGCCACTACTATATACTAATGGCACACCATGTGTTGGTGCGCCATTAGTGTCCAAATACTAATGGCGCATCACACCCACGGTGCGCCATTAGTAACAATTTTTTTTCAAAACTACTAATGGCGCACCAGGGGATAGTGCGCCATTACTAGTTAAACTAGTAATGGCGCACCACATCCACGGTGCGCCATTAGTAAATTTTTTTCAATTTTTTTTTCAAAACTAGTAATGGCGCACCAGGGAATAGTGCGACATTACTAGTTAAACTAGTAATGGCGCACCACATCCACGGTGCGCCACTAGTAAATTTTTTTCAAAATATTTTTCAATTTTTTTTCAAAACTAGTAATGGCGCACCGTGGGAGTGGTACGCCATTACTAGTTGAGCTAGTAATGGCGCACCACTCCCACGGTGCGCCAGTCCTAACGTGGCCCAAACATTCCAACCAATGCACCCCCGTGGACCGCCTTTTCAGCTTTAAAAAAATAAAAGAAAATGATGAAAATGTCAAAAAAATAAAAGAAAATAAGTTTCCCATGTGAATGTGGTCTAGTTGTTGGGAAATTTTACAAATATGAATTTCGACTTTATTTGCAAAATCACTTTGGAATTTGTAAAATGAGCATAACTTTTGCATACGAACTCGGATTAAAAAGTTTTCTATATGAAAAATCATCTACTCGAAAAGTTACATCTGAATTTAACCGGGGGAACCCCGTTAAACATTTTCAAAATCCTCAAAAACCTAACAGAAAAAAGTTACGGGGCTTTTAAGATCTGGAGGCAAAGAAATTCAAAAAAATTCAAACTTACTAGTGGCGCACCGTTTGCTAGGTACGCCACTAGTAACAGAAAAAAAATAGTTTCGATTTTTTTTCAGGATTTTTTTTCAAATATGATACATAATATGAACGGAAGTTTGAAATATTTTTTCAAAATTTCATCACACTCATGAACATGAACAAAGTCCTAAACATCAACAAGGTTTAATAGGATTGATATGCTAGATATATCAACAAGTGCGTGTGAAGTGAAATTTGGTCTTTGAGGTTGGATAGAACTCTGAAGTTAAGCGGGCTTTGGCTGGAGTAGTGTATGCATGGGTGACCTTTCGGGAAGTTTGACCACGGAGTGCGATTTGATTCGAGATTAAGCCATAGTGACCCATTAAAAAACCGAAAAAAAATTGAAAAAAAAATTTGAATTTTTTTTGAAAAAAATTATTACTAATGGCGCACTTCTATGTGGTGCGCCATTACTAAGTCAGATAGTAATGGCGCACCTCTAGGCATACTAATGGCACACTACAGGTGCGCCAATAGTATGCCTACCAGTGGTGCGCCATTAGTAAAAAATACTAGTGGCATGGTACTAGTGGCGTGGCACTACTGGTGCGCCACTAGTAGGCAAAACTGGTGCGCCACTAGTAGGCCTTTTCCTAGTAGTGAGATCTTGCGTGATCGTGGGATTTTTTTTGAAATTGCATGCTACGTTCCCCAACAGTGGCATCCGGGCCAGGTTTATATGTAGATGATATGCACGAGTAGAGCAAAAAGAGTTATGGGCGATCATAGTCATACTTCTTACCACCAATGTCTTATTTTGATTCGGCGGTAATGTTGGATGAAGCGGCCCGGACCAACCTTACATGACCACGTTCATGAGACCGGTTCCACCGACAGACATGCAACTTGTTTTGCATAAAGGTGGCTGGTGGGTATCTGTTTCTCCAACTTTAGTTGAATCGAATTTGACTATGACCGGTCCTTGTTGAAGGTTAAAATAGCACACCTGACAAAAAATCGTTGTGGTTTTGATGTGTAGGTAAGAACGGTTCTTACTAGAAGCGTAGTAGCCACGTAAAACTTGCAACAACAAAGTAGACGACGTCTAACTTGTTTTTGCAGGGCATGTTGTGATGTGATATGGTCAAGACATGATGTGATATACGTTATTGTATGAGATGATCATGTTTTGTAAAAGTTATCGGCAACGGGCAGGAGCCTTATGGTTGTCGCTTTATTGTATGAAATGCAATCGCCATGTAATTGCTTTACTTTATCACTATGCGTTAGCGATAGTTGTAGAAGCAATAGTTGGCGAGACGACAACGACGCTACGATGGAGATCAAGGTGTCAAGCCGGTGACGATGGAGATCATGAAGGTCCTTTGGAGATGGAGATCAAAGGCACAAGATGATGATGACAATATCATGTTAGATATTTTGATTGCATGTGATGTTTATCTTTTATGCATCTTATTTTGCTTAGTATGGCGGTAGCATTATAAGATGATCTCTCACTAAATTTCAAGGTATAAGTGTTCTCCCTGAGTATGCACCGTTGCGACAGTTCTTCGTGCCGAGACACCACGTGATGATCGGGTGTGATAAGCTCTACGTTCACATACAACGGGTACAAGACAGTTTTGCACGTGCAGAATACTCAGGTTAAACTTGACGAGCCTAGCATGTACAGACATGGCCTCGGAACATTGATACCGAAAGGTCGAACATGAATCATATAGTAGATATGATCAACATAAATATGTTCACCATTGAAAACTACTCCATCTCACGTGATGATCAGACATGGTTTAGTTGACATGGATCACGTGATCATTTAGATGACTCGAGGGATGTCTATCTAAGTGGGATTTCTTAAGTAATATGATTAATTGAACTTAAATTTATCATGAACTTAGACCTGATAGTTTTTGCATATCTATGTTGTAGATCAATGTCCCGTACATCGCTCCTTGAATTTTAATGCGTTCCTAGAGAAAGCTAAGTTGAAAGATGATGGTAGCAACTACACAGACTGGGTGCGTAACTTGAGGATTATCCTCATTGCTGTACAGAAGAATTACATCCTTGATGCACCGCTAGGTGCATGGCTTGCTGTAGGAGTAGCTGCTGACGTTGTGAACGTCTGGCAAGCTAAATCTGATGACTACTCGATAGTTCAGTGTGCCATGCTTTATGGCTTAGAATCGGGACTTCAAAGACATTTTGAACGTCATGGGGCACATGAGATGTTCCAGGAGTTGAAGTTAATATTTCAAGCAAATGCCTGAGTTGAGATATATGAAGTATCCAAGAAGTTCTATAGCTGCAAGATGGAGGAGAATAGTTCTGTCAGTGAACACATACTCAGAATGTCTGCGTACCATAACCACTTGAATCAGCTGGGAGTTAATCTACCGGATGATAGTGTCATTGACAGAGTTCTTCAATCACTGTCACCAAGCTAGAAAGGCTTCGTGATAAACTATAATATGCAAGGGATGAACAAGACGATTCCCGAGCTCTTCGCGATGCTCAAAGTTGCGAGGTAGAATTCAATAAGGAGCATCAAGTGTTGATGGTTAACAGGACCACTAGTTTCAAGAAAAAGGGCAAAGGAAAGAAGGGAAACTTCAAGAAGAATAGCAAGGAAGTTGCTACTCCCGGGAAGAAGCCCAAGTCTGGACCAAAGCCTGAAACTGAGTGCTTCTACTGCAAAGGGACTGGTCACTGGAAGCGGAACTGCCCCAAGTATTTGGCGGATAAGAAGGATGGCAAAGTGAACAAAGGTATATTTGATATACATGTTATTGATGTGTACCTTACTAATGCTCGTAGTAGCACCTGGGTATTTGATACTGGTTCTGTTGCTCATATTTGCAACTCGAAATAGGGGCTACGGATTAACCGAAGATTGGCTAAGGACAAGGTGACGATGCGCGTCGAAAATGGTTCCAAGGTTGATGTGATTGTCGTCGGCACGCTACCTCTACATCTACCTTCGAGATTAGTTTTAGACCTGAATAATTGTTATTTGGTGCCAGCGTTGAGCATCACTACAAAAAAAGACACATCCGTGACATTTTGGGCCGAACGAAATTTTTTTCTGTCATACATATGACACTTCTATGACGATAATTGTGACAAAACCCGGTATCATCATAGATGTGGTGGGCTCCTACTTCTATGACAAAAATCATGATGAAAATGGGCTTTTCGTCTGGGCGGGCCGGAGACGCATATCGCATGACATTTTTGGGCCGTCCATGACGGGAAAAACCGTGGTAGAAGTGAGGGCGAGGAAAATTTCGGGAGTTGCCGATTACGGTGGGAGGTCGGGGCCGAAATGCGCTGCTTTCTCGTGACACGCATATCGCCACGCTGCGGTGCGAGGCGCTGGCTCTAATCAACCCGAGCGAGGCGCTGGCTCTAATCAACCCGAAAGGACAGATCAGTTACGCGTTATCGAACCCGGAGCGATCAATCGATGGTCGTTAATCGAACCCAATCGATCGATGGTACATTAATCGAACCTGATCGAGCGATTCCTTCGCTACTGCTGCTAACTGAAGCCGATTGATGCTGCCTCTGGGATGAACAGTGAGCGTTGCGGGGGGGTTTGGATGAATAGTGAGCGGTGGCGTTTGCCTCTGGATGAACAGGACCCCGTGGTGTGGAGGGCTGGATGAACAGTAGACGGTGGAGGGGTGCCCGTGGAGGGGTGGTTGAACAGGACCCCGTGGTGTGGAGGGCTGGATGAACCGGAGACGGTGGAGGGGTGCCCGTGGAGGGGTGGTTGAACAATGGCCCGGTGGAGTAGCGCGGTGGAGGTGGATGAACAGGAGCCCGTGGAGGCTGGAGGAGGTCGACGGTAGCCCCTGGAGGCTGGAGGAGGTCGAAGGTGGAGATGAACAGTATCCCGTGGAGTCCCGTTTTGCGGTACGCCACACCCCACCCGATCAACAGGACCCCCATTTCGACCGTAGGAGGTCCGTTTCTTCCGTTTTTCGGTACGCCACACCCCTCCCAATCAACAGGACCCCCGTTTCGACTGTAGGAGGTCCGTTTTGTCCGTTTTGTGGTAAGCCACACCCCTCCCGATCAACAGGACCCCCGTTTCAACCGTAGGAGGTCTGTTTCCTCCGTTTTGCGGTACGCCACACCCTTCCCGATCAACTGGACCCCGTTCCAAACGTAGGAGGTCCGTTTCATCCGTTGTGCGGTACGCCAGGCCTCGTTTCCATCGCATGTTCCGTCCAAGCCCTCCCGATGAACACGACCACGCATTCCATCCCGACCCAGCCGGTTGGCTCCCACGCGTTCCGTTGCCTCCCGATGAACACGACGTATTTCGTTGCCTCCCCATGAACACGACGACGACGTTGTTTCTCCGTTCCGACCCAGCCATGTACACGAGCCCTGGCCGTACGTACACATACGTGGCCGTATTTTCTTTCTTGCACCCTGGTCGATGTACGTACGTGTACATGCTACGTGCACGCCTCTACTATGACACGTGCACGCCTCTACTACGACACGTGCGCGCCTCTACATCGACCAGTATGTACGTACACGTTCGCGACCAGAATGACAACGCTACATACGCTTCGACCAGGTGGGTCCCGACTGTCAGGCACTTCCTTGCCTGCGAAGATGTAGCTGGTGGGTCCCAGCAGTCAGGGGGGCGAATCGTTTTTTTTGCCCGGACGCACTTCCTTGCGTGCGAAGATGTAGCTGGTGGGTCCCAGCAGTCAGGGGGGCGAATCATTTTTTTGCCCAGACGCACTTCCTTGCGTGCGAAGGTGTAGCTGGTGGGTCCCAGCAGTCAGGGGGGAAACGTTTTTTTCGCGAAATACGGTGGCCCGTCCGGTGGGTCCCTGCTGTCAGGTGGAGGAATCATTATTTTCTGCGTAATAAGGAGGCACTTCCTTCTTTGCGGCCGTGGACCCAATTGTCGGCCTCTCCACGTCTGATCCACGTCTGATGGAAGTCGTTCCTTGACCATGTTGACCACGCCGCGCCGAGAGCACCAGGGCGGTGGACGACGGCGAGGCCTAGGAAGGGGACGACGCGGAGCCGGTGAAGACGCGGCAGTGGATGCCCACGCGGAGAGGAGTATGAGGGTTCACTCGTTCGGCTGCGGTGTGAGGCTGCCGTCGCCGCAGGGCCTGGCCAGCGGTGGGAATAGTAGGGGGCGGTGAGGCCTCCGCGGCAGCACAGCCGGCCACGGAAGGCAGGAGCAGGCGGCACGACCGGCGCTGCTTTGGGCTGCTGGAGCAACAAGACCAGAGGTTGAAGAAGCACTACGGCCGTTGGATGGACATCGTACGGTCACTGAAGCTAGAATCGTTCATATTGACTAAGTTGACAAAGCCCTCCGTCCCCGTCAACTTAGTACACCCACAAGTCAGCCACCCACCAAGGTGGGTCCCAGCTAGCAGGGAGAGTATTCATTTTTTTTTGTGCGTAATAAAGAGGCACTTCCGGTGGGTCCGAGCTGACAGCGGGGGGAACGTTTTTTTCGCGAAATACGGTGGCCCGTCCAGTGGGTCCCAGCAGTCAGGGGGGAAACGTTTTTTTCGCGAAATAAGGTGGCCCGTCCGGTGGGTCCCTGCTGTCAGGTGGAGGAATAATTATTTTGCATGTAATAAGGAGGCACTTCCTTAAGGCCGCCGTGGACCCAGCTGTCAGCCTCTCCACGTATAGTACTCTTTCGATGGAAGTCGCTCGTTGACCACGTTGACCACGCCGCGCCGACAACACTAGGGCGGTGGACGACGGCGACGCCTAGGAAGGGGACGACGCGGAGCCGGGGAATACGCAACAGTGGAAGCCCGCGCGGAGAGGAGTACGAGGGTTCACTGGTTCGACTGCGGTGTGAGGCTGCCGTCGCCGCAGAATAACAGGGGGTGTGGGTGAGTGGAGGGATGGCCTGACCAGCGGTGGGAGTAGTAGGGCGGCGGTGAGGCCTCCGCGGCCTGACCCGGCCACGGAGGCGAGGAAGCGGCGGCACGATCGGTCTTTGCTTTGGGCGGCTGGACCAAGAAGACCAGAGGTTGAAGAAGCACTACGGCCATTGGATGGACATCGTACGGTCAGTGAAGCTAGAATCGTTTATATTGACTAAGTTGACAAAGCCCTTGGTAAGCTCCAACTTAGTAGGCCCACAGGTCAGCCTCCGAAACTGTGCGCCCCAGATGTCGTGGGAGGAATCATTTTTTGGGCGGCGAAGCTAAGAATATCCGAGATTGAAGAAGAAGACGACATCCGTTGGATAGACATCCAACGACCAATCGCTAGAACCGTGTGTTGACTATAATAAGTTGACAAAGCCTTGCATACGCGTCAACTTATTTGTTTAGGGTACGCGTCACTTAGTAGGCCCACAAGTGTGTGGCAGAGAACTTATAGCCCATTTGCGTTTTGTAAGAATGTACAGCCCATTTTTGAATTCTAATGAAATTTACAACAGCCCATTTACAGTTTTTTAAAAAAGTACAGGCAATTTTCTAGCTAGGACAACGATTAATAATTTCAACCAACCGTTGAAGACAGAATTCAATAAAATTTCCCACATTTTGATGGGATCCGAAATATTTTTATCTCGAAATTTCTAGTCAGATTAAATATCAATTTGTATTACGTAAAAATCCAACGAAACATTGTGCCAAGAACAATGAAAATTTAAGATTTTCAAAATCCATAAATAATATTTTATAAACTAATTTCATGTTTGGTGCATTTTTGTAGTTACTGCCCAGTTTTTGTAGTTACATCCCATTTATTATTTTTAAAGCCCATTTTCCTGTTAAGCCTAATGCATCCCTCCTAGGAAAGGTTTGCAGCCGAGCGGGGCGGAGAATAACAAGTTGACCTTGCCTGGGTATTCCTCAAAAAGATGTATAGCTGGGCTAGCCATTTTCATCTTGAAAAAATTAGTATCCGGGATGGATATCTGGCCTGGGCTAGATGGGCCACAGCCCGCCCAGTTAATACCCTGCTCTCCTCTGAACAACAACGAAATCATCGCCAAGAAAAACTCTGCAGTGCTCACGCCTCAAAAACACAAATACTGCTTGAGCTGCTTGGTCCCACTTGCCGGCCGCACCTTACGAATTCTCTCGTTTATATTGACTACATAGGTTGACAATGGTGTGGGACCGTGATGTCGAAACCAGGAGAAAGCAAAAAATATATAGTAGTACATAATAAGGAGGCACTTGCGTCATTTGCGGCTATGGCCCTAGTGGGTCCCTAGTGTCATTCACCAAAATAAAGTGATCTCCTGAATCCTCATGTTCGTTGACCATGTTAACAATGCTCGGCGCCACGGCGAGCGCAACAACTCGAAGGACAACGGAGAGGGCCTCGCGGGCCCTACGGAGGTCTGATATAGCGCCCGCTGCTCATTCAGGAAGACAGGATCATCGGACACCTATAAGCACCTTCGAGAAACTGAGACGGCATGAAACGGTAAGGCCGCGCTTGGTAGCTCTGGTTCATTTCAAACCTGTATTAACATACAAGTGTAATTTACTCGTCATCGGAAACAACGCGTAAAATACAGGCGTAATGGAACCGAGGGCCCGAGGTCTATAAGTAAAACCGGCGGGTTACACTGTAATTTGAGAGACCAGTGTATATTTTACGAGCACTGCTATATGGACAACATTACCAGACGATACATGCACGACGTGCGTATCATGCCATCCATGGGCAAGGCTGAAACAGTGGCTAACGGCTGGATTAGCAATCGTCCGGGTGTCGTTCAGCGTTTTTATCGTGTATGAAGTACTTCCGATATTTTACTAGTCGAAATCGACCAACCAAGCGCCTTCGCCCGAGACCATCTGCTTTAATTTACAAGTGTCGGTTTACAAGCGGTTTTGGTTGGAAAAGCGGCGATCAAATCACGGCCTAATATCATGAGTTGGTCGGAAGATCATATGGTTTCACGTCTAACCTACCCGACTTGTCGTATAGGCTATGAATGAAACATCAGACGATGAACTTCTTAAGCACGGAAACAACAGAAGAGGATGATCTTCTTAACAAGCAAATCACTAGCATTAGATCGACATGCAAAACAATACGAAGCATTATTCTCAGGAGGCACGGTGAACGGCTCGTGATGCCGCATGCCACAACATTCCAAGCTCAACTTTGCAATCAAACACAAGGCACGGCATTACATAGACAATATTCGTAACAAACTCTTAACACAGGAATATCTCAGCAGAGTAACTATTTACTTCTAAACCGAACACGTGAATAGGAAAAACACTTTCGACGCTGCTGCTCACAGCAAGGGCGTCCCACTCAAAATATCAAATGCATGTCTTCTGGCTAACATATATGAGCAAATTTTGACAAGGTTTTCCAATTCCAATATATTAAACTAACGTCTTCTTGCTAACATCAATGATTAAACTTTGACAAGCTTTTCCCATTCAAAATATGTAATGCCTATGATCGTGGATTCCTGTCACTTCTTGCTAACATCAATGATTAAACTTTGACAAGCTTTTCCCATTCAAAATATGTAATGCCTATGATCGTGGAGTCTTGTCGCTTCTTGTACTTGTTTGGGCACTTTTTGCCCAGGGCACTCCACGTGTTGTTAAATTGCCAATGGTCTCTGCAGACTAGTCATGTCACCGGTGTCTAATATTTATGGCACCGGCTGAAGCAATGGAGTGATTCGGTGCCAAACTAAGAAAAGGTGAAATTGGCACCTCTTTTGGCCTACATAGTGGAAGGCCTAATACTCTGTAAAGCTTTCATTCCTTCTGTAATGTAGCGCAAACAGTGATTGCTTGTTTCCGCAAAGTGGAACGACCAACTGGACCCAGTAATACAGCAGTTTGCCTTGGACACATTGGCTCCTTTTGTGCAGTTGAACTAAAATCGAATTCGGAATAAAACCGAGCTTTAATTGTGATATCCATGTAAGCAACAAAAGGTATAAGGGAAACAATTACTGAGAAATAACGGTTGATGACTTGTACTCCCAGAAGAAAAACATCTACTGATCTACCTTATCTTAATGGGAAACAAAGCAGGAGAGTAGCAATTCTCAATCAGTGTAATTCATTCAGATTAACTGAGAAATTATCTTAACAATGCCTTGTTTCAACATGTATAAAGAATGAAAAAGCAGAAAAGTATCATTCCTAAAAAAATGCGACTGATTCATTTTAACAGAGACATTATCTTAACAATACCTTGGTTAAACATGTAGAAAGAACTACAAAGCAGGATAGTACCATTCCTAACAAGTGTTGCAGTTTTGAACTAAGATTCAGTAGTTAATTAATTCTGAGAGTGGCATTGCTTAATTTTACCAACGACATTAGATTAACGAAAAGCATAAACAGTTCCAGGGGAGAGTGGGCGCAACAACAGTATGTGCTTCCATCTACTTATAAAGGGGTGATGCAGAGTTTTTTGTAACAAAGCAACAAGCATCATGTGCCGGTTGGTCCCATTTTTGTTCACTACTTAATGGGAAAAGGTAGCAATACAATAGCTTCAATTCAACATTTATTTAAAACAGTACCAATACAAGTAGCACAACATCTCAAAGCACACTACACAATCATGTGGATAAAGGCCTGTACTGACCTTTCATGAGACCACCAGGATAAAATACGAATCTGCCAACACGAATAGGAAATCGAATCTCGTTTTGTGCAGTTGCACTGAAATCAAGCAAAGTGTTTCGCGTAGCGAAGCAAAATGTCGCAATAGCAACAAGTTGAATAGATATCCCTGTTTAAACAGAGGCAAAAAAAGGAATCAATTACTGGCTAATAAAGGAGGATGAAACATGCGGCCACAAAAATGGTAATCCCGCCAATCCCTAACAAGTGTTGCAGTTTTGAAATAAGATTCATTAGTTAATTACGAGAGTGGCATCCATTACTTGGCTTATAAAGGGGTGATGCTGAATTTGTTGTAACAAAGCAACAAGCATCATGTCCAGGTTGGTCCCATTTTTGTTCACTGCTTAATGGGAAAAGACAACAATACAATAGCTTCAATTCAACATTTATTTAAAACAGTACCAAAACAAGTAGCACAACATCTCAAAGCACACTGCACATCATGTGGATGAGACCAAGATTTGACACAACTCGCCACGAAGAGTAGAAACAAATCTCGATCTCCTTTTGTGCAGTTCCCCAAAAATTAAGCAAAGTCACCGGTGTGACATTCAAGTTAAACTGCACAAAACACTCTTAAAACATAAGTGTTTCGAGTAGCGAAGCAAAATGTCGCAATAGCAACAAATTGAATCGATACCCCTGTTTTAACAGAGGCAAAAAAAGGAAACAATTACTTGCCGATAAAGGAGGATGAAACAAACGGTGAAAGAAAGAAGCATCTAACTTATCTTGGATGGAAAACAAAGTAGCATAGTAGCATTTTTAAAACGGTTGCATTGATTCATATTAACAGAGACATTCTCTTGAAACAACGTTCGTTAAATAATGTAATTTACTTTTAACAGGGGCATTGCTTCAATTTTTCGGCGGCATTCTTAGATTAACAATAGCAAAATAGTTGTATGGGACATGCCAGCGTCCACACGTATAAATGGGTGATGCAGAATATGTAGCCAAGCAGCATATATGCGTTGGTCCCATATTTGTTCTCTTTGAACCTTTTTCCTAAGTGAGGGCAGCAAATCTAGTCCTGCACAAACTACCCGACCCCCCAGTTTCTTTCCCTTTTCAACAAAGAGATCGGTTACTTACAGATGTGTGTGTCTTTGGGTTACCCCTTTTTTCCCTTTTCGACCTACAAAGCGGCTGGATAGCCAGTCTATACTACTTTCCACCCCTCCTTTCCTCATTGAACCACGTCCTAGATTCTTGCTCCAGCCCACCGCACCCTTCTTTCCTCTTTGAACCAAGACCTAGATTCGACTACAGATCGAAAAAGATCCACATGCAGCTAGAGCAATGAAGGTTTCAAAGAAACTTATACCTTAGGGTCGTCGGGATGTGGCAAGGCGTCTGTGAGGAGGCGGATCTGCCCACACTACGCACGACAAAGAAGGAAGAAGGGTCGGTGGCCCTCCCCACAGTATTTGGGTGAAAGAGAACAACGCAGCCGGCAGTGGATTGCCTCCCTCGCTGAAGGCGATAGAGTGAACGCTACACCTCCTCCCCTTCCCGGTGCGACGGGATACGGACGCCTCCTTCACCAGCTGTGAGGGGGGGAGAGAGACAAGAGGCCAACGCAGTCTTGTTTAGATCTGGTGAAGAGAGGGTGAGAGACTGTGGATATAGCAAACCCTAGCAAATGAACGCTAAGCCTCCAGCGTGTAACATATATGTAGTGCGGCGAGCATGGGGAGAGTGCAAACCCTAGCGAACAAGCGCTGAGGCTCCCGCTTATATATATACTACTGTAGTACGGACTGAGCTCCGGTGCCTTCACTGCACCTGCTTTTGGCTGTATCTAGATGTGAATTAGACAAACTGATTTTCTAACGTACCAAGAAAGAAAACTCGATCAAAAACACGCCCCCGCTTCCAGGTCGCGAGTCGTCGCGCACACACACATAGACATAGACATGCATATCCGTGTTTACGTAAAATTCCATTTCCATCTCCATCTCCAATCATATTTGTCCAACTGGCACATTATTTACGTTGTTAATTATATACGCAGCAATATTAACGTACATCATCTCTTGTTTGCGCATGCGTCCGGACCGCTGCCACGGCGGTCATGACCAACCCGAACCCTCTTCCTCACCCGCGTGCTTCCCGCCAAAGCAGTCGATTACCACATTCATGCCCGGCTAGAGCGAACGCGACCTCTCACTGGCGCCGGCATTGAAGCGGCGCGCTGGCCGAGAAAGCGTCGCAGGCGCCGCTTCCGGGTGCACGCGGCTGCTCCGTGTTCAAAGGTCGAAATAGCCAGCTACAACATGCATGTAAAAAGTTCTTGGGAGTCCGTGCTATAGCTAGCTGTCCTCCCCCAACTCGTCAATCTCTTCGATGGTGCTAGTACTCCATGGCGCGATCCATCGGACAAGCGGTAGGAAAGTTATCGTATACTCGGTATGCGGTGTGAGTGGCATGCCCGGCGACCGTGTGGGGTCGAGCCGTGGAGGAGGGTGAGACACGAACACGACAGGACGTGATTTAAACGTTGGTTTTGCTCGATGGCGCGATCCAACGAAGCGAAGCGTTGGTTTCTCTCCGTTTCCATTTTTACTCGGAAAACGGAAACTTTCCACTCCATTTTCATTCCTATTCCAAGGTTGCCCGTTACAACATTCCATCAAATACAAAGGAAAACTAACACACATGCTGATGCATCTCAATGATTCACGGATCATAGCCAATATTTACTTCACAACTAAAGAAAAAAGTTGTGAGAGCGTGCCTGAAAAGAAAAACTACTGATGGGGTCACTACGACTTAAACCCTAAACCCTAAACATGATTTAATTTCCTGGCCAGGTAGAACATGTCGAAGGAATGGCGGCTGGCACCCTCGGATCATACGATGCTTTTGTGCAGTTCCACTAAAATCGACCTGAGCATCCCTGATGGCAAAGATATTGAAGAAGTGTGATTAGAATAATAGTACTGACACTAGTTCATGAGAAATAAACTCATCACAAGAAGAAGCCGGTAGAAGTAGAGAAAGGTCGACATGGAGATGGAGCTACGACGGTGGAGCAAGCCGGCTCCAAAAGGAAGATGGACTACCTGGGACGTCGGGTTGTAGGTAGAAGGGCGGTTGGGACGCGGCATCGGCCCATACCGCGGTGACCCCCGATTGGGACGCACCGACCGTGGGTTTCTCCCTCGCCGATGTCGACCGCGTCTTCATGAGAACATTGTTCCCTTCCCCAGCTGCGGGATCAGGCCCGTCGTTCTATGCTTGTGAAGAGAGCAACCTTAGCAAGCAGGCTTGTAGCTTAGGCTCCTGCTAGTGTATATATAGTGGTTTTCTTTTTCTCTTCATATCAACCATTTTATATTGCGTACGTGTCATTCAAGAGTGAAATGATGGTTGCCTCTTCCGACTAACTTACTGTGTGATTTGACTGCTCCTTAGTGGCCCCTACATGTACTCCCCCTACGTGTATGCAATAGTCACACGTACACATGGACGCAAAAACGCGCGCGACGCCCTAATGCATGCATGTCCGAGCACACGAAGGAACACACAAGGTCACGCTAAGTGCTCAACCTACATGTGCATGCACACACATACTCGGTCGAGTGAGCTAGTGACCGTATAAACACCGGAATATATATATATTGAGCGCAATGAGCGTATTATGAAGTCCATCGACCGTATTTTTACAAATATACAATGACGAGACGGTGTATTTATCTCATTTGAAATTAAGCCATATTAACCGGAGAGGAGCAGTATGGACTAGCATTACTTTGCTGTGTCCCGTCAACTTGCCGAACGAGGAGAAGGTTGCAGGACGGGAGAAGCTTGCGCGCGGTGGCTCACAGGACAAGGAGAAACTTTTGACTAATGCAAGCTCTCCCTCGTGCATCTCTATTATACTTGCTCTGGCGGTGGACGTGCAACAGTTAATTCGGTGTCAGATTGCCAGAAGCATACACTATACTACTAGTGCTACTATTGTTCGACTTCCCGAATAGGCGAACAGCCAAGCGCAAAGTTTACTAGTACTAGTACTACTACTATAGTCTATAAAGGTACGTACTATACTAAGTACTAGGAACCAGATGGAGGAGCCGCGCACTCTTATTATAATTTTAAAATGTGATAAAGCAATCTTCAACACATTTGGTTCTCTTCGAGGGTTCTCGCATGTGATAATGGAAGTTGATTGCATGGAACACTTGCCATAATTCTCGCTTAATTCTGGCTCATATCCTGTTACAAATAGTAGCGCTCGGTAATATTTCCTCTTTTTTTGTTATTCAGCATGTAAACAGGTCAGCAAACCTTGCGGCGCATCTTCGTGCGAACCGTGCTTGCTGCAGTTTGAATGTGGCCGAGAGCTGGCTTGATGAAACACCTCGCTTCCTACTTCTTTTTTTGCGGGGTACGATGCTTCCTATTGACCAGTGTCTTGGCTGATCATCCTAAGAATGCTTATATATGAATAAAGCTCTCTCATTTACCCGCAAAAAAGATTAAGCCATATTAGCCGGAAAGGAGGGAGTATGGACTAGCACTACTTTTTGGTGTGTCCCATCAACTCGTAGAAACGAGCGAGAAGCTTGCGGGACAAGGTGAAGCTCGCTTCATGCCTGACTAATGCAACCTACCCTCGGTGGACATGCATCAGTCCATTTGGTGTCAGATTGTCAGAGGCATACACTGTAGTACCCAACATGCGGAGTACCTTGTTCGACTTCACGAAGAGGCGAAGAGCCAAGCGCAGTAGTACGAGTAGTACTACTACTAGAACCGCATGGTGAAGCGTCTGTACTCTTATTTTTTTTATCTCTGATAAGGTACACGTTTATTCCGGAGAAGGGCGGAAAACGGCAGCCCAACATGTAATGAATGATATCGATCAACCAATCATGCTCGAATATATCTTGGCCTCCGTGCGAGCACGTCTGTGTGTTCTCGCTCCTCGTCTCTCTCAAGGAACGGCGGGTTGGCTCTTTGCCGTCAATTGAGATCGGTTTTCTCACACTCTTGTCCCACATGTCAGTGATATGCCAAGAGGAGGTGCGTTGACCGACCGACATCTGGCGTACTTGGTTTTGCACCTTCATACTACTCCTCCCTCCGTCACAGGTTTACGGTAGCGCTTCATTATGATGCATTTCTCTCAATGCATTTCCACCACCGAAGAGACTTTAGACGCGCTTGGTTTAATGCTCAATTAATTAGAGGCGTGGTAACCGCAATCAAGTCCACAATTTTCTCTCCATGTAATCGTACTAGTACTACGGAGTGGAGTAAGTGCATGCATATGTGTACCCGGGGTGGAAGCACTGCATGCATGTGTGTACGCCGTGCTATAACTACCAATGCTATTTTTCAGGCCGGTCGCTAGTCGCCTTGGTCCCACAGATTTTTTTTCTTTTTTCTTTAGCGCGTTGTATAAACAGTGACGGATGAAGTAGTATGAGCGGATTCAAAGAAGAGCGTATTGATGGTTGCTTCTTCAGAGCAACTTACAGTGGGAAAGGTGGGGCTTATGATTTGACTGCTCATTACTCACTATTAATGTGGCGCAACAACCGGGCTGAGTCTTCCATGCGGTTGTGCACTACCCCCTCGGTTCTTAAATATACTCCGGAGTATATTTTTCTTTCTAGAGATTTCAACGAGTGACTACTCAAATATTTGTCTTTTTAGAGATTTCAAATGGACTGGCACATATGAATGTATATATACATATTTTAGAGTGTAGATTCACTCATTTTGCTTCGTATGTACTCACTTGTTGAAATCTCTAGAAAGACGAATAGAATATGTAGGAACGGAGGGAGTACACATCCGAAGCAAAATGAGTGAATCTACACTCTAAAATATGCCCGTTTGAAATTTGTAAAAAGATAAATATTTAGGAACGAAGGAGTATAATTTTGTGCATGGAACATGGACCCGGATGATGAAGAGGCTTCTAGCAATGCTATCAAGCTTCCATCATTTCTTTACATAATTGACGTACTATACAAATAATTTTCCAGCGACATGAAATTGTACAATGGTGTGAGCTTTCTGCTTTTGTTTCGCATGTCTTGCCATCGATGCTCTTTCGGAAACAATAAAAACTAACTTCCTTGCTAATGCATCTCAATTATTAGCGGATCGAGCTAATAATTACATCACAATCAAGACAGAGTTGTTAGAAGGTGTTAAATTAAAATTGATCCATGCTTTCATTGGCGATAACGTCCCCCAGCTCTGTCTAAATCAACAAGGCATGTTGGGAAAAAAGTAGCTATGCGGAGCATGCAACATTCCGATCATTTTGTGCAGTTCCACTAAAATAGAGCTGGCGTCCCTGTTCCAAAGATATTAAGTGTGATTACGATAATAGAGGACTTGATGAAACAATAAACACACAAATAGAAGCCGGTCACCTTTGCGGTCTCTCTTAAGACTAACTAGTTGGAGAAGATTAGGCTCGGAGTTGGATGAGGAGGATAGAGCAAAACCAATCTCCCTTTGTGCGATCGCCTTTGAAATGTAGAGACGTTGCCCGTGTGACATTTTAGTACAACTGCACAAAACAGTCTTAAGAAAAAAGTGATTTGTGCAGTTCACCAAAAGGTCACAATAGAAACGAGGTGAAATGGATAGCCCTGTTTGCAAAAAAGAGGTAGAAAGGAAACAATTACTGGCCAATAACAGTTGATGACACATGCGACGACAAAAAAGAAGCATATTCCTTGCCCTAAGGGAAGATAAAAACACGGTTGTGTTTGTCTAAAACGGTGTGAGGACGAGAATGCAATATGGAAAATCTGTTGGGACGAGCTACGTTTTGGGCAAAGAACTATGGAAGATCCACATGCAGCGACGTGGGAAGACGGGCAGTGGAGCAAGGCCGGAGGGGATACCTGGAGGTCGTCGGGATGTAACTAGGTGAGCGGCGGCGGGCGGAATCTGCGAGCAGGTGGCGTAGGCCCTGCCGCGCCGGAGCTTGGTCAGAGAGAACGGCGTGTACCGCAGATCGGGACGTGCTGCCTCGGCGCCGTCGAACGGAGAAATGATGCACTTCCTCCCTTTCCACCAGCGGATGGGATGCGGCCGGATCAGTGACCAACGGTGAGAGAGAGAGGCCACCGCACTCCCTTTCCCCCGGCGGACGGGATGCGGCCGGATCAGTGACCAACGGTGAGAGAGAGAGAGAGGCCACCGCAGTCTTGTGTGAGATACTCTGGAGAGCGACAAACCAAGCACGCAAGGCTCCATTGTATATAGTGAGCGGACTTCCTTTTTCTCCATAAAAATTGTTTTATATTCTGTGTACGTGCCAATGAGCGCTATAAAACTTTATTTAAAAATAACGCGACAATGCGTCAAGTCGAACTTTGTTTCGCGCAGGCGTGGTACACGACCTTCCTAGGTAAACAACCGCTACGGGCGTTCAAATTAGCACGTGGGCTGCCATTTCGTAAAGAAATGAGCTCCACCGTGTACCCGCGCGGGTGTGGCTGGGCACGAAGGGTGAGTACGTGCACGGTGCACCTATTCTCTTCTTGTATACGTACACCACCTACGTGGGGTTGTGTGAGAGAGATACAAACCTAGAGAGATATAGTGTGTGGGTTCTTGAGAGTTTTTTTTGGCAGGGGGGTCAATCAAAAAATGTAACATATGCAAGGTTTGTGAAATAGAGTCCTGGATATAACATATATATAGAGGGGGCGATCCATGAGAAGAGAGTGGAGGTATCATCGGCTTGAGGTGTCCATAGAATCGAAAAGAGGGATGATGTGTGTGTGTGTGTGCGCGCGCGTGATCGATAAAGAGTGCCATCGAATTTGTGTGCGCCCACGTCAAAGATATAGAGTGGCTGGCCTACTAGAACGTGAGAGGGGACATGTGCAGTTTGTCTCTTGGCATGGATACCTACCTGCAGCGCTCGACAATCGGTGTGTGGTGGGGGAAGAGGAGGCCCAATTAACTATAGAGGTACAATGGCTGGTATATGTGTGGAGGAGGAGAGAGGCCTACCTCATGTATTAAGGAGATCGATCTGCCTCATGTATTAAGGGAGATCGATCGGCATCCATGCATATGTGCAGGAGAGGAATAAGGTTGGGAGAGAGACAAAGCTAGAGTGTCGGAGGGGTGGTAGTGGAGTTGCTTCTAACAAATGGTGGGATAGGCTTGCTAGACAAACGGAGGACACGCCCGCAATATCAATAAGAGAGGAGAAGGCTGCTTGTTGTCTGTGCACGTGCGTGTGAGAGACGGGTTAGGAGGCATGCATGAATGATGAGGGGGGACAATGTGGCTGTGGTAAGCAGACATAACTACATAGGAAGATCAATCGCCCTTTGTTAGAGAAAGGAGAGACATAACTTGTGAGGTACGTCGATCGATGGGGGTAGTTAAAGTCGATCTAGGTATATGTTGGGAGATCGATCGGTATACATGCATGTGTGTGTTAGAAGCAAATGAGGCACGAGGAGAAGGATATAGAGAGGGATGCATGTAGGAGGTGGTACGATAGGCATACTATATCGAGCGGGGAGGAGTGTGCGAGTACGAGAACGATGAAAAGAGTGGTGGGAGTGAGGCATGGACGGTGACAAGAGAAGAGGGGAAGCTTGTGTTTGTGCTAGGCACACCTGGCTAGAGAGGCATATCGATCGATGTGTGCCATAAAGAAGGAGCTGGGGGCCTACCCACACCGTGGGTGAACGACCTAAAGTGAAAAGACGAATTTGCGTGATGGAGCTAGACAATGCTGAGGGAGGGTGAGAGGGATGCGGGTGTGTGCATGCACAAGAGAAAATTAGCGCTAGCTACAAAGATAAGAGGGTTGTGTGGGTGTAAAAGACGAATAGAGATCATATATACTTCATTATAAAAAGCGAATTCGGATATTTGAAGAATTTATCATAGTGTTTTAAACCGACGCATATGTGAATATATATAACGGTGATACACATGGTGTGTTTATGAACATGTTATACTACATTTAATATATTTTATCTCTACTCTTATAAAAAACGGAGTTGTTGATGATGGTGTGCCTGCCATCCTGCATTATAGGTCAGTCCGATTTATATCTCAAGGATAGCAAGGAAACTATGATGGTTGAAGTTGGCAACAATCATGATTGTAGATTCTTATTGAAATAGAGAAACGAATTCAAATTTAGTTCGAATTGCAGCGGTAGTATAGACATTTGGAATGCACTAAAATGTTGGTATGAGTAGGTTACATGCATTATACAACAAGCGAAAAAATTTAATCGGACATAACATGGATTCATACTCCCTCCTTCCATCTATATAGGGTGTAATGAGATTTTTAAGACCGCCTTTGACTATTGACAAGATTAATAGTACATGACATGCACAATGTGAAAATTATATCATTGAAAGAACCTTTCATGCACGAAGTTAACGGTGTGCTTTGTGTAAGTTGCATGTCATATATCATTGCTCTAATATTTGGTCAAAGTTAGCATCGAAAAACGCATTAGGCCCTATATAGATGGAAGGAGGGAGTAACTGAATAGCATTTGTATAGTAAAACGGGCAAGACTCTCTCTTTGTGTGGTGTGAATAGTTTTACTTTTTCGTTTTCTTTTGGGTTGAGGGAAGTGTGAATTGATTTGGTACGCATTACAAGTACAATATTACTACACGTTAGGCTTGTCCCTAAAATTCAACCCGCGTCTTGTTATATCCCGAAAATTCAGATATCGTGCTCCCAAAACTGGCGCCTTCACAACCCGCGCATTGCTATCCCGAAATTACAACACGCGCGAAAACTCCCTCTAGCTGCCAAATCCCGACACGTGAAATCCCCCTTCTAACCCTGAGCCGAAAGGGCCGCTAGTTCAAATCGGTGGGGGGTACTTTTGTAACACACTCTACATTTTGGACAAGCGCGTCCCTAAGTAATGCTTCACCCCCTCCCATCGCCCCCTTTTCGCCATTCAAAATCCCAGGCCGCCATAACCTCTCCGCTCCAGCCGCGAAACCCCACCCTCCTTCATCTGCCATGTCACCGCTGCCCAGCCGGAGCCTCTTCCCCGACGACATCGTCCACCGCAACAGCTCGACGTCCCTCGTCCGCCTCCCCGGATGAGGATCAGTCGTCCATTTCGCCGTCCCGCTGGTTCAGCCGCCCCGTCCTCCACCTCCAAGGAGCTGCTCCGACGATCGCCTCGTCTATCGCGGCTGCTCCATCCCCACAGCGCCGCCTTAACATGCTCCACCGGAACCGCAGCATCCTCACCGACTCCTCGGACGAAGCCGAGGCCTACTCGGCGCCACCAAAGAGGTTGTACACTCATTGCATCGCATCGCACCTTCTCCTTAACTCGACCTCCCGGCGCCGACGGTGCTCCATCTCGCACCCCCATGGAGCGGCTACCTTGAAGCCGGCGCCGCAGGCGACATCTCCACGACGGCTTTCCCCCATTGTGAGGCCCCTTCGGCAGCGGCGGCCATACCAGCCGGATCTGCTTCTTTGCTCAGCTCTCGCTTCGCTCATATTTATTCTTTCTTGCTCCGGCTCTCGCTTGATCACTCGCTCACCCAGCTATTCTTTGCTGCTCTCCCCCCTCGCTCGTCTTTCTGCTCTGCTCCGATTAAGCCACACTTCAGTCGACTGAATCGACTTTTGGGCCAGTCGATTTTCAGGGGTTGGGTTGGGGGGGCTCGCCGGACTTAAGGAAGAACCACCCGCAGCGGGGACGGGGGCTCGCCGGAGAAGTACCCCACTATCTATCTTAGGGTTCAGGGTGGGGGCGGGGGGCCTAGAGGGCTGGCCGAGGCGGTGGTGGCGAGTTGTTTCGAGGCGGCGAGGCGGCGCTAGGGCCGGCGGTTCGGCCGGTGGTGGCTGGCGGCTCAGGGGAGTGCAGGTTGAAGATGAACTGCAGGCCCTCCCTAAACTACATGTCAAGTGCCTCTCTGCTACCATTGCGTTCAGTTTTTGATAGCATTCAGATTCCACAAGAAATTTCAGTTTCGACGATTAATTTGAGTCAACAGTTTTTATCTCATCTGTTGTAGTCAGGTGGTTTTTGGTGATGTTAATTTTACATCCATTTTACATCATCTATTGGAGATGCTATTAGAATCCCACTTGAGATTGATGATGTCTGTCTTGTGCTGCTTCAGCCTTGACGTCTTAAGGCTCACCGGATCTGCTCCAACGACAGAATGATCCAGCACAATAGAGCAGTGCCACAGGCGCCGTCTCTGATTCCTCGAGATCTTCCTCCACACCTCCGACAGCCACCTCTGCCTCAAGCGCTTCAAATGACCAACCAAATGATGCTTTGAGGTCGACACGGCTCTGACAAAGAGGTTGTACACTTGTTGCATCACTTATTACTGTACATTCACGTCGATCCATTAGGGCTATTTTGGTTCAATGGAAAAACATCGATCCACTGGTTGCTACCATCACTCTAAATTTCTGCATGCTCTCCTTACATAATCTCACCATATTTTTTTCGTATGCATGTCAGATATTGTACAGTCATCTTTGAACATGTATAGAAAAAGAGAAGAGTTTTGCGCAGTAATACAATGTCATGCAGACATCGCTCCATGGTGGGTTCAATGGAAACCCTCCCCACCCCTCTCCAGATTGTAATCCAGAGGAAGATATCTGTTCTGAGGTGGATTCACGTCACGACCACTCCTATTTACCCCCAAGGTGTTTGCTCTACCTTGGCATGATGATGTTAGTCATATCATGCATATGTTGCCTTGCGGTGCCTACTTTTGACATCATATATGTCATCTGCTTAGTTTAGACATGTTACGTAATGCCACCTGTTTAGTTTCTATATCATATATGGGAATTATGCAGTCTCATGTCTTTTAACCAGCCATAATATATGTGAAATGTGCAATGCCATCCTGTTTAACCAGGCATCATATATTTCAATGATATCTTGCCCATCCTTTTCTTCATTACATTTTCATTTGTCGACAATGTTTGTACATTAAACTACTCTTCATGTGAATCAGCCATTTGGGTGGGAGATGGAAAAATCTGGAGTGAAAACAAGGCCTTGAGACAGAGCAGTGCTACTGTCAAAGCAGATCTCTTGTAGGGTCCCGATAGCTCCTCGGAGATGGATTAGAGACAGATGACCAGTCCTATTCCCCACCGAGGTGTACGCTCTAACTTGGCACGGTTATACTGCTCATATCATGCATACGGTGTCTTGCATTGCATAGTTTAGACATCATATACACAATATTCAACACCATGTTCTTAGTTCAGACATCATATCAAATGCCCTCTGTTTAGCATATAGATCACATATGTGAATTAAATGATGCGATCCTGATTACTTAGATAACATGTAGGTGAATTATGTCATGCGATCCTGTTTAGTTATTCATCATATCTTTGAATTATGTTATGCTATGCTATCCAGTTTAGATAGACATCATATATGTGAAATTATGTCATACTATCCGTTTTAGTTAAACAATATACATGTCAATTATTTCATGCCCTCTTTTTTCCACACTATCTATTGCATATGTCTCTCATACAATGTCTGTACATTCAACTACGTTTCCTGTTTATCAGCCATTTGAATTGGAGCGGGTGATGCCAGTATCTAGCGGAACAAAAACACGGTCTTCAAATAAAACAGTGCTACCTCTTGGTGGAGATAGCACCCCGGTTGTACATGCACAAGAACCAGCCCTACCACACATAACCTAAACTCGCAGATTGTACCCCTCATGCGATGGACAGAGAACCAGCTTCACCCAATCTAACCCCAACCCCACCGATAGTAACCCAGTTCCTGTTGACCTGACACCATCTCTCCACCACAGAGCTCCCAAACAAGAGCAGTTAGTAAGGCAGCTCCAGTGCCCAAAGGGCCAATACTATAACGGCGAACCCCAACTCCACCAGTTAGTACGCCTATTCCCGTCGAGGAAGCACAACCAGCCAGTCGTAGTTTAGCATCTATCGCATTTGATGTTGTTAAATCGTATGTGCGTATCTTCCCATCTTGGAAATATTATACTGAAGATGAAGGAAAATGTCAGTTGCAGGTGTTTGTCCAGGAGTTATGTGTAAGTAATGTTATTCATGGCAATTACTTTGCTTTGTCCCATACATCCTACCTCCATGATGGTTATAATACAGCAAATTTTCCCATTTTCTCTATAGAGAAGGACCGAGAGGATGAGGTAACCTGTGCTAATACCTCTGCTATCTTCAAGAATGCTTGGTGGCAGTATCGGAATTACCTGAAGAAAACGTACTTCACCGGCAAAGAAACTCACCAAATTCCCTTACGTTCTCCTGAGACACATTTACTGGACGATGACTGGGAACGCCTTGTTCTGTACTGGTCCCGTACCAAAAATGTGGTAAGGTCTATGAGCTCATTTTCTATTTTAAGTATTTTATTCTTGCGTCTTACTGTACTCTGTTCATGTAGAACAAGTGCCTAAACCTGAAGAACAATTGTTCTAATTTAAGATTCCATTGCTATCATAGTTCAAAAAAGCGCTAGGCGTTAATTGTGCGTTTTGCCACCGCCTTGCGTTTCTTGACCAAAGCGCATGCTTATCTTGCGATTATGCATAGATTATGCGTAGTTATGCGCAATGCGTTTTCTGACGCCTAGAGCCTAGGCGCGCTTAAGCGCTCGCTTAGGCGCGCCTGTTTAACTATGATTGCTTTGCTCTTGTATCACTGTATTTACTCATACAAACTTATTTTTAAATTGAAGGATCCAATCGAAACTCCAATGGCACAGCAGGTATGTTCGCGCATGTTTCTTTAACAGGTTTGCTCTTATCAATAGCTCTGTTGATTTCAATTTCAATTGTGTATACAGTTGACTTTCATATCATGCACATTACTAGCATCACAACAGAGCCAATAGTGTTGTTGTACATGTAGACCCGTGGTACCCATCTGAAATCTTGTTGTGCCGTGTAGTTTCCCACGCTTTGTATTATTTCACTCTTGCTTTGTCTTGAATCGTTATGATTTGAACCGTGTCTCTATTTTGATTTGGCAAGACAAAGGTCACGGTGACCATAGGACATAGATATATGTTTGTTTGATGCTTTTATTATGTACTAGTACTTGGCAATAGAAGACTTGGTAGTTTAATCCTGTCCACCTTACTAATGAACTGGTTCACCGAAATGAGTTTCATATACTAGTACATGCTAAACTTGTTATGTGTCTGCTTGTTTCTTCTTTTAGAATCTTGTGAGAATATTGAGGAAGAGTGCCTTATTAAGCAATGGTAAAGGAAGTAATGTAGATAAGGTTCAGGATAGTGACACATCCTTGTTGGTCTCCAACAAAGCTGATAAAACAGGTAAGGAAGACTATCTTGAAGACAGCGAGACAACCCCAAAGTCCTGTATTGGTTTAGTGTTTGAGTTACTGGCCACTACCGCTTGCACAAGCTATTCAAACTTACTGTCTGAATCAGTTCGGTTTCTTGAGTCTCAACTACAAGCTGAAAGACATCGATCACCGTGTCTTTGCGACAAGAAGCGGAAGGATCATGGAAGTCCCTGGAGCATTCGGATGCATACTTTACGGTGCAACAGCAAGCGTTGGAGGATTTTAGCGCCAAACAGGACAAAGCTAATCAGCTTGCTAAGCTTATTGCCGACATGGTGGGTACCGTGATAACGTTTCTTGAGCTCTTCCAGTTGTTTTAGTTATGCTCTTGTTTTGGTGCCGCGTTTATTTGCACTTTGGTGGCCAATTTTGACGGCCAAAGGTATGTAATATCTTTGCTTTGTTCCCTATATTTGCACTTTGGTGGTGAACTTTGATGCCCAAAGTGGATGTAATATGTGTAATAGCGGTAATAGGCTAGCGTTAATTGCTTGCTTATTTATTTCCTTATTGTCTTGTTTAGTTGTTTGCTTGTAGTCATTGCGCTTCTTTTTACGTGTTTTTCTAGTGGCCACAATAGCCTATTTTTGGTAACTAGGCCAAAATAATCATGGCAACACACGGACTGTTGTAACCATGGGTCTCCTGCAGGCCGTATGATCCATGGGCCTTCGTCCGGGCATAGGATCCATTGGCCTTCTATACGGGCCGTAGGATCCATCGGCCTTCTATACGGGCCTTAGGGTCCATGGGCCTTCTACGGGCCGTAGGGTCCATGGGCCTTCTACGGGCCGTACTATCCATGGGCCTCATACGGGCCGTAGGATCCATGGGCCTTCTATGGGGCGTATCAATTTCGCCAATCATGGGTCGTACTATTCGTGGACCATAACGGGCCGTTAATAGGACGTATTTGATAACTCTATGAAAACAGCCCAACGGGTTTTTTTTGACATGAAAACGGCCCAACGTATTAACGGTCCGCAAACGGGCCGACTGTAACGACGGGCTGAATTTGGCCCACAAGCAGAAAATGACAGTAACGGGCCGTATGTAACCGAATGCTGCAAATGAGCCCAAGAATCAATGGGCCCTGAGAAGGCCGAAAGATAACTTGGGATGGAAACGGCCCAATGGAATAACGGGCCGTTAATGGGTATAAAGTGATACACTGTTCATTATGGACCGGTTTCACCACGGGCCGTTAATGGGCCAAGAGTTACAAAGGTCCTCATATGGGCCGAAAGAAGTCATGGGCCACACATGGGCCGGAAGTTAAAACGGGTTGAATCATATGGGACGGCCCAGATGACGCTACTGGGCCTAATTCGGATAGGGCGTAACGGGCCCTGGGTTAGCGGGCTGTAAATGGGCTATATGCGAACAAGCCGTTAACAAGCTTACCGTGGGCCGGGCCACCACCTTTTGACCAAGTCAAACGGGCCGGCCTTTTCACAGGAATGGGCCTCTGTTGGGCCGTGCCACGTGTCGCGTATCATAGGCGACTTCGGTCCAATGAACGGATGACATCTGTCCCAACGGTGAGCCGACACGTGTTTCCTCCAGCCAATGATGATTTTACACGTGGAAAATCCCCATTGGTCGGGGCTGTTAATGGGTTATCGGATCCAAAACCCGACCCGATAGCTTAACGGCATTCCGTTACGGTGGATACCACGTGTTGGTCACCCTTGACGAAAGCACTTTTGTGACGCGCGATTTTATCGTCATGGAAGTGGACACTTCCATGATGATAATTTTGGTAATGTCATGGAACACTTCTACGACAGCATAGGTATGACTATCTTGATTATGTCATAAATTTGTCATGGATGTACATGCATGACAAAAACGCGACCTACTGTGACAAACACGTATCATCACGGAAGTGTATTTTTTTTGTAGTGCATGAACATTATATCTGGTTCTTGTTTGATGCGAGGCGCTTATTCATTTAAATCAGAGAATATTGGTTGTTCTATTTATATGAGTAATATATTTTATGGTCATACACCCTTGAAGAGTGGTCTATTTTTGTTGAATCTCAATCGTGGTGATACACATATTCATAATATTGATGCCAAAAGATGCAAACTTGATAATGATAGTGCAACATATTTGTGGCACTGCCGTTTAGGTCATATTGGTGTAAAGCGCATGAAGATACTCCATGCGGATGGACTTTTGGAATCACTTGATTATGAATCATTTGATGCTTGTGAACCATGCCTCATGGGCAAGATGACTAAGACTCCGTTCTCCGGAACAATGGAGCGAGCAACTGACTTACTGGAAATAATACATACCGATGTATGCGGTCCGATGAGTGTTGAGGCTTGCGGCGGGTATCGTTATTTTCTGACCATCACAGATGATTTGAGCAGATATGGGTATATCTACTTGATGAAACACAAGTCTGAAACATTTGAGAAGTTCAAAGAATTTCGTAATGAAGTGGAAAATCATCGTAACAAGAAAATAAAGTTTCTACGATCTGATCGCGAAGGCGAATATTTGAGTTACGAGTTTGGTTTTCATTTAAAACAATGTGGAATAGTTTCGCAACTCACGCCACATGGAACACCACGACGTAATGGTGTGTCCGAACGTCGTAACCGTACTTTATTAGATATGGTGCGATCTATGATGTCTCTTACCGATTTACCACTATCGTTTTGGGGTTATGCATTAGAGACAGCTGCATTCACGTTAAATAGGGCACCATCTAAATGCATTGAAATGACACCGTATGAATTGTGGTTTGGCAAGAAACCTTAACTGTCGTTTCTTAAAGTTTGGCAAGAAACCTAATAAGCTCGAACCCAAATCGGAGAAGTGCGTCTTCATAGGATACTCAAAAGAAACTGTTGGGTACACCTTCTATCATAGATCTGAAGGCAAAATATTTGTTGCTAAGAATGGATCCTTTCTAGAGAAGGAGTTTCTCTCGAAAGAAGTGAGTGGGAGGAAAGTAGAACTTGATGAGGTAATTGTACCTTCTCTTGAATTGGAAAGTAGTTCATCACAGAAAACTGTTCCCGTGATGCATGCACCAATTAGTGAGGAAGCTTATGATGATGATCATGAAACTTCAGATCAAGTTACTACCGAACCTCGTAGGTCAACCAGAGTACGTTCCGCACATGAGTGGTACGATAATCCTGTTCTGGAAGTCATGTTACTAGAACATGACGAACCTACGACCTATGAGGAAGCGATGATGAGCCTAGATTCCACGAAATGGCTTGAGGCCATGAAATCTGAGATAGGATCCATGTATGAGAACAAAGTGTGGACTTTGGTTGACTTGCCCGATGATCGGCAAGCCATAGAGAATAAATGGATCTTCAAGAAAAAGACAAACGCTGATGGTCATGTTACTGTCTACAAAGCTCGACTTGTTGCGAAAGGTTTTCGACAAGTTCAAGGAGTTGACTACGATGAGACCTTCTCACCCGTAGCGATGCTTAAGTCTTTCCAAATCATGTTAGCTATTGCCGCATTTTATGATTACGAAATCTGACAAATGGACGTCAAAACTACATTCCTTAATGGATTTCTTAAAGAAGAGTTGTATATGATGCAACCAGAAGATTTTGTCGATCCTAAAGGTACTAAAAAAGTGTGCAAGCTCCAGCGATCCATTTATGGACTGGTGCAAGCATCTCGGAGTTGGAATATACGCTTTGATAGTATGATCAAAGCATATGGTTTTATACAGACTTTTGAAGAAGCCTGTATTTACAAGAAAGTGAGTGGGAGCTCTGTAGCATTTCTAATATTATATGTGGATGACATATTGTTGATTGGAAATGATATAGAATTTATGGATAGTACTTGAATAAGAAATTTGCAATGAAAGACCTCGGTTAAGCTGCTTATATATTGGGCATCAAGATCTATAGAGATAGATCAAGACGCTTAATTGGACTTTCACAAAGCACATACCTTGATTAAATTTTGAAGAAGTTCAAAATGGATCACTCAAAGAAAGGGTTCTTGCATGTATTACAAGGTGTGAAATTGAGTCAGACTCAATGCCCCACCACTGCAGAAGATAGAGAGAAAATGAAAGTCATTCCATATGCCTCAGCCATATGTTCTATCATGTATGCAATGTTGTGTACCAGACCTGATGTGTGCCTTGTTATAAGTTTAGCAGGGAGGTACCAAAGTAATCCAGGAGTGGATCACTGGACAGCGATCAAGAACATCCTGAAGTACCTGAAAAGGACTAAGGATATGTTTCTCGTTTATGGGAGTGACAAAGAGCTCGTCGTAAATGGTTACGTTGATTCTAGCTTTGACATTGATCTGGATGACTCTAAGTCACAAACCAGATATGTATTTATATTGAATGGTGGAGCTGTCAGTTGGTGCAGTTCCATGCAAAGCGTCGTGGCGGGATCTACGTGTGAAGCAGAGTACATATCTGCTTCAGAAGCAACAAACGAAGGAGTCTGGATGAAGGAGTTCATATCCGATCTAGGTGTAATACCTAGTGCATCGGTTCCAATGAAAATCTTTTGTGACAATACTGGAGCAATTGCCTTAGAAAAGGAATCCAGATTTCACAAGAGAACCAAACACATCAAGAAACGCTTCAACTCCATCCGTTATCAAGTCAAGGAGGGAGACATAGAGATTTGCAAAATACATACGGATCTGAATATTGCAGACCCGTTGACTAAGCCTCTCCCACGAGCAAAACAAGATCAGCACCAAAACTCCATGGGTGTTAGAATAATTACAATGTAATCTAGATTACTGACTCTAGTGCAAGTGGGAGATCAAGGAAATATGCCCTAGAGTCAATAATAAAGTTGCTATTTATATTTCCTTATATCATGATAAATGTTTATTATTCATGCTAGAATTGTATTAACCGGAAACTTGGTACATGTGTGAATACATAGACAAAACAAAGTGTCCCTAGTATGCCTCTACTTGACTAGCTCGTCAATCAAAGATGGTCAAGTTTCCTAACCATAGACATGTGTTGTCATTTGATGAACGGGATCACATCATTAGGAGAATGATGTGATGGGCAAGACCCATCCGTTAGCTTAGCATGATGATCGTTAAGTTTTATTGCTATTGCTTTCTTCATGACTTATACATATTCCTTTGACTATGAGATTATGCAACTCCCGAATACCGGAGGAATACCTTATGTGCTATCAAACATCACAACGTAACTGGGTGATTATAAAGATGCTCTACAGGTATCTCTGAACGTGTTTGTTGGGTTGGCATAGATCGAGATTAGGATTTGTCACTCCGAGTATCGGAGAGGTACCTGTGAGCCCTCTCGGTAATGCACATCATGATAAGCCTTGCAAGCAATGTGACTAATGAGTTAGTTACGGGATAATGCATTACAGAACGAGTAAAGAGACTTGTCGGTAACGGGATTAAACTAGGTATGAAGATATCGACGATCGAATCTCGGGCAAGTAACATACCGATGACAAAGGGAATGGCGTATGTTGTCATTGCGGTTTGACCGATAAAGATCTTCGTAGAATATGTAGGAACCAATATGAGCATCCAGGTTCCACTGTTGGTTATTTATCGGAGATGTGTCTCGGTCATGTCTACATTGTTCTCGAACCCGTAGGCTCCGCACGCTTAACGTTCGATGACGATTTGTATTATGAGTTATGTGTTTTGTTGACCGTAGATTGTTCGGAGTCCCGGATGAGATCACGGACATGATGAGGCATCTCGAAATGGTCGATAGGTAAAGATTGATATATTGGACGATAGTATTTGGACACCGGAATGGTTCCGGAGTGTTTCAGGTATTTATCGGAGTACCGAGGGGTTACCGGAACCCCCCCGGGGAAGTAATGGGCCATAGGGAAGAGACAAGGGAGCCCACAAGGGGGTGCCCCCCCCCATCGGGAGTCTGAATTGGACAAGGGGAGGGGGCGCGACCCCCCTTTCCTTCTCCCTCTCCCTCTCCTTCCCCCTTTCCCCCTCCGCTAGAAGGAAGGGGGCGAATAGGACTAGGAGTCCAAGTGGGATCCCCCAACTTGGTGTGCGCCCTAGGTCGGCCTCCTCCCTCTCCCTCCTTTAGATACGAGGCGGGGGCACCTCTAGGCACATCAATTGTTTCTTAGCCGTGTGTGGTGCCCCCCTACATCGTTTACTCCTCTGGTCATATTGTCGTAGTGCTTAGGCGAAGCCCTGCGCGGATCACATCACCATCACCGTCACCAGCCCGTCGTACTGACGAAACTCTCCCTCGACTCTTTGCTAGATTAAGAGTTCGAGGGACGTCATCGAGCTGAACGTGTGCAGAACTCGGAGGTGTCGTATGTTCGGTGCTTGATCAGTTGAATCGAGAAGACGTTCGACTACATCAACCGCGTTAAGCTAACGCTTCCGCTTTCGGTCTACGAGGGTACGCGGACACACTCTCCCCCTCTTGTTGCTATGCATCTCCTAGATAGATCTTGCACGAGCGTAGGAAATTTTTTGAAATTGCATGTTACGTTCCCCAACAAGTATGTGTCAGTTTAATCCACTTTGTTATACAGTAAATATGAAAAATTTCATCATTGTTGCAACACATGACGAAGGTGAGATGGGTGTCATTTGATTTTAAAGAAGGAGGCTCCAGCGAGAAATGTCCCACTACGGCGGGAAACCGAGTGAGAAAGGGAGGGTCCGAGAGAAAAAGAAGCGTCGTTGTGGGGTGGGTTTTTTTGTGTTGGGGCCATGTGTTGAAGATAACATGGGGGATAGTCCGAACAACCACATTTCTCCCTCATATATGGTCTAAATTTGGGGGAGCCTGAACTGTTCATATGGTTGAATTTTGAAGAGCCTATTAAGCGTTCGTTTGATGTCCTAACACGTCCGGACCTTTGAGAACAAATGAGCTTTGACCTTACAGACAATTTTAATTATTTGTTTAATTAATTTATATATGCATAGCTCGTAGCAACGCACGGGTGTTCTACTAGTTATATTTATACGTGAGAGTCCATTTGTCTAAAAAAACACACGTGAGATTCCATATATGGAGTGGCACGCCCTGCTACTTGTTTTACATGGGTCGTTTGTTCGAAACCCCACAGGCGAAACCTTCTTTACGGATTATAAAATTCTTGATTTATGTTGCTTAATTTAAAGATATAAAAGTTTGTATGCTTCTACATCAGTTACTGAACTCTGGGCGGGTCGGTTGCCGCGCATGCTAGTTAAACAGAGACCACAGGGACGAATCCTTCTGCGAAAAACAAGCGCTTGCGGCATGGCAAGAAGCCAAGGACAGCTCCAGGAAATCTCGAGTGTCCTACATTCTTAAACCCTGGTGCTACTTCAAGCTGTGCGAATCATTTCAGCCATGGGATATAGGCATGTAAGAAAGGTGGAGCTGAAAATGGATGCATCAAAGCTGAAGTTACAACAAAGGAATTAAAGCCTTATGTGTTGCTTATGATGGTTGTACTCTCTTTGTGCAGCGGAGGTCCTGTAGCTATGTAGCGCATGAGTTAGAAGGGCGAGCTCTGTTAAGGGATGGCAACCAAATGTTTTGATTGGTCAATTACCTCATACTGTAATCGACCTATGTGCTAGCGATCTGTCCAACATATCTACCTAATGGAATGCAGAGTAGCGCTCCTTTCAAAACAAATCTTTAGCTGGATGAAGATTTCGAACATTACCAAGGCCAATTACTAGTAGTTTACAATAAGCGTGTACACCAGGTTGTATTTTTTTTCCAAGAAAATTCTGATCTATTATGTTCAATCATTACAGTACAACGAACAACAGAAATAGTAAAAATTACTTCAGATCCGTAGACCACCTAGCGACGATTACAAGCATTGAAGCGAAACCAAGGCGCGCCGCCGTCAGGGCCCCTCCATCGCTGGAGTCGCCGTGCTAAGGCTTTATAGAACCAGCGCACCATAACAGCAACCACCGTCAATGAAGAATAACGTAGATCAGAAAGATCCAAACAGAAGACACATGAACGTAGACGAACAACGACGAGATCCGAGCAAATCGTTCAAAGATAGATTCGCCAGAGCCACACCTCCACACGTCCACTAACAATGCTAGACGCACCGCAAGAATAAGGGCTAGGCGGGGAGACCTTTATTCCATCTTCAGAAAACCGCCGCCGTCTCACCTTCCTGAGCAGAACACAAATCCGAACAAAACTGGAAAAAAAAAAACTAGAAACGGAGCCCTCCCACCGGCCCTTGCTAGGATCCACCGCGCCCCATGGCCCTAGGGCCAACGGAGACGAGGCGGACTTGCGGCGACGACGGCGAGAGGCAAGAACCCTACCTTTTGTTTTGAAGGAGGAGGAGGACTCGGAACCAGGTTGTAATTTGTCATATCCACAGAACAACGAAACTATCGTTTCTTCTTATAATATACTGTACATGTCACTTTATATATGTATCTATACGTACTAATAAAGCAAGGCGTGTTTCTTCGATTTTTTCATATGTTCATCGCCTTCCCTATCCAAGGTGGTAATAAATTCTTTTGTGCCCGTTTGCTAGAATTTTTTTGAGATTTTCAAAATAAAGTTGGATTTTAAAATATGTTCCAGATTCTATAAATATTCTTGTTTAGTGAAATTTTCACAAATTCAAAATAATGATTGTGGTTAAAATAAACACATTTTAAAAATTATTATAAATGTTCTAAACACGTTCCTATTTTTAAAAATTGTTCCTAAATTCAAAAAGTTAGTGCCTTTTCAATGTTTCATGTTTTCAATTAATATTTGTGAAATTTAAAAAAATCTCCTATTTAAAATGTTGTTTATCTTTATCCAAAATGAACGAAATTTTCATAAAAATTTTCGGGATTTCAAAAAAAATTCATGCTTTAAAAATATTTTTAATTCATAAATATTAATTTATTTTTAAAAATTTCAAAAAATAAAAATGTTTTGAATATGGTGATGCAGTATGTTCTTAAACGTTCACGCTGGTCATCGGTAAGCAGGACCATTTATTCGAGTGGCCAACACCCAGTGGTCGACTTTTTAGGTCGTGAGTTCGATCCTTCGACTTGTCGTTTTTTGGATTTATACTCGTGCCTTACAAACACAGGTCCTTTTGGTGCATGTCAGTGGGCTGGCCCAGACACGAACTATTGTGTGTACCATCCGCTATTTGACGATAAAAGAGTATGCTTTTTGGTTATAATTGAAAGAAATTGTGGGCACATGCCAATAAAAGGGAACATGCTGAATTGACTCTAATGAAAAGAAATATAGGGGCATGACCGCTAAAATAATCAAAGAGAATAAACCCTGATAAAGAAGGGACTGCCTATGCATGAATTATGGTAATGAAACTTAATTTACATAGTGCAATTAATATTCCATCCGGTTACATCATAGTAGGAGAGAGTGATGAAGCAAACGTACCCTGAAGGTCGCCGCTCAGCCACCAAATGAGGAGGAAGCCACAACCCCGACACGAGGGCGAACCCAAAGGAAAATAAGGCACAAGTTGGTTGGTCGTCGCCACGCCGACTAACCCCACTACTATCAAGATCTCGCAGGCCAAACATGATCCGAGAGAAGACCACAGCTCCTCGCTCTATCGCCCCACTGCTGTGCAGATTTTTTTTGATGCACACATCAATTATCTCTCCCGTTGATTCTCAAAAGAATATCTATACCGTTGTAACGCACGGGCATATGTGCTAGTATTAAAAAAATAATATCAATTTATTGGAAAAAAAGGAGGTGCTGCAACGCGCACCATCGTGATCGACTACTATTGATGACACTTTGACAATCAGATGCAACAAGCACTATCTGAATATATAGATCATTTGCCAAAGCAAGACATAGGTCTAGCAGCTGTGGTTGCATGTCGACATGATGGGCGGCGCGGCGAACGGGCCGTCGAGCATCCCGCGGGCCATGAGCTTGTACGCCGCCTCCGTCATATGCAGGCCGTCGAAATTCACGTGCTTGGACGGGTCCACGCACGGCACCGCCGCCGACCCAGAAATGAAGACGGGGTAGCACGCCTCCAGCACCGTTTCCTTGTCGAACCCTGTCATGCACAGCGCGAAAATATACAGTAAGATCAAAGCCGTTCTGGACATGATGTGTGTTGCCACGGTAGGATTCTTGCTAGCGCTTGCCGTTTTGGGTGGGCGCTGTGATGAGGCCGAGGACGTTGTCGTAGGAGTTGACGTAGGTGATGGACACGCCGGGGTGGTCGCGGCGGAGCTCCTCGAGCTTGGCTTCCAGCATGTGGTTGTGGACGAGGATGAGGTCGTTGAGCCCCCGGAGGCAGCCCGTGGCAGGGTCGCGGTCGTCGCCGGGGAAGAGGGAGAGGTACAGCGGGGTGCACCCCAGCGGGAAGATGCCCGGCACATACATGGTCTTGGCGCCCAGCTCGATCAGAGCCTCGATGGACAGAACGATGGAATCGATGACCTGGGGCGCGAGGGGCCTGACCCATTCCAGGGTCTTGTTCTGCAAGAAGGGGTGGTTGTAGTCGTTGAGGCCGATCTCCCCCACCAGGAACAGCGAGCTCGCCATCACCTCCTTCCTCTCTGCATGGCCGTGATGCGGTGATGATATGGTAGGAGATAGTATGGTCAGCGCGTTTGCGTAGCCATGGCGCCATGCGTGCACTTAATTGCTCTGGTTTTGTTCTACTTATGTGGTACACGTTACCTTGGTCCGTGGAGGCGAGCATGGCGAGCACTTTCTTGAACAAGTCTATCTGGACGCCGAGGGAGTAAGGGGGGATCGGGCTCGGGGTAAGCAGGTCCACCCTGAGGTTCTTTTTCAGGAAGAAATCCTGGCTCAGCGCCGTGGCGGCCGCAACCGCGAAATTGGCGCCGTACCGGAATTCCTCCACCGGCGACTTCCCGGCTGCCCCCTTCAGGTACGCCGGCCAGTACTGGAACCCCAGCCTCTCCACTGCACGAAACAATTCACATGCATCATGCATGTAAGTACTAAGCAGATGTCGACGTTCGTCCATACACTTACCGATGAAGTCGATGATGAGGCGGCCGTCGGACCATCGGCCGGTGGGGCGGCCGAAGAAGGTCTCGCCGTATGGCAGCGCTAGGACGGGCCCTGACGCGTTGGCGTAGTGGATGATGTAGTTGCCGGTGTCGGTCAGAGAGTCGCCGAAGCTGAATAGACGCTTGTAGCAGCTGCTCCGGTTCGCCGGCGCAGGCGACGAGGACGCTGTAGTGGACAGGGACAGCGCAAGAAGCGCGGCTACGACAAGCTGCAGAGGCGGAGTCGACGGCACCGCCATTGTGGTGGATGTGGATGGAAAGTAATGGTTTCGACCTCGAGCTAGACTCAATCAGTTTCTTCCCTGCTGCCCACCCGGACTTCAGCTGGAAGGCTATTTGTAATGTCCTACGTAGCGCCTAGCCACCTTCCGTTAGCCACCTCTTTTTCATCACGATGAGAGCTCTAACATTTTGAAATCCTCCGTACCCATCGGCCGGATACGACGACTTCGATCGATCGGTGTTGTCAAAGTTCTGTGTCGCTTGCAAAATGGAGCTCGTGGGAAAAAAAGAGAGATGCCCCCCTTGGCCTCTGCATCGAGTGACGCACATATTTTTTATTGATTATTTAAGTTTAACATCCCACGGCAATAAATTTCAACAAAAGCTATCACATATGGCTGCTGCCCCAAAGGTAAATTAGGAAAATAAAATAAAATCATAGAGACATGAGTCTCATGCATCACAATTCTTATTAGTAGGCCGCCAACCAAATTGATTGAATAAATCCCGAGCGATCATCTCCCATCAGCTGCACCCAAAGACGACGCCCATTCCTCATCCTTGCGTAGTAACGACCACGTATGGATCCAGCTGATGGCCTTGAAGATAACCTGCAAAAAATAACTTTGATTCTATTAAAAATATAATTATTACGAATGTTTCAAATGACATAAAGTAAAGCGCAAATTCCCACACGATTCTGACACTTCAACTTCGGATGCACCCTAGTAACCAATTTCCGAACATATTCTTACTACTCGTGGGCGGTGGTAGATTGAAAGCTATATGAACAGATCACTATACATAATAGCTTGGCAAGTGGACAGTGAAGGAATAGACGTTGAATTGACTCCTCATCACTACAAAAGCAACATTTAGTACATCCTTGTCAAATTTCTTTTCCAGATTATGTTTTTCCATGATGACCTTGCGATCAAAATCATTAATTAGGGAGTGGTGTATGAATAATTAAATTGGAATTAACCGATCGATCACCGGGCGTGCAGTTGACTTGTACAATGTGATCCATGTATGGGGTCGATCGAAGGCATCTTCTTCGTGCGCTAGGATTAAGTAGACATGACCCGTGTGTTGCTGCGGAAATCGATTACAAAGATTTCAATGTGATTTGGTTGTATGAAATATTATTATTTAGATTAACAATACGAGAATAAAAACTAAAATAAATAATTGCATAGTTATAAAATATGTATTGAATATGAGTAGCATGCATGGTGCATTTTAAAGGTGGATCCTTTTCATGCTTGTTTGCATGGTGAGTTGATATAGTTGTATTAAAAATGTGTTCCATGCATGACAGCATGCTGAGTTGGCATAGTTGCGTGTTGAGAGAATTAGAATTAGTGAGGATCAACTATTTAGTTATATATAGAAAATTCTAATGATATTTGGCAAATTTTGGGATGAATCTTGCATATTTCACATTTTAGCAAGAAAATGTAAACAAATCTTAAAATGTTCAAGAATGAGAAATTTGGCATTGGGTCATATTTAGCGTGCATGACATTGATGAAAATATCTTACATGAGGCCCAAGCTTAAATAATGGTGTAGATGTCAATATAAGAGGTTTGCAATGAACAATTCAATCAAATTGAGCACTTGTGTAGATTTCAATATTTGAAATTTTCTAAACATATAGTTCATTGCCACATTACATATGTATCATTGCGTTGCAAGGCTTTTATCTCTAGAAGTTGTTAAGAAGAATCCTTTTATCTTTCTATCTCTTCTAAAAGAGGACCATATTGCTAAAAAAATGTCTCTAGCACTATGCCGAGGACAATGCACGCAAACGAAAAGTTGCGGCTGCCGTAGACACATCATACGGGGTAGACACAAGTTGTACATGGACTCTATTGCCATGGATCATATCACTGGCAAGATCGAGAAAATCACCATGCATGAAAGATACCACGGTTAACAGCAAGTTCACAACGTGGATGGTGCAGGTATGAGGATAGATCACGTTGATCACTCAATTATTAAAATCCCTCATTGTGAAATTCATCTAAACAATGTCCTACATGTTCCTAGTACCTCCAAAAATCTTCTTTCAGTCCATGCGTATTGCCTTTGACAATAATGTGTTTCTAGAATTTCACCCGTTTTTCATTTTGATCAAGGATCAGGTCATGAAGAAAATCATTTACCACGGCAGATGTGTGGATGGACTCTACTCGTTGATTCCCAAGTTTAGGAGGTTCAATAAACAAGTCCTCGGTGTCATCAAACGGTTATTGGATAGATGGCATCATTGCCTTGCTTGCTGCCGCATCCATGCCACTAAAATTTTGGGATGAAGCTTTCCTTACTGCCGTGCATCTCACTAATATCTTGCCTAGTTGTGTCTTGAGAAAAGAGCAAGCCAACGCGAGCAGGTATAATATATGCATACTTACTTTTCTCACAAATTTAATTAAGTCAATACTTTTATTCGGTTGGTTGCACTTAAGCTTCGTTCCCCACGTTAGTTGAATATCAGTTAGTTCTAGCTCCCATTCTGAGTCTTGCAAGTGAAACTTTGATGTTAAGCATTGTTTTAGTTTTGTAAAAAGTGGGGAGAAATAGTTTTTTTTAAGAAACTTGGGGGTCATAATTTAAAGAGAACTAGCACTTAAGACACTCAACTCCATAAGACTTAATTTGATTGACTTGATAGTACCTACTAATAGAGTTGTCTAGAGGAATGGAAATTTGAGGTGATCGAGATTATGCCAAAAAAATAGTTTTGCAATGCATGGTATATAGCTTTATGCGTGTTCATGGCATGTCACTATATGTTGCTTGATGTCATCAACCCGCTCGAGTTTATGCTGACGACTCCATTGGCCAATGAACGATCCACCAGAATTTTCACTTGGATATCAGCTATGAGTTGGTTAATGTTCGCAATGGCAACACTATAGCGAATATTATTTGGCTTTCTGTTGAGAGTGTGTGTATGCGGTAATACCGAATATTGATCGATGTGCTCGAAAGAGACAATCTTTGGTCCATAGTATTCAACTTAAGCCATAGCGAAAACCCTCAATATGCATGTATCATTTGTTTGGCATAATCCCATCAACAAAGATAGAAGTTCCGAAGGACAATAACTGAAGGAAGTACTTGAGAGACATGATTAAGTGGTCCTAGTGGGTGTTAATGACATACCTGAGTACTATGTTTTCTTCTACAAAATCCCTAGCTCATGTTTATGTTTTAAAAAAGAGCCAAGATGCAAAAATCCATTCTTGTGAGAGAATATCTTTTCGCTTGCTCTACACCCATTTATCTATCAAGGTTTATTTTGTGAGCTAGAACTAGTGCTATGCAACTATTTGTAGCTAGGAAGCAAGTTTAAGTGCAACCATTCAAATGAAGTATTCTCTTAATTAATATTGCAGGATTCGTGAGAATGGATATACTACACCTTCACAAGCTCGTAAACCATTTTACTCATTTGTCAATCTTCCTTTCGTTCTTCTTATTTCTTGGTTGCCTGAGGACGAGCAAGACTTAAGCTTGGGGAAGTTGATGGCATGATATTTGGTTACTTTTACCTGGGTATTTTGATGGGGTTTTCAAAAGGTTTTTGTCAATTCTCATATTTTTCTAACGCTAATCTTTCAAGAAAGAAGACATTTTGGTTGTCTTAGTGATGTGCGTATTTAGTATCGTCTGAGAAGCTTGTCCAACATCGTCTGAGATGGTTTGGGCATATTCAGCGCAGGCCTCCGGAAGCTCCAGTACATAGCGGACGGCTAAAGCGTGCGAAGAATGTCAAGAGAGATCGGGGTAGACCGAATTTGACATGGGAGGAGTCCGTGAAGAGAGACCTGAAGGATTGGATTATCACCAAAACTAGCTATGGACAGGGTGCGTGGAAGCTTGCTATCCATGTGCCAGAGCCATGAGTTGGTCGCGAGATTTTATGGGTTTCACCTCTAGTCTACCCCAACTTGTTTGGGACTAAAGGCTTTGTTGTTGTTGTTGTTGTTGTTGTTGTTGTTGTTGTTGTGTTGTTGTTGTTGTTGTTGTTGTTAGTGATGTGTAATTATATGTTGTTAGAAGGAAACCAATCAAGATCCCAACAAATGAAGTTAAATGGAGCAACTTCCCTTTTGGGAGCATATTCATCAGAGGCACCAGATCAAAAGACGGTGTCTAGTACGAGTGTGCCCTTTCGTGCAAAGTGGTTGTACCACATGGCGCCACCTCCCCTGGACTATACAAGTAACTGTCGTGAAGGGGAGGCGGATAGGGATACCGAGAGGAGCTGTCGCCACAACCACCAGAAAAAAGAAAGAAGAGATCCAGAGAAGGAACACTCCCGAAGATCCATTCCATCTCTTCTGCTACAACCCCACTTCATTCGACGCAAACATCACCGTAGAGAGAGATATTCCAAGTTGTAAGATTAAGGTTTGTAACTCTATTTGTATTCACTTTGAGTTCAAGACTTGTTTAATCATTCATCTTATTGCGGATCTTTGTCATATTAATGAGTTGATTTCCGTTTGTTTGATCTCTGAGTTATTAGGTTATTTCGCTCTCAGGCGTGAGAAATCCCCCATATGCATGGGAGATGTAGGGGATTGGTGAGATTCATTTTGTGTCTATTGTGTATGTCATCATTTGTGATAATGGTTATGAGTGATCAATAAGTTGTTTATTTGGTGAGTGTAATGTGTGCTGTTCAATTTAAGGGCTCGGGCAATATGATTCAAAGACCTACATATGTACTCCCTCCTTCCATCTATATAGGGCCTAATGCGTTTTTTGAGGCTAACTTTGACCAAATATTAGAGCAATAATATATGACATGCAACTCACACAAAGCACATCGTTAAATTCGTGTATGAAAGGAGCTTTCAATGATATAATTTTCACATTGTGCATGTCATGTACTATTAATCATGTCAATAGTCAAAGGCGGTTTTAAAAAACGCATTAGGCCCTACATAGATGGAAGAAGGGAGTAACAGATTTTGTTTCACAAATCTGTGACCTCTAGGTGACATGTCTTGGTATCTACGAGGAGCAAAGACAATATGGGGATAACGGGGATCCACCACATTTAATGTGTTGGACCAGCCTTATGCCCTTAATTGCGGAGACAACCATGCTATGACAACGTTGATGCAAAACAATAAAAAATAACAATTTCAACATGGAGGAGTTCAACCACTAAAGAGTGAACCGCCTACAAAACAAACAATGTATTCATTACAAATAGTACAATGCAAGATAATTGGTATTACTGTCGCACTGGTACACTTATGTACACCATGGTTGAAGTTTCTTTGTGCCTGACCTCTCCATTACATACAACAAACTGTATACTTTCAGTCGCTATACTTATATTCTTTGCTTTTACGTTCCTTATTATTCTAGCTGCAATCATCAACTCTTTCACCACTCTGATTATTTGTTTCATGGAACAATAACAATATCATTCTGGGTAATGATTGATTAGTTTAAACTTTTATAAGCACGCCGCCACAACACAGAAAATATGCACCACGCTGACTCGCCAAGAGCCAATGGTGTTCATTGCACGGTCTGAACAGTTCCGATCGAAGACGCGATGCGGTCCAACGTAGTAGCAAACTAGCAAGCGCGCATGCCTTGAACGCGTCTCCACTCCGCCTCGCCACACATCACCCTATACGTACGTACACGCCAGACGTGAAGTTGCATCGCAAGTCCGCATGTCCCAGTGTAAATTATACCACCGGCCGGACGCCCGGATTTCTTCCGTCACCGAACGCTACCTCACATTCATTGCTTGATTTGATTTATATATAGCTTGCCTTTCTATCGTTAGCAATTTATAATTGACGGTCAAAGTTTGATAACCTAGCATTTCTTTCCCGCTGGGCTAGAATAAACATGGTCTCTACGTCTACAGCCCAACAACTCCCTCGGAGACGACCTTTAGCAGCAACATCATCAGTTGCTACTCATTTCCGACGTTCACATCGTACGCACATTAAACACATACACACATACGCTCATCCATATACACGCATGCACAGATTTTCCCCCTATGCTTTGACGTTCACACATACACCCACTAAACTATTTACTGAAAAGCCTGAAATTAATCCATAAAATGTGATCATCAACCTTAAGTCTATAATTTAAACTTTGATGAGTTGGTTCCACAAACCCTAACCATCTGAACAACGCAAGCACGTCTGCTTTGACTGCTCCCAGACCCAGCGTGAGCCCCAGCTCCTCCCATAATCCATCTAAGGCCTCTTTTGGTTTAGAGAAATCTGGTAAGAATTTCATAGAATAAGATTTTTATAGGAAAATTTTCTTTAGAGCCCTTTAATTTATAGGAATGGAATCCTATTTTTATGGAGGAATTCTTCCTATCCTCCACATTTTATAGAAAAATAAACATTAGCCTAGACTCAATGGAAAAAATCCTATGATGCGAATTAAAGGGCATCTCCTTTCTTATTCCTACTCATAGGATTTGAAATACATGTCATCTCATTTTCTATAACTTTTCTATTCCTATAATTTTCCTACCCTATGAACCAAAGGAGGCCTAAACAGGCTCGTATGGGACACCTTTTTCTTTTCTTTTTGAGTACCTGTGCAGGGCATTCAATTGCACAGGCCCCCAAATTAGCAAGGCCTTAGGCTAATTATAGTGGGGAGTAACTTAAACTAGTGTCATGTATATGACACTAGTCTTTGTTACTACCTTTATAGTGCAAAGTAACATACAAATAGTATCATAGATGATAGCATTTATTACATTACATACTCATTTTGCTTTGGGTTGCGTTATGTTACAGTAACATATTATGTTACTCCAAATACCTCTTTCCTCATTAACTCTATGCCACATAAGCAAACATATCTTGAAATACACTATGTTACTCCCATTATGACCAGCCTTAGATTTTGCACATGATAACACTAGTACTCTACTAGTGATGCTAATCAATGCATTTTTTTACGCTGACTAATCAATGCATTTGACCAAGTAAGTGCTTGGAGCCAGTACCAAGAACTCCCAAAGCCCACCTCACGCACGACTCCTTCCTTTTTTTTTAAAAAAAAAGGAGGATGACCTCCTGCCTCTGAATATGCACGACTCATTTCTAGAGAACTCTCTTCTCTTCCTCTTTATGTACCACTTCCAGCGCAAGTGCTTAGGGCATCTTCAACACATACCCTTAAACCACCCGCAACCGTTTGGACCGTGTGATCCGAATGTATATTGTCATCTAACATGGACTTGTATCGGTCCGCAGGCCGGTCCGGATGTGCTTTTTCCCGTAAATCAAAGACAAACTAGTGGGAGGAGCTTTGCGGGCGTCCGGACCGCTGCCACGCCCGTTCCTGACTACCCTGGCCCACCAAACAACCCCTCCCGTGCTCACATGCTTTCCCGCCTGAAGCCAGCTACCTGTATTAACGCCGCTCTAGAGTGGCCACTCCGCAGTGAACCCGGCCCAGAACGGGCGTGACCGCTCGCTGGCACCGGCATTGAAGTGACTCCCCAGCCGAGGGCGCCGTCCGTGCCGCGTATCCAGTCTCCGCGCATGTTCAATGCTGGAGAGACATTTACTGGACGGGACATGACGGATATCTACCATGCTCTTTCAATGCCCACGCCTCCGTCTGTCGCCATTAAATAGGCTCCCGACTCAGGAACCAACTCCAGCGCCCATGCATTGACGGACCAGGGCACTTTGCCTCACCGAAAACCGCTATTTAAAGGACGGCCACACCTGGCTCACAACACATCCGCTCCACCACTACATACACCATGACCGCGAGCGGTAGAGCTTTGGGGAGAGTCTACCTACGGAGCAGAAGCATGAGGTTGCCACCCTTGCAGCCGCTGGCGAGAAACGCCGTGCCGAGCGGATCAAGGCCCGGCATGCTAGTCGGCTTCGCCCAAGGTCTCCAACGACATGACCCCACGATCGAGACAGTCTTTGACGACATCGCACCGGAACCTGCTACATGCGTGCAAGATCACCATGGAGCAGTGCGGGCGCGCTTCACCTACGCCATGGCGGAGGAGCAGCATGTGCCGACTCCTATGTTCAGTGTTCCAACAGTGCATGAGGAGCGGCGGTACAACCTATTCCTCCTCGGCGGCACCGGCTAGCGGAGGCCAAATCTGATGGCCTTGCGGCGGCAAGCCGTGGACGCCATGGCCACAGCAAATCCCCCAACTTCGTCGTCGGTCAGTAGGCACTCTACGAGGCCGCACACGCTCAAGCCGCCGCTTGCACCACACATGCAGCGCAGCCAGACATGGAAGCGGAGGCTGCGCTGGCTACGCAGGCGATCGCGGGCCAGAACGCCGCCAGTTGAACGTCATACGCACCGCCAACGAACTTTCGGGCATTTCCATCATGGACCTCACGTCCACCGGCGATGGACAGGTCACGGACTCCTCCAAGGATGAGTAGGGGATGGGAGGCGGCAGGGCATTTGTGTCCCAAGTGGTCTGGTCCATCTCCCATGATCTACTCTTCCTCGACGGAGACCGCACATTCACTTCATGGGTCTTGTCACCGCCGCTCATGGGATGAAGGATGCGGTCGCCGGAAGGGAACAAGAAGGACTTGGACCTAGGTCCCTCCCCTCCCCCTCCCTCCCTTAAAATGAAAATTGTCTGAAATGTAATGAATGTGCTCTGATTTGTATGAATACCATCCATTTTGCATAAATTTCGTTCGGTTTGTTTAAACTTGGTTCGAAATGTATGTATGTAGCATTTGATGGTTGGCTCCCACATCCGTGTCTACGGGCTTCCCCCCTCCCCCCTCCCCTGTCTACAGACGGATGCGGGAGGAAATTTGGGGGTCAACCCTCAAATCTCTGGATCGAGCGATCCGGACGCAGTTTGCCATCCAACGCGGTATCCCATGGGTGCGTGGATCAGTCTGATTGTCCGTTTTTTCACAAATCAGACACAAACCAAGGGGTTTTACAGGCATCTGGACCGCAACCATGTACGCGTCCAACACCTCGGTCTCACCCAAAAACCTCTCGACCCGAAAAAACCTCTCCACGCGAAGTGGTTGTCGCACATTCATTGCAGCTAGCACTGCTCCAGAGCGGACATGACTCCACAACATTCATGCCGGTCAGAGCAAGGTGACTGGAAAAGAGGGCGGCACCATTTTAATGCCGACATAGCGACTGAGAAGCCGGTCGTTGCGCCGCATTGAAGTTAGCTTCCCATCCCTTTGCTTGTCCGCTCCCATTTAAGCATGGCTCCGACGTCGTCCACACCGCATCGCGACACTCCTCTGCCTCTCCCCTCCCATCCTCTGTGCTCTCGCGCCATCCATACCACAATCCACACCATGCCAAAGTCATGGTTCTTCGCGGCGACAACTCTGGGGCACACCCCTTTCGGTTCAATGATAAAATAGAGAAACCAGGGACATTCATATTGACCCCTAGACCCACACAAATAAATATCGAGTGAACCTATTGTTCACGTGTGATATTCCCTTTGTTCCGCGATACTCTACATAACCCAAGGTGAGATTTATCGGCATCCCCGTGAGCCAACAACTTGATCACTATGTTAGTTTCCTCGTAGCAAGTTTTGTTCTCTTTTCTGGTTCCGTATTTCAGCATCCCCGTGAACAAGTCACGCTATGTCTGGCCAAACTATTATGGATCCCGTCACACTGGGAGGGCCCTAAGAATATCTCTACATCGACGAAGGAGCAAATCCTAGTCTCGAGTTATCTAGTCTCTCGCCTTGCCCATAGCCAAGGGGTTGGTGGCGTGCGTTTTCATGGCAAACAGGGTAGTCGCGTGTTTCCACATAATGAACTCGACGTGCTCCAGAGCGGGGGAGATGACTACCATCTTGTGGCTGGTGCGTGGGCACCTCAACGAGTCGGTGTGGAGGAAGCGATCCATGGCCGAAGCAGGGCGAGTGGAGGCGACGATGTAAGGCGCTCTTGAACCGACTCCCTGGGTTGCACCAGACCAAGCCTAGCATAGGGCAGCCCCTCCTGGGCCATCGTTTCTAGGATTTTGAGGGCACTCTCTGCCGAAATGCCCCGACACCTCGCAAATGATTTAGCACACGAGATCACGACAGTATTTTCTGTGGTGGTCTTTGCTGAGGCAACAAAAACACATGCCCTTGAAGTGGCTTAAGACAGCCTCGTGATCAGGCGCGACATTAATGTCCGGACGCTAGTCCAAGCGGCACAACTGCGAACGCGTGCTAATATACGATTGCTCCTTGCTTGCACGCATGTTTCTTCGGGATTAGACCTCCGTCCATCCCTCCCACTCGCCCGAAGAGGAAATGTTGATCAAGAGGGAGGGGTGACCATGATGGATTTTAGGCACTGCTGCTGGCGACGCACCCATGTCCGATGGACCGCATGACCGCACAACGTGGGATGGCTCTCCCTGTAGTAGGACATGCCGCGGCATGGGATGGCTCTCCCTGTAGCAGGATTCGCAACGACGAGGCCAGATCTACCATGGACACATGCGTAAACGAGTCTAGGGCCTGCGTCAGACCGTTGGGCAAGGACGAGCTTGCACGAGGCCACGCACCATGGCTTGAGTTGGATCCAAAGCGTGACCTAGGAAGGGATGGGCGAGCTATAATGAAAGAGTGGGTGGCCGTCATGGCTGGGAAGGGGGTGAGGGAGCGCTCTCATTCTAACCTAGCTCTCCAGGCTCTAGCCAACCCATGGCAAAAAAAGAGCATTTTTTAGGGAGGGGGGGGGGGGGGTTAAGCATCATGCATTAGCCAACACAACCAAAAGTCTGAACTGATGAAAAGAGCTAGACAATCCACATATACACTTCGACGCCCCCTCTCACGTGTGACGCGAAATTAACTCACAGGTATGGCTCAAGAGGCCTATACGTGGACACAAAGGGAGCCGCAACAATTTTTGGATAAAATGGAAAAGTCGAGACTTGAACTCAAGACCTTAGGCTCTGATACCATATTAAGCTTCATGCACTAGTGAACATAATCAAAAGTCCAAACTGATGAAAAGAGCTAGGCAATCCACATATACATTTCAACAACAAAAAAGAGCATATATGAGATGCAATGATTGCTTCTACTAAATAGTAAACAAGAGTTTCTCTCAAAAAATAGTTAACAGGAGTTCAAGTTTTATGGCAAGTAAATTGAAATCCTAGAACTGCAAAGTCCGGTCCCTCAGAAATTTCGTCAAGTTTCCCACAAAAATATTATATACACTCAAGTTTATTTTGGTCCATGTATGAAACGAAACAGACATGTTTTGTTCTTCAGACTTCATAAATGAGGTTGGACGTATACCCTTGCCATTCACACATGGCATATAAATTATACTCACTACGTCCCAAAATAGGCGTCATTGATTTAGGGTAGTCATACTGGAAGTAATATAAGTAGTAACATACAAGCCACATAAGCAAAAAAAGATGATGTGTCATGAATTTAAAGAGGATAAAGACAAATAAAGTAATATAATATGTTACCATCACATAGCGTTTTCCAATGGAAAATGAGTCTATAAACCAACAAATGAAGATATGTACTCCCTCCGTTCCAAAATATAAGAACGTTTTTAACACTAGTGTAGTATCAAAAACGTTCTTATATTATGGGACAGAGGAAGTATGTTACTAGTCTAAGTTACTAGTAACATATGCTACTAGTCTAAGTTACTCCCCACTATGAGGCTAGTAGTACAACTTTGTACTATTCAGCAACATTTATTATGAGATGGATGGAGTACGAATAAGAAATAACTGACCTAACTCCTAAGTTGACTTTAACAACCATTCAGTCTGAACAATGAAATTTTGTGCTGAGTGCAAATGGATGAAAAATGTCTTGATCACAAGGCAACCGATGTCAATCAAAAAATAACTTCTAAATTGGTTAAGCTATAGTCATTCCTGATATATTTATTTGTTTTATGAATGCAAGACTTCGCAACCTTTCGCTGAACAAAATGTCCTCGCATGCATACGGAAGCAGGCAGCCTGCATAACTGCAGCTCAATTTTGCCTGATCGTACACACTGGGGAAGTAATTTCTTTGCACGCCGAAGACTCTTATCATAGCTGTGTAAGTTGGCTAATCATGGCAGTGTGAATTGGCTACATATAATTCAGTTTTGCGGCATGTACGAACCCTTTCAGACTAGTCATAGTGAGAGTAATATAGCTAGTAAAACAGATGTCACATAAGAAGAAGAAAAATGATGCAACACGTAATTAAAAAAGAGAGAGACAAATGGAGTAACATAGTAATATGTTACCATCACATAGCTCTTCCCAATGAAAAATCACTCTAGAAAAAAGGAATCTATGTTATCACACATATGACACTACCCACTATGAAAATAGCATATTATTAGTCCAAGTTACTCCCCACTATGACTAGCCTCATGGTTGCCCAGGTCTCAGGAGCAAGTGCACAATACCTGATACACCGAGTGACACGCCTACGTCCACCTTTACACGGCTGTACGGCTTGCATGGATCTCAGGTGACGTTTGGATTTTCCCAATATAAATTACAAGTAACTAAATGTAGTTCGAGCATTTCGAAACTTGAACGCAGATCAACGAATTGTGTTCTAGTATAATTCGAGTTTAAATTGCATAGTTTGGACACTGAAGCTGTACCACATAATTGTCGAGTTTGAATCTGAAAAATAGAAAAACTCCCTCTGTAAAGAAATATAAGAGCATTTAGATCACTAAAGTTGGACATGCCGGAATTTAGATTTTGAACATTGAAGCTTTACAACTCTTTACAGGGGGAGTACAAATCAAAAATTAGTGTTCCAAATATAAATTTTCAAAGTTGGACATGCCAGAATTTAGATTTTTGGCATTTAAATTTCCAAATTTCACAATTGTGATATAAATTTCAAGATTTCGAATTTCCAAATATAAATTTAGAGTTCAAGTATGCAGATAAAGGAATATTCTAATTTAAATTTAGGTTCAAAATTTAAGCTTACCCCCAACTTGCTTGGGACAAAAGGTTTTGCTGTTGCTGTTGTTCAAAATTTGAAACTAGCTTCGAAACATGTGATAAAAGTACAACAATACAGGTTCATTTGTCACAACGATACAGATAGATACTGTTTTTCTACGGGAAGGTTGTTTTACCAAACAACTTGCTACATAAGACTGCAAAGAATACACGATAATTAACAGAAGGTTCTGCCAAACAAACCCTCCCTTATGCAAATTCGGTTCATTTAATTCAAACTACTAACAACATTCAAAGAGAAATATGAGTGTGACATAGCCTGATCTTGTTGCCTATCTTTCGAGTGTCTACATTGACGAATAGTTCAATTCTCAGTTGAAGAATTATACTGTGTAGTAGGCACGCTCAAGTGCCCATGCGCTGGCACAGTTCCTAAATGAACATACTCCATTTTGTTTTGCAGAAAAGGAGAACAGTGGTATGCACAAGTTAGGTGCAAGGTGCAACGATCTAACTACTGAGAAAATAGCGTGGTCTTACAACAATAATGCAGCAATGCACTGCGCATGCACATACAGTCTTGATAGAAATGGAAAAAACTTCAGCCAGCTACTTCACTTTCCGAATTCTGAAGTTACCAAACAAACCTGGTCGATTATGATTTCTTGGCTGTTGACCAGCTTAATCACATAAGCCGACATGAGCAAATGAAATTTCAAAGCTCCAGAATATCAAGCAAATTATTAAGTGAATCCGCATCATCTCTCTTCCCTTCTGATCTCCGATGTGAAACTGAAAAATTCTTTTGCTGACAAAGCTCTGAAAGAGAACATAACATGCAAGGGAAGCATCAACTACATTGGCTATAAGTTGGGAAACAAGTAATTTGTCACCTATTCATTACTGAAAGTAGAAATCTGGAAACGTAGTTATCCAAAAATTTAACTTTACCTTCGAGCAATGGTGATGCATTCTCTGTCTACAAAACCAATCAAGATTCCTCCATCCTGATGATTAACATGTTCTGAAACTACAGGAACTTGGTCTACTCCATGAGAATCCATGATCTTTTCAGCAGCAGTAAGTGGCATCTGAGGTGTCACGGACCATATTTTACATCTAACGGCTCCACAAACATTAGATACCAGACATTCATCTACCTGTTCCAGCATGACCAGAAATGAGTAACGAAATATAAGAACCACATCAAGCTAAATAAACTTAACACTCTTTGGATTATGGGTTACCATTTGACCTCTAAACGAAATAAGAAACCCATCTTTTTCTCTGTTTATAGAGAAGAGTTTGAACTAAGCAGGAACCACAAGAAACTCGGTGTTGAGAAATATGACAAATATATTACTCCCTCCGATCTACTAAATCAGTGACAATTAATATGGATCAGAGGGAGTAAACCTATTGGACTTGGGAGAGGTGTAACCAAAGGACTATTGTATTAATTTCAATCAGACTGGATCCTACCTTTCACTGAGGGAGGCCAGGCGGGGAACCAAAACTACAGCGCTCTGTTTCTTTTTGTATGGCGTGTTTTTTATTGGTTATAAACAAGACTTTGACCAATAATTACTCGGTTAATAAGTGGTTTATAGTGATACAAAATCACAATCATAAATATTTGTAAATACGAAACTAATAACATCAATTTTATATCACATAAATTACATACTAATAGTGTAATTGTTGGTAAAAGCCTTGTCTTAAACCAATCAAAATTTGCCCTAGAAAAGAAACAGAGGGATCGTCCAACCCAAGTAATCAAGCAATACGCAATCTCATCCAACCAAGATACAAATAATTAGGGCGACAGAGAGGATTAGAACCTAGGTTATTCTTTAGCACAAGACTTTTGTATAGGGCAAGGATCTAAAGGTACTAAGGTTCAAGCAGGTTGTGAGAGAGAATGCAAATCCTTGCACTCTTTTGGGGTTGTGGCTAAGGAATTTGCAGATGGCTTCGTCAAAAAATTTCTATTGTCCTGATTATACCATCACAGATTGAGAGACCAAAAGTGGTCAAGGACTTGAGTTCCAGGGACTAATTAATTTGTGCAGAATATATATGATATGTTCAGATCCATAACAAAATAGGATTCTTCATATTTGATAGTCTGTTAGATGCTATGTGATGGTTTGTGAGTTGTTCCTTTGATGTATCTGAACTGTGACGTGGTTTACAGGGTTAGACTGAGTATGTCTTCTTTTGGTTCTGCATCCAAAATAGCCATATGGATGCAAATACTTCGGACACTAGGTATCTGCCATGAAACTGGGACAGGGGGTGCTCTGTTACTTGGAAATCAAAAAGGACAGAACAGAAGTGTGCACAGATAAGAAAAGTATGTCTTCCCATAAACTAAAACATCAAGTTTATACAAATAGAGAAAATGAACCAGTGGAAAATGGTGGTAATTCTCACCTCAGGTTGCATCCTGGTACTTTTTACAGTTTTGCAGAAATCCTGGAAATCTTTGACTGTTAGCAAGCCTAATAGAGATTTATTGCTCTCAGTTATCATAACAAATGGTTGCTTCTCCACAAGCATAAGATTTAGTGCCTCAACTACTGGAGTTTTCAATGAGACAGAAATATATCTAGTTTTCATAGTCTCTGCAACAGTAAGATTTTCCAGCACGTTATCATCTCTGACATCATAGACACAAAGCGAGCTTTCTAGTTTACAGAATTCTGCCGTAGCATCAACACTATCCACAGAAGTGAGTTGTTGGGTTTGAGTGGGCACATTTTTGCCTCTTCAATGGTGCTTGTTTTCTCCAATAAATCCAGCTTACCCTTACTGCTGGTAGAGAACCTTTGAGAAGAAGCGATCCAAGATGATAGTCCAACAGCACCAAGCAAAGGCAGAACTATACGATAGTCCTCGTTAGTTCAAACAGTAGGAGGACAGATGTCAGAGGCACCTTGCATACACCAGCAAGTGTAGCTGCCATACCAACCTGCAAAGATAGAAACAAATGAAAACAAACATGAGCAATGATAATACTGCTTGCATAATATCTTCATCAGTGTAACAGCACACAAAAGGAAAAACGTTAAAACTTGAAAACCGCTGAGCAGTGACTACGAAACAAGCACAAGAGATGGAAATGCCACCACATGGTTACAATATCATTAACACTACAAAAGCATACAAAGAGACATCGAACTTCTCCCTCTGTTGCAAAAATGTAAGGCAGGGTTTGACTTGGCATGATCTGCAAAACTGAACAGTGGCCATTTGTCTCTTTGGAAGTATTTGTTGATAACTACATAAATGATGATCATACACAAATCTTATAAAATACGAATCTAACAGTATCACTTTTCTGTAATTAAATTTAAATACGTACATTGCTGGACTAATTGGTGGTCAAATTTTACAAAGTTTAATTATTGAGATGTACTGGTACTTTCCAAAAATTAACGGAAGGAGTAGTTGAGAAGAAGGTAAGAATATGCTGATGGGCATTACCAGACCATATGCTTGAGGTGACGCTACGTCTAGGAAGGGGACATGAAACAGTGCTTCAGAGCCAGTAAATGTAAACCTCATGAACTTGCCATACGCCATGCCTGTAGCTGCACCAATAAAAAGGGATGGTGCATAATAACCTCCAACCAATCCAAAAGCCCTGCACAAAGACGTCGCCAATATTTTTACTCCAATGAGCTGAACCAACACTGGTGCTGAGAGACCACTTGTAAATGGCCGCGATTCCAGTAAAATATCAACATTCTCAAAGCCCCAATACAGAACTTCAGGGTATACAAGAGCGAGAAGACCAACAATAAGGCCACCTAAGGCAGGGGATACAGCCATCGGCAATCCTGTTGTCTTTTGTAAGCGTTCAACCACGTCCGTAGTTACTGCTGTACACCTAGATAGGGTGATTGACACCACTCCACAAAACACGCCCAGCAAGAGATATAGAGGAAGTTCTGACATTTATGAAGTCATGTAAATATCCTCATACTTTCAATCTCTGGAGCACGAAAAACAAAATGTAAAATGAGAGTACCATTAAAAGTTACTGAGACCAGCCTACCATCTGGAAGATTGTATAGGATATGAGGCCAAACAAATTGCAGAACAGCAGGTTGCTTTAGGAGCATCAGGTAGTTCAAGAGCAAAAATGCGCAGGATTTGTTGGTGTCCTATTTTAGTAATTTTCAGCTGGTACAGTACATGACTTAGCAAATGGCTGCACCAGTTGCTGACTGATGGATGGTGTCTGCCATTGTCCTTGACCTTCTGGCTTTCATTTTTGCTTTTGATGACTATTTGGATACTTGTAAACCTTGCAATAATCTATTGAGGTATGTGTGCATGGATTGATGCCAAGGCTGGGGATTTCTACCCTCTTTTTGAAAGAAAAAGAAACAAAACATGACTTATTTCATTTCAACATATGAAGTTATCTGGGAAATGTTATTGGTGGGAACAAGTTAAAACAGCAGATACTTCATCATAAGAAACTGTGAAGCATAAGAACCAATATTGCAGGATGCCAGGAAGTACTTCATATTCATAAACAGAACTAAATCTCAAATATAACAAACATTAAGTACCTGTTGGGGAGCGAAAATCATATTCTGGAACAGTGAAAGCAGGATCAGAACCAAGACCAATCTCTGAAACAACAGATGCTATCACTGCACTGAGGATCACCATAGGTGTTGAGTTGGAAAGGGATGAAGAATCGCCAGATGAAGGCCACAAAACAGACTCCACCGCAAAAACACCCAGCAACAGCAGCATTAAAACCTAAAAAGGAAATCACCTGAAATATAAGTAAAATGGAATCAGAAAGCAGAAGACACGGAATATTTTTACTTTACCATTGGACATGTTGACCATATCAGAGTACTAACAGGTGAATCCTTTTCGAAAAACAATAACAGGTGAATCACATACTTGCGGCTGGGTAAAGTTACATGACGGAGGAACATGTCCCTAGAATTCCACCAACGCATGCAACTAAGTTATAGTTATATATAACTAATTATAGTAGGCCAACATCAAAATGTGAATATATGTGGACAAAACTATCTATAGGGAACTGATTTTTTTTATGACAAGTTACCCTGTTAGTTTAAAATTATTTTGATATAAGCATGAAGAAATAAAGCAAATTATGACATGATTACCCGATGGTTAATCCATCATATTGATGGAACATACCTTGCAACAAAATATATGAACAATTGGGGATGTAGAACTTACCAGATGCAATGCCAGCTGCTGACCCAGCTGCCACAAGAGACAGCTTTTTACCACCTTCCCACCCAAACACATTTCCAAATCCTTTCGCTATAGCAGAACCTATTTCCACACTGGGTCCCTCAGGCCCCAGAGAGTTGCCAGTTCCGAGAGTGAAAGATGCCGCCACAGCTTTCAAGAATGGCCTAAACACACCTTTTATATTAGAAACAGAGCCATCTGAGTTTGTTTTGATAGAACTTCTTAGCGTGTTCAGCCCTCCAACTATGATGCCTCCACTGACGGGAACAAATATCACTCTCTGCCAAATTTCAGCGGTGGGTTCTTCCCTCAGCCACGAAGCGCCTCGCAGTGGTATGCCATCCCAAAGCAGGTCACGTATTTCATGAACCTATGGTAAAAAAATTACATCCAAAGAAGCAATAACAGGTACTTAAACTAACAACGTGAATATTTAAAAGTGATTCCCATCAGTAGCAAAATGCAACAAGGTGCTTAAACTTTCAAATTGTATCATTCTGACTTAAGACCTGGAGCTTCAAGTTCACTCAGCATTTGGTGGACACCTACAGAATTCGGAATTGGAACCTAGCCAAAGATAGGGTGCCGCATCCTGTACTGTAACGTAACACGTGTCGCAATATACTGAACGTTTTCAGCCTAAGGCCATGTTGGTCAGGTGCTCAGGGGGACTAGAGGGAAGGCACGAGAGAAATCAGAGGAATACTGATTTGGAGTTATGTTGCTTGTTTTATTCATTGGCACAGCTCCCTCTTATATATAGGTGGCAGCCTAAAAAGATACTCTGACCTCCAGAAGCCGAACTCTTTTGTGATTGTATCATCTAGATACATGGCGCTGAATCAATAAAAGCTTCCATTTCCAAAAGATCAAAACAAAAACAAAAAAGATACTCTGACCCAACTTCATAACAGTTTGAAACATTACTTGAACCTTATAGGTTTTAGGTATCTTTCAACATAGCAAGCCATCAAATTGATGTGACGAATCCATGGTCTGACACCTAGCTGTGCCAGTGTCATGTCCAGCTAGGACATAGTTGTTTCCAAACTGGTAGGCAGCTAGGCCCACCACCCTTGGCTCGTGTCTCAGCTGGACACGGCTGCACAATTGCAGCCTGCTCCTTGTCGATCCGAACATGACATGAGGCTATCCTGAGTTTGAGTTAAAAGAAATTGCTAGCCCCTCTGAGCTATATGTTGGAGATATGAGCAATGCTTCGAAGGTATTGTTCATTCCTATATTCAGCATCAATATCCATCCGAACTTATGAATGAAAAACAAATCAAGCTAGAACTTTGCAGGTAGGAAGGTGCCATCGTTTCTTTAAGGTGGTGAAGGCAGCCCTCATTTTCAAGGGGAGGAGGCTAATTTTCGATATGGCGAACTAAATCGTGGATACACGAAGTTCAATTACTTGACAGAATAAAACGCAGGTGACTGAGCCATAATGAGTGCTTCTGATTACCTTCCACGAAATAGCTTCTGACATAAGCATGGTTGGGTTGGATCATCAAGCTTTTACAACTCGCTACCCTATACCTTATACAGGAATGACAACGGTTATCTTCTTATCTGTGACAGCTGGTTACGGTCATGGCCCTTACTGCAGGAGCTGATGGAGTTGGACTGCCAGGGGATTTATGTTCCATTTGGGATGATGGTTTGATATATAATGTTTGTTTTTTATACAAGCTTTATGTAGCTTGTAATTTCCTTCAGAGCCATTGAGTGTGAATATTGTAATGAAGTATTAATTTTGATGTGTACATCATGGGATGCAAACACCGAGGGAAATTTCATTACCATTATATTAAAAACACCTTTAGAATTTTTTTGTTAATTTGGCAGATTTTTTTTTCGTCCCCCCCCCCCCCCCCCCCCACACACACACACACAAAGTTATACACGAATCTTAAAGTTACTTAAAAAGGCTATCACCATATTAGCATGTAGATCAAACATACTGAATAGGTTTATGTGGATACAAAAGACTATATTACCCTTTTTTATTGGAAGATGTAACTTCTAATCTCAATCTTTAATCTACATCGAAATTTGTAAACTTTTCTAGGGGGTGTACAGAAGCAAAGTTCTGCCAATACGTTCAGCAACCAACCCATATAAGTACATACCAATTGAGCGTAGCTTTGATAGTTAGGTTCGTTGTGGTGGAACCAACCCACCAAAGTTCAGGTCCTAGACTTGACATTGGTGCTCGCATTTTTCTGGATTTATTTCAGGCCTTCCGGCAATGTGTGCTCAATGGGAGGAGACGTTCCATTGACTAGAAGTCATCTGTGGCGACTTTGTCAATCTCAAGATAATGTGCCGGCCCAATCTCTTGGAGGTGCTCATAGGGTAGGGTGTGCCGGCTCAGTCTCTCGGATGTGCTCATAGGGGTAGGGTGTGCCGACTAAGTCTCTCAGAGCTGCTCATAGGTTAGGGTGTGCTGCGTTCATCGGGTGAGTGTGTGCGCGTATGCGTCTGCGTCTGCGATTGTACTGTGTTAAAAGAAGTTCACGCAGTAGTTGAGAGTCTCTTGGACCAATTTCAAATTCTGAAAGAATCGAACCATAGTTTGGTTCGCAAGCACCTACCGAAAGGTTGAAGAGGACAACGGAGACGCCTGTGAGGAGGCCCACGAGGCAGGCTGCGAGCGTGACGAGGTCGAGGCCGGGCGCCATCTCCTCCACGGACGCCTTAACCTGCTCCCCCCGCCGAACCTCGGCCTCCTCGTCCGTCGCTCCGCATCGAACCCGAAGGCGCACGCCCCCGCCGCGGCTACCGGACAGCAGGGGGCGGGCCGCGATGCAGAAGAGCGGAGGCGGAGATGCAGACGAGGCGAGTAGGAGACGCGGGGAGCACGGGATCGCTGCTGGCGCCATGGATTCCTATTGGCGGGACTGGTAGCCAGCTATCTCATCTCTGCTGTTCTAGTTGCGGCTCGAAGCTGCACTGTTCTCATCTTTGGAGAACGCCTCCGAGGAATTTTGGCCTTTCCAGACGGGGAGGGCTGTTTTCTAATTAGTTTCCTCGGTATAGTCTGGTGGACAACAATCCGCAACGTTTATCCTCTCGCCTGTGCTCTTTTCCCCCTCCATTTCTGCCCAACTATTCTGAGATAAACGGAAAATGATATCTGGCAAACGGCAGCCAGGGAGCTCATCCCAGCGAACGCCTTCCCCGTCGTTGTACGGATCTTGACACAGGCCGATGTCACGTAGATTAGCTGGAGTCGTTCGCTATTACACCTTTTCTCAGACGAGGGCGCTTACCACTCGACTGAAGTGGAGTTTTGTTAACACTTGCTACCAGACTGCCATATGTATTTCAAAGCTAAATTTGTTTTAAATTCGATTTTCCTTTTGAAGAATAATCCAAAAAAACCTGATTTTTTATTTTGAAAGAAAAAAATCCTAATGTTTTTACTGGGGATTTTTTTAACTTGTCACGTGCATTTTTAGTTATAGGTAACATGGCAATTTATTTTTAATTTTAATCCATGATATTTTTTGTGTTCCAAAACATGGCAATTTCTAGTCCTTTTGCAATGCCCCATGGCAAACTATGGGAATTTTTATCACTTATTCATACCATTTTTGAAAAAAATATTGCTTTCTCACATGGCATTTTTATTATTAAGTGAATGACAGTTTTATTACAGCATGGTAGCTTTATTGTTAATAGCATGACAGTTTTATTATTGAGAGCATGGCGTTTTTGTTATTAATAACATGGCATTTTTTTTTGTTAAGAGGATGTCGATTTGATTATTGAGAATGTGGCAGTTTTATTCTTGTTTGCATGACATTTTTATTATCAAGAGGATGGCTGACAATTTCACTTTTCATTGGCATGCCATTTTTTCCCATTGACACGATTTTTTTAATAAATTGTTGCACGATGGACCAAATAAAGCAAAAATTTACCCATGGGCATTTTTGTTTTTGGTTTATGGTAAAAATAAAATGTTCTCCAAAAACATGGCATTTTTTGCACAGTGAAACATATCCATGGAAAATTTTGATAAAAAATGAAATAAGATCACACGTCACTTTTTTAAATCATACCATTGTGAATTTATAAATTAGAGAAATGGCAGTTTTATAAAGTAGCATGGCATTTTTCATATTTTCGTAATCATGGCATTTTATAAAAAAATCTATTTTTATATAAAAGGTATATTTTTATGGCATTTTAAAAAATCGGTTAATTGGGCCTCTCGGGCAATCGTGGTTTACCTTGGCCCTCCCCTGAAGAATGATCGAGGGGGCAGAACGTTCGTTCGGAGCTACTCCCCCCAACAAACATAAACGATCCATGGGAGTCGCTCCCTGACGACTATTCCCAGATAGTAGGGTCCGAAATAAACCCCTAAACTATTACTTTGATGGGGTCATTTTTTCATATTAAAAGGAGTTGACCTAGTTAAGCGCATCTATGACCGCATCGGCAAATCGACCCCTAAAGTCCATGGCGCGTCCAGACATGCCCCGCAAGACAATACGGCAGGCTCTTCATTTGTCTCCCTGACAACCACAATCCTCATATGCCAACCCTCAGATTCATGCAAATCCATGAACGCCTATCATATAGCACAAGTTCATCATCAATCCAACAACTCGACGTAACTAAGTAAACCATAATTCAACAATTATACACATGCTAAAAAATCAGCAATTCATGCATAGATAGGTGATACACTAATGAATCAAACGCCTCCATTGTTGTGCTTGTTGATCTTCTTCATGTTGATCAAACACTTCTTGCTTTCATCATCCAAGAGGCTAGTGTCCTGCAACATGATTCTCGACTCCTCTGCTTTTTCTCGCCGCATTTTCAAGCTCCCATTTTGCATATTTCTCTTAGTACTTCTCAAAGTCTATTCTCTCTCTCTCAGGACCCCAATCCTAAGCCACATTGATCTAGCGTGTAACACATCATATCACTTTGCAGCCTCACGCACGGTATTCTCACGGGTGCCACCTTACCTAGCCCGGGACCGTTTGCGCCTTTTGGCTTACGTATATGATAGTGTCGCTAGCATCCATATAACAGAGAACCCGGGCCGACATGACTAGTTGTGAACCCAAAGTGGCACTAACTTACAGGGACAGGAATACATGACCCAGCAACGAACGTGTCGGTCATGAGCGAGTGAATCCGGGTTGTAGCAACTGGGCTAGCAGGACTCCGGGAATCCGGGTTGTAGCAAGCTAACAGGACTCCAAAAGACACCGCGTGACATTTCCCTGAAGGGACAGACATAGGATCGAAGGACACATGCCGGCCAGCAAACTTGTCTGAGTACAAACAACTAGAAAGAAAGAAGGCTTGACGAAGCCTGTCTATCTACAAAGGCCCTTCACAAGCTCAGGGTCACCACCTGGGCATCAAGCTACTCATCAACGTCGACATCTACATAGAACCCATCGGAAGGGGCGACATTCTCTTCTGCAACAAGATTTAAGCAAACATGAGTACAAAGGTACTCAAAGAAGACTTACATCGATCCTACATACATGCACATTATCAACAAAGGGATAGTGGAGTTTATTGCAGCAAGCTAGCTTTGACTCTTGGCTAGACTATCCTACGAGACAAAGAACTTGTAAATGTTTTATGCGCACGAGTCCACTACTCAACACAAAAATACACTACCGCGGATCCTCTTCCGTCATCCTACGGAAGGGCCATCCACGGCACTCACACATGTCTTGAGGCTTTTAGTAGTTTCCATTTACTTGTCTATGAACTGTATAGGCAACCAAGTAGTCCTTTACCGCGGACGCGGCTATTCGAACAGATGATGTTAACCCTTCAGGGGTGTACTTCTTCACACACGCTCTCACCACTTGCCGCCGTTTACACGGCATGTACTCGGCAACCTTCAAGCGGAAGCCCAACGAGGGTGTCGACCATGGCCTGACTAAACACTCAAGTCCCTAGTCCAGGTTTATCGCCTATCCAGGTTCCATCCGCGGGGAGTCCGGCCGAGGTTTCCACATACGGCCCCGAACGTGTGTACAGGGTTCCGAGACACCAAACGGGTGCCCGGCATACCCGGCCACGTACCTACCGCATCACAGCCCACCCCGAGGGTCAGCGTTGCGCTCGGCCTCCAGTATAGTACAAGCACCAGAAACTACTTGCAATTCCTGGACAGAGGACAAGGGCGGTTAATAAGCCGAGAGGGTCCATTGGTTTCGGGCCCAATGCATGGTAGTAGCTGAATCTTAAATCACACATACAGATCTCAGTTCTTAGGGACGGTTCCAATGAAACAACCCACCATGTACTCCTACATGGCCTCTCATCGATACCTTTACCAAAACATGTTCAACACTTCACTCTCATCACAGACACAACCATTCCACTCTAGCCCATCACCCAGATGAACCAGCCCTGACACGACTCTAAGCATAGCAGGCATAGCATGGTAGGAAACACAAACATGGCTCAAACAACTCCTACACATGCTAGTGGGTTTCATCTAGTTACTGTGGCAAAGACAGGTCATGCAAAGGAAATGGGTTCAACTACCGCAGCACACAGCAGTTTGAAACGTTGTTGTCTTAAATGCAGTAAATGAGAGCAGGAGCTGTTGGGGAACGTAGTAATTTCAAAAAAAATCCTACGCACACGCAAGATCATGGTGATGCATAGCAACGAGAGGGGAGTGTTGTCCACGCACTCGTGAGACCGAAGCGGAAGCATTATATCAACGCGGTTGATGTAGTAAATGCGTCTTCACGATCCGACCGATCCAAGTACCGAACGGACGGCACCTCCGAAGTTCAAAGACATCGCTCACTCGATGACGATCCCGGACTCGATCCAAAGCAGGTGTCGGGATGAGTTTCACAAGACGACCTGACGGCAGTGACGGTGATGATGTTCTACCGACGCAGGGCTTCGCCTAAGCACTACGATATGACCGAGGTGGAATATGGTGGAGGGGGGCACCGCACACGGCTAAGGAACGATCACGAAGATCAACTTGTGTATCATGGGGTGCCCCCTTCCCCCGTATATAAAGGGAGGGAGGAGGGGGCCGACCAAGGGGGTGGCACGCCCTAGGAGGGGGAAACCTACTCCAAGTAGGTTTGCCCCTCCCTTTCCTAGTCCAAGAAGGAGGGGGGAAGGAAGGAGTGGGAGAGGGGAACCCCCCCCCCCTTCCTTGTCCTATTCGGACTCAAGGGAAGGGGGCGCGCCTCTTGCCCTGGCCGGCCCCTCTCTCTCTCCACTAGGGCCCAACAAGGCCCATTAGTTCCCGAGGGGGGTTCTGGTAACCCCGGCACTCGATATATATCCGATAACCCCGTAACTATTCCGGTGTCCGACTATAGTCGTCCAATATATCAATTTTTATGTCTCGACCATTTTGAGACTCCTCGTCATGTCCGTGATCACATCCGGGACTCCGAACAACCTTCGGTACATCAAAAACCATAAACTCATATTATTATTGTCATCGTAACGTTAAGCGTGCGGACCCTACGGGTTTGAGAACTATGTAGACATGACCTAGAACTGTTTCCGGTCAATAACCAATAGCGGAACCTGGATGCTCATATTGGCTCCTACATATTCTACGAAGATCTTTATCGCTCAAACCGCATAACAACATACATTGTTCCCTTTGTCATCGGTATGTTACTTGCCCGAGATCCGATCGTCGGTATCTCAATACCTAGTTCAATCTCGTTATCAGCAAGTCTCTTTACTCGTTACGTAATGCATCATTCCGTAACTAACTCATTAGCTACATTGCTTGCAAGGCTTATAGTGATGTGCATTACCGAGAGGGCTATTGGAAATATGCCCTAGAGGCAATAATAAAAGAATTATTATTATATTTCCTTGTTTATGATAATTGTCTTTTATTCATGCTATAATTGTATTATCCGGAAATCGTAATACACGTGTGAATACATAGATTACAATATGTCCCTAGTAAGCCTCTAGTTGACTAGCTCGTTGATCAATAGATAGTCATGGTTTCCTGACTATGGACATTGGATGTCATTGATAACGGGATCACATCATTAGGAGAATGATGTGATGGACAAGATCCAATCCTAAGCATAGCACAAGATCGTGTAGTTTGTTTTGCTAGAGCTTTTCCAATGTCAAGTATCTTTTCCTTAGACCATGAGATCGTGTAACTCCCGGATACCGTAGGAGTGCTTTGGGTGTACAAAACATCACAACGTAACTGGGTGACTATAAAGATGCACTATAGGTATCTCCTAAAGTGTCTGTTGGGTTGACACGGATCGAGACTGGGATTTGTCACTCCAGACACGGAGAGGTATCATCGCCCACTCGGTAATGCATCATCATAATGAGCTCAGAGTGACCAAGTGTTTGGTCACGGATCATGCATTACTGCGAGTAAAGTGACTTGCCGATAACGAGACCGAACAAGGTATTGGGATACCGATGATCGAATCTCGGGCAAGTAACATACCGATTGACAAAGGGAATTGTATACGGGTTGCTTGAATCCTCGACATCGTGGTTCATCCGATGAGATCATCGAGGAGCATGTGGGAGCCAACATGGGTATCCAGATCCCATCGTTGGTTATTGACCGGAGAGCCGCCTCGGTCATGTCTACGTGTCTCCCGAACCCGTAGGGTCTACACGCTTAAGGTTCGGTGACGCTAGGGTTGTATGAATATGAGTATGCAGCAAACCGAAAGTTGTTCGAAGTCCCGGATCAGATCCCGGACGTCACGAGGAGTTCCGGAATGGTCCGGAGGTAAATAATTATATATAGGAAGTGCAGTTTCGGCCATCGAGAGAGTTTCGGGGGTCACCGGTATTGTACCGGGACCACCGGAAGGGTCCCGGGGGTCCATCGGGTGGGGCCACCTATCCCGGAGGGCCCCGTGGGCTGAAGTGGGAGGGGAACCAGTCCCTAGTGGGATGGTGCGCCTTGGGCTCCTCGCGCCTAGGGTTGAAAACCCTAGCGGGGCGCACCCCACTTGCCTTGGGGCACTCCACACTCGGCCGCCGCCCCTTGGGAGATTCCCATCTCAGGGCCGGGCGCCCCAGAGGGCCTATATAAAGGAGGAGGGAGGGAGGCAGCCGCACCTAAGTCTTGGCGCCTCCTCCCCGCTACACCTCCTCCTCCTCCCGTAGTTGCTTGGCGAAGCCTGCCGAGCTCGCCGCATCCACCACCACGCCGTCGTGCTGCTGGATCTTCATCGACCTCTCCTCCCCCCTTGCTGGATCAAGACAGAGGAGACGTCACGCTGACCGTACGTGTGTTGAACGCAGAGGTGCCGTCCGTTCGGCGCTAGAATCTCCGGTGATTTGGATCACGACGAGAACGACTCCCTCAACCTCGTTCACTTGAACGCTTCCGCTCGCGATCTACAAAGGTATGTAGATGCACTCCTATCACTCGTTGCTAGATGAACTCATAGATGGATCTTGGTGAAACCGTAGGAAATTTTTTATTTTCTGCAACGTTCCCCAACAGTGGCATCATGAGCTAGGTCTATGTGTAGTTCTCTATTGCACGAGTAGAACACAAATCTGTTGTGGGTGTAGATGTTGTCAACTTTCTTGCCGTTACTAGTCTTATTTTGCTTCAGCGGTATTGTGGGATGAAGCGGCCTGGACCGACCTTACACGTACGCTTACGTGAGACAAAGTTCCACCGACCGACATGCACTAGTTGCATAAGGTGGCTAGCGGGTGTCTGCCTCTCCCACTTTAGTTGGAGCGGATTCGACTAAAAGGGTCCTTATGAAGGGTAAATAGATGTTGACAAATCACGCCAGGTTTTTCGTAGGTAAGAAAACATTCTTGCTAGAACCCTATTGCAGCCATTATAAAGATGCAACAACAATTAGACGACGCCTAACTTGTTTTTGCAGCAATTGCCTTGTGATGTGATATGGCCAAAAGTTGTGATGAATGATGAATGATATATTGTGATGTATGAGATCATGTTCTTGTAATAGGAATCACGACTTGCATGTCGATGAGTATGACAACCGCAGGAGCCATAGGAGTTGTCTTAATTATTGTATGACCATGCGTGTCATTGATTCAACGCCATGTAATTACTTTGCTTTATTGCTAAACCTTTAGCTATAGTAGTAGAAGTAATAGTTGGCGAGCAACTTCATGGAGACACGATGATGGAGATCATGATGATGGAGATCATGGTGTCATGCCGGTGATAAGATGATCATGGAGCCCCGAAGATGGAGATCAAAGGAGCTATATGATATTGGCCATATCATGTCACTTCTATATAATTGCATGTGATGTTTATTATGTTTATGCATCTTGTTTACTTAGAACGATGGTAGTAAATAAGATGATCCCTTATAATAATTTCAAGAAAGTGTTCTCCCTAACTCATGCGCCGTTGCTAAAGTTCGCTGCTTCAAGCACCACGTGATGATCGGGTGTGATAGATTCCTACGTTCACATACAACGGGTGTAAGGCAGTTTTACACATGCAAAACACTTAGGTTAACTTGACGAGCCTAGCATGTACAGACATGGCCTCGGAACACAAGAGACCAAAAGGTCGAACATGAGTCGTATGGAAGATACGATCAACATGGAGATGTTCACCGACAATGACTAGTCCGTCTCACGTGATGATCGGACATGGCCTAGTCGACTCGGATCATGTAACACTTAGATGACTAGAGGGATGTCAAATCTAAGTGGGAGTTCATTAAATAATTTTGATTAGATGAACTTAATTATCATGAATGTTAGTCTAAAATCTTTGCAAAATGTCTTGTAGATCAAATGGCCAACGCTGATGTCACCATGAACTTCAACGCGTTCCTAGAGAAAACCAATCTGAAAGATGATGGCAGCAACTATTCGGATCGGGTCCTAACTCGAGGATCATCCTCATAGCTGCAAAGAAACAATATGTCCTAGAAGCACCGCTAGGTGAAGCACCCATCCCAGAGAACTAAGACCTTATGAACGCTTGGCAATCTCGCGCTGATGATTACTCCCTCGTTCAGTGCGGCATGCTTTACAGCTTAGAACCGGCTCCAAAAGCGTTTTGAGCAACACGGAGCATATGAGATGTTCGAGGAGCTGAAAATGGTTTTCCAAGCTCATGCCCGGTCGAGAGATATGAAGTCTCCGACAAGTTCTATAGTTGTAAGATGGAGGAAAATAGTTACATCGGTGAGCACATACTCAAAATGTCAAGGTTGCACAACCGCCTGTCCCACGGACATTAACCTCCCGGACGAGGCGGTCATTGACAGAATCCTTCAGTCGCTCCCACCGAGCTACAAGAGCTTTGTGATGAACTACAATATGAAGGGGATGGTGAAAACCATTCCTGAAGTATTTCCAATGCTGAAGTCAGCAGAGGTAGAAATCAAGAAGGAACATCAAGTGTTGATGGTCAATAAAACCACTAAGTTCAAAAAGGGCAAGGGTAAGAAGAACTTCAAGAAGGACGACAAGGATGTTGCCGCTCGGTAAGCCGATTGCCGGAAGAAGTCAAAGAATGGACCCAAGCCCGAGACCGAGTGCTTTTATTGCAAAGGGAAGGGTCATCGAAGCGAATCGCCCAAATACTTAGCGCATAAGAAGGCCGGCAACACTAAAGGTATATTTGATATACATGTAATTGATGTGTACCTTACCAAGATCGTAGTAACTCCCCGGTATTTGATACGGTGTCGTTGCTCATATATGTAACTCACAACAGGAGCTGCGGAATAAGCGGAGATCAAGGCGACGAGGTGACGATGCTGCGTCGGGAATGGTTCCAAGGTCGATGTGATCGCCGTCGACACGCTACCTCTACATTTACCTACGGGATTAGTTTTAAACCTCAATAATTGTTATTTAGTGCCAAGTTTGAGCATGAACATTGTATCGTGATCTCGTTAATCTGAGATGGCTACTCATTTAAATCCGAGAATAATGGTTGTTCTATTTATATGAGAGATATGTTTTATGGTCATGCTCCGATGGTCAATGGTTTATTCTTAATGAATCTCGAACGTGATGTTACACATATTCATAGTCTGAATACCAAAAGATGTAAAGTTGATAACGTAAGTCCCACATACTTGTGGCACTGCCGCCTTGGTCACATTGGTGTCAAGCGCATGAAGAAGCTCCATGCTGATGGACTTTTAGAGTCTCTCGATTATGAATCATCTGACACATGCGAACCATGCCTTATGGGCAAAATGACAAAGACTCCTTTCTCTGGAACAATGGAGCGAGCAACCAACTTATTGGAAATCATACATACTGATGTAAAAGCGGTCCAATGAGCGTTGAGGCTCATGGAGGATATCGTTATGTTCTCACTCTCACTAATGACTTGAGTAGATATGGGTATGTCTACTTGATGAAACACAAGTCTGAGACCTTTGAAAAGTTCAAGGAATTTCAGAATGAGGTAGAGAATCAACGTGACCGAAAAATAAAGTTCTTACGATCAGATCGTGGAGGAGAATAGTTAAGTCACGAATTTGGTACACACTTAAGGAAATGTGGAATCGTTTCACAACTCACGCCGCCTGGAACACCTCGGTAATAGCGGTGTGTCCGAACATCGTAATCGCACTCTATTGGATATGGTGCGATCTATGATGTCTCTTACCGATTTACCGCTATCATTTTGGGGATACGCTCTAGAGACAGCTACATTCACTATAAATAGGGCACCGCCTAAATCCGTTGAGACGACACCGTATGAATTATGGTTTGGGAAGAAACCTAGGTCATCGTTTCTAAAAGTTTGGGGATGCGATGCTTATGTCAAGAAACTTCAACCTGAAAAGCTCGAACCCAAGTCGGAAAAATGCATCTTCATAGGATACCCTAAGGAAACCATTGGGTATACCTTCTACCTTAGATCCTAAGGCAAGATCTTTGTTGCCAAGAACGGATCCTTTCTTGAAAAAGAATTTCTCTCGAAAGGAGTAAGTGGGAGGAAAGTAGAACTCGATGAAGTACTACCTCTTGAACCGGAAAGTAGTGCATTTCAGAAAATGTTCTGTGGTGCCTACACCGATCGGAGAGGAAATTAATGATGATGATCAAGGTACTTCAGATCAAGTTGCTACTAAACTTCAGAGGTCCACAAGGACACGTTCCACACCGTAGTGGTATGGCAACCCTGTCTCCGGAAATCATGTTGTTAGACAACGATGAACCTTCGAACTATGAAGAAGCGATGGCGGGCCCAGATTCCAACAAATGGCTTGAAGCCATGCAATCCGAGATAGGATCCATGTATGAAAACAAAGTATGGACTTTGACAGACTTGCCCGATGATCGTGACGATAGATAACAAATGAATCTTTAAGAAGAAGACGGACGCAGATGGTAATGTTACCATCTATAAAGCTCGACTTGTCGCTAAAGGTTATCGACAAGTTCAAGGGGTTGACTACGATGAGACTTTCTCTCCCGTGGCGAAGCTAAAGTCCGTCCGAACCATGTTAGCAATTGCCGCATACTATGATTATGAGATATGGCAAATGGACGTCAAAACGGCATTCCTTAACGGCTATCTTAAGGAAGAACTGTATATGATACAGCCGGAAGGTTTTGTCGACCCTAAGAATGCTAACAAGGTATGCAAGCTCCAAATGATCCATTTATGGGCTGGTGCAAGCATCTCGGAGTTGGAACATTCGCTTTGATGAGATGATCAAAGCGTTTGGGTTTATGCAAACTTATGGAGAAGCCTGCGTTTATAAGAAAGTGAGTGGGAGCTCTGTAGCATTTCTCATATTATATGTAGATGACATACTTTTGATGGGAAATGATATAGAACTTTTGGACATCATTAAGGCCTACTTGAATAAGAGTTTTCAATGAAGGACCTTGGAGAAGTCTTATATATTAGGCATCAAGATCTATAGAGATAGATCGAGACGCCTCATAGGTATTTCACAAAGCACATACCTTGATAAGATATTGAAGAAGTTCAAAATGGATCAGTCCAAGAAAGGGTTCTTGCACGTATTACAAGGTGTGAAATTGAGCTCGGCTCAATGTCCCACCACGGCGTAAGATATAGAAGAGATGAGTGTCATCCCCTATGCATCAGCCATAGGGTCTATTATGTATGCCATGTTGTGTACCAGACTGATGTAAACCTTGCCGTAAGTTTGGTAGGAAGGTACCAAAGTAATCCCGCAAGGAACATCGACAATGATCAAAAATATCCTGAAGTACCGAAAAGGACTAAGGACATGTTTCGTTTATGGAGGTGACGAAGAGCTCGTCAGAAGGGTTACGCCGACGCTTAGCTTCGACACGATCTGGATGACTCTAAGTCACAAACCGGATACGTGTATATGTTGAATGGTGGAGCAAGAAGCTGGTGCAACCGCAAGCGAGCGTCATGGCGGGATCTACATGTGAAGCGGAGTACATGGCAGCCTCGGAGGCACCGCATGAAGCAATTTGGGTGAAGGAGTTCATCACCGACCTAGGAGTCATACCCAATGCGTCAGGCCGATCAAACTCTTTTGTGACAACACCGGAGCTATTGCACTTGCCAAGGAGCCTGTGTTTCACAAGAAGACCGAGCACATCAAGCGCCGCTTCAACTCCATTCGTGAAAATGTTTAAGATGGAGACATAGAAATTTGCAAAGTGCATACGGATCTCGAATGTCGCAGATCCGCTGACTAAACCTCTTCCATGAAAGCAAAACATGATCAACACCAGAACTCTATGGGTGTTCGATTCATCACAATGTAACTAGATTATTGACTCTAGTGCAAGTGGGAGACTGTTGGAAATATGCCCTAGAGGTAATAATAAAATAATAATTATTATACTTCCTTGTTTATGATAATTGTCTTTTATTCATGCTATAATTGTATTATCCGGAAATCGTAATACACGTGTGAATACATAGACTACAATATGTCCCTAGTAAGCCTCTAGTTGACTAGCTCGTTGATCAATAGATAGTCATGGTTTACAGACTATGGACATTGGATGTCATTGATAATGGGATCACATCATTAGGAGAATGATGTGATGGACAAGACCCAATCCAAAGCATAGAACAAGATCGTAGTTCGCTTTGCTAGAGCTTTTCCAATGTCAAGTATCTTTTCCTTAGACCATGAGATCGCAGTAACTCCCGGATACCGTAGGGAGTGCTTTGGGTGTACCAAACATCACAACGTAATCGGGTGACTATAAAGGTGCACTACGGTATCTCCGAAAGTGTCTCGGGTTGACACGGATCGAGACTGGATTTGTCACTCCGTACATGCAGAGGTATCATCGGGCCCACTCGGTAATGCATCATTATAATGAGCACGAGTGACCAAGTGTTTGGTCACGGGATCATGCATTACGGTAAGAGTAAAGTGACTTGTCGGTAACGAGACTGAACGAGGTATTGGGATACCGACGATCGAATCTCGGGCAAGTAACATACCGATTGACAAAGGGAATTGTATACGGGGTTGCTTGAATCCTCGACATCGTGGTTCATCCGATGAGATCATCGAGGAGCATGTGGGAGCCAACATGGGTATCCAGATCCTGCTGTTGGTTATTGACCGGAGAGCCGTCTCGGTCATGTCTACGTGTCTCCCGAACCCGTAGGGTCTACACCTCCCGAACCCGTAGGGCCTACACACTTAAGGTTCGGTGACGCTAGGGTTGTATGAATATGAGTATGCAGCAAACCGAAAGTTGTTCGGAGTCCCGGATGAGATCCCAGACGTCACGAGGAGTTCCGGAATGGTCCGGAGGTAAAGAATTATATATAGGAAGTGCAGTTTCGGCCATCGGGAGAGTTTTGGGGTTTCACCGGTATTGTACCGGGACCACCGGAAGGGTCCTGGGGGTCCACCGGGTGGGGCCACCTATCTCGGAGGGCCCCGTGGGCTGAAGTGGGAGGGAACCAGCCCCTAGTGGGCTGGTGCGCTTCTTGGCCCTCGCACCTAGGGTTGAAAACCCTAGGGTGGGGCGCACCCCACTTGCCTTGGGGCACTCCACCTCTGGTCGCCGCCCCTTGGGAGATTCCCATCTCAGGGCCGGGCGCCTGTGGGGCCTATATAAAGGAGGGGGAGGAGGGCAGCCGCACCTAAGTCTTGGCGCCTCCTCCCCGCTACACCTCCTCCTCCTCCCGTAGTTGCTTGGCGAAGCCTGGGAACCTGCCGCATCCACCACCACGCCTGTCGTCTGCTGGATCTTCATCAACCTCTCCTCCCCTTGCTGGATCAAGATGGAGGAGACGCCACGTTGACCGCACGTGTTGAACGCGGAGGTGCCGTCCGATCGGCGCTAGGATCTCCGCGGATATGGATCACGACGCGAACGACTCACTCAACCCCGTTCACTTGAACGCTTCCGCTCGCGATCTACAAAGGTATGTAGATGCACTCCTATCACTCGTTGCTAGATGAACTCATAGATGGATCTTGGTGAAACCGTAGGAAATTTTTTATTTTTTGGAACGTTCCCCAACAAGGGCCCAGAGATACCTCTCCGACAATCGGAGTGACAAATCCTAATCTCGAAATACGTCAACTCAACAAGTAACTTTGGAGACACCTGTAGAGCACCTTTATAATCACCCCATTTACGTTGTGACGTTTGGTAGCACACAAAGTGTTCCTCCCAGAACGGGAGTTACATAATCTCATAGTCATAGGAACATGTATAAGTCATGAAGAAAGCAATAGCAACATACTAAACGATCAAGTGCTAAGCTAATGTATCGGTCAGTCAATCACATCATTCTCCTAATGATGTGATCCCGTTAATCAAATGACAACTCAAGTCTATGGTTAGGAAACTTTAACCATCTTTGATTTACGAGTTAGTCAAGTAGAGGCATACTAGTGACACTATGTTTGTCTATGTATTCACACATGTATCATGTTTCCGGGTAATACAATTCTAGCATGAATAATAAACATTTATCATGATATGAGGAAATAAAGAATAACTTTATTATTGCCTCTAGGGAATATTTCCTTCAGTCTCCCACTTGCACTAGAGTCAATAATCTAGATTACATAGTAATGATTCTAACACCCATGGAGTCTTGGTGCTGATCATGTTTTGCTCATGGAAGAGGCTTAGTCAACGGGTCTGCAACATTCAGATCCGTATGTATCTTGCAAATTTCTATGTCTCCCACCGGACTTGGTCTCGGATGGAATTGAAGCGTCTCTTGATGTGCTTGGTCCTCTTGTGAAATCTGGATTCCTTTGCCAAGGCAATTGCACCAAGATTGTCACGTAAGATCTTCATTGGTCCCGATGCACTAGGTATGACACCTAGATCAGAAATGAACTCCTTCATCCGGACTCCTTCATTTGCTGCTTCCGAAGTAGCTATATACTCCGCTTCGCATGTAGATCCCGCTACGACGCTTTGTTTAGAACTTCATCAACTGACAGCTCCACTGTTTAATATAAACACGTATCCGGTTTGCGATTTAGAATCGTCCGGATCAGTGTCAAAGCTTGCATCGATGTAACCATTTACAACTAGCTCTTTGTCACCTCCATAAACGAGAAACATATCCGTAGTCCTTTTCGTGTATTTCAGATGTTCTTGATCATTCAAAGGATCCACTCTGGATTACTTTGGTACCTCCCCGCTAAACTAATAGCAAGGCACACATCAGGTCCGTACATAGCATTGCATACATGATAGAGCCTATGGTCAAGCATAGGGAACTCCTTTCATTTTCTCTCTATCTTCTGCAGTGGTCGGGCATTGAGTCCGACTCAACTTCACACCTTGTAATACATGCAAGAATCCTTTCTTTGCTCGATCCATTTTGAACTTTTCAAAACTTTATCAAGGTATGTGCTTTGTGAAAGTCCAATCAAGCGCCTTGATCTATCTCTATAGATCTTGATGCCCAATATGTAAGCAGCTTCACCAAGGTCTTTCATTGAAAAACTTTTATTCAAGTATCCTTTTATGCTATCCAGAAATTCTATATCATTTCCAATCAACAATATGTCGTCCACATATAATATCGTAAATGCTACTGAGCTCCCACTCACTTTCTTGTTAATACAAAGCTTCCCAAAAGTCTTTATAAAACCATATGCTTTGATCACACTATCAAAGCGCTTATTCCAACTCCGAGAGGCTTGCACCATCCATAAATGGATCACTGGAGCTTGCACACTTTGCTAGCTCTCTTAGGATCGACAAAACCTTCCGGTTGTATCATATACAACTCTTCTTCCGTAAATCCATTCAGAATGCAGTTTTGACATCCATCTGCCATATTTCATAATCATAAAATGCGGCAATCGCTAACATGATTCGGACATACTTAAGCATCGCTACGGGTGAGAAGGTCTCATCGTAGTCAACCCCTTGAACTTGTCGAAAACCTTTTGCAACAAGTCGAGCTTTGTAGACAGTAACATTATCGTCAGCATCAGTCTTCTTCTTGAAGATCCATTTATTCTCTATTGCTTGCCGATCATCGGGCAAGTCAACCAAAGTCCACACTTTGTTCTCATACATGGATCCCATCTCAGATTTCATGGCTTCAAGCCATTTTGTGGAATCTGGGCTCACCATCGCTACTTCATAGTTCGTAGGTTCACCATGATCTAGTAGCATGACTTCCGGAAACAGGATTACCGTACCACTCTGGGCGCCGGATCTTACTCTGGTTGATCTACGAAGTTCAGTAACAACTTGATCTGAAGTTTCATGGTCATCATCATTAACTTCCTCACTAATTGGTGTAGGTGTCATAGAAACCGGTTTCTGTGATGAACTATTTTCCAATAAGGGAGATGGTACTGTTACCTCATCAAGTTCTACTTTCCTCCCACTCACTTCTTTCGAGAGAAACTCCTTCTCTAGAAAGGATCCATTCTTAGCAACGAATGTCTTGCCTTCGGATTTGTGATAGAAGGTGTACCCAACTGTTTCCTTAGGGTATCCTATGAAGACACATTTTTCCGATTTGGGTTCGAGCTTATCAGGTTGAAGCTTTTTCACATAAGCATCGCAGCCCCAAACTTTCAGAAACGACAACTTTGGTTTTTTGCCAAACCATAGTTCATAAGGAGTCGTCTCAACGGATTTTGATGGTGCCCTATTTAACGTGAATGCGGCCGCCTCTAAAGCATAACCCCAAAACGATAGCGGTAAATCGGTAAGAGACATCATAGATCGCACCATATCTAGTAAAGTACGACACGACGTTCGGACACACCATTACGTTGTGGTGTTCCGGGTGGCGTGAGTTGCGAAACTATTCCGCATTGTTTCAAATGTAGACCAAACTCGTAACTCAAATATTCTCCTCCACGATCAGATCGTAGAAACTTTATTTTCTTGTTATGATAATTTTCAACTTCACTCTGAAATTCTTTGAACTTTTCAAATGTTTCAGATTTATGCTTCATTAAGTAGATATACCCATATCTGCTTAAATCATCTGTGAAGGTGAGAAAATAACGATATTCGCCACGAGCTTCAACATTCATTGGACCACATACATCTCAGTATGTATGATTTCTAACAAATCTGTTGCTCTCTCCATAGTACCGGAGAACAGCGTTTTAGTCATCTTGCCCATGAGGCACGGTTCGCAAGTACCAAGTGATTCATAATCAAGTGGTTCCAAAGTCCATCAGTATGGAGTTTCTTCATGCGTTTTATACCGATATGACCTAAACGGCAGTGCCACAAATAAGTTGCACTATCATTATCAACTCTACATCTTTTGGCTTCAACATTATGAATGTGTGTATCACTACAATCGAGATTCATCAAAAATAGACCACTCTTTAAGGGTGCATGACCATAAAAGATATTACTCATATAAATAGAACAACCATTATTCTCTGATTTAAATGAATAACCATCTCGCATCAAACAAGATCCAGATATAATGTTCATGCTCAACGCTGGCACCAAATAACAATTATTCAGGTCTAAAACTAATCCCGAAGGTAGATGTAGAGGTAGTGTGCCGACCGCGATCACATCGACTTTGGAACCATTTCCCACGCCAGCAACGCCACCTCGCCCTGGCCGGTGTTCGCTAATCCGTAGTCCCTGCTTCGAAGTTGCAAATATTAGCAATGTAACCAAAGATCAAATACCAAGTGCTACTGCGAGCTCTAGTAAGGTACACATCAATAACATGTATATCACATATACCTTTGTTCACCTTGCCATCCTTCTTATCCGCCAAATACTTGGGGAAGTTCCGCTTCCAAAGGACCAGCTTTGCTTGCAGAGAAGCACTCGGGCCAGGCTTAGGTCCAGACTTGGGTTTCTTCTCCGAGCAGCAACTTGCTTGTCGCTCTTCTTGAAGTTCCCCTTCTTCTTCCCTTTGCCCTTTTTCTTGAAACTAGTGGTCTTGTTGACCATCAACACTTGATGCTCCTTCTTGATTTCTACCTCCGCAGCCTTTAGCATTGTGAAGAGCTCGGGAATTGTCTTTTCCATCCCTTGCATATTATAGTTCATCACGAAGCTCTTGTAGCTTGGTGGCAGTGATTGGAGAATTCTTTCAATGACGCTATCATCCGGAAGATTAACTCCCAGTTGAATCAAGTGATTATTATACCCGGACATTTTGAGTATATGCTCACCGACGTAACTATTCTCCTCCATCTTGCAGCTATAGAACTTATTGGAGACTTCATATCTCTCAATCCGCATTTGCTTGAAATATTAACTTCAACTCCCTAACATCTCATATGCTCCATGGCGTTCAAAACGTCGTTGAAGACCCAGTTCTAAGCCGTAAGCATGGCACTCGAACTATTGAGTAGTCATCGCCTTTGCTCGCCAGACGCTCACAACATCTAGCGTTGTTCTGCAAAGGCTGGCACCCAGCGGTGCTTCTAGGACGTTATTCTTATGTGCAGCAATGAGGATAATCCTCAAATTACGGACCCGATCCGTGTAATTGCTACCATCATCTTTCAACTTTGCTTTCTCAAGGAACGCATTAAAATTCAACAGAACAACACCACGAGCCATCTATCTACAACAAACATAGACAAGCAAAATACTATCCGGTACTAAGTTCATGATAAATTTAAGTTCAATTAATCATATTACTTAAGAACTCCCACTTAGACAGACATCTCTCTAGTCATCTAAGTGATCACGTGATCCAAATCAACTAAACCATGTCCGATCATCACGTGAGATGGAGTAGTTTTCAATGGTGAACATCACTATGTTGATCATATCTACTATATGATTCATGCTCGACCTTTCGGTCTCCGTGTTCCGAGGCCATATCTGCATATGCTAGGCTCATGAAGTTTACCCTGAGTATTCCGCGTGTGCAAAACTGGCTACCACCCGTTGTAGATGGATGTAGAGCTTATCACACCCGATCATCACGTGGTGTCTGGGCACGACGAACTTTGGCAACGGTGCATACTCAGGGAGAACACTTCTTGATAATTAGTGAGAGATCATCTTAAAATGCTACCGTCAATCAAAGCAAGATAAGATGCATAAAGGATAAACATCACATGCAATCAATATAAGTGATATGATATGGCCATCACATCTTGTGCTTGTGATCTCCATCTCCGAAGCACCGTCATGATCACCATCGTCATCGGCGCGACACCTTGATCTCCATCGTAGCATCGTTGTCGTCTCGCCAACTATTGCTTCTACGACTATCGCTACCTCTTAGTGATAAAGTAAAGCAATTATAGGGCGATTGCATTTCATACAATAAAGCGACAACCATATGGCTCCTGCCAGTTGCCGATAACTCGGTTACAAAACATGATCATCTCATACAATAAAATATAGCATCATGTCTTGACCATATCACATCACAACATGCCCTGCAAAAACAAGTTAGACGCCCTCTACTTTGTTGTTGCAAATTTTACGTGGCTGCTACGGGCTGAGCAAGAAGCATTCTTACCTACGCATCAAAACCACAACGATAGTTCGTCAAGTTAGTGTTATTTTAACCTTCTCAAGGACCGAGCGTAGCCACACTCGGTTCAACTAAAGTTGGAGAAACTGACACCCGCTAGCCACCTTTGTGCAAAGCACATCGGGAGAACCGGTCTCGCGTAAGCGTACACGTAATGTCGGTCCGGGCCGCTTCATCCAACAATACCGCCGAACCAAAGTATGATATGCTGGTAAGCAGTATGACTTGTATCGCCCACAACTCACTTGTGTTCTACTCGTGCATATAACATCTACGCATAAAACCAGGCTCGGATGCCACTGTTGGGGAACGTAGTAATTTCACAAAATTTCCTACGCACACGCAAGATCATGGTGATGCATAGCAACGAGAGGGGAGAGTGTTGTCCACGCACTCGTGAGACCGAAGCGAAGCGTTATATCAACGCGGTTGATGTAGTCGCACGTCTTCACGATCCGACCGATCCAAGTATCGAACGGACGGCACCTCCGAGTTCAAGACACGTTCAGCTCGATGACGATCCCGGACTCCAATCCAGCAGGTGTCGGGATGAGTTTCACAAGACGACGGGTGGTGACGGTGATGATGTTCTACCGACGCAGGGCTTCGCCTAAGCACCGCTACGATATGACCGAGGTGGAATATGGTGGAGGGGGGCACCGCACACGGCTAAGGAACAATCACGAAGATCAACTTGTGTATCATGGGGTGCCCCCTTCCCCCGTATATAAAGGGGGGAGGAGGAGGGGGCCGGCCAAGGGGGTGGCGCGCCCTAGGAGGGGGAAACCTACTCCAAGTAGGTTTGCCCCTCCCTTTCCTAGTCCAAGAAGGAGGGGGGAAGGAAGGAGTGGGAGAGGGGAAAGGCAAGGGCCCCCCCCCTCCTTGTCCTATTCGGACTCAAGGGGAGGGGGCGCGCTTGCCCCTGGCCGCCCTCTCTCCACTAGGGCCCAACAAGGCCCATTAGTTCCCGGGGTTCCAGTAACCCCTTGCATTCGATATATATCTGATAACCCCCGGAACTATTCCGGTGTCCGAATATAGTCGTCCATTATATCAATATTTATGTCTTGACCATTTCGAGACTCCTCGTCATGTCCGTGATCACATCCGGGACTCCGAACAACCTTCGGTACATCAAAAACCATAAACTCATATTATTACTGTCATCGTAACATTAAGCGTGCGGACCCTACGGGTTCGAGAACTATGTAGACATGACCTAGAACTGTTTCCAGTCAATAACCAATAGCGGAACCTGGATGCTCATATTGGCTCCTACATATTCTACGAAGATCTTTATCGGTCAAACCGCATAACAACATACATTGTTCCCTTTGTCATCGGTATGTTACTTGCCCGAGATTCGATCATCGGTATCTCAATACCTAGTTCAATCTCGTTACCGGCAAGTCTCTTTACTCGTTATGTAATGCATCATTCCGTAACTAACTCATTAGCTACATTGCTTGCAAGGCTTATAGTGATGTGCATTACCGAGAGGGCCCAAAGATACCTCTCCGACAATCGGAGTGACACATCCTAATCACGAAATACGTCAACTCAACAATTACCTTTGGAGACACCTGTAAAGCACCTTTATAATCACCCATTTACGTTGTGATGTTTGGTAGCACATAAAGTGTTCCTCCGGTAAACGGGAGTTACATAATCTCATAGTCATAGGAACATGTATAAGTCATGAAGAAAGAAATAGCAACATACTAAACGATCAAGTGCTAAGCTAACGGAATGGGTCAGGTCAATCACATCATTCTCCTAATGATGTGATCCTGTTAATCAAATGACAACTCATGTCTATGGTTAGGAAACTTTAACCATCTTTGATTTACGAGCTAGTCAAGTAGAGGCATACTAGTGACACTATGTTTGTCTATGTATTCACACATGTATCATGTTTCCGGGTAATACAATTCTAGCATGAATAATAAACATTTATCATGATATGAGGAAATAAATAATAACTTTATTATTGCCTCTAGGGAATATTTCCTTCAGGAGCGAGAAGATGGGATTGTATCGATATGATCAATTGGGGGGCGGGGGGGGGGGGGGGTTGCTTGCCTGACAGAGTGGTCGAGGGGTACTGCCCTTCAACTGGATACTCGTGAATATCCTCAGGAGCAGAACGTACCACGGAAATCACACCGGTGACACAATCAATACATGGCAATATGCAACATTATGATGCATGCAAATGACATGGCAAAATGAGTGTGTTGGGCTAATGCAACTAAAATGTATGTTTGAGCTTATTTGAATCAAAGATTCAAATACCAACTCAAGTTATGAGCTCATATAAGTGCATTATCATATTTCATTTAAACAAAGAAGGTTAAATTGCTTTGATATGCATCAAACCAGTACAGATGGATAGATTGGATTTTTTAATCATTTTTCATATATAAATCTTTGCATTCTGAGCTATAGATTAATTTCTGTGATTTTTTGAAGTTTGTAACAATTTCTGGAATTTTCTAAATAAGAATAAATCCAGAAAATGAATTACAGCGTCAGCATTGCGTCACTGTGACGTCACCAGTCAACGGGGCCGGTCCAGGTCAAACTGACCAGTGGGTCCCGCATGTCAGTGGTTAATTAAACTAACTAAATTTAGTTAGCCCTAACCTAGGTTAATTAGCAGGGCGGGGCCCCACCTGTCATTGACCCAGGGGAGGTCAAACCCCTAGTTAAACTGGGGTTAACCACCGGCGAGGCCAGACGCGGCGGGGCAGTGCGGGTTGCGCACTCCGGCGACCAAATCGACGACGGAGTGCTCCTACGCGCAGCTGGGAGAGAGGCGCGTTGATTGGTGGTGGTGGTGGAGCTCGGGGTCACCGGAAACAACGCCGGCGATGAGCTTGGCGGCTGCGGGAGCTCGGGCTCATCGCTAGGAGGCACGGCGAGGTGCATGGAGTGGTGCTGCGGGCTCCTGGGGATGCGGTGAGTGCGGTGGCGTGCTCGGTTTCAAGCCAGCGTGGTTGTGGCCACGACGGCGACGTGCAGAGGCGGCGGCGGGTACGGGCGAGCTCGGTGCGGTCATTGTGGTGCACGGCAGGGCGAACGGAGAGGGGGAGAAGGGGCAGGAGCTCACGGCGGTTCCAGGGAAACGAACGGCGAGCTCGGAGGAGGTCGGACGGCGACAAGGCGGCGAGGGGGATATTCAGCGACGGGCGGTAAAGACAGGGTTGGTGCGGTGGCTTCAGGGCGAATGAGCGCTCGGGGCTCGGTCTGCTCGACGGAGAGGACGATGGTGAAGCTGATGGACATAGTGGGGCGACGAGGGGGCGATGGTGGCCACGGTTACGTCGGCGGTGCGGCTGCAGCTGCGTCGACCATGGTGGAAGAGGGTGAGGGAGAGGTGCAGGGGGCGAATGGGGTGTCGGTGAGGTCGGGGCAGCACCGAGGAGGCCCTTCGAAGCGCTTCACTGGCGCGGGCGAGGGCAGGCATGCAGGGAGGTGGCGTGGCGAGCTCGGCGGCGTCGCGGTGTCCCTCCTCTGCCTACTAGCAGAGGTGGGTGGTGACTGGCACAGGCCAGGTGGGTCGGCCCAGCCAGGTAAGTGGCCTCTGGCCTTTCTCTCTCTCTCTCTCTTTGTTTTATTTTCTGTTTTCTATTTTCTCTATTTGTGTTAGCTTTAAATAAAATGCTAAAGCATTTCCAAAAACCCTGAAAAAACTTGTGGGCTCTATTTGGATTATTTCCAACATCCCTCACTTAAATTCAGAATTATTTGGGCATTTAAAATAATTTATAGCATTTAAATGCCCGAATGCAAATAACTTATGATTTAATTCAGTGACCCAAGTTTTCCTAGAAAAATGTGAACCATTTTTGGCAGAGGTTCTAAACCAAGGCAAGAATGATGAACATTTTTTAAGGGCATTTCAGGTTCATTGAAAAATATTTTAGTAAACCCTAGTTGAGTTAAGTGGTGCAAGGGGTTCATGCCATCCCCATTTCAAGTTTCAGGAAAATTAAACATGATGCAACACTCTAATGCAAGCACTGACTAGGGTTGTGACAACTCACCCCCACTCAGAAAAATCTCGTCCCGAGATTCAGGGTCCGTCGGGAAGAAAGTGGGGTACCCAATTCGAAGACGATCCTCCCTTTCCCAAGTGGCTTCTTTCTCGGAATGGTGTGACCATTGAATATTGAGAAACTTGATGTTGTGGCTCGAGTGGTACGCTCAGCTTGATCAAGGATACGAATGGGATATTCCCGATATGTGAGATTATCTTGGAGATCAAGCGTTTCGTGGTCCACTCCACGGATAGGATCCGAGAAGCAACGCCTGAGTTGAGAAACGTGGAAGACACCATGAACTCTGGAAATATGCAGAGGTAGTTCCAATTGGTAGGCAACTTCTCCTCGTTTGTCAAGAATGAGAAAGGGTCCAATGTAACGAGGAGCCAATTTGCCTTTGATACTGAATCGATGGGTTCCCTTCAGAGGAGTAACCCAAAGGTAAGCCTTCTCGCCGACTTCGTAAGTCATGAGCTTATGTTTGCAGTCATATTGGCTCTTTTGACGAGATTGGGTTGTTTTCAACTTCTCACGAATAATGCGAACCTACTCTTCTGCTTCCTGAATCATATCCGGGCCAAAGAATTGTGTTTCCCTGGTTTCTGACCAGTTAAGAGGCGTTCGACACCTTCGTCCATAAAGAACCTCAAAAGGAGCTTTGCCCAAGCTAGATTGATAGCTATTGTTATATGCAAATTCGGCAAATGGAAGGCATTTCCCCCAATCCATTCCGAATGAGATAACAGAAGCTCGGAGCATATCTTCCAGAATTTGATTGACGCGCTCTACCTGACCACTTGATTGAGAGTGGAAGGCGGTGCTGAAGGAGAGACGAGTCCCCATAGCATTTTGGAAACTTTCCCAAAATCGAGAGGTGAAGAGACTTCCACGGTCTGAGTTAATCTCCAATGGAACACCATGAAGAGACACTATTCGAGAGATATACAAGTCTGCTAGCTGGCTAGCGGTTATACTCTCTCGAGCAGGCAGGAAGTGTTCTACTTTGGAAAGACGATCGATGACAACGAAGATAGCATTATTCCCTCTCTTGGTCCTGGGAAACCTGGTGATGAAATCCATACCGATTTTATCCCATTTCCATTCAAGAATAGCTAAGGGCTGAAGGGTGCCAGCAGGCCGTTGATGCTCTGGTTTAACACGACGACAGACGTCACAACTAGCAATGTATTGAGCGATTTATCTCTTTATCCTAGTCCACCAGAACCTCTGGCGTAGGTCCTGATACATTTTGGTGCTACCGGGATGAATTGTGAGAGGAGATTCATGAGCTTCCTTAAGGACCAGCCGCCTCAGGTTTCGTACCTTGGGAACCACTAAGCAGTTTCCGAAGAACACGACACCCTGATCATCAACGGAGAAACAATCCGTGACTCCTTTCTTGATGTTTCTCTTGATACGGGAGATTCCCGGATCAACCTTCTATGCTTTGATGATTTGATCTGTAAGGGTAGGTTTCGCCACCAAGGTAGATAGGAATCCTTGAGGAACAATGTGAAGGTTAAGCTTACGAAATTCCTCGTGGAGAAGTGGTTGACTTTGTTGTAACATCAGATTGTTACAATAAGATTTACGACTTAGTGCATCAGCCATGACATTGGCTTTGCCCGGGGTGTAAGTTATTCCTAAGTCGTAATCTGTGATCAACTCGACCCAACGTCTTTGCCTGAGATTCAAATCCGGTTGGGTGAAGATGTATTTCAGACTTTGGTGATCGGTGAAGATTTCGCAACGATTACCGAGAAGGTAATGTCGCCATGTTTTAAGTGCATGGAGTACAGCTGCAAGCTCTAGATCATGTGTGGGATAGTTTTCCTCATGTGGATGCAACTGTTGTGAAGCATAGGCAATCACATGACCATCTTGCATGAGTATGCAACCTAGTCCTTGTCGCGAGGCGTCGCAATAGATAACAAAGTCCTTGGAGAAATCTGGTGGTACCAAGACGGAGCAGATGTCGCGCCTTTTTCGCTTCTCGAAAACTGTTCTCGCACTGTGGGGTCCACTCGAACTTTTTATCCTTCTTGAGGAGTTCAGTTAGAGGTTTAGCAACCTTGGAGAAGTTCTCGACGAAGCGGCGGTAGTAGCTTAATAAGCCAAGGAAACTCCGAACTTGCTTGACCGATTCAGGTGGAGTCCAATTAAGAACGGCCTGAACTCGCTCTGGATTGACAGCAATACCCTTACCAGAAATTACATGGCCTAGGTAGGTCACTTCTGGCAACCAGAATTCACACTTAGAGAATTTGGCATAAAGGCGGTGCTCTCGAAGTTTCGTCAATACCAGCCTTAAATACTCGGCATGTTCTTCCTCATTCTTGGAGTAGATGAGTATATCATCGAGGTAAACCACGACGAATTTATCCAAATACTCCATGAAGATTGAGTTCATTAACCGAGAGAAGGTGGCTGGGGCTTTGGTTAAACCGAAGGACATGACGGTGTACTCGTATTGGCCATAACGAGTAATAAAGGCCGTTTTGGGAATGTCCCCGTTCTTGATTTTGATTTGATGGTAGCCCAACCTCAAATCCATTTTGGAGAAGATTGAGGATCCAGCGAGATGATCATACAGGTCGTTGATCCTGGGGAGCAGATACTTGTTCTTTATGGTGACCAAGTTGACGGGTCGATAATCTACAACCATCTGATCCGTACCATCCTTCTTCTTTACGAAAAGGACGGGGCAAGCCCATGGCGAAGAACTAGGACGGATGAATCCCTTTTTCAAGGACTCATCGAGTTGTTTCTTAAGCTCAGCTAGTTCTAGGGGTGCCATCTTATAGGGTCTTCTAGAGATTGGGACAGTTCTTGGAACAAGATCTATCACGAACTCTACATCTCTGTCAGGTGGAACACCTGGCAGTTCTTCTGGAAAGACATCCGGAAAGTCACGGACAACCGGTATGTCTTCGAGGTCTGGAAGAGGACTGGCACTGAGAGAGTAGAGTTGACGCTTAGACACTCGGGTTAAAACATTGACTGTCTTGCCCGATGGGTGAGTAAGTTGAACAGTTCTAGTGGCACAATCAATCTTGGCATAATGGGCTGACATCCAGTCCATACCTAAGATGATATTTATGTTCGAGGACTTGAGAGCTATCAGAGATGCAAGGAAAACCAGTCTATCGACAAGAATTTCATTCCCATGTCTTACTCTAGAAGTTTGCCATCTAGAGCCAGGAGTTTGAATTTCCATGGTGGTGGTCATGTCACAAAATGTCGTGTTGTGCAATCGAGCATAGCTCTCATAAATGAATGAATGAGATGCTCCAGTATCAAAAAGAACAGATGACGGATGGCAGTTAACAAGGAGCGTACCAAGGACGATGTTGGGATCATCATAAGCCTCCTCAGCTAAGACATAGTTAACATGGCCATGTGCGGAGGTGGCTGGCTTGGCATATAGCACCTTCCCCGCTGGCTTACCACGGCCAACGGACTTTCCAGACTGGTTGGGGTTGTTGTTTTGGGGACACTCTCGAAGGTAGTGACCCGGCTCTCCGCACTTGAAGCATGTCACAGTGTTGGTGCGCGGAGCAGCATTAGTGGCTGGTCCACCATAAGCCTTAGGCGGTGCATACTGATGGGTTGGGCGAGGCGCCTCATAGAATGGCCTCGAAGTGAACCTGGGTGGCAGAGCTGTGTTTGGAATCCACACCCGGCGCTTCTGAGAGCCAGAACCGGATGAAGAACCAAAATCACGGGAATGCTTACGTGTAGCTTCATAGTCAGTCTGGCCCGTTTCAGCACTGATGGCTTTGTTCACAAGCTTATAGAAGGAGGTGCACTCGTGCAGACGGAGATCACGATGAAGCTCGGGGCTAAGTCCCTTTCGGAACCTCGCCTGCTTCTTGGCGTCGGTGGACACTTCCTCAGGTGCATACCATGCCAGGATTCCAAACTCACGGCTGTATGCATCTACGGTCAGTCTGCCTTGAGTGAAATTGCAGAACTCTTCCCTCTTACGATCCATAAGACCCTCCGAATGTGGTGCTCATGGAAAGCCTCACTGAAGTCTGCCCAAGTGGTAATCTGGCTAGCTGGGCGCATAGCCTCATAGTTTTCCCACCAAAGGCTAGCAGGGCCCTCAAGGCGATAAGCAGCGTAAGTGACTTTGTCAGCTTCGGCTACGCGTGTAGAGCGTAGCTTATGGGTAATGCTGCGGAGCCAATCATCCGCATCGAGGGGCTCGACGACATGATGGAAGGTTGGTGGGGTCAGCTTGATGAAATCATTGAGAGACACCAAGTCGTTCCTCTGGTGATGTGCAGTGTTCTGCTCGATGCGTTCCAACAATCGGTTGGTCTCGCGTTTATTCCTTTCTGCCTCCAACATGACTTCAACCAAGGAAGGTGGATGGGGCAGATTCCCATCCCTAGCCCCACTGGCTTCCCCATGCTCCTGGACAACAGGGGTGCTTCGGGTGTTGACCATCCTAGGAAAAATAAAACAACGGTTTAGACAAGGATGGCAAAACTCTAGCATAGGAGTGCAGAATGTAATGGATGACACAGAATGCAGAGATGTTCATCTGTATGACATGGTAATACAGAAACTGCCATGTATATACCATCGGTCATACACACCATACATAGTTTAGTACAAGCCCAGGCTGAAGTACAACTACGGTGAAGGAACATTACATCTCATCAGAGGCATTCCAAGCTCCTATACATTATTTTTCTACGCCTCCGGAATTTGGTACACACTAAGTCATATCCCACGAGCCACGCAAGACTGTGGATGATACAACTGTTACAATACTAGTGGTGCTACCATCAGCTCAGACATCTCCGTAGTAATCTTCATAGAGATTACCCCCATGTCCTGGGAGCTGGACGTGATCATCTGAAACAATGATCCTGTGGATCTTGCGGTCCATAAGGAATCGGATGTGGCCTGGGCCCAAGAAACAATGGCAGATGAGGTCCACGGGGAGGAGTGATGCCTCCTACATCACGCCAATCCATATGATCCGGCAGACCAGACCGCACGGGGTACAAATCCCGCATATCCATATACCCAGCCTGCACAGTAGGTGCAAACCGCGTCAGAGTGGCCCAGTGGTCAGATCGAGTGTTGAAGAGCTCCAAACGCAAAGCACGATTCTCACAATCCTTGTCCTCAAGCAACTCTGTGGTAGTGCGGAGTAGTGAATCCTCATGGGCAGAGTCAGTATAAAGAGCCTGGTAGTGACCTTCTACCCCAGGGAGTGATGCTGGCATATAGCGGAACTCAGTGTTCCGAAGCAAGGCAAGCCTAGCCCGCATAATAGTCATCATCGAGTAAGCAGCGTCCTGCACGGACATCTCGATGGTAATCCCAGGTCCATATGAGCAATGGAGGGGTTCAATGGCTCCAGGATAGGAAGGGTATATCCGACTGCATAAAGATATTGGCTCTGATTGAAATCTCGATACTGCTCCTCAACGGCATACTCAGGATAGCATCGGTAGCCAGCCTCGATCATCACACGGACCAGCATGGGCATGTGACCAGGTACATCAAGGCACCGAGTCAAACAAACCACTTGATTCTGGGTGCGGGAGGCCATCTGAAACACGATGTAATGCAAAGGCATTAGAATTTCTAGGAGAAATTGAACAACATAACGGCTGTAAATGCTCAGAAAAAGATTTGAGACATTTACAACAGTTTACAAAGCCACTCAACAACATCATATCAAGGTTCTGGTTCAAGTGACAACATACTAAAAGTAGTAGAAACTGAACTGAGGCCTGGAACCAACAATCCTAAGATTCTATGGATTAGTAACATGTGAACTTGATAGAGAGATGAGATCCTAGTCCTTAACCCACGTGGAAAGAATGGACTAACTCAGATCAGAATGTCATGAGGTAAAGGAGTAAAAAGAGCCTTATGTTCCCCTCCCACAATCAATTCCCCTACATATAACTAAAGCATTTCTAGACTCGACATCGACCAGTTTGGCTTGAAGAACATACAGGCAGTCCGGCTCTGATGCCAACGCTGTCAGGATCCCGATCCTAAGCCACATCGATCTAGCATGTAACACTTTGCGGCCTCACGCACGGTATTCCCACGGGTGCCACCTTACCTAGCCCGGGACCGATTGCGCCTTTTGGCTCACGTATATGATAGTGTCGCTAGCATCCCTATGACACAGAACCCGGGCCGACATGACTAGTCGTGAACCCAAAGTGGCACTAACTTACAGGGACAAGCATACATGACCCATCAATGAACGTGTCGGTCATCAGCGAGTGAATTCGGGTTGTAGCAACTAGGCTAGCAGGACTCCGGGAATCCGGGCTATAGCAAGCTAACAGGACTCCGAAAGACACACCACGTGACATTTCCCCGAAGGGACAGACACTGGATCGAAGAAGGACACATGTCGACCAGTCTAAGTGTTAGGAGCAAAGAGTAGCAACCGGCTAACAGACTCCCGATGGCAGCTGTAGCAGACTACCATGGCTCAGTGGAAGCACTAGACTACATTTCCCCATAAGAGAGGCTACCAAGGATAGCCAACTAGGTTGTCGGATCCCACACATACCAAACATTTCAAATCATGCACACAATATGCTCGATATGTGCAAATACAACATGGCATCACAACAAAACTCTACAACTCAAGTACTTTATTTAAAAGGCTCCAGAGATCCATACATAACATATCCATACAGGTAGGGGTCACACGACCCAACACTCAAGTCATACAAACATACAAGCACATGCGGAAGCAAACTTGTCTGAGTACAGACAACTAGAAAGAAAGAAGGCTTGATGAAGCCTGTCTATCTACAAAGGCCCTTCACAAGCTCGTGGTCACCACACGGGCATCAAGCTACTCATCAACGCCGAGATCTACATAGAACCCATCGGAAGGAGCGACATTCTCTTCTGCAACAGTATTTAAGCAAACATGAGTACAAAGGTACTCAACAAGACTTACATCAGATCCTACATACATGCACTTTACCAACAAAGGGATAGTGGAGTTTATTGCAGCAAGCCAGCTTTGACTCTTGGCTAGACTATCCTACGAGACAACAACTTGTAAATGTTTTGCGCACACGAGTCCACTACTCACCACAACAATACACTACCGCGGATCCTCTTCCGTCATCCTACGGAAGGGCCATCCATGGCACTCACACCTGTCTTGAGGCTTTTAGTAGTTTCCATTTACTTGTCTATGAACTGTATAGGCAACCAAGTAGTCCTTTACCGCGGACGCGGCTATTCGAACAGATGATGTTAACCCTTCAGGGGTGTACTTCTTCACACACGCTCTCACCACTTACCGCCGTTTACACGACATGTACTCAGCAACCTTCAAGCGAAAGCCAACGAGGATGTCGGCCACGGCCTGACTAAACACTCAAGTCCCTAGTCCAGGTTTATCGCCTATCCAGGTTCCATCCGCAGAGAGTCCGGCCAAGGTTTCCACATACAGCCCCGAATGATGTGTACACGGTTCCGAGACACCGAACGGGCGCCCGGCATTCCCGACCACGTACCTACCGCATCACAGCCCACCCCGAGGGTCAGCGCTGCACACGGCCTCCAGTATAATACAAACACTAGAAACTACTTGCAACTCCTGGACAGAGGACAAGGGCGGTTAATAAGCCGAGAGGGTCCATTGGTTTCGGGCCCAATGCATGGTAGTAGCTGAATCTTAAATCACACATACAGATCTCAGTTCTTAGGGGCGGTTCCAATGAAACAACCCACCATGTACTCCTACATGGCCTCTCATCGATACCTTTACCAAAACATGTTCAACATTTCACTCTCATCACGGACACAACCATTCAACTCTAGCCCATCACCCAGATGAACCAGCCCTGACACGACTCTAAGCATAGCAGGCATAGCATGGTAGGAAACACAAACATGGCTCAAACAACTCCTACACATGCTAGTGGGTTTCATCTAGTTACTGTGGCAAAGACAGGTCATGCAAAGGAAATGGGTTCAACTACCGCAGCACACAATAGTTTGAAACGTTGTTGTCTTAAATGTAGTAAATGAGAGCAGGAGCGAGAAGATGGGATTGTATCGATATGATCAATTGGGGGGGGGGGGGGGTTGCTTGCCTGACAGAGTGGTCGAGGGGTACTGCCCTTCAACTGGATACTGGTGAATATCCTCAGGAGCAGAACCTACCATGGAGATCACACTGGTGACACAATCAATACATGGCAATATGCAACATTATGATGCATGCAAATGACATGGCAAAATGAGTGTGTTGGGCTAATGCAACTAAAACTGTGGTGGTTTGAGCTTATTTGAATCAAAGATTCAAATACCAACTCAAGTTATGAGCTCATATAAGTGCATTATCATATTTCATTTAAACAGCAAGGTTAAATTGCTTTGACATGCATGAAACCAGTACATATGGATAGATTGGATTTTTGATCATTTTTCATATATAAATCTTTGCATTCTGAGCTATAGATTAATTTCTATGATTTTTTGAAGTTTGTAACAATTTCTAGAATTTTCTGAATAAGAATAATCCAGAAAATGCATTACTGCGTCAGCATTGCGTCACTGTGACATACCGGTCAATGGGGCCGGTCTAGGTCAAGTAAGTGGCATCTGGCCTTTCTCTCTCTCTCTCTCTCTCTCTTTTATTTTAGTTTCTGTTTTCTATTTTCTGTATTTGTGTTAGCTTTAAATAAAATGCTAAAGCATTTCCAAAAACCCTGAAGAAACTTGTGGGCTTTGTTTGGATTATTTCCAACATCACTCACTTAAATTCAGAACTATTTGGGCATTTAAAATACTTTATAGCATTTAAATGCCCAAATGCAAATAACTTATGATTTAGTTCAGTGACCCAAGTTGTCCTAGAAAAATGTGAACCATTTTTGGGAGAGGTTCTAAACCAAGGCAAGAATGATGAACGTTTTTTAAGGGCATTTCAGGTTCATTAAAAAATATTTTAGTAAACCCTAGTTGAGTTAAGTGGTGCAAGGTGTTCATGCCATCCCCATTTCAAGTTTCAGGAAAATTAAACATGATGCAACACTCTAATGCAAGCACTGACTAGGGTTGTGACACACACTCTCTCTCTCTCTCAATGTTAAATTTCTTTTCCACCCTCTCCCGGGCTAATTCCATTCCTCCTTTTTGCACATCTATGAAGAGTTTGTTCCTCCTTCACCTCCTTGGTGTAAAAATGCCCATCCAGGTGCCAAACATTTTGCTTGTCGCGCCATCACGCACAACTCTCTCTTTATTCCATTTTTTCCCATCATTAGTCGGTTCCTCTTTGGCACGGTGGCTTTATACGTCTGCCCTCCAATTTACTCTTTTCGTCAATCCCATAGATTGATTGGAGCTAGAGCCATAATTTTTCTTCATCTTCTTGGGGCTGTTTTTGAGCTCTTCAGTGATGGTTTGCCAGTCTAGTTTCCTACTAAATTTTAGCCAAGGATAAAGTGGCTGGCTTTTCTTGGTTTGTTGGAACAAACTCGCTGCCAAAGTTGCATGGCTTTGAACTCCAAAGCCACTTTGGTTCCGGCCAACCACTTGTGTATAGTAACCAACAAAAATGTTGACGATCTCCTGGATGGTGGACCATCTATATTGGAGAGAGCCCTCACTACGGTTGGTACAAATGGGGTGCGGCTTCACATAGTGCTTTTGCTCATGGTAGAGTTTGTGGATTTTTTATCAATATTTGATGCCCTTTTGCTCAATTCAACATACTAGATCCATGCTTGTGGCCAGTGGCGAGTCCAGAACAAAATTTGAGGGTGGACTCAAAGTTAATGGCAAAAAACAAAATGTTCCTTTCAAGAGAACCAACACCATCTCGTAATTCTTTTGTCCAAATGAGCTGAGAATTTCACAGAATACTACTGAAGCATCTAGTGTTGACTGTAATTGTTTTGGGATTTTTGAAAAATATTAAATTTTGAGCTGCAAATTGAATTTGTATAGCTAAATAACCATTATATCCTTATCCTTTTGCCGAAATTTAATCAAACTTTCCCAGAATACTAACTAAAACATGTAGTATTCATTTAAGCATACTAGAAAGGTTAATATAGTCCATATAGCAAGGCATCAAAGTACTAGAGAAGCAATAACAAAAGACAATGAGATGTTGCTTCTTAGTAATGGTATTGTAGCTTCACACCAAAATGTAGAAATGTATGCCCAAGTTCCCTCGCTCAAGTCATCGACCACAAGCCATATGTCCAAATTAGCACACTTGTTAGTGATACAATGATATGTCAATTTCGCATCATGCTTTTATGTTGATATTTATTGCATTATGGGTTGTTATTTCACATTATGGTACAATACTTTTGCCTTTTTCTCTTATTTTACAAGATTTACATGAAGAGGGAGAATGCCGGCAGCTGGAATTCTGGACCGAAAAGGAGCAAATCTGAGATACCTATGCTGCACAACTCCAAATGTTCTGAAACTTTGCGAAGAATTATTTTGGAATATATAAAAAATATTGGGTGAAGAAACAACAGAAGGGGACCCACCAGAGGCCACAAAACACAGGGTGCGCCCTACCCCTTAGAAGCGCTTCTTGGGCTTATGGGCCCCTAATATCGTCCGGTGCCCATCTTTTGCTATATCGAGGGTTTTGACCTAGAAAAATCATTAGTAAGCTTTCGGGACGAAGCACCGGCATCTCGAGGCGGAACCTGGGCAAAAGCAATCTAGGGCTCCGACGGAGCTATTCTACCGGGAAACTTCCCTCCGGGAGGGGGAAATCGAAGCCATCGTCATCACCAACAATCCTCTCTTCGAGGGAGGGTCAATCTTCATCAACATCTTCACCAGCACCATCTCCTCTCAAACTAGTTCATCTCTTGTATTCAATCTTTGTCTCAAAACCTCATATTGGTACCTCTGGGTTGCTAGTAGTGTTGATTACTCCTCGTAGTTGATGCTAGTTGGTTTATTTGGTGGAAGATCATATGTTCATATCCTTAATGATATTTATTACCCCTTTGATCTTAACATGAACATGCTTTTGTGAGTGAGTTACGTTTGTTCCCGAGGACATGGGAGAAGTCTTGTTATAAGTACTCATGTGAATTTGGTATTCGTTCGATATTTTGATGAGATGTATGTTGTCTTTCCTCTAGTGGTGTTATGTGAACATCGACTACATGACACTTCACCATGATTTGGGCCCTAGGGGAAGGCATTGGGAAGTAATAAGTAGATGATGGGTTGCTAGAGTGACAGAAGCTTAAACCCTAGTTTATGCGTTGCTTTGTAATGGGCTAATTTGGATCCACATGTTTCATGCTATGGTTAGATTTATCTTAATTCTTCTTTCGTAGTTGTGGATGATTGCGAGAGGGGCTAATCATAAGGGGGAGGCTTGTCCAAGTACAACAGCCAAGCACCGGTCCACCCACATATCAAATTACCAAAGTAACAAACGCTAATCATATGAGCATGATGAAAACTAGCTTGACAATAATTCCCATGTGTCCTCGGGAGCGCTTTGCTTTATATAAGAGTTCGTCCAGGCTTATCCTTTGCTATAAAAAGGATTGGGCCACCTTGCTACACCTTCGCTATACTTGTTACTTGTTAACCGTTCCAAATTATCTTACTACCAAACTATCTATCACCGATAATTTCAGTGCCTGCAGAAAATACCTTGCTAAAAACCACTTGTCATTTCCTTCTGCTCCTCGTTGGGTTCGACACTCGTACTTATCGAAAGGACTACGATAGATCCCCTATACTTGTGGGTCATCATACAACAATAAGTCACTTACATGTAAGTATTAAAACTAGTAACACTAACATATATACCTCTAAGGAATCACATTATACTCACGAGGAAAATGTCCTTTCTGATCACTCATTTTCTGAAAATTGTATCATGATTTTGTCATCATGAATGCTTCTGAATATCTCTTTCTCACAATAGCATACCATTAAATCATTTAGCCAATCATCTAATAGTTTGTTGTGCAAATCTGTCTTGATGATCTTCATTGCCGAAAATATTTGCTCAACTGATGAAGTGGCTACAGTAAGAATGAGTGTCAACTCAATGAGGCGATATACCAACTGGAAAGTTGTGTGTTTCGTTGTTTCAACCATCAACCGAGCAAGTGTGGACACATCCTGTCATCCATTAAATCCATCAGTTCTCCTAGTGTTCATAAGGAACCTTGGGAGGTGTACTCTTAGCAACAACCGGTCTGCTTCTGTGAAGTCCTCATCATAAATTTCAGCAAGACAAATAAGCTTGTCAATGTCAAACTTTGCAAAGTTATTTGCTGGATTAAGACAAGACATGCAATCTAATAACTCGATGGAAACTTCATTTAATCGGTGATTCATATCAGTGATAGTTGCATCAATGGCAACATTAAATATGCTAACCTTGTAATAGTGAAGTCGAGTCACCTTATTCTTAGTGCGAACAGATTTGCCCATTATTCCAACAAGATCATCCATGTTTGGCACATCAATATCATGTGTTTCACAAAAGTTCTTGGCTTGGAAAAATAAAGGCTCCCACCCATTGTCCCTCATGTCCTGCAAGCTTTCTTTCACATCCAAGATCAAACACATGGCCTCAACAATATTTTGATTCTTCCTTTGCAAAGCTTGGGATAGATGATTTGTGTTGCTCAACAAGTTTATTAAGAACAACATGATCAACACAAATTCAAAGCATTCCATGTTTTTAAGCAAACCTCTAGCTCCACCTTAGCATGTGTGTTCCCGAGCATTAGCCACAACAATTCCTAGCATATCCACCACAACATTCCACATTGTCAGTATACGAAGCAAGGTTTTGAGATGTGATCCCCAACGAGTATCTCCTGGTCTTGCTATGTTAGATTCTTGATGCAACCTGGTACCGGCTGAAATCTTTCCATTCTCCATCAAATCTAACAATTCATCTTGATGTTTGGCGAGTAATGCATCTTTCTTTTTGCAAGATGGACACACTTGAGTCACTATCAAGGGAATAAAATTGAAGAAATCAGCAATAGTAGGACTACATTGAGCAACAGTGACAACAACCAATTGTAACTGGTGAGCAAAGCAATGAACATGGAATGCATATGGAGCTTCAACTCTAAACAATTTTTGCAAACCATTGAATTCGCCTCTCGTATTTGAAGCCCCATCATAACCCTGACCACGTAGCTAGGGTGGTCGCGGCCAGTTGGCGCATTGGCTCATCGAAGAGGTGCGCGTGCCTAGCTGCTGGCGTGGTGCTTTGGGCTCCGGTTGTCCGCCACCCCCCGGTTTCCTGGTCTGCTGCCAGTTCCCAGGTCCGCCGCCGGCTGCCCCAACACCGATGAACGCTAGGTCTGGAGCCCTGGATGCGCATGTGGAGTGTGAGGCATGCGTGGAGGCTGGAGCCCTGGTTGCGTGCTTCGTTGCTCTGGTGTGGCCGTGTGGGTTGTTCTGCTGTTGCATGTTGTTGGGCACTTGGGCTGATGGGCTGAGTTGTGAAGAGTAGTATTAAAAAAATTCAATTTTTGGAGGGTAGGCTAGATCCCTATGAAGCCCACCTACTAGACTCGCCACTGCTTGTGGCCAACCAAGATTCAACCAACAACACATCTTCAAAGGTTGTGAATGTTGAACCTCTTGGCTTGACTACCTTCTTCTTTTTCATGTGCGATGTTTGCCGGAATTCAAACAAAGGGGAATTGATAGCCCCCATGTCAAATTGCATAGGCTCGGCCATATTGTCGAACAACATTTGAGCAGGCCCGGCGGCGTCGTTGCCTGACGTTGTTTGTTGTCTTTGGAGTTGCGGCGACTCGTACAACATCTCCTCAGTGGCGACGTCTTCTGTGAAGCCATCTTGGATGCCCAGTGCCGGAACAGACTCGGTGTCGTGGGAAACCACGGCCACCTATGGGACCAGAAGGCCTCTTGCTGGTTCGGCAGGGGGAAGTCGCGTTGCACAAAGAGCAGACGAGCGTGTGGCAGCACGGCAGAGATCACGCAGGCAATTTTACCCAGGTTCGGGCCGCCGCGAGGCGTAACACCCTACTCCTACTTTAGTGGATTGATGGTGGAAAGGTGGTGGTGGAGCGTAGTACACTTGCCCGGCAAGGGTTGCCTCAGGACGACAGTGGCTACACGCGTATGGGGGTGTGAGTTATCCCACCTTCTAACCCTGTCTACGGTTGCCATGGGCCTCCTTTTATAGATCAAGGGGTTACCACAACGGCAAAGTAGTCATTATGCACTGATAAGATAGCAAACAGTTCTATCATACCTAACTCTGCGGGCTGACAGAGCGCATTAAATGCACCGCTTAATGTCACATCGTTGGTTGCCCGGCAAGGCTTGTCGGGCTATCTCGCCAGCTCCACGCCTGCTTGCTTGACACGTCGCAAGACAGGTCATCTGCAGGTATTTCCTGTAGGGAGAGGCTGCCATGTGGTGAATGGCTGCCACTTAGTCACTTCGCGGCTTGACACCGCACTGATTGGCGACGTGGGTCGTGGCGGAGTAGTTGGTGAGGTGGTTTTGCTTCCGTGCGTCTGGTACGTCCATTTTGCATCATGATTTTATTTCGATATTTATTGCATTATGGGTTGTTATCACACGTTATGTCACAATACTTATGCCTATTCTCTCTTATTTTACAAGGTTTACATGAAGAGGGAGAATGCCGACAGCTGGAATTCTGGGTTGGAAAAGGAGCAAATATTAGAGACCTATTCTGCACAACTCCAAAAGTCCTAAAACTCCATGGAAGTTATTTTTGGAATTAATAAAATATATTGAGCGAAGAAAGTACCAGAGGGGGGCCACCCACCATCCATGAGGGTGGGGGCGCGCCCTACCCCCTGGGCGCACCCCCCTACCTCGTGGGCCCCCTGGCAGGCCTCCGGTGCCCATCTTCTGCTACATGAAGTCTTTTACCCTGGAAAAAAATCATAAGCAAGCTTTCAGGAAGAAACTCCGCCCCCACGAGGCGGAACCTTGGCGGAACCAATCTAGGGCTCTGGCGGAGCTGTTCTGTCGGGGAAACATCCCTCCGGGAGGGGGAAAACATCGCCATCGTCATCACCAACGATCCTCTCATCGGGAGGGGGTCAATCTCCATCAACATCTTCACCAGCACCATCTTCTCTCAAACCCTAGTTCATATCTTGTATCCAATCTTTGTCCCAATACATCAGATTGGTACCTGTGGGTTGCTAGTAGTGTTGATTACTCCTTGTAGTTGATGCTAGTTGGTTTATTTGGTGGAAGATCTTATGTTCAGATCCTTTATGCATATTAATACCCCTCTGATTATGAGCATGAATATGATTTGTGAGTAGTTACGTTTGTTCCTGAGGACATGGGAGAAGTCTTGCTATAAGTAGTCATGTGAATTTGGTATTTGTTCGATATTTTGATGAGATGTATGTTGTCTTTCCTCTAGTGGTGTTATGTGAACGTCGAATACATGACACTTCACAATTGTTTGAGCCTAGAGGAAGGCATTGGGAAGTAATAAGTAGATGATGGGTTGCTAGAGTGACAGAAGCTTAAACCCTAGTTTATGAGTTGCTTCGTAAGGGGCTGATTTGGATCCATATGTTTCATGCTATGGTTAGGTTTACCTTAATACTTCTTTTGTAGTTGCAGATGCTTGCAATAGGGTTAATCATAAGTGGGATGCTTGTCCAAGAAAGGGCAGTACCCAAGCACCGGTCCACCCACATACCAAATTATCAAAGTAACGAACGCGAATCATATGAGCGTGATGAAAACTAGCTTGACGATAATTCCCATGTGTCCTCGGGAGCGCTTTTCTCTATATAAGAGTTTGTCCAGGCTTGTCCTTTGCTACAAAAAGGATTGGACCATCTTGCTGCACCTTATTTACTTTCATTACTTGCTACCCGTTATAAATTACCTTATCACAGAACTATATGTTACCGATAATTTCAGTGCTAGTAGAGAATACCTTGCTGGAAACCGCTTATCATTTCCTTCTGCTCCTCGTTGGGTTCGACACTCTTACTTATCAAAAAGGCTACGATAGATTCCCTATACTTGTGGGTCATCAAGACTCTTTTCTGGCACCGTTGCCGGGGAGTGAAGCGCCTTTGGTAGGTGTAATTTGGTAAGGAAAAATTTATATAGTGTGCTGAAATTTACTGTCACTTGTTACTATGGAAAACAATCCTTTGAGGGGTTTGTTCGGGGTATCTTCACCCCGGCCAGTAGAGCAAAGAGTTGTTCCTCAACCTACTGAACCTACTGAAAATGTTTACTTTGAAATTCCTTTGGGTATGATAGAGAAACTACTAGCTAATCCTTTTACAGGAGATGGAACATTACATCCCGATTTGCACCTAATCTATGTGGATGAAGTTTGTGGATTATTTAAGCTTGCAGGTACGCCTGAGGATGTTATCAAGAAGAAGTTCTTCCCTTTATCTTTGAAGGGAGAGGCATTGACATGGTTTAGGCTATGTGATGATATGGGATCATGGAACTAAAACCGACTGAAATTGGAATTTCATTAGAAGTTTTATCCTATGCATCTTGTTCATCGTGATCGTAATTATATATATAATTTTTGGCCTCGCGAAGGAGAAAGCATCGCTCAAGCTTGGGGGAGGCTTAAGTCAATGTTATATTCATGCCCCAATCATGAGCCTCAAGAGAAATGATTATTCAAAAAATTTATGCTCGACTTTCTCTCAACAATCGCTCCATGCTTGATACTTCTTGTACTGGTTCTTTTATGATGAAGACTATTGAATTCAAATGGAATTTATTGGAAAGAATTAAACGCAACTCTGAAGTTTGGGATCTCAATGAAGGTAAGGAGTCAGGTATAACACCTAAGTTTGATTGTGTTAAATCTTTTATGGATACCAATGTTTTATGTGAATTTAGCACTAAATATGGACTTGACTCTGAGATAGTAGCCTCTTTCTGTAAATCATTTGCTACTCATGTTGATCTCCCTAAGGAGAAGTGGTTTAAATATAATCCTCCCATTGAAGTAAAAGTAGTCGCACCTATTAAAGTTGAAGAAAAAACTATGACTTATAATGATCCTATTGTTCCTACTGCTTATATTGAGAAACCACCTTTCCCTGTTAGAGTAAAGGATCATGCTAAAGCTTCAACTGTGGTCAACAGAAGTAATATTAAGACACCCAAACCCCCTGAGCAAATTAAAGTTGAACCTAGTATTGCTATGGTTAAAGATCTCTTGGCTGATAATATTGATGGGCATGTTATTTACTTCTGCAATGAAGCTGCTAGAATTGCTAGACCTGATACTAAAAATAAACATAGACCTGTTGTAGGCATGCCTGTTATTTACATTAAAATAGGAGATCATTGTTATCATGGCTTATGTGATATGGGTGCTAGTGCAAGTGCAATACCTCATTCCTTATACAAAGAAATTATGCATGATATTGCACCTGCTAAGATAGAAGAAATTGATGTTACAATTAAGCTTGCCAATAGAGACACTATTTCACCAGTTGGGATTGTTAGAGATGTTGAAGTCTTGTGTGGGAAAGTTAAATATCCTACTAATTTTCTTGTTCTTGGTTCCCCACAAGATGACTTCTGTCCCATCATATTTGGTAGACCCTTCTTGAATACTGTTAATGCTAGGATAGACTGCGAAAAGGATGTTGTTACTATTGGTTTGGGGCATATGTCTCATGAGTTTAACTTTGCTAAATTTCGTAGACAACCCCGTGATGAAAAATTACCTAGTAAAGATGAAATTATTGGTCTTGCTGCTATTGCCGTGCCTCCTAATGATCCGTTAGAACAATATTTGCTCGACCATGAAAATGATATGTTTATGAATGAAAGAAGGGAAATAGATGAAGTATTCTTTAAACAAGGACCTATTTTGAAACACAACTTGCCTGTTTAAATCCTAGGGGATCCTCCTCCACCCAAGGGTGATCCCGTGTTTGAGCTTAAACCATCACCTGATACTCTTAAATATGCTTATCTTGATGAAAAGAAGATATATCATGTTATTATTAGTGCTAACCTTTCAGAACATGATGAAAAGAAATTATTGAAAACTCTGAAGAAGCACCGTGCTGCTATCGGATATACTCTTGATGATATTAAGGGCATTAGTCCCACTCTATGTCAGCACAAAATAAAATTGGAGAAAGATGCTAAACCAGTTGTTGATCACCAACGACAGTTAAATCCTAAGATGAAAGAAGTGGTAAGGAAAGAAATACTAAAGCTTGTGGAGGCAGGTATAATTTATCCCGTTGCTGATAGTCAGTGGGTAAGTCCTGTCCATTGTGTCCCTAAGAAGGGAGGTGTTACCGTTGTACCTAATGATAAAGATGAATTGATCCCACAAAGAATTATTACAGGTTATAGAATGGTAATTGATTTCTGCAAATTAAATAAAGCTACTAAAAAGGATCATTACCCTTTACCTTCTATTGATCAAATGCTAGAAAGATTATCCAAACATACACATTTTTGCTTTCTAGATGGTTATTCCGGTTTCTTTCAAATACCCGTGCCAAAAGAGGATCAAGAAAAGACCACTTTTACTTGCCCTTTTGGTACCTTTGCTTATAGACGCATGCCTTTTGGTTTATGTAATGCACCTGCTACCTTTCAAAGATGCATGATGGCTATATTCTCTGATTTTTGTGAAAATATTGTTGAGGTTTTCATGGATGATTTCTCCGTATATGGAACTTATTTTGATGATTGCTTGAGCAACCTTGATCGAGTTTTGCAGAGATGTGAAGAAACTAACCTTGTCTTGAATTGGGAGAAGCGCCACTTTATGGTTAATGAAGGTATTGTCTTGGGGCACAAAATTTCTGAAAGAGGTATTGAAGTTGACAAAGCTAAAGTTGATGCTATTGAAAAGATGTCGTGTCCCAAGGACATTAAAGGTATAAGAAGTTTCCTTGGTCATGCCGGTTTTTATAGGAGGTTCATTAAGGACTTCTATAAAATCTCCAGGCCTCTGACTAATATCTTACAAAAAGATATTCCTTTCGTCTTTGATGATGATTGTGTGGAAGCATTTGAAATACTTAAGAAAACTTTGATTTCTGTACCTATTATTCAGCCACCTGATTGGAATTTACCTTTTGAAATTATGTGTGATGCTAGTGATTATGCTTTAGGTGCTGTTCTAGGACAAAGAGTTGATAAGAAATTAAATGTTATCCAATATGCTAGTAAAACTCTAGACAATTCCCAAAGTAATTATCCTACTACTGAAAAAGAATTTTTAGCAGTTGTATTTGCTTGTGATAAGTTTATACCTTATATTGTTGATTCTAAAGTAACTGTTCACATTGATCATGCTGCTATTAAATATCTTATGGAAAAGAAAGATGCTAAACCTAGACTTATTATATGGGTTCTCTTTCTACAAGAATTTGATTTCCATATTATTGATAGAAAGGGAGCTGAGAACCCCGTTGCAGACAACTTACCTAGGTTAGAGAATGTTCTTGATGACCCACTACCTATTGATGATAGCTTTCCTGATGAACAATTAGCTCTCATAAATGCTTCTCGTACTGCTCCATGGTATGCTGATTATGCTAATTACATTGTTGCTAAATTTATGCCACCTAGTTTCACATACCAGCAAAAGAAAAAAGTTTTTCTATGATTTAAGACATTACTTACGGGATGACCCACACCTTTATAAAGAAGGAGTAGATGGTGTTATTAGACATTGTATACCGAGCATGAACAGGAACATATCCTACGCAAGTGTCACTCTGAAGCTTATGGAGGACACCATTGTAGATAGAACTGCACATAAGGTATTGCAATCCGGTTTTATTGGCCTACTCTCTTCAAAGATGCCCGTAAGTTTGTCTTGTCTTGTGATGAATGTCAAAGAATTGGTAATATTAGTAGACGTCAATAAATGCCTATGAACTATTCACTTGTTATTGAACCATTTGATGTTTGGGGCTTTGATTATATGGGACCGCTTTCCTTCCTCTAATGGGTATACACATATTTTAGTTGCTGTTGATTACGTTACTAAGTGGGTAGAAGCTATTCCAACTAGTAGTGCTGATCATAACACCTCTATTAAGATGCTTAAAGAAGTTATTTTCCCGAGGTTTGGGGTCCCTAGATATTTAATGACTGATGGTGGTTCACATTTTATTCATGGTGCTTTTCGTAAAATGCTTGCTAAGTATGATGTTAATCATAGAATTGCATCCCCATATCACCCGCAGTCTAGTGGTCAAGTGGAATTGAGTAATAGAGAACTCAAATTAATTTTGCAAAAGACTGTTAATAGATCTAGAAAGAATTGGTCCAAGAAACTTGATGATGCATTATGGGCCTGTAGAACTGCATATAAAAATCCTATGGTCTCGAACTAGAATATAAGGCGTATTGGGCCATTAAAGAGCTCAATTATGATTTCAAACTTGCCGGTGAGAAGAGGCTATTTGACATTAGCTCACTTGATGAATGGAGAACTCAAACCTATGTGTCGGCGTTCTTGGAACGGGGGTCCCCAGACTTGCCTGCCTGCGGCCTGCGGCGTGGCTCGAGTGGGGGCCCAACACGGCCCAGCTTCATCAGCTCGAGCTCAAGACCCTCGCGAGGGGCCAAGCCTCGCGGGGCGGACAACAGGAGCCTACCTCAGAAACAGCCTCGTCAGGCAGGCTCGCGAGGAGGCGGAGAGATCAAGGCAGGGTACCTTGCGAGGATGCCCTGTGACGCAAGCCATGACGATCAAGGCCGGTGAGGCGCCCAGCCACTGCAGTGTCCTCATTTCCCCTTTGGTGCAGAGGAGGCAAGCACAGGCCAAGGCATCAGGCAAAGGTTACCGCTTCGGTGCAACAAGAACAAGACCAGCAGAACGGCAGGATGGAGGTCATCGTGGAGCCCAGGACGGCGTCACCGTCAGAGTCTTTGGCAGCCGAAGACCAACTTTAGTCAGGATAAGTGTACTAGATGTTCCCCTTCAAAACAGCCAATTGTTGGCGCCCTTCCTGCTCATTATTTGGGAAGAGGCCCAGGGCCTCCCTCTATAAATAGAGCTAGCCACCACAAAGAGAGGGGACGGACTAGAGACAAGTCGAACCCCCTAGAGAGAGAGAGGCGACTGGACTCACCCAAGCAGTTCATCGCACCAGCTCAAGAATAGCCCCTCGCGAGGCTATTCTCCCTTTGTATTGTTCATCATCAGCCCCTGAGGCAATCCACCACACCACACACTGGAGTAGGGTATTACACCACAACGGTGGCCCGAACCAGTATAAACCTCGTGTCTCTGTGTTGTTCATCGTTGGTAGTTTAGATCCCTCGCAATCCGTTCACGCATGAGCTGGTAGGGGAAAGATCTCCGCGCGCACCCCAGTGTTCGAACCTCAAGGGTCTGCCGGAACCCGAAATCCGACACTATGAGAATGCCAAACTTTTTAAAGAAAAAGTTAAAAGATGGCATGACAAAAGGATACAAAAGCGTGAGTTTAATGTAGGTGATTATGTGTTGCTATTCAACTCTCGTTTAAGATTTTTTGCAGGAAAGCTTCTCTCTAAATGGGAAGGCCCTTATGTTATCGGGGAGGTCTATCGTTCCGGTGCCATAAAAATCAACAACTTCGAAGGCACAAATCCGAAGGTGGTAAATGGTCAAAGAATCAAACATTATATCTCAGGTAATCCAATAAATGTTGAAACTAATGTTATTGAAACCGTAACCCCAGAGGAATACATAAGGGACACTTTCCAGAATGTTTCAGACTCCAAAAAGGAATAGGTACGTGGTACGGTAAGTAAACCGACTCCAAAACAGGTCTAATGACAATTTCTCTCCGTTTTGGAATATTTAAGAAAATAGGAAAATAAGAAGTAGTCCGGGAAGGACACGAGGCTTCCACGAGGGTGGAGGGCACGCCCCCTGCCTCGTGGGCACCTCGTGTGCTCTCCGGACTCCATTTTCTTGCATAATACTTCTTCTGGTTCATTTTATAATCTCCCGAAGGTTTTGACCACCGTATCACGCAAATATCCTCTGTTTTTGTTTCGAGCTATTTTCTGCCAAAGTTGTCAAAGACCAGGCATCATGTCGTCCCCCTTCTCCAACAATGAGGGCAACGATGCTTGGCTAATGAAGATAGAGCTGAAGAGAGAAGAACCCGGGGAGATCAACAAGGATGATGGGATCAAGAAGGCCATGGAGGATCAAGCTCCGGCAATCGAAGACGAAGACATCCCTCAACCTCATCACAATCTTCCAACCCCAACGGAGATTGAAGCCTTCTAGATGATTGAGTTAGCTCGCATACAAAATAAGTATCTTACTCGTGAAAATATTTTTTTGAAGGAGCATATCACCGCACTCAAGGGCATTATCCGCAAATTGGAGGATCACCTACGCTCGATTTGCGACTATCCATCATCACCACCATCTTCTTCACTAGCAAAGGAGAACTGAGTATCTGGTATGGGCACTCCCCTTGGCAACTGCCAAGCTTGGGGGAGGTGCCCTGGTATCGTATCACCATCACACTCCTATCTTTACCGTTTTTCTTAGTTTGATCCTTTTGGTAATATCTTGATCTAGTAGAATGAAATTTTAGTATGATCTAGTTTTGAGTTTTGCTCTATGATCCTCTTATGTAATCGAGTCCATGAGCTATATATAATAAAGATTAGTGTTGAGTCAAGGGCTTGATTATCTTGCTATGATCTTGAGGGAATAAAATAAAAAGAAAGAATAAAAAGAAATAAAGAGATCATATTGATCTTATGGAGAGTAATGACTTCACATACAAAGAGTATGATGAATAAAAGTTGTTGAGAGTTGATAAACATAGTTTTGGTCATCGTTGCAATTAATAGGAAGTAATAAAGAAAGAGAGGTTTTCACATATAAATACACTATCTTGGACATCTTTTATGATTGTGAGCACTCATTAAAGTATGGCATGCTAAAGAGTTGATGTTGGACAAGGAAGACAACGTAATGGGTTATGTTTTATTATATCCGAAACAAAGTATATTGTCATGGATCATCCAACATGTTGAGCTTGCCTTTCGCCCTCATGCTAGAAAAATTCTTTGCACCAAGTAGAGATACTACTTGTGCTTCCAAATATCCTTAAAACCAGTTTTACCATGAGTGTCCACCATATCTACCTATGGATTGAGTAAGATCCTTCAAGTAAGTTGTCATGTTGCATGCAATAAAATTGCTCTCTAAATATATATGATCTATTAGTGTGGAGAAAATAAACTTTATACGATCTTGTGATATGGAAGCAATAAAAGCGACAGACTGCATCATAAAGTTCCATATCACAAGTGGCAATATAAACCGACGTTCTTTTGCATTAAGATTTCGTGCATACAACCATAAAAGCACATGACAACCTCTGCTTCCCTCTGCGAAGGGCCTATCTTTTATTCTTGTCTTATACCTTATGCAAGAGTCATGGTGATCTTCACCTTTCCTTCTTACATTTTATCCTTTGGCAAGCACCTTGTGTTGGAAAGATCCTGATATATATATATATATATCCAATTGGATGTAAGTTAGCATGAATTATTATTGTTGACATTACCCTTGAGGTAAAGGGTTGGGAGGCAACACTATAAGCCCCTATCTTTCTCTGTGTCTGATTAAAACTCCATACCCATAAGTATTGCGTGAGCGTTAGCAATTATGAAAGACCAAATCATAGTTGAGTATGTGGACTTGCTGAAAAGCTCTTATTTTGACTCTTTCCGATGTTATGATAAATTGTAATTGCTTTAGTGACTAAGATTATAGTTTGTTGGTTCTCAATGAAGTTTCTGATTCATATTTGACATTGTGAATAGAATATTACTTGAGCATAAGAAATCATATGAGACCTCTATCTCTAAACGTGTGGACATACTTTTCATTATCGGCTTCCTCTTGAGGACAAGCGAGGTCAAAGCTTGGGGGAGTTGATACGTCCATTTTGCATCATGCTTTTATTTCGATATTTATTGCATTATGGGCTGTTATTACACGTTATGTCACAATACTTATGCCTATTCTCTCTTATTTTACAAGGTTTACATGAAGAGGAGAATGCCGATTTGGAATTACGGGCTGCAAAAGGAGCAAATATTAGAGACCTATTCGCAAAACTCCAAAAGTCCTGAAACTCCACGGAAGTTATTTTTGGAATTAATAAAATATCGAGCAAAGAAAGTACCGGAGGGGCTACCCACCGTCACGAGGATGGGGGCGTGCCCTACCCCTTAGGCGCGCTACGCCTCGTGGGCTCCTGGCAGGTCTCGGTGCACATCTTACGCTATATGAAGTCTTTTACCCTGGAAAAAATCATAAGCAAGCTTTCCGAAGAAACTCCGCCACACGAGGCGTAACTCTTGGCGGAACCAAACTAGGGCTCCCATGAGCTGTTCTGCCAGGGAAACATCCCTCCGGGAGGGGGAAATCATCGCCATCGTCATCACCAACGATCCTCTCATCGGGAGGGGGTCAATATCCATCAACATCTTCACCAGCACCATCTCCTCTCAAACCCTAGTTCATCTCTTGTATCCAATCTTTGTCCCAAAACCTCATATTGGTACCTGTGGGTTGCTAGTAGTGTTGATTACTCCTTGTAGTTGATGCTAGTTGGTTTATTTGGTGGAAGATCTTATGTTCAGATCCTTTATGCATATTAATACCCCTCTGATTATGAACATGAATATGATTTGTGATTAGTTACATTTGTTCCTGAGGACATGGCAGAAGTCTTGCTATAAGTAGTCATGTGAATTTGGTATACGTTCGATATTTTGATGAGATGTATGTTGTCTTTCCTCTAGTGGTGTTATGTGAACGTCGACTACATGACACTTCACCATTGTTTGGGCCCTAGAGAAGGCATTGGGAAGTAATAAGTAGATGATGGGTTGCTAGAGTGACAGAAGCTTAAACCCTAGTTTATGAGTTGCTTTGTAAGGGGCTGATTTGGATCCATATGTTTCATGCTATGGTTAGGTTTACCTTAATACTTCCTTTGTAGTTGCTGATGCTTGCAATAGGGGTTAATCACAAGTGGTATGCTTGTCCAAGAAAGGGCAGTGCCCAAGCACCGGTCCACCCACATACCAAATTATCAAAGTAACGAACACGAATCATATGAGCGTGATGAAAACTAGCTTGACGATAATTCCCATGTGTCCTCGGGAGCGCTTTTCTCTATATAAGATTTTCTCAAGGCTTGTCCTTTCCTACAAAAAGGATTGGGCCATCTTGCTGCACCTTATTTACTTTCATTACTTGCTACCCGTTATAAATTACCTTATCACAAAACTATATGTTACCGATAATTTCAGTGCTTGTAGAGAATACCTTGCTGGAAACCGCTTATCATTTCCTTCTGCTCCTCGTTGGGTTCGACACTCTTACTCATCGAAAAGGCTACGATAGATCCCCTATACTTGTGGGTCATCAGCGTCCCGGCAGGTCCTGCCGGGACATCTTGGACGTCTTCTTCCGGGGGTGGCCTCGCCCCTTACCGAGCTCGCCTGCCCGGCAAAGGAGGCCCTTCTCCTGATGGTATCTTGCTTCTATGGCTTGATCTTGGTCCTTTGGAGATCTTGGTTTCTTGTATTCTGGCTTGGGTTGGTGCTTCAATCTTGTCCCCATGCCTGTGCACAGTCTGGGCAATAGTCCCAGGGTTTGTTGCACCGATAGAAGCCCCCGGGCCTGCCCCGAACGCGTTGCCAAGCATCGTCAGGGTAGGGCCTAATAAGTGCACAAGTGGGGTTGCTGAAGAGGCTGGTCTCTTGAGGTCTTCTTTGCTTCTTCATTAACCTTGATTCCAGGCCAGTTTCCGGTGTCTCCGTGCATCATGTGCAAATGCCGTGGAAGAACTTTGATCGTGGCCTACGGATTTTCCTCACCCCGCGATCACGGGGTGGAAACTGCCATCCCACTTGCCTCCCGTTTTGCACGCACCTACCACGTGTTCCGCATGCATCGGGTGTGGTAGGTGGTGGATGTGGATGGCACATGGAGGAGTGCCACGGCCAAAAACCGAGCACTAATGGTTGGAGCAGAGGGTCGGCCTTGATTCTTAGAGCCGCACAGGGTGCAGAGAGGCTGTATTGGAGGAGCGGGGCGGCCATTTCCTGTATGAGGAACCATCCCCCTGCCCCGTCCCCCTATAAAAAGGACCAGGGCGGTGCCTCTCTGCACACACTTCCTCTTCTTCTCCGCAACCCTTCCCTTCTAGCCATGTTGAGAGGGCGAGGGCACGGCGGTGTCCCAGCGGAGGCGACAAGGGCTTCTATTCGATGGTGCATCCCTCTTCCTCCAGACCCTATGGTGGCGGAACTTGCCGTGAGGGGAGGAGGAGGGGACAAGGTCGAGGTCGCCGCGGTGCTTGAGGAGGAGGAGGGCGGGGCGGCGCCTTAGCTGTGCCCCCACCGGAGGCTCCTCCCCCGATGGAAGGCCACGTCGGGGACCAACCTTGGGAGTTCATCATCAGGCTGTACAAGCCCTTGTGTGGTCATCTTCGCCTTCCGACTCCCTTTGCGCGGGAGATGGAGCTCGAACAACCCCACGCGCTCTGAGGTTGCACATGAGGGGTTGTGGGAACGACAGCATGTGGGTTGATGTCGACTTCCCTGCCCCTCACGTCATGTAACTCCGTCGTGGCTGGAAGACTTCTGCCCATGCCCACGGCTTCTCGGAGGGGCACGTTCTCAAGTTCAAATTAATGGAGAGCGGCCTGCTCTCCGTCAAGATCTTCGGGCGCTCGAGAGGTCACTTAGGGTGCTGTGTGGAGAGCTCGACCGACGACGAAAGCTGCTCCTTGAGCGGATATGATGAGGAGGACAGTGACAGCGATGACGGCGGCAGCGAGTGGGAGAGCGATGACTCTGACTCCGACTGACCGCCGCCCGCACCATCTTCATGAGGTGGCAGCACCATCATCTGCATCTGCATCTCCTTCCCGGCAATGTGATTGTCGGATTTCGGGTTCCTTCAAAACCCTTGAGGTTCGAACACTGGGGTGCGCACGAAGATCTCTCCCTCACTGATCATGCCCTTACGCACTTCGTGATCTCTAGGCTAAGCACGACGAACTCACAACACACGAGACACAAGATTTATACTGGTTCGGGCCACCGTTGTGGTGTAATACCCTACTCCAGTGTGGTGGTGGTGGATTGCCTCTTGGGCTGAGGATGAACAGTACAAGGGGAAGAACAGCCTCCTGAGGAGAGGAGTTCTTGTGCTTGGTGCACTAGTGGGTGTGAGGATGAACTGGATCTAGTCCAAGGTGAGGTGAGTTGAGACTCAGTTGCCTCCTACTGTGGTGGCTAGCCCTATTTATAGATGCCCCGGTCCTCTTCCCAAATATTGAGCGGGAAGGGAGCCAACAATGGCCAATTTGAAAGGGGACAACTAGTACAAGCTATCCTGACAAAAGTGGTCTTTGCCTGCCAAAGGCTCTGGCGGTGACGCCGTCTTGGGCTCCACGATGACCTCTGTCTTGCCGTCCCGCTGGCCTTGGTCTCGTTGCACCGATATGGAAACCTTTGCCTGATGCCTCGGAACTCCTCGCCTGCGCTTGCCTCCTTAGCACCAAAGTGGAAGCAAGGACACTACACGCGCTGGCGCCCGCCTAGCCTTGGTCGTCATGGCTCACGTCATGAGAACCTCGCGAGGTAGCCTTGCCTTGATCTCTCTGCCCCTCCCGAGCCAGCCTGGTGAGGCCACTCCCGAGGAAGTCTTGTGTCGTCCACCTCGCGAGGCTTGGCCCCTCGCGAGGGTCTTGAGTGCTAGCTGGTGAAGATGAGCCGTACGGGCCCGCTCGCAGAGCCACGCCGCGGGCTGCAGGCAGACAAGTCTGGGGACCCACGTTCCCAGAACACCGACAGTAGCCCCCAGGCCCAAGGCACGCTCGGACTTGGCTTCGAGGCGAAGCCAAAGGTCAAGTGCGGAGCACCGCGAGCCCCAACAGCCAGCGGCCCTGGTCGACGCATGGCAGTTGATTGGACGCGGGCGTCTCCACTTCCCCACCCTGCCTCGGCAATTGTCCGATTTGACGAGTCCCTGCTGCATGCAAGGAAAAACCATCATTACCTGTGATCATGGGGGCGCTGGTTGGCCTTCTCCTGCTATAAATGGGGAGGGGGCTGAGCCCCCGTCGCCCATCTCGTCCCATTCCACTCGCTTCTCTCCTTTGCTCCATTGCCGATGCGACACCAATGGCGCCCATCCGAAGGTTTTCCGTTGCGGAGAAAGGAAAATCTCCCCGCGATGAGCCAGGGCCGCTTCCGCCGAAGAAGAGGCCGGTCCATCACCGTGATGTGGTGGTGATGCAGGAGGTGACAAGGCCTTGGTGCAAGCGGCCTCCTCCTAGGTATCCGTTGCCCCTGTACGCTCGAGCCGAGGGCTCAGGAGGAAGAGCCGAGGGCTAATGATCGTTTAGTTTTATTGCTATTGCTTTCTTCATGACTTATACATATTCCTCTAACTATGAGATTATGCAACTCCCGAATACCGGAGGAACACTTTGTGTGCTATCAAACATCACAACGTAACTGGGTGATTATAAAGATGCTCTACAGGTGTCTCCGAAGGTGTTTGTTGAGTTTGCATAATTCAAGATTAGGATTTGTCACTTAGTGTATCGGAGAGGTATCTCTGGGCCCTCTCGGTAATGCACATCACTATAAGCCTTGCAAGCAATGTGGCTAATGAGTTATTTATGGGATGATGCATTACGGAACGAGTAAATAGACTTGCCGGTAACGAGATTGAACCAGGTATGATGATACATGTCGGTGTCAAAACCGGCGGATCTCGGGTAGGGGTCCCGAACTATGCGTCTAAGGTCGATGGTAACAGGAGACAGGGGACACGATGTTTACCCAGGTTCGGGCCCTTTCTATGGAGGTAATACCCTACTTCCTGCTTGATTGATCTTGATGAATATGGGTGTTACAAGAGTTGATCTACCACGAGATCGTAATGGCTAAACCCTAGAAGTCTAGCCTGTATGACTATGGTAATTTTTCTCTCCCCTCTCCGGACTAAGTCCTCCGGTTTATATAGACACCAGGAGGATCTAGGGTTACACAGGGTCGGTTACAAAGAAGGGAATCTTCATATTTAATCGCCAAGCTTGCCTTCCACGCCAAGGAGAGTCTCATCCGGACACGGGTGCAGTCTTCGGTCCTTGTATTCTTCACAGCCCATCAGTCTGGCACATGGCTAACAGGCCGGACGCCTGAGGACCCCTTAGTCCAAGACTCCCTCAGTAGCCCCTGAACCTGGCTTCAATGACATGGTATCCGACACGTAGATCTGTCTTCGGCATTGCAAGGCGGGTTCCTCCTTCTGAACTCCAAGATAGTCTTCGCACGTATTGAACGTGTTCGTACTTGTAACATAAGTTTTGTATACTTCCACAGAGGGCACAATAATTTATAAATCCAATCCACCGACAACTGTTCATAGCACGACGCTTCATTACTGCCGGGACATTATTTTAAACCTGTTGTTAGCCGGGTTTCGAGGTGCGACTTTATTGGCATGTCTTATCCAAGCTGAGATCGTGTCCCCTTATTAAGGGATTCTTATCAACACGGATGTGGGTAACCCAACCGTCTCTTGGGTACAACTCCTTGGGAATAGGCAAGTTTTAAGGTCTAGGAGGAGGCGCTTCGATACAGCCTTTATAAAGGGGTGCAGACCCGTCTCTCTCTTCCACGCTTTCTTCTTCCTCAGCCTTCGCTACCTCGAGTTCTAACACCCAAGTTCCGATCCAGCCTCCAAGGCCGGTGGGTGGATTCTTCCATTACAGAAGAGGATATTGCGAAGCTCAGGGCGGCAAGATATCTGACCGCAGAAATCCTCCATCGGCTTCCTGCTGAAGGGCAGGTTATCCCTACCCCCAGATCCGGCAAGATGGTCGTGTTTGTCTCCCACTTCCTCCGAGGGTTAGGATTCGCCCTCAATCCTTTTGTCCGTGGGCTCATGTTCTACTACGGGCTGATTTCCACGATCTGCCTCTGAACTCTGTCCTTCTCATCTCGGCGTTCATCGTCACGTGTGAGGCCTTCCTTCGGATCCCATCACACTTTGGCTTGTGGCTCAAGACCTTCAATGCGAAGCCGCAGGTGATAGAGGGGAAGCAGGCAGAGTGCAGTGGTGCCACAATGAGCAAGCTTAGTAACGCTCTTTGGGTAAAGGGATCCTTCACAGAATCTTCCGACTTATGGCAGCGGGAGTGGTTCTATATCATAGAGCCCCGTGGTTCCAAGTGGGCGGCTACGCCCGCGTTTCGCTCCAGCCCCCTGATTCAGCTTGCATCATGGATTAATAAGGGGTTGGACTGGGGATCAATTGATGAGGTACAGACTCTTCAGAGCCGCATCAGGAGCCTCCTTGAGAGGGACATTGATCTCATCAATGTTATTCAAGTAATGCTGGTCCGTCGGACCTTGCCATGCCAGAGGCGACCTCTCCGCATGTGGGAGTTCAATCCCGAAGGACCGCAGACACTTCAACACTTCTTCTGCACTATGCACAAAGGGATGTGGAAATTATCCTTCGGGAAACGAAAGCAGTGGCTGGATACTACCGAAGACATCGGCCTTGACTGTAACCATCCAGACACCACGATAAGTACCCATCCACCGAACACCTCATAATCAGGTATTCTGTGGTAAGACACTAAGTAAATCACCTTTTTCCAAGGCTGGATAAAGAAAGCGGAATGGATTAGGTGTCCGGCCCCTCTTCCTGAATACTCAGTGGACCTCGTGCTAACAAGGATGCTGACACCGGCACCGTATCAGGCGTCGGCGAAGAGGGGCAAGGTGGAGAGTGGGAAGACCAGGGACGACATTCGATCTAGAGGTAAATCAGACACCGAGTCCGACGAAATTGACATTTCTTTGCCTGAAGACAAAGGCGAAGGGGAAGCAAGCATCCTTTCTCCATACAGGAAGAAAAGGGCCGCCTCCGAAGGTTGGGAGGAACCGACTCCCAAGAGGGGCAAGATGCCCTCGTCGGGCGGCTCGGGATTGGAAGGCGACGCCGTTGAACAGCTTCGTCGTGAGGACATGCCTTTGACCAAATCATAAGTAAATCTGGGGTGCTTTAATCACATCCCATTCCTTTCCTGTTATCGGAGTGACACGTAATATTCACGTGTGTCTTAACAGTTCGGCGCAAAATGTTCCTGAGCGATCCTCTTCTTCGGGAAATGTTCTCCTAGAGATGATGGAAAGCGAGACGCCTCCCCCCGGCTTCCTCGCCAAATAAGGCAGACGACTCCGAAGTGTCATCTCGGAGGGTTTTTCTTGATCAACAAGCAGCGTGAGGGATGAAGGAGGCAGTACCCGAAGGTGAGCCTCCAATCATCCAGGATTCGGGGGCCAACAATGAAGGCCCCGGACTATACGGCTTTCAACCAGCGGTGATTCTGGAGACGAGTGAACAGGTTCCTTCAAAGGATGGTCGTGCTCCTACAGCGGCTTACGAAGACCCAGTGGGGCCGGATGTGTTGAGGGATATGCTGCGAAAAGCATCTGTCTCGGAGGAACATCATACCTTGATGGGTACAGTGGTTGAGAGCATTCTGTCCGCGAAGAGCGGATTAAATGAATCCTTCATGAGCCTTCTAAGAGGCTTCGAGGTTTGTAATGTAATATTTTCAGCTATATTTTATTTGCAACATGCACCTGTGTATAGGTAGTAGCCCCTGAGACTCGGATCGGCTTCCCATGGGAGGCGATCAGAGGATCAAAAAGATAGGCTCGGGGAATAATCTGGTTAATTGGAACACAGGCTGTGTCGCTTCATTTAACGCCTTGACTACAGAAGTTGCCGAGCTGCAGCGGAAGCTTGATGTGGCAGGGGATGATATTGTGTTAATCAATAGGCGTCTTGACGAGTCGCAAGGTATGTATTCAGATCAGTCATTACACATACATGTTTATAATATAAGCGTGACGCTAAAAATTGCATACTAGTATATGCATGGTTGCAGATGGTGCTGCCGCCATTGAAATTCTTTGGGCGGAGCTAGCCTGGGCCAAGGAGCAGGCCCGATTTAGTAATGCGGCCGCCGAAAAGGCATCGACCGAGTTAAAGGCCGAACAGGCTGCTCGGCGCCAAGACGAGGAGAAAATATCCACGATGGCGCGCGAACTAAAAAATGCCGCTAGCCGCTGTGAATTCCTTGAGAAGGAGCATAAAGCCAAGATGGCTGATCTTGACAAGGCCTTACGAGAGGCGAAAGAAGCGCGGTCCGAATCTAGAGCGGCCCGTGAGGAGATCAGGCAAGCTGGGGAGATTGTGGCTGGTAAGCCCTTTTTATTACAGACTAAGTTCGGCGATCCGAATTATGCTCAGCTTAACCAAGTGTGGAGCTCTCTAGACGTGTTTGTCGGTGTTCTAGGAATGGGGGTCCCCAGACTTGCCTGCCTGCGGCCCACGGCGTGGTTGTGCTACCAGGCCTGTACGACCCATCTTCATCAACCAGGCGTTCAAGACCCTCGCGAGGGGCCAAGCCTCGCGAGGCGGACGACACAAGACCTCCTCAGGAGCGGCCTCACTAGGTTGGCTTGCGAGGAGTGGAGAGATCAAGGCAGGGAAAACCTCGCGAGGTTCTCGTGACGTGATCCATGACGATCGAGACAAGGCGGGCGCCAGGCGGGCGCCAGCGCGCGAAGTGTCCTTGTTTCCCCTTTGGTGCTAAGGAGGCAAGTGCAGGCGCGGAGTACCGAGGCATCAAGCAAAGGTTTCCATATCGGTGCAACGAGACCAAGACTGGCAGGATGGCAAGATGGAGGTCATCATGGAGCCCAAGATGGTGTCACCACCAGAGCCTTCTACAGGCGAAGACCACTTTTGTCAGGATAAACTGTACTAGCTGTCCCCTTTCAAATTGGCCGTTGTTGGCTCCCTTCCCGCTCAATATTTTGGAAGAGGACCAGGGCCTATATAAGTAGAACTAGCCACCACCGTAGGGGGAAACCGATTTAGAGGCATCTCACCCACTCCTTAGCCACACACCGAGCACAAGAACACCTCAACCTCAGGAGGCTGTTCTTCCCCTTGTACTGTTCATCATCAGCCCAAGAGGCAATCCACCACCACCACACTGGAGTAGGGTATTACACCACAATGGTGGCCCGAACCAGTATAAATCTTGTGTCTTTTGTTTTGTGAGTTCATCGAGTTCGTCCGCGAGATCTTAGCAAACCTAGGGCGCGGATCGGTAGGGAGGAAAGAACTTCGCGCGTACCCAGAGCTTGAACCTTAAGGGTTTTGCTGGAACCCGTGATCCGACATTTGGCGCGCCAGGTAGGGGTGCGCCGAAACTTCCTTTCCGTCGCTCCGCGTCCAGTTGCTCCGTCGTCTCCATGGCGGACGCTCGCTGTCGGTGTCAAAACCGGCGGATCTCGGGTAGGGGGTCCCGAACTGTGCGTCTAGGCGGATGGTAACAGGAGACAAGGGACACGATGTTTACCTGTGTTCGGGCCCTCTTGATGGAGGTAAAACCCTACGCCCCGCTTGATTGATATTGATATTGTGGATGTTTACAAGAGTGGATCTACCACGAGATCAAGGAGGCTAAACCCTAGAAGCTAGCCTATGGTATGATTGTAAGGGTTGTTGTGATTGTTCCCCCTACGGACTAAAGCCATCCGGTTTATATAGACACCGGAGAGGGCTAGGGTTACATAGAGTCGGTTACAATGGTAGGAGATCTACATATCCGTATCGCCAAGCTTGCCTTCCACGCCAAGGAAAGTCCCATCCGGACACGGGGTGAAGTCTTCAATCTTGTATCTTCATAGTCTTGGAGTCCGGTCGATGATGATAGTCCCGCAAATGATAGTTCGGCCGATGATGGTAGTCCGCTATCCGGACACCCCTAATCCAGGACTCCTCGGTAGCCCTGAACCAGGCTTCAATGACGATAAGTCCGCGTGTATATTGCTTGGCATTGCAAAGGCGGGTTCCTCCTCCAAATGATAGAAGATTGTGAACACCAGGATAGTGTCCGACTCTGCAAAATAAATTCCACATTCCAATCGTAGAGAGGATAATAACATATACACAAGTTCAATCTGCCGACGCTTTCCGTGGCATGACGTCACACCACTACCAAGCCATTACTCAATTGTTTTTTACTTTACCACCTCAACGATTTAGCGAAGCGGTTTCCTTGGCACGTCTTCTTGAAGCAGAGATCGTGTTTCCCCTTAATCCGGGATTCTCATCAATACGGGCGTGGGTAACCCAACCGCATCATTGATGGTGACGCTTGGGACATAAGAGAGTTTTACCAGGCCGGTGGGGGACGCGTGAGATTTCGCCCGCCCATATAAGGGATAAGGATTCACCTTCTCACCTACGCCTTCTTCCTCCTTTGCTTATCCATCTCCTCACAAGACTCGAGCTCCAAATACCAAGTTCACAAGATCTCGTCTCAACCTTCTCCGACCATGTCTGAGCGGGAGGTAAATGGTTGGCCTCCACCGCTAAGGAGGAGCAATCGCCAGATCAAGCGGCGCCGGATACCTCTCCAATGACATCGCGCACCAGCCTGCCCGACGAGGGCAGCTCATCCCCACCCCCTAGGCCCCATGAGAGGGTTTCTTTCTTTCCCACTTCCTCCATGGATCGGGCTTTCCACTTCACCCCTTTGTTCGGGGCTCATGTTCTACTACGGCCTGGATTTCCATGATCTGGCGCCGAACTTCATCCTCAACATCTCGGCGTTTATCGTCAGGTGCGAGGCCTTCCTTCAGATCCAGCCCCACTTCGCTTGTGGCTCAAGACCTTCAATGTCAAGCCAAGGTAGTGAAGGGCATTCAAGCGGAGTGCGGAGGGCGCCATGTTGGGCAAGATGCCCAACGTCCTTTGGTTCAAGGGCCTTCGTGGAATCCGTCAAGGGGTGGCAATCGGGGTGGTTCTACATCACCGAGCCAAGCGTGACCCTAAATGGGCGGCCCCCGAGTTTAGATCTGGTATCCCCACGCAGCTCACTTCACGGAAAGAGAAGGGCTTGCCGTGGGGCAGTTTGAAGGAGCCGACGGACTCCAAGCACAGATCAAGAAGCCGTGAAGAAGCTCAGGCTGGTTAACGTGGTCCAAGTCATGCTCGTCCGCCGGATTCTCCCATGCCAAGAGCGGGCATTCAATCTATGGGAGTTCGATCCGGAACAGCACCAGGCGCTGAACAAGCTCTTCGACACAATGTACGAAGGCGCCTGGAAGGTGCTGTTCAAGGGCGCCGAAGCCCCCGCATCCGCGACTGAAGATCGCGGATTTCGCTCGCAGCGCCAGGCTGACGAGGTAAGTGATTCTACCCCTTTACGGGACACTTGTTGTTCATAGTTTGACTCTATGCGGGTTTTAATTTCCCCTTTTCCTTTGACAGATCGATGAAGAAGGCGGAGCAGATTACTGTCCGGCTCCTATGCCGAAGCTCCAGAGACGCCGTCTAGCGAGGTTGTTGGTCCGCACCACACGTGGTGCCGAGAAGAAGGCCAAGAAGGAGGCCACGGGTGCTCGAAGAGTGCCCGCTGTGTGTCCGACGACTCGGGCGAACTCCTCCCGAAAATGAGGAGGAGGAAGAGGACTCTCTCGGAGGAGGGAGAGAGGAATAGGAAGGCTTCCCCAACAGGGGAGGCCGAAGGGTCCAAGAGGGGAAGGACTGTTCCCCCGGACAGCTCTGCCAACATCAACGTTGGCGAGGAAGAATGGCCTTCAAGGGCCAGGCCTCCGGCAAGATCGTAAGTATCCAGATTCCTGAATGATTTATAATTTCTTTTTCTGCGTCACCTAGTGTCATTCTAACGCCGCATGCTGCCTGTAGTCCGGCCAGTGATGATCTCCCCGCTTCGTCGAGCGGGTCGTTGGCTTCGTCGGATGTAGATTCCATCCCGACCGCCTCCACCCCTCGCGACGCCGAAGACGCCGAGGTGGGATCCCCAGAAGGGACCCATCAGGGGGAGGCTCCGGAGGCGCCACAAGGCGCCCTCCCGGACTTTGCGCCGGACTCCACAATAGAACCCGCAGTGCTTCCGGAGTCCGGCAGGCGACCCCTTCGATCAAAGGGCAAGACCGTGACGCCGACGGCTTCCGTCCAACCGGAGGCACCGGGCAATTTGTTGGAGGCGCTGCAGAGCGCTTCCATCGAGGAAGAACACCGCACTATTATGAGTGCGGTGATTCAGAAGGTGCAGCTCGCCAAAGGCGGGCTGGCCGAAGCCTGCAATAGCCTTCTATCAGGCTTTGAGGTAAGAAGTTTAAAAATATGCAATGTAATACCGCATAGACAGTAGCCCCTGATGCTCGGTTCGGTGTTCGGAAAGAAAAGCCGGACTGAGGATCTTAATAAACATATACGCAGGGTTGCTAAAAAATCATGTCAATATGGGTTGCAGGCTGCACTGCTAACCTCTGCCGCACTTACTGCGGAGGTCGGTGCGTTGAAGCAGGAGCTCGAGCGGTCCGGGCAAGAGCTCGGCCGCGCCAGGAAGCAGCTCCAAGACAAAGAAGGTGAGTAACACTGCTTTGAATTTGTACCTTCATGAGAAAAGGATTTAGGTTGCGACAAAAAATAACAAGGATAACATGGGTACTGCAGGGGCCACGAACGAGGTGGCGGCCCTGAAGGAGGCCGTGTCCGCGGCCGAACGCAATGCGGCCACGGAACGGGGAGAGCGAGAAAAGCAAGAGGCGCGGGTGGCGGTGGTTCAGCAAGAGCTCCAGGCTCTCATGGAAAAGCATGAGAGGTTGGAGCATGACTCAAAGACTCGAGAGTCCGAGCTTGCCTCGGCTCTCGAAAGTGCCAAAACCGCCAAGGCCGAGGCCCATAGGTCCCTTCAGGAGGTTGAGTTGATGAGGAAGATAGCGGCGGGTAAGGCATTTTTCATGCAAAGCAAGCATGTGAATGTAAATTACGTGTTACTTACCCAAATTCGGAGCTCTCTGTATGCGTTGCAGATCTGCCTCGCGGCGTGTCTTATGTCCGCCGCATTCTACCGAGCCGAGGAGGGAGCTCAACAGAGAAGGTCTTCGGTCTCAAGATATCGAGGCCGGCCATCCAGTGCCCCTAGCGACCAGTCAAGCGGTGGTCGAGCTTCACAAGGTGGCCGAGCAGGCCATGAAGGGCCTCATAGTCCGGCTATGGCACGGAGAGGCCATGCCCGGAGCTACTTCGCCTCGTCTGACATTGGTGGATGCGTGCCCTCGGGTGGAGGTTATCAAGCGCTCCACAGATTGAAGGTGCTTTCGTTGGGCCCTTGCCCGCGCAAAGGTGCATTGGGGCAAGCTGGATGCGGAGAAGCTAATCATCGACGCGCCCGGTAGGCAAGGAGCATCGTACACCAAATTTACTATAAGGCTGTCCTGAAGGGTGCCCGCAAGATTGCGGATGAGTGCCCCTGTGGATGTAATTATTGAGTGAATTCGCAATGTGTTATCCTGCGCTGAAAACCTTGTTCATATGCGCTTAAGCAACGCTTGTTTAATTTAAAATATTACCTTACCTTCAGGCGGCCGCTTATTAAATCTGAGAGATGGCAAGTCGTCGGCTTGACCCCCATGCCACGAAAGTCTTTGGGGTGTTCGGATAAACTTGAGCACTCTTGTTCCCATTTTGGGTCCATCTAGGAGGCGCTCAACACAACGAACAAGGCAACCGGACTTATAGTGCTTGAACACTCTCACTTAGCCATAGAATTCTATAATTTTAAATTTCGGTGAAGCCCCTAGTATTCGGAAGACCGAATTGGGGCGCTATCCACGCCTTCATCGGACATAATCCGGAACTTCGCTCAAGCGGCGTAGGTCTTTAAGGACCCGAAAGGACCTCTCGAACAATGACCGATCTCGCCTTATCGTGTGCCGGGCCGTTTTAGCTTTCTCCATCGAGGCGTTAACCCTGCTCAACCGGGCGCAATCGCAGTGGTTCTCCCAGGCTACCTTAGCCGATAGAACGGAACGTAAGGTGCCGAACATGGGAGCCGGGCAAACCCAACTATTGACCCAAGGCATGATTCGAGCTGATTCATATAATGCTATAAGTTCGGGTGCCGCACTTGAGAAAGTGTGCGCAATTTATCATACCAAAAAGCGGAGGACATAAGCCCCTGGTGTGTTTGGCCGTACCAAGATGAACGGGTGCAACATGTCGAAAATGAATATATATATATATAAATATATAAAGTAATGCAATTATAGGCAAAAGTGCTGCATTTTATTCGAGAAGATATGCTATCAGTGTGGAATGATACAAATAGTGCGGAAAGCAAGGGATTGGACGAATTAAAGGCGTCTCCCTCCAGGGGTAGGCCGCGGAATGTTGTATTTAACAAATTTATTGCTTGTGATGGAGACCACCTGAGTGTCCGTCGCGGCCTTTGTCCTTCCCTGGCTGTTGCATCATGAGTTCGGGTTAGTTCGCCGCCGGACTGAGTTCTGGATAAAAAAGAGAAAAATAAAAGAAAAAAGAGCGACACACTTGGGAGCCCCTGGTGTGGTCGAACCGCACTCTGGACCTGTTGTGGTTGTGCCCTTCCCCCTATGCCCATGGTATCTCCAGGGCGTAATAATGTACGCGGAGAGTTTGTCTTGCAGTTTTGCGAGGGCTGGGGTTAGCCGCATTACTCTGGCGATGCGGAACGCGTGCCTGTGGTCTTGGTTGATGTTGCTCGGCACGTTTGGTCGTGTCCGGTCGCTTAACGGCCGGACTCGAGAATTGCCTTAAGAGGCTGCTCAGATTTCGCCATGTAGAGCCGCTGTATGTTCCTCCGCTCGGAGGAGGCGTTCCGTGTTTCCATTGACCGTGATGACTCCACGAGGGCTGGCATCTTGAGCTTAAGGTATGCATAATGCGGCACCGCTGCTGAATTTTGTAAACGCGTTCGTCCGGCAGAGCGTGATAGCCGCCGCGAACGGGACTATGTTGAAGATTAACTCCTCGCTCGAAATTATCCGGGATCCGAAGACCACTTCCAAAGGTAATCGAGCCTGTACAATTGGCCTCGACACCTGGTATGACGCCTTTGAAGGTAAATGCGTTGTAGGTTTAATCCTTGAAGGGTCATGCCCATCTTGCGCCGTATCCCGATAAAGCAGGTTCGGTTGCCGCCGCCCATCAGGACTCTCGTGAGGTGAAATCCATCAACGATTGGGTCTAAAACCAATGCGGCGAATCCGGCATGGCGGATACTGGTCGGATGGTCTCTTCGATCGAAAGTGATCGGGCAAGAGGACCATGGGTTGAATTTTTGGGGCGACCGGCTCCATCGCCAGATACGCCCCTTTAGTGCATGCTTCCGCTCCCTCTTGGGAATATGCGTTATGATATCATGTTTACCGCCTCAACTTGAGGGGAATCCCTTTTGTCCTCTCGTTGTTCGCGGCCGGGTCTCTTCCTCATCATCATTGTAGCCCCTTGTCACCGTTTTCGGCGACTAATTTGCTCGCTGCTTGAATACCCAACAATCTCTGTTGGTATGGTTAGCTGGCTTTTCGGGGTTCCATGAATTTGACAAGAGCGGTCGAGTATTCGGTCCAAATTGGACGGGCCCGGAGTGGTTCTTTTGAATGGCTTCTTCCGCTGACCGGTTTGGAGCCTCGGAATCCTGCGTTGATCGCCGTATCCTCATTATTGCCGCCCGTTGATGCGGCGTTTGTTTTTGTTTCGACGCAACCTGCCATTGCGGTCCTTTGTATCCGGACTGCCAGCGTTTTGCTGAGGTTGTTACTGCGAAGCGAGCCAGTTATCCTCTCCCGCATGTAAGCGGGTCATGAGGGATGTGAGGGCTGCCATGGATTTCGCTTCTCCCGCCCTAGGTGCCGGGCCAGCCACTCGTCTCGGATGTTATGTTTGAAGGCAGCGAGTGCCTCCGCATCCGGACAATCGGCGATTTGATTTTTCTTTGTTAGGAACCGTGTCGTAATTGCTCGGCCGATTCGTCTCGCCGCTGGATTATGTGGCTTAGGTCATCTGCGTCCGGTGGTCGCACACGTGCCCTCGAAGTTGTCGAGGAATGCGGCTTCCGTGTCTTCCCAAAGATCCAATTAACTCTGCGGGCAGGCTGTTAAGCCAATGCCGAGCTGGTCCTTTAAGCTTGAGTGGGAGATATTTGATGGCGTGAAGGTCGTCGCCGCGGGCCATGTGTATATGGAGGAGATAATCCTCAATCCAGACCGCGGGTCTGTTGTGCCATCGTGAGATTCGATATTAACGGGTTTGAACCCTTCAGGATTTGATGATCCATTACTTCGCCGGTGAAGCATAGTGGGTGTCTTGGCGCCTCAGATTGAGCAATATCGCGACGTAGCTCGAGAGAGCGTTGTCCGCTGTGTTCGCCCGGCCGGAGTAGTTGTATCCGGTCGACGGTATTAAATGCGTGAGGTCGTTAGGCGTCCACGTGATCCATAGATAGATCTGGATTGTCTTGCCTTGTCCTCCAATATAACTTCGCAAGTCCGGTAGCGTTCCCCATGGCTTCCTCGCTTTTAGAGCGATGCCGGGTATGGTTTTGGTGGAGGGCTTGCATGCCTCTCTATCGCGCCACGAGGTGGTCGGTCTGCCGTACAGCGCCGTGATGCTGCCTCCTTTAATCGGGGGAGCAACTTGCGTTTTGGGTAACTTTTGGAGGGGCGTTCAAGTTCATACTCTTCGGCCGCGAGGACCTCGGTCCATCTGTCGGCCAGTAGGTCTTGATCATCTTGAAGTTGTTGTTGCTTTTTCTTTAGGCTGTTTGCCGTGGCCATTAGCCTGCGTCTAAAATGCTCTTGCTCGATGGGATCCTCAGGCATGACGAATTAAATGCTGTCAGCCGAGGCTTGCCTCGCCTCCGGAGGGAGGTAAGTAATTGTCATCCTCGACCTTCTTTCGCCCGCCGCCTCTCCCGAGGGCTTGCTTCGCTTCCTCCTGGCTGGATCGTCTTTGGGGGAGTTGTCTTCGCACTTTCTGGGTGTTATTATCTCCGTGCGGAATCTCCATTCTTGCCGTGGCGGGATTTAGAGCGGCGCCGCCGATGTCGGGCGCTTGGGCTGTTTCTTTAAGGAATCGGCCTCCGCCGCTTCTTCTTCGCCGTCCCCATCTTTTGGGGTGTCCACCATGTATATGTCGTATGACGAGGTGGTTTTCAAAGGTCCTGTAGGCACTGGTTCTTGGTAGTCTCCGCATCATCGCCCATACCGCCGTCGATGTTTTCGGAGCCGTAGTCGAGCACGCTTAAATAAATCGTCGGTGGCTACGGCGGGTGGTGGGTGGGATCTGAATTTCTTCGTCATCCGCGTCCCAACCGTCCCGCCGTAGTTCGCCAGGCTCTCCGGATAGCGAGAGATGCTTCAATGAATTTATGATATCGCCAAGGGTGAGTCTTGAAAGATGTCTCAGCGGTGAATTTCCATGATCGGCGCCAATCGGATTCGACCGCGGTGGGCGCAGGAGGTTCGGAGTCCGCAGGGAGTCCGCACCTCGAGTCATGGGCTTTACGGGGACAAGGTAAGTGTTCGCTCCATCGCCGTTGGAATTGCGGCTCTCGAGGCGGTGTCCAGCCATCCGTCCTCGATCCGAGAGATCGGCTCCGGACTATGAGTCGGAGCGGATTCGTGTGCGGCCTCCAAGGGGCTGTCCGGCGGCAGAGTTAGGTCATACCCATCGTGACAGCGCGGCACGCCCGGCTGTGGCTCGGATCCATCGAGGATCAAGTCCCTGCGTATATCGGCCGTGAAGTTTAGGCTTCCAAACCTGACCTGACGGCCAGGGGCGTAGCTTTCGATCTGCTCCAGATGGCCAAGGGGGTTGGCCCGCAGTATGAAGCCGTCGAATACGAAGATCTGTCCGGGGAGAAAGGTCTCACCAGGACTGCGTCGTTGTTGATTGAAGAGGCCATCAAGCCTATCGGTGACGACGCAGAGGAACTCTCAATGAAAGCACCAATGTCGGTGTCAAAACCGGCGGATCTCGGGTAGGGGGTCCCGAACTGTGCGTCTAGGCGGATGGTAACAGGAGACAAGGGACACGATGTTTACCTGTGTTCGGCCCTCTTGATGGAGGTAAAACCCACGTCCCGCTTGATTGATATTGATATTGTGGATGTTTACAAGAGTGGATCTACCACGAGATCAAGGAGGCTAAACCCTAGAAGCTAGCCTATGGTATGATTGTAAGGGTTGTTGTGATTGTTGTCCTACGGACTAAAGCCATCCGGTTTATATAGACACCGGAGAGGGCTAGGGTTACATAGAGTCGGTTACAATGGTAGGAGATCTACATATCCGTATCGCCAAGCTTGCCTTCCACGCCAAGGAAAGTCCCATCCGGACACGAGGTGAAGTCTTCAATCTTGTATCTTCATAGTCTTGGAGTCCGGTCGATGATGATAGTCCGGCAAATGATAGTTCGGCTGATGATGGTAGTCCGGCTATCCGGACACCCCCTAATCCAGGACTCCCTCACTCGCCGTGCTCGTGCTGAGCGCCGGGCTGCCCTCGCCACCTGCGTCGCTCAGGCGGCTCCCGTCGGCGGGCCACCTCGTCGTTCCCCGTCGCCTACCGCCAACGCCGCTACCGGCCTGGCGGGGAACGAGCAGCAAGCATCCTCGCTGCACCCCTCGATGCCGCGGGACGGCCGCACCACCACCCCATCACCGACTCCAGCCGGTTCGTCGTCCCACGCTCGTCGCGCTCCCATGGACACACATGCCGCGCTCCTCATGGTGCACGAGCTCCTGCGCTACCGCCCGATCGACGACCTCTACGAGGACTGGCTCGACCGCATCGCCGAGCTTGTCCGCGCCACAGGGGGCTCCCCTGCATCGTCCCTCTCTCCGCCTCGCCCTCCGCCAGCTACTGGCGACTTAGCTTACGGAGCACCTCCACCACCTCTGCCCCAAGACGGTGCCCTAGCGCCAAGGCGCGTGCCTCCACGGCGTGACCCGCCGTGTCCGGCGCCGGTGTGTGAAGAAAGAAGTTGTCAAGAAGTCCCTCGACCGCAAGGGAATGTTCCGCCGCTCCTCCCATCGCCGCGCCAGGATCGTATGCCACGGCCGGGCTCCGCGCAGCTTGCCGGAGCGGCGCGTGGGCGTCGAGACCAAGCTCCACCTCCAAGACAGGCCTCGGCGACCACGGCCGGCTGCCATGCCTTCACTCCTGAGCTGCTTAGTGTCGCCTGGCCGGACAAGTTCAAGCCAGATCTGCCTCCTCGCTACGACGGCACCCCCGACCCGGCGGAGTTCCTGTAGCTCTATGAGCTGAGCATCGAGGCGGCCAACGGTGACGAGGAAGTCATGGCGAACTGGTTCCCTATGGCGCTCAAAGACGGTGCCCGTTCGTGGCTCCTGAACCTGCCTCCAGGCTCGATTTCCTCCTGGGACGAGATGCGCGACCGCTTCGTCGCCAACTTCCAGGGCACTTGCGACCGCCCACCGGCCGCGGGAGACCTGCGTCGTCTCAAGCAACAACCAGGAGAGACCCTCCAGAAGTACATCTAGCGCTTCAACAACGTTCATCTCAAGATCCCCAAGGTGACGGACGAGGCCATCATCTCCGCGTTCTCTAATGGCGTCCGCGACGTCAAGATGAAGGAGGAGCTAGCTATCCACGAGGAGTTGTGCACATCTCAGGAGTTGTTCAACCTGGTGACCAAGTGCGCAAGAGCTGAGGAAGGGCGCCTCTCCCTCCTTGAGCTCCCGGCTACGGACCCGGAGGAGAAGAAAGCCAAGGCCAAGGACGTGAAGCGCAAGGGAGCAGCCGTGCTCCCGGCGGAGCCGGACACCAAGCACGGCAGAGATCAACCCGAGTCATCGAAGAGCAGCCGACCGTTCTGCGCCTTCCACAACCTGCACACCCACAACACCAGCGACTGTCAAGAGCTCAGAGCCATCCGAGAAGGATGCTTCGGCCGACGCCCCGAGTGCAACGGCCGAGGCTACGGCCGGGGAGGAGGACGTGGTGGCGGACGCTGGGACGACCGTGGCCCGCGCTAGGAGTGGCGTGACCGGCCTCGTGAGGACCGCTGGCAGGATCAGCCTTGCGAGGGCGCCTGGAGGTACCAGCCTCGTGAAGATCGTCCTCAGGGCAACGCCGGTCTTCCCCCACTACCACTACCGCCAAGAAGGAATGACGACCACCATCAAGACGAGGGGGCTGGGGGCTTCCAGGAGCCACGTGCTATCACCTGCATCTTAGGTGGAGCTCAGGCCCCAGCCTCGCAGCGTATCTTCAAACAGTTTGCTCGTGAAGTGAATGCAGTCCTCCCCAAGATTGAGGCCACGCACCCAATGCGCCATCACCTTCAGTTCAGCGGATCAGCTCAAGTGTGCAGCCACTGCTGGCGCCCTCCCAATGCTTTTCTCCCCAGTCATCAGCAACGTGCAAGTCACCAAAACCCTCATCGGCGGCATCGCAGGGCTCAACGTCCTGTCCGTCGACACGTTCGACAACCTCCAAGTGCCATATGATCAGCTTCAGCCTACCGAGCCTTTCTCAGGAGTGACCGACGGCTCCACCACGCTGATAGGGCAGGTCCACCTCTCTGTCACCTTCGGAGAACGCAAGAACTACCGCACTGAGCTCATCGACTTTGACGTCGCGCACATCCCTTTGCCGTACAATGCCATCCTCGGGTATCTAGCCCTGGCCAAGTTCATGGCGGTGACCAATCATGGCTACAATGTCCTCAAGATGCCGGGAAGCGGCGGAATCATCGCGGTCCCATGTGAAGAAAGAGACGCGGTGTGCTCCCTCGAGCGTGCCTTTCAAGCTGCAGCAATCGACGACCCCGACAGCAAGGGCGAGTGCCCTCCTAAGGCCACCCCCAAGAACAAGAAGCAGCTCCACCATGCAGGACCTTAGGAGGGTGGCGTCGCGACTGGAACCTCGTCAGGATCAGCGCCCGCGCCAGGGGCGCCTCCCTCCATCGCATAGGAAGGCGCGCCCGGCGCCCTTCTCGGGCAAGGCTCGGGAGCTCTCTTCTAGAGGGCCTCAGACCTTGCCAACATCACGAGGGAGGCACTTGGGCACCACTTGGAGGCGTGCTTCACGGCACATTTCCCTCAGGAGGACACAGGGCGAGGAGCGCCCACCGCTCAGGAGTTCATCACCAAGACCACTCAGGAGCTGCAAGACGCAAGGGCCATGCGCGGCGACCACCGCTCACGAGGCGCAGCTCCCCATCCAGGCGAGGATGCCATGCTGCGCGTCTACATCAACGTCCCAGGGCTCAACAGGGCCGCATCTCAGGAGCTCTTCTGGCCTTCGCGCGTGGGCCGCTGCGAGGGTCCACCGCACAGCTACGTTCGCATGCCTTTTGGCCTGCCGAGCATGACGTTCGTTTACCAGCGCAACTTGCGGCGCACCCTGGCAACTCAGGAGGCCAGGCACCGCGCCGTCATGACAGAGATGGAGGCGGTCCTCAAGGAACCGCCTGGACCCCCAGAGCCTCCCGAGGCTCAGGACCCCAGTGGCTCATGAGGAGCGACCGCTTCGCCGCGTACCTTCAGCTGCCCAACACCCCTTCATCAATGTAACTGTGACATTTTCCAAGTTTATTTAGCTGGGGCGCCTCGGGCTGCATCATTCCCAGGCCACGTGGGTCCGTCCCTGTGGCATGTATCCCTTTTTCTTCATGTCCTTAGCTTACCTTGCTGGGGGCGCCCCTCGGGCTGGATCATCCCCAAGCCGTTCGGGCCTGACCCAGTGGCCTGTATCTTCCCTGCTTTTACTTGAGCCAGTATGCTTTCCATGCTTAATCTACCTATGATTATTACCTTCTCGATCGTCACCCACCAGAGGGGCTACGCATGCCGGCACGACGCTGGTGCACGGGTCCGTCCCTGCCACGTCAACAAATCTGAGCGGTCGAGCTCTGGCTCGTGGCACGCCCCGCGCACGTCACCTCACCAGGCCCTCAGAGCCTTAATTTCCTCGCGGAGCAACCAGTGGCAGGCTGGCAACCATAATAGCAAGCTGTGTTTCTCCTTGTGCTGACTCGCAGGAATCTCATGAGAATGACAGTAGGCGGCACCACGAGCTCCCTCTTCTCCCATGCGACCCGCTTGCGCGTTAAAAGGGGGGCTCCTGAGCATCGCGGCTCAGGAGCTCCTACTGGCTCTCCAGCCCTCACCCCCCTGGCCTTGACCACAACACGCAACCTGGCATACCAGCGGTGGCTGAGCTTGCTCGAGGGCCGGGACCTGAGGACGTAGAGCACAAAGGAGAGCATGGAGAAGAGGGGGAGGCTCGTATGGGCCTGGCCTGGCTACGCATTAACACGATGCATCACAAGGAATTGACTCCAAACCGCCAAGATAAGTCTCGCGCTCAGATTGGCCAATCGTTGGAGCCTAAGGGTCACACTCGCCGCAGCCCTGTTGCGGCAACGTCGCCTCCCTTTCTTACCTTACTGCAGCTACTTGAGCGCTAAAGGGGACCTCCTGAGCATTGCGCCTCAGGGGCTCTTACTGGACCTCGGGCCGCTCACCTCCTAGCCTTGACCATGGCACGACACAGCATACCGGCAAGCTGCCTTTGCTGAGGGGGGGACCTGTCAGCGTAGAGCGACGAGCCGTCGTGAGGTTGGAAAGGGGAGACCAAGCCTAAACAGGACATGCGCCCGCAATTCTTCATAAAAAGGATAGTATCAACAAAAGTCATTACATATCCTTTACACGCCCCCACAGGGTACTTCTTGATTCCTCGCAGGGAACGAAATACGAGAACCAAGGAGGATCCTATCTACACGCCCCCGCGGCTGACGCCATCATCAACGATGCACTACTAGGGAAAACGTTATACATAGAACTTTAGCAGTAGCTCTTGTTAAAAAAGCATGCTACTGCTAGACAACAGTAGCGCGTGCAAAATAAGCGCGCTGCAGATGGACATATATCAGTAGCGCGTCTCACCAAAAACTCGCTACTACTAAAATTCCAATCACTTAGCCGATGGGCTACACATAGTAGTAGCGATCATCCAAAAACCGTGCTACCGCTAATATACTTATAGCAGCTCGTTTATGCTTAAAGCACTACTGCTAACAAAAATAAAATAAAATGAAAAACGAATAGAAAAGTAAATGAAAATGAAATAAATAGAAAAGGAGAAAGGAAAAATATAAAATGTAAATAAAAATAAATGAAAAAGGGAAAAAATGATGAAGACATAGCAGTAGCGCGTTCGCTGAAACGCGCTATAGCTAACTTAGCTATAGCACATTTTCTGTAACGCGCTACCGTTATTTTTGATTTAACCAAAAATGGTTTCCCCCCGACCACCACTTCTCCCCCAAATTGATCCCTCGCCCCACTTCGCCGCCGTCTCCCCCACTTCGCCGTCGCCCCCACTTCGCCGCCATCTCCTGCCGGCATCGACGCCGCGCTCATCCTCACCGCCGCCGCCTCTCGGGCCGCCCTCGACCTCACGCCGCCTCCCTCGACCTCACCGCCACCGCCCTCGACCTCACCGCCCGAGCTAGCCAGGACCGCCGCGTCCCGATCCCGAGCCCGCCCTCGCTGCCCCTACTTCCGTCCCCGAGCACCTCCCCGCCACCGTCTCTCCCCTCTCTGTAAGCCCCCCACCCATCCTTTTTAGTTAATAGATGATAATGTTAAGTAGTAGATAATGTTGATGTTTTTAGTTAGGGTAATAATAGATGTTAAGTAGTAGATAATCATGAAGTTAATTAGTTCAGTAGGGTTTAGTTTTTGAATTGAGTTTGTTTAACTAGATGTTAATTAGGGCAGTATAGTTTAGTTTAGAGTAAAGTTTAGTTCAGTAGTTAACTAAATATAATCTATATTTTGAATTGAGTTTGAGAGAGCATGAGATTTGTGTAGATTTTCTTGTAATGTCAAACGCTAGGACATGCAAATTTGAAGTGGTCAGGATATATGCAAATTCCTCAATTGTGTTTGCACATGTTTCGATTGTGCCCAAGTGGCATATTGTTGTTTCCAGGGAATGAAGCCGAGTGGCATATGTTTTGCCGGAATGTTGATTCATTTCCGTTCCGGCAAATTTCAGGTTCTCAATTTGTCCACTTTTTTAGCAAAGGTCATGCCGAAATTTTCCGTGAATTTCGGCATGACTTGTGCTACAAACTAGGACATATCGAGTGCCCGGGATTTGCCGCACCGGGAAGGAGTCAACGTTCCTGCAAAACAATAGGCCTTTTTTATGTCATTATTAATTTTATTAGGTCTGGAATTAATTGACTAGATTTAATCATAGGAAACATGGCTAGCAACGATGAAGGACAGGGTTCTGGTGATTGCGGCGACATCTACCGGGCAGCAGACGAATTTTTGAGCCTTGCCGACGATCAACCGATGTTGTTGTTGGGCCCACCGGTGGCATCGGGGACTGAGACCGACACGCAGACCGGTGCTGAGACTGAGACCGACACTGAGACCGGCATCGAGACCGGCGCTCAGACTGAGACTGGCGCTGAGACTGAGACCGGCATCGAGACCGGCGCTCAGACTGAGACCGGCGTCGAGACTAGCGGAGCTGGTGTAGAACCAAAAGCAAAGAGGCAACGACTTCCTAACAAGCTCAGGACTACTAGACTGGTGGTCACGGAGGTGGACGACAACAATCTTGAGCCACCATCAACGATGAGAAACTACAGAAGATAGATAATATATGAGGCCCTCCCTCCTAAAGAAGTTTCACCAAATATTCTTGTTCCCAGGCCGGAATGAAAAGGATTATAAAGATCCATATAAGGACCCGACAATGAAGAAGATAAACAAACACGCCATGACCAAGTTTAGCGACACGTTGGCTGCCTAGAAAACAAGGGTGAAAGCAAGGATCATCGACAAGAAGGAACCCCACTCCGAGATTGTAAAGGATAATCCGACAATCACGGAAGAGCAGTTTCAAATATTCAAGGCGGCTTGCGAGGCCGAAGCTGCCAAAAAAAGTCAAAGTACATGAAGGGGCTTCAAGAGAGGAACATTGGGAGCCACCACCTCGGAAGCCGTGGTTACGACGGGAAGAGGTCCGAATGGGCCAAGGAGGACGCAGAAGCCGCGAGTCTGGGCATCCTAGACCCCTTGGCGGAGTTCACCGTCCCGCAGGAGCGTGATGTCCTCAGGGCCCGGCACCGTTGGGACCTAGTGAAGAAGGTTTTTGAGATGAACGCGGTCACGAGGAGTTCATGAGACTGCTGGTAATTTTAGTTTCTGAACAATTCGACCGCACATTAGTCATATTTGTAAACGATCCTTGTGCCTTTTGCAGAGAGAGCAACATAGGATTGTAGCCGAAAGCGACTCTCCGTCTAAGGCGTTGGCGAGGCCCAAGTGGGACACTCCATTCAACCGGGCGTTGAACATATTGAAACAACTCCCGGTGGAGACTTGACCGTCGTATGGACGCGTGCATGGTGTCGGAGACGGCGCCACGTGGAAGAGGTACTACGGTGAGACCACAAAGGAGAGAAAAGGAAAGATGGAGGTTAACTGAAGAAAACATCGACAAGAAGGTTGAGATTGCAGTTGAGAAGAAATCATCTCAGACAGTCGCAACAGCGGTAGCTGCCGCAAAACAGGTGGTTGTAGATATGTCTACTTCCTTGGTTCCGGCCGTTTTCAATTGGACCAGGCAAAATCCAGAAAAAAATGCAGTGGACTTTCCCCTTGCTGACTTCTTGGGGAGCAGCTCGACTAGCATTGCACCAGCACCTGCTCCCGCATCGGCTCCCACACCTGCTCCCGCACCGGCTCTGGCACCGGACGTGCTCGGCGGTGCTTAATCTCTGGCTGAGCTCGACGCCCTCACGGTATCTGTCACACCGGCCCCCTTCAATAAATGTATAATCTCCCGTTTTCGTTGCCTTTCGGATGTCTCACGTCGCAGACTTTTCTTTGCAGGCCGACGAAACGCCGTCCACCATATTGTACACCATCGGCGACCAAAAGGTGGATGTGGGGAAGGCGATGATAATGAAGCCGAAGGAACCATTGTTCCACAGCCGGTCGATCCCCCGAACGTCTTCAAGGTTTCTGTGGCCAGTGTCAAACCGGGCCACGAGAATTTGCCTCCTCTGGTACTAGTGGGGGATGATGACGAGACCCCGCAGCGGCTTGGTGATTGTTGCAATGGGTGGGTCCTATTGTGGCCAAAGAGTCTGCTTGCCCGGAGGCGGCCGAGCACACCCACGAGCACGCAGCCTCAGCAAGGTATGAACATCAATACCCCACCTACCAATTAGCGTCGGGTGTCGGGTTGCATGATAGCGGACAGGGTAAGGAAGAGGCTCCATTAGTCACTGATGATGTCGCCATGGATGAGGATGACGATGGCACTCAACAGTATGTCTATACTGGCGCCTACTTAGGGTTTGAGCGTCATGAGTCGGTGCCTGAATTGCCGTCTCCAGAGGCTGAACGTATTATGGACGACCTTCCGGTAGTAAAGAAGTCTAGGAAGAGATCGAGGAAAGGCAAAAAAGCTGATTCTAAGCCGCCTCAGCAGCCTCGGGTTCAAGACCGTATAGATATCCTCGGTGCGGATAAATGGCATATCCCCGGTCAACCAATCCTACCTACAGCAGCGCTAGGGGCCAGATTCAGCGATCTAAGGAGACTTCATGACGATGTGCTGCGGATAGAGAAAGGCCTCATCGCCTCGAAGATCCGGGATACCCACTCTACGTGGTTAACGCTCATGACAATTGTCGTACGTCGACTTCTTCCCCGCGGATAAGTTCTTCCTTCGATTCGATTACATATTCGACATGTTTCACGTGAACAAGCTGGATTTTACGTTTGTCTGCCTTTATGCCTTGCACATGAACTACATCATCGGGGTTGAGCAGATACCTCATATCTGTGTCGCTGACCCGTACTTCATGCACGAGGGCTTCTTAGGAGTCTGCGCAAAGCACTGTGAATACGCGAGGGAATACATTGTCAATTTCATGCTCGCCAATAAGGACAAGGAGGCGATTCTCGTGCCTTATCATCCCATGTAAGTCATCCGCACGGATATCCTTCCTTCGATTTCAATCATTCATTTGCAAGGTGGAGGCTAATTAATTTGAGGTGTACTTATTTTGCGCAGCGGCGGGCGCGTCGTCCTCATCATCCTCTACCCCCGATACTCCCACGCTCTTTACTTGGACTCATCGAAGAACATTAACAAAAAGGATTACACCCACATCAAGGATGTTCTCGACAGTGCTATGTTTACTACGAAGCACGGGGTGGAGAGGTCAAGGACAAGAAGAGAAGGTGCAGCAGGCTCGCCTTCGGCCATAGGACCGACTGCTGCTGCATCCATCAACCGAGTGATTCTCTTAATGATGGATTCTATGTCCTACAACACATGCTGGAGTACAGACGGGTTCACCAGAACCTTCGCATGTCACCTACATCCGGTGATGCCCATATTCTACAATGGGCAAAGAACATAGGATATATCGAGGATCATCGACTTCGAGGTGAGTTCTATCACATCCAGCGCGAACTTGCCCAAATCATCATGAAGGAGGTCGTCGGAAAAACAGGGATGTTCTATGAAGAAGGACAAATGTCGCGGGAAGACGTTCGAACATGGGTAGCCTCTCAGCGTCTCGACCTGAAGCCTTTCACTAGGCTCGGGGACTATCTCCCTGACTTGGATGGATGGCACAACATGTTGGAGTGATTGTCGATATATGACAATGTGTCCGTTTAGTCCATACTTTTTGTATGATGAAACTTTGAGTTATGCACGACGAAACTTTATTTGTGATGTAATTAAACCGTCCTCCTCGACTAGCAACGATCACTCTAGTTAGGGCATTTTGGGTACGATCAACTTTGTTATTTATGTTTATGATATGTTGCTTCTATTTTTGCCAAGTCTGTCTCTTTCTGTTGCTCAACTATGTATGTTGCATATCATCGACTCATGTGACGATGCAGGTGCATAGATCATCGATGGTGAAGAAGTGCTACGCCAGGAGTATATATATGACGAGTGGCGGAGTGTCGTGCCCAGTGTACCAGTTTCCGGTTTCCGAGCGACAGGCAGAAGTTAGTTTAGGTTCATGCTAATGCGAGAGAGGGATACGAACTCATGCACTACATAGTTCCTCTCTCATTCAAAGTGATAGCTCTTCTTGCGTATATCATTGCTTAGATGGATGACGATGTAGTTGCAAGTAATCGAGACTTGTATCGCTATTTTCGAGATGATGTCGAGAGACCACTTTGTGTTGGATGATGATTATGATGATGACATGATTTGATGAGACTAGTTGTATGTATATACTATGACTACATTTGTATGTGTATGAGATGCTAAAGATTATTGTATAAAGCCTATTCAAATACAAAACAAATATGCAGAAAAAACTAATAAAACTAGTAGTAGCGAGGGGAACAAAGTTAACAGTAGTGCTGCCTTACCGGTAGCGCTTCCCTGTAAAAAGCGCTGCAGATATTATCAGCAGCACTCTTCCTTAAAGCGCGCTACTGCTATTCATGTATAGCAGTAGCGTGACTATTACGCGCCATCGCTACACGTTAGTCAGAAGCGCCTTATCGCAGCGCCGACGTCCCGCCATCGATAGGCAAAATACCCGCCATCGCTAGTGTTTTCCCTAGTAGTGGTGGGCTGCGGGAGGCCGGTGCCAACCCCATCCAGATCAGTGACGGCGGCGGCCGGACGCTACAGCCTTGCTCCGGGCGCGACGAGAGCTCGGGGGCACATAGCTGTCGTCGCTCGTCTCCGGGGTCTCATAGAGCTCAGGAGAACCGCTGGACTCCCAAGAGTCTCTACTGCTAGAGTGGCTGCGAGCGGAGCACGCATCGTCCTGGCGCTCCCCTCCGGGGCAACACTCTAGGCGGCGGCCCTCCGCATCGAAGACCTTGAAGAACAGCATGGAGGCGCCGTCATATTCAAAGTGGATCGCGAGGGCGCCCTCAGCATGGCAGACCCGCGCAACCTCACCCCAGCCGCGGGTCATGAAGATCTTGCCGGAGGAGACCACCTCAACCTCTGTTCCGGTCGCCGCGGTGTCGTAGTCAGCATGCTGCAACCAGAGCTCGAGGGGTCCCCTGGCAGCATCACGTCGGAGAAGAACCGCGGGAAGCGGATCCATGAGCGCGGAAGCATCAGCGCCCATACCACGAGCTCGCGCGAGGAATCCGTGGCGTGGATTCCAGGGGCGACGGCGCGTGTCGCCATCGCACGGCGACCGCGGACGCGGTGCGGGCGGTGCCGCTTGTCGCTCCTTTCTCCTGAGCCCTCAGCTTGGGCGTACAATGGTAGCGGGTACCCCGGAGGAGGCCGCTCGCACCAAGGCCTCATCACCATCGGCATCGCCGCCGCGTCACGGAGGTGAACCAACCTCTTCTTCGGCGGAAGCGGCACCGACACGTCGAGGGGAGTCTTTCCCTTCTCCGCAACAGAAAACCTTCGGATGGGCGCCATTGCTACTTGCAGAGGGTCAAGGAGGAAGAAGCAAACATGATGGGGAGAAATGGGCGACGGGGGCTCCGCCCCCTTCCTCATTTATAGCAGGAGAAGGCCAACCAGCGCCCGCAGGATCATAGGTAATGATGGTTTTCCTTGCATGTTGCAGGGACTTGTCAAGTCGAGCAGTTGCTGAGGCAGCATGGGGAAGAGGAGACGCCCACGTCCAATCAACCGCCACGCGTCGACCATGGCCACAGGCTTTTGGGGCCCGTGGTTCTCCGCACTTGACCTTTGGCTTTGCCTCGAAGCCAAGCCCGAGCGCGCCTTGGGCCCGGGGGCTACTGTTGGCGTTCTGGGAACGGGGATCCCCAGACTTGCCTGCCTGCGGCCCACGGCGTGTGATGACCCACAAGTATAGGGGATCTATCGTAGTCCTTTCATAAGTAAGAGTGTCGAACCCAACGAGGAGCAGAAGGAAATGATAAGCGGTTTTCAGCAAGGTATTCTCTCGCAAGCATCAAATAAGTGGTAACAGATAGTTTTGTGATAGGATAATTTGTAACGAGCAACAAGTACCAAAAGTAAATGAAGTGCAGCAAGGTGGCCCAATCCTTTTTGTAGCAAAGGACAAGCCTGGACAAACTCTTATATAAATAAAAGCGCTGCCGAGGACACATGGGAATTATCATCAAGCTAGTTTTCATCACGTTCATATGATTCGCGTTCGATACTTTGATAATTTGATATGTGGGTGGACCGGTGCTTGGGTTCTGTTCTTACTTGAACAAGCATCCCACTTATGATTAACCTCTATTGCAAGCATCCGCAACTACAACAAAAGTATTAAGGTAAACCTAACCATAGCATGAAACATATGGATCCAAATCTACCCCTTACGAAGCAACGCATAAATTTAAGCTTCTGTCCTCTAGCAACCCATCATCTACTTATTACTTCCCAATGCCTTCCTCTAGGCCCAAATAATGGTGAAGTGTTATGTAGTCGACGTTCACATAACACCACTAGAGGATAGACAACATACATCTCATCAAAATATCGGACGAATACCAAATTCACATGACTACTAATAGCAAGACTTCTCCCATGTCCTCAGGAACAAACGTAACTACTCACAAAGCATATTCATGTTCATAATCAGAGGGGTATTAATATGCATATAGGATCTGAACATATGATCTTCCACCAAATAAACCAACTAGCATCAACTACAAGGAGTAATCAACACTACTAGCAACCTACTAGTACCAATCCCGGACTTGGAGATAAGAATTGGATACAAGAGATGAACTAGGGTTTTGAGAGGAGATGGTGCTGGTGAAGATGTTGATGGATATTGCCCTCTCCCGATGAGAGGAGCATTGGTGATGACGATGGCGATGATTTCCCCCTCTCGGAGGGAAGTGTCCCCTAGCAATGCCTCTGCTTGAGCCCTAGATTGGTTCCGCCAAGGTTCCGCCTCGTGGCGCTGAGTCTCGTCCCAAAGGTTGCTTATGATTTTTTCCTTGACGAAAGACCTCATATAGCAGAAGATGGCCACCGGAGAGCCAACAGGGGGCCCACGAGGCAGGGGGCGCGCCCTGGGGGGTAGGGCATGCCCCCCACCCTCGTGGCCAGGTGGGTCCCCCTCGGGCGTACTTCTTCCGCTTAATATTTTTTATTATTTCTGAAAATAAATTTCATGGAGTTTCAGGACTTTTGGAGTTGTGCAAAATAGGTCTCTTATATTTGCTCCTTTTCCAGCCCAGAATTCCAACTGCCGGCATTCTCCCTCCTTATGTAAACCTTGTAAAATAAGATAGAATAGGCATAAGTATTGTGACATAACGTGCAGTAACAGCCCATAATGCAATAAATATCGATATAAAAGCATGATGCAAAATTGACGTATCAACTCCCCCAAGCTTAGACCTCGCTTGTCCTCAAGCGGAAGCCGATAACGATAAATATGCCCACATGTTTATAGGTAGAGGTGTCGATAAAAATAAAATGCAGGCATGAAGGCATCATGATTATTCTCACAACAGCAACATATATGGATACTGTCATATGATTTCTTATGCTCAAGTAATAATCTATTCACAATGCAAAAGTACGAATCAGAAACTTTATTGAGAACTAACAAACTATAATCTCAGTCATTGAGGCAATCGCAATTTATCATAACATCAGAAAGAGTCTATGTCAGAGCTTTCTAGCAAGTCCACACACTCAACTATCATTTAGTCTTCCATAATTGCTAACACTCACGCAATACTTGTGGTTACGGAGTCTTAATCGGACACTGTGAAAGATAGGGGCTTATAGTTTCGCCTCCCAACCTTTTACCTCAAGGGTAATGTCAACAATAATAACTCATGCTGACTTACATCCAATTAGATATATCTATCAGGATCTCTCCAACATACTGTGCTTGCCAAAGGATAAAATAAAAAAGAAAGGTGAAAATCATCATGACTCTTGCATAAGGTAGAAGATAATAGTAACAGATAGGCCCTTCGCAGAGGGAAGCAGAGGTTGCCATGCGCTTTTATGGTTTGATGCACAAATGCTTAATGCGAAAGAACGTCACTTTATATTGCCCCTTGTGATATGAACATTTATTATGCAGCCCGTCGCTTTTATTTCTTCCACATCACAAGATCATATAAAGCTTATTTCCTCCACACCAATCAATCATACATATTTAAAGAGCAATTTTTATTGCTCGCACCGATGACAACTTACTTGAAGGATCTTACTCAATCCATAGGTAGATATGGTGGACTCTCATGGCAAAACTGGTTTAAAGGTTTTTGGAAGCACAAGTAGTATCTCTACTTGGTGCTAAGAATTTGGCTAGCATGAGGGGGAAAGGCAAGCTCAACATGTTGGATGATCCATGACAACATATTTTATCTCAGATATAAGAAAACATAACCCATTACGTTGTCTTCCTTGTCCAACATCAACTCTTTAGCATGTCATATTTTAATGAGTGCTCCCAATCATAAAAGATGTCCATGATAGTATATTTATATGTGAAACCTCTCTTTCTTTATTACTTCCTATTAATTGCAACGATGACCAAAGCTATGTTTGCCAACTCCCAACAACTTTTAATCATCATAATGTTTCTATGTGAAGTCATTACTCTCAATAAGATCAATATGAACTCTTTATTTCTTTTTATTCTTTTCTCTTTTGTTTTATTCACTCAAGATCATGGCAAAATAATCAACCCCTTGACTCAACACTAATCTTTATTATATAGCTCACGGACTCGATTACATAGAGAGATCATAAAGCAAAACTCACAACTAGATCATGCCATAAAATTTATTCTACTAGATCAAGATACTACTAATAGGATCGAACTAAGAAAAACGGTAAAGATAGGAGTGTGTTGGTGATACGATACCGGGGCACCTCCCCCTAGCTTGGCAGTTGCCAAGGGGAGTGCCCATACCCATGTGATTATGTCTCCTTCTTCGGAGGTGATGGTGCGATATTCTTGGCGATGATGCCCCTCAGGATACGATTCTCCTCCTCAAGCTTATTGACTTGTTGCTTGAGGTCCATTACTTCCTTACGAAGCTTTCCTGTAATGGCTAAAGCTCCTTGCACCCAAGGGTGTTGCATAACTGTGGGAGAACAAGCGACACTCTTCTTCATATTTTCATAAGAAAGAAATCTAACATTGGAAGGAATAACCGAGTTTGGGATGGCTGAGCTTTGTAGTTCTCCCATCGTGAACCCAGCTCGGAAGCGAGAAGTGACTTCTTGATCCTCCATGGCATCTATCCTCATCAAATCAGCCTACATCTCTTCCTCCGTTGCTGGCCCAAAGTGGTCAGCATCGCTGCTCGTCCTTGGTTCCTATGCCGGATGAGACACCCGGCTCTCCCCGACTGACTCTTGAGAAGACATCTTGCTCTAATCTGCAGCAGCAACAACTCGAAACAAGAACAGAGAATATTTGCGTGATACAGGAGTCAAAACCTTCGGGAGATTATATAATGAATTTTTACCAACCAAAATACGTATTGTGCAAGAAAACGGAGTCCGGAGAGCGCACGAGGTGCCCACGAGGTAGGGGGGCGCGCCCAGGGGGTAGGGCGCGCCCTCCATCCTCGTGGGGCCCTCGTGTCCTTCCCGGACTGCTTCTTATTTTTCTATTTTTCTAAATATTCTGAAACAGAGAAATATTGCCTTAAAAACTGTTTTGGAGTCGGTTTACTTACCGTACCACATACCTATTCCTTTTCGGAGTCTGAAACATTCCGTAAAGTGTCCCTTATGTATTCCTCCGGGGTTACGGTTTCTATAACATTGGTTTGAACATTTATGGGATTACCTGAGATATAATGTTTGATTCTTTGACCGTTCACCACCTTCGGATTTGTGCCTTCGAAGTTGTTGATTTTTATGGCACCGGAACGATAGACCTCCTCGATAACGTAAGGGCCTTCCCATTTAGAGAGAAGTTTTCCTGCAAAAAATCTTAAACGAGAGTTGTATAGCAATACATAATCACCTACATTAAACTCACGCTTTTGTATCCTTTTGTCATGCCATCTTTTAACCTTTTCTTTAAACAACATGGCATTTACATAAGCTTGGGTTCTCCATTCATCAAGTGAGCTAATATCAAATAACCTCTTCTCACAGGCAAGTTTGAAATCATAGTTGAGCTCTTTAATAGCCCAATAAGCCTTATGTTCTAGTTCGAGAGGTAAGTGACATGCTTTTCCATAAACCATTTTATATGGAGACATACCCATAGGATTTTCATATGCAGTTCCATAGGCCCATAATGCATCATCAAGTTTCTTGGACCAATTCTTTCTAAACCTATTGACAGTCTTTTGCAAAATTAAATTGAGCTCTCTATTACTCAATTCTACTTGACCACTAGACTGTGGGTGATAAGGAGATGCAATTCTATGACTAACATCATACTTAGCAAGCATTTTACGAAAAGCGCCATGAATAAAATGTGAACCACCATCAGTCATTAAACACCTAGGGACTCCAAACCTCCGAAAAATGACTTCCTTAAGCATCTTAATAGAGGTGTTATGATCAGCACTACTAGTTGGAATAGCTTCTACCCACTTAGTAACGTAATCAACAGCAACTAAAATATGTGTGTAACCATTAGAGGCAGGAAAAGGTCCCATATAATCAAAGCCCCAAACATCAAATGGTTCAATAACAAGTGAATAATTCATAGGCATTTCTTGACGTCTACTAATATTACCAATTCTTTGACATTCATCACAAGACAAGACAAACTTACGGGCATCCTTGAAGAGAGTTGGCCAATAGAAACCGGATTGCAATACCTTATGTGCAGTTCTATCTCCAGCGTGGTGTCCTCCATAAGCTTCAGAGTGACACTTGCGTAGGATCTGTTCCTGTTCATGCTGAGGTACACAACGTCTAATAACACCATCTACTCCTTCTTTATAAAGATGTGGGTCACCCCAAAGTAATGTCTCAAATCATAGAAGAACTTTTTCTTTTGTTGGTATGTGAAACTAGGTGGTATAAATTTAGCAACGATATAATTAGCATAATCAGCATACCATGGAGTACTATGAGAGGCATTTATGACATTTAATTGCTCATCAGGAAAGCTATCATCAATAGGTAGTGGGTCATCAAGAACATTTTCTAACCTAGACAAGTTGTCTGCAACGGGGTTATCAGCTCCTTTTCTATCAACAATACGCAAATCAAATTCTTGCAGCAAGAGACCCCATCTAATAAGTCTAGGTTTAGCATCTTTATTTTCCATAAGATATTTAATAGCAGCAATATCAGTGTGAATAGTTACTTAGAATCAACAATATACGGTCTGAACTTATCACAAGCAAATACAACTGCTAAGAATTCTTTTTCAGTAGTAGCATAATTTCTCTGAGCATTGTCTAGAGTTTTACTAGCATATTGAATAACATTTAATTTCTTATCCACTCTTTGCCCTAGAACAGCACCTACAACATAATCACTAGCATCACACATAATTTCAAAAGGTAAATTCCAATCAGGTGGCTGAACAATAGTTGCAGAGATCAATGCTTTCTTAAGTATTTCAAATGCTTTTACACAATCATCATCAAAGACAAATGGTATATCTTTTTGTAATAAATTGGTCAGAGGCCGAGAAATTTTTGAGAAGTCCTTGATGAACCTCCTATAAAAACCGGCACAACCAAGGAAACTTCTTATACCTTTGATGTCCTTGGGACATGGCATCTTTTCAATAGCGTCAACCTTGGCTTTATCAACTTCAATACCTCTTTCAGAAACTTTATGCCCCAAGACAATACCTTAATTAACCATAAAGTGGCACTTTTCCCAATTCAAGACAAGGTTAGTTTCTTCACATCTCTACAAAATCGATCAAGGTTGCTCAAGCAATCATCAAAAGAGGATCCATAGACGGAAAAGTCGTCCATGAAAACCTCAAAAATCTTTTCACAACAGTCAGAGAATATAGCCATCATGCATCTTTGAAAGGTAGCAGGTGCATTACATAAACCAAAAGGCATACGTCTATAGGCAAAAGTACCAAAAGGGCAAGTAAAAGTAGTCTTTGATTGATCATTGGCGGACACAGGTATTTGAGAGAAACCAGAATAACCATCTAGAAAGCAAAAGTGTGTATGTTTGCATAATCTTTCTAGCATTTGATCGATAAAAGGTAAGGGGTAATGATCCTTTTTAGTAGCCTTATTTAATTTGCGGAAATCAATTACCATCCTATAACCTGTAATAATTCTTTGCGGAATCAATTCATCTTTATCATTAGGAATGACGGTAATACCTCCCTTCTTACGGACACAATGGACATGACTTACCCATTGACTATCAGCCACAGGATAAATTATACCTGCCTCCAGAAGCTTTAGTATTTCTTTTCTTACCACTTCTTTCATCTTAGGATTCAACCTTCGTTGATGATCACGGACTGGTTTGGCATCTTCTTCCAAATTTATTTTATGTTGACAAAGAGTGGGACTAATTCCCTTAAGATCATCAAGAGTATATCCAATAGCAGGACGGTGCTTCTTCAGAGTTTTCAATAATCTCTCTTCTTCATGCTCTGAAAGGTTAGCACTAATAATAACAGGATATATCTTCTTTTCATCAAGATAAGCATATTTAAGAGTATCTGGCAACGGTTTAAGCTCAAACACGGGATCACCCTTGGGTGGAGGGGGATCCCCTAGAATTTCAACAGGCAAATTGTGTTTCAGAATAGTTTCCTGTTTAACGAATACTTTATCTATCTCCCTTCTTTCATTCATAAACATATCATTTTCATGGTCTAGCAAATATTGTTCTAAAGGATCACTAGGAGGTACAGCAATAGAAGCAAGACCAATAATTTCATCCTTACTAGGTAATTCCTCTTCACGGTGTTGTCTACTAAATTTAGAGAAATTAAACTCATGAGACATATCACCCAAGCCAATAGTAACAACATTCTTTTCGCAGTCTGTTGGGGATATAACTACTGAGTGTAAACCGCCCTGAAGGGGCCGGGTTACCCTCATCCATGATCAGGGCCCACGGAGGAGGCCCAAAGCCCAGAGGCGGATTAGGATCCATTCATGTAAACCTCCTTAGTCTTGTAACTTGAGTTGTAAGATAAGAGAGAAGAGACCGAGCCGAGACTTGTATGAGCCGGATCGGGACTCAGAGACCGGCAAGGCCAACCCGTGTATATAATGGGACGACCCGGCGGCGAAGTTAAGGAGAGAGAATTCGAGGTCGAGGCGGTTATTGCTCCCTAGGCGCCAAATCACATCAATCCCATCACAACTAGACGTGAGGCTTTTACCTTCATCGAAGGGGCCGAACTAGTATAACTCCCGTGTCTTTGTGTCCGCTTAACCCCTCTAGGTTAACCCGCACGATGGCCCCGCGACTAAGTCCTTTCATGAGGACATCTGCCGTGATTTATTCCACGACAGCTTGGCGCCACCGTGGGGCTATCGCATCGATGGTTTGATGATCTTAGAGGGCAAGTTCGGCGACTCGAAGGCTATGTTGTGGGCCGAATGACTAAGAGTCGTCGCGGCAAGCTCTACATCGACGATGCAGACTGGGGCCCCGAGGCCGGCTCGGTCGAGTACGGATACCGGGTCCCCTTCGGCGGCATACACGTGTTCATCGGCAAGATCGGCGAGCCAGGGCTGGCCGGACATCCGCACCGACCTCGCCGAGACGGGCTCAGCGGGCGAAGAAGAGTCCTGCCTCAGCTAAACCGGCGGTCAGGCGTGCTTTCATGGGAGTCGTCCACGGAGACTACGAGGACGGATCAGCATCTAGCGGCGAAACCGTTGTTTACTCTGGCGACGAGTCGTCAGCCGGAGAAACTGAGTCTCTGTACCAGCTGCAAGATGGCCAGGTCGGGGGCTGTTCCGACGGTGAGAGTATTCCGACCTTTGATCTACCCAACCGGGTTGGAATCTTCATGGCACGCATAGCGGGCGCTTCACTCTTCGACCGTGGCGCCCCTGGACGCCGGTTCAACAACAGTGATGGCAGCCGGGGAAGGAGGCCCTGTGCGCCCGCCGGCTCAAGTTTTATCAGAGCTTTTCGACGCATTGGCTGTGCTCATGGCAGAGGCTAATCCGCTGGATCAGGACCTGCACAATGCAGAGATTGCAAAGGTGAGGGAACAGATCACTAAAGCTAAAGCGGACTTGGCAGCCGCGGACGTGAGGATGGCGGCGGAACGGGCCGCTTTGGATGCGCAGCTTATAGGCTCATGCCGATCGTGAGCGCCGCATGAAGTCATGAAAAGGAAGTACATATCCCGCTTACCTTCGGTTTTGAGGGAAGAGAGCTTTTCAATACCCAGGCAGGGACCAAGAATCCGCCGCCGGTGGTAAACCGCCGGAGGCACTGGACGGCCGCGCCGTTCAGCCCGTGTGATAGATCTGCCTCACCATCGCATCGGGCGCGTGCCCTGCATCGCGTGCATACACCCCGCCACTACTCCAACCCGATGGATAACCTTGTGGCGGCTGCAGCACGGTTGGAGGCGATTCCAATTGAAGGTGATTCACCATAGGCGGTAGAGACACGCCGGGTTAAGGAGATCCTCAGGACGGCCCTGGCTCAACAGGAAGCGTATTCATACAGTCGGGATCGGATCCAATCTACCCCCCGCCCAAGCCGAAGCCACAGCCGGCGCAGCGAACCGGCCGTGTCAAGCAATGCGCAGCGTGGTCTGGCCTCGGCAAACAACCCGTCGGGTGGCTTCGAAGATGCTCAAGTGGTAGTGGACCGCGCCAGGGCACGTAGGGAGGCCGAGTTAGCAGCACAATCTGAGGATCATCAGCTCGCGCCGGTTCGTCCGACCATCTTCGAACCAGGGGTCACGTCTGGCTCTTTGGGGGTGCCTTGCCTCGTCCCCGCTTTACGCAACGTGCGTTTGCCCAAGGACTTCAAAGGACCACGCAAGGTGCCCAATTATACTGCCGATTTGGCTCCAGAAGCATGGATAGAAAGCTATGAGATGGCCATGGAGATGCTGGATGTGGGTGAAGCTGCGTGTGCGAAGTATTTCACAATGATGTTGGAAGGTACGGCCTGGACCTGGTTGAAGAACTTGCCGCCCAACTCGATCAGTTCATGGACCCAGTTGCGGACCCGGTTCATTCAAAATTTCAAAGACACCTATAAGTAGCCCATGTCTGTGGTGGATTTAGCGGCTTGTGTCCAAGCGGAGGGAGAATCCACAACCCATTGGGTGCGCCGCGTTTCGGAAGTTTTACATTCTTCAGACCGGATCAACCCTTATTCCGCGATCTTAACCTTGAAGCCAATTGCCGGTTTGAACCGTTGAAATTGAAGCTGGGTCGCATGAAGCGCTTTTGCAATGACATGGGCACTCTAATGGGCGTTGGTAAAGTATGCTGATTCGATAGTACCAAAGATCCCGAGTCCGAGGATGACGAAGTGGGGAAGGGGAAATGTAACAACAACTCCAGAGGCCAAAGCAGATCATTCGGCAGCAATGGAGGGAACAAGCGTAAAGCTTAACGGTAACATGGGCTTTGTAGCCAACACCAACGCGAGGACAAGGGTCAGCGCAAGGGTAAGCAATCAAACCGGGGCAGTCACAATCCGGATCGTCTGAATTACATATTGAATCAACCTTGTCCGAAGCATGGGACGAAGGAGGCACCGGCAAACCACCTTTGGAAGGATTGTTATATTATGCAGGAGTTCAAAAACTCTAATTCTTTCCGGTATGATCAAGGGCCCGGCGGCGGTTCAGGGTCCGCCCCGGGTTACGGTGGAGGAAATTCGCCCGTGGTTCGGTGGTAATCCGGCGGCAAGGCAATCGAGTAATCGTAACAATCGAGTAATCGTAACAATCGAGCAATCGTAACCAAGGGGTTACAATCAACAACAAAGAATATGGGTTACCAAATTAACCCAAAGCAGCTTGAACGGTGGATGCGACCACGTCTTTACCACCAGCTTGGACAGACGAGACCGAAAACTTAAGCGGGCGGTCGTTGTTGTTGAACCCGCCCGCATTACCTACGCTGGTCGAGCAACCTATCGTATGGAGCAGAGAAGACCATCCTCCCGGGTTTACAATCCGGCCGCTTAGCCCCGGTGGTGGCGCCTCGGTAGGAGGATACAAGTTTACCAAGGTGCTTATGGATGGAGGGAGCAGCATCAACATCCTGTACTACGAGACCTTCCGCGTATGGGGTTAACGGATAGGCATCTTAGGCCGCCCAAAGACAAGTGTTTCACGGCGTGGTGCACAGCAAGTCGGCATACCCGATCGGTAAGATAGCTCGAAGTGGCCTTTGGGGACTAACATGACTCCAGATCGGAAACGTTGACGTTTGAGGTAGTGAAAATCCAAAGCCCTTACCACGCCCTCTTCGGGCGGCCGCTTATGCTAAGTTTATGGCGCCCTGTTATGTTTATTTGCAGCTGAAAATGCCGGGTCACAAAGGGACGATAACGGTTCATGGGAGCCGCCGGATCGCTTTGGAGTGCGAGGAAGGTGATGCGGCTTATGCAGAGTCGGTTTGTGCCATCAAGAGCTAAAGTATTATAAAGACAATGTTGACCCGACGGATATGACCCTTTAAAGAAGCCAACTACACAAAGACAATCCGGATTTGAAGTTCAAATCGGCGGCTGAGACGAAACTTGTTGATTTTGTGCCCGGCGATTCGTCCAAGCAGCTTCACCGTCGCTGCCAACTTGGATCCTAAATAGGAAAGCGCTACCATCGAGTTCATCCGTGAGAATCGGGACATTTTTGCATGGAAGCCTTCGACATGCTAGGTGTACCGAGGGAACTCACGAGCACACTCTTAATGTTGACCCCAAGTACGACCGGTAAAGCAGTTTCTTCGCCCGGTTTAATGAGGAAAGGCGCAAGGCCATTGGAGAGGAAGTTGCTAGGCTCTTAGCGGCAGGGTTTATCGTTGAAGTCTTTCATCCGGAGTGGCTTGCTAATCCGTGTTGGTCCTTAAGAAGAATGGCACTTGGCGCATGTGTGTGGATTACACAGATCTTAACAAAGCTTGTCCAAATAGATCCTTTCGCCTCCCCGCATTGACCAGATTATTGATGCTACGGCGGGTTGTGAGCGCTTGAGCTTTTTGGATGCGTATTCGGTTATCACCAGATTAAGATGGCGGTCAAGGACCAGGAGAAGACGGCGTTTATCACCCCTTTTGGAGCCTTCGCTATGTATCTATGCCTTCGGGCTCAAGAGCGCCAAGCAACTTATCGGCGCAGACATGTAATTGCTTGCACGAACAGATCGGTCGTAACGCACGCTTATGTGGATGACATCGTGGTGAAGTCAAGGCAGAAGGAAACGTTGATTGAGGATTTAAAGGAAACTTTTGACAACTTGCGGGTGTACAAGATGATGCTCAACCCGCCAAGTGCGTCTTTGGTGTTCCGGCGAGCAAGTTATTGGGCTTTCGTGTCCAACAGGGGATCGGTTAATCCGGACAAAATTACGGCTATCACCTCCTTGGCTAAGCCAAGGTGCATCAATGATGTCCAGCTTGGCAGGTCGGATTGCTACGCTAAGCCGGTTTATCAGCCGCCTAGGCGAGAAGGCTATTCCTTTGTACCGAGATCTTTGAAGAAGACGGATCAGTTTATGCGGAGTTCAGCCGATGAAGCATTGGAGGATTTGAAGCGGCGGTTAGCCCAACCCGCCGGTTCTCGCCGCTCCCATTGACAAAGAGCCGCTGCTGTTATATGTTGCTGCTAATGCCAGGGCAGTTAGCGTGGCCATTGTGGTGGAGCGGAAGGAAGCAGGGAAGGAGTATCCGGTTCAACGGCCGGTTTATTACATCAGCGAGGTCCTCATTGAGTCTAAGCAGAGATATCCACATTGGCGTAAGCTGGTATATGGGGTCTTTATGGCAAGCCGGAAGCTAAAGCAATATTTCGAGGCACCCCATCACGGTGGTCATTCGGCTCCCTTGGGTGACATCATACAGAACCGGAGGCGATCGTCGGATTGCTAAGTGGGCTATAGAGTCAGCCGCACGGTTTAAGGTATGTGCCTCGGACGGCAACAAATCTCGTGCACTTGTGGATTTCATTAATGATTGGACGGAGTTGCAAGCGCTGAAGAAAAGCCGGATCATACCTATTGGACCATCCACTTTGATGGGTCCAGTGCAATTGGAGGGCTCGGGGCTGGAGTCGTATTAACTTCCCCGCGAGGTGACAAGTTCACACGTTCTCCGCTTAATGTTCCCTTGTACTAACAATGCAGCTGAGTATGAAGCTTTATTCCATGGTCTCCGGATGGCTAAGGAAATGAATCTCAGCCGGGTTAAATGCTTTGGTGACTCGGACTTGGTGGCCCAGCAAGTATCAGGTACTTGGGATTCCAAAGATCCACTCATGGCTGCATACCGTCGGGAGGTGGATGTTGTCGCAGAGTACTTTAAAGAATATCGTGGACCATGTGGATCGCCTAAGAACGAAGCGGTGATGCTTTAAGCCGGCTGGGCTCTCAACGTAAACCAGTCCCGCCTAACGCCTTCCTTGATGTATCGCATAATCCGCCGCTTAAGCTTCTGATGAAGTTGATTTGGCTATTCCTGATCCGGAGGCTCGGTTGGTGGCGGCCTTGCATGTCATTCCGGATTGGACGCTCCCTTATTTGGCATACATGAACCGGGCGAGTTGCCGAAGATGAGACGTTGGCCGGCAGATAGTTCGGCGGTCTAAGTCTATGACCATTGTTAATGGCGAGTTGCATCATTGGCAAAGGTGTCGTATGCTTCAGCGTTGTGTGTCCCCCGAGGAGGGTTGTGAGATATTGCGAGATCCATGAAGGGGACCGTGGTCACCACGCCGGTTCAAAGTCCTTGGTGGCCAAAGCGTTCGCCACGGTTTCTATTGGTTGACTGCCCATGCCGATGCGTAAGATCTGGTCCGACGATGTGATGGTTGCCAAAAGTTTTCCAGACGTGCTCATGTACCGCCCAAGAATTGAGGATGATTCCAATTACTTGGCCGCTTTGCGACTTGGGGTTGGATATGGTCGGACCTTTCAAAAGGTCCAAGGACAAGAAGACCCACCTGTTGGTGGCGGTCGACAAATTTACAAAGTGGGTGGAGGCAGAGCCTCGTTAGCAAGTGTGATGCGGCCACGGCGGTTCAGTTCATCAAAAGGTGATTTTCCGGTTTGGGTTTCCACACGGTATCATCACGGACAATGGCACCAATTTGTCCAAGGGAGTCATGAAGGCGTTTTGTGAACGAGAGCACATCCGCTTGACGCTTCTTCAAGGGCCCACCCGCAGTCCAATGGTCAAGCGGAACGAGCTAATCAGGAGATCTTGAAAGGTATCAAACCCCGGCTTATGGTCCCTTTAGAGAGGACGCCGAGTTGCTGGGTGGAAGAGCTTCCATCGGTGATATGGAGCATCAATACTACCCCTAACAGATCTCATCGGATACACACCGTTCTTTATGGTCTATGGAGCGAGGCGGTCCCGCCCAATGATATCCGCCACGACTCACCTCGGGTGGCAGCTTATGTTGAGGCAGATAGCGAGGCTGCACGGCAGACGCGTTGGATCGACCGGATGAAGAGCGAGATATGGCGGCTGCTCGCTCGGGCGGTTTACCCAGGATCTTCGTCGGTATCACGATCGGCGGGTTAAAACCGTAACCTTCGTGAAGGAGACTTGGTGCTTCGCTCATTCAAGACCGTAAAGATATGCACAAGCTATCCCCACCTTGGGAAGGGCCTTTTGTGGTCAGCAAGAATCTGCACAACGGGTCATACTATCTCGATTGATGTTCGAGAGCGAAAGGACTCACGCACGCCGAGGAGGAGACCAACAGCCGTGGAACATAGCTCATCTTCGGCCTTATTATACCGAGCCATCGGCTCCACTTATGTACATATTAAGACAATGTATATATTATGAATAAAGGCAATAAACCGGATCCTCGGCTAAAGCGGGTATCTGCTTCGTAAAAGTCCGGTTTGGGTACATGGAGATGTTGTCGTAGCAGCCTCCGGTTTAACCCTTGGTCTTGCTTTTCATAAGTTTTTGTCACTTGGGGCTTGGTCGTGTCCGAACCAATGCAACACCTTTTGACAAAGCGAAAGCCACCAGATCACTTGGGGACATGGTCACGTCTGAACCAACACGCCTCTTGGTCGGCCTAAGGCCATAGAATCACTTGGGGGCTTGGTCGAACCCGAACCATTGCAATGCCACTTGATCGGCATAATGCCACGATTTCGCTTGGGGACTGGCTGACTTGAACCATCGCTACACCTTATAGGAGCTTGGTCCTGTCCGACCATGGTAACGCCATCTGATCAGGCTCAATAAAGCCTCTTCTTGCAAACGGTTTTTTCATTGCCTTTGCTTCCATATGGTTTGCATACCAGTTATTTGACTTTTGTTTGCCTTCTTAATCCGGCGATTTTTTCCGGTTTGATTTTTTTTCTGTTAACATCCCATTATGGAGTAACAGGGGGCTTGTCATGACCCGACACGGTTTACACGGTAAACCGGTATTATACACACATGAGTTGTTCTCCTTTGACGGTAATGGTTTATACAACCTCCGCCCCAAGTTTGGCTAGGCCAACTGCATGCCCAACGCTGGCAGGTATTTTTTGGTATCACAAGGTTTCGATCATATGCCTCAATACTTTCTTATGTAAATATATAGGCGTCCTAAACCGGCTAGAGATGCAAGCCGTGGCGGTTTAAGAATTTGTGATTGCAGCAAAATACATTGAAGGTTTCAAATACTTCAAACCAAAGTATCAAAGACCGCCGCACAAAAGTTACAGACGGAGGGTATAAAAACATGTTCAAGAACAAAGTGCTAGCTATTCTATTACAAAGCCGTCCAAGGCCCAGTGGTTCGCATGACGTTATGGCCAGCAGCTTCTGATGCATCACCCGGCTCGACGGATTAAGCTTCTTCGCCGGGTTGACGTGAGGAAGAGGGGGTGTTTGGCGTCGGTTCAACTTCTTCTTCTTCATCACCCAAAGCCCTAAGTCGTTGGTAGACCACCAATCCGGGTTAAGGCACGAAGACAGCCTCTTCACTTATAAGCTCACCGGATCAACATCGGGGCATAAGTGTGCTTACGGATTGGAGGAACAAGGCTCGCATACTGGAATGACAAACTCCACCCGCTTGTTGTTTGCATCATAAAAGAGCGGTAAACCGCCAGTTGGCTTCACGCCAGTTGACTCGCCAATGAACGCATCTCCTTTGTTACTCGTTTGAGCGTCATTATCAAAGGCTTCACCGTTCTCTTGAGCGCTGGGAAACCCTTGGCTATATCACCGGATCAAGGTCTGCTATCCACGCCTTTGGCGCGAGTCAAAGCCAAGAGAGTGCCAGCCGGCCGCGGACCGTTTCAACTCTTCAAGCTGCGCCGAAATCATGGACAGCCGGTCCAGTGTGTCTATGATCAAGGACGGAGCTGTGTTGTCGTACGATGTGGCACATATGACTCGCTGGGCGCCGGTATACAGCTGCTCGATCAGGGTGTAAGTGGCTTTGAGCTTCTTCCGCACGTCAGAGCCCAAATGAGCAATACGCTTGCCTGCACCAGGTTCAGACAGCTCAAGTTAAACCGGCGGCAACATCAAAGCAGGTGTATTCAGTGCAAATTTTTCTTACCAAAGATGGCAGAGGTCATGGCATGAACTTGGTGCTTCAGTGTGGTAAGCTCTTCGGTCACCGGTTTAAGAGCTGATTCAGCATCTTCTGCCCGTTTTGTCAAACCGGCTTTCTCGGTGTCCCATTTGGCCCGCTCGGACGTATATCCCTCCTTTAGCTGTTCCATAGTGGCCAAGGCAGTTCTCAATTCGTCCTTGGCCTTGGTGGTCTCTGCTTGTTGGGTTTCCAAGTTGGCCCGAAGGTCCTTGAGTTGCATGGTTTGCTGGTATATATCATTCTGGTAACAAAGGGAGCACGTTAGTTGTGTTATTATAAAGTCCCAAGCTCAATACAAATATTCAACTTGGCACTTGGGGGCTAATGGCTAATTGATCACAGTTCGGTATGGGATACAGAAATTAAGTCCCGGTTTAACTATGCTAAAGTTGAACCGACCCTTGGGGGCTACTACGCAGCAAAGATACAAGACAGGCATAAATCCTTACCTCATAACGGTCCTTCATGCGATTTACTGCACCGGCTTCAAGGTCACGGCTTGTGTAGAGACGGTTCGTAGCCGGAGTGAAGTTCTTGGCGGAGAAGTTGTCATAAGCTGGATCAGTTTTCCCCTTATCTTTGCTCATAGTGGCGCACTCTCCCTTGGCGTGTTTTGCTAAAGCGACCGGTTGGCTAGGGGTGGTGTAGCCGATGCCCGTCACAATAACATCATCATTTTGGCCGGGCTGGCGGATCGGCGGTCTTCTTTGGGCTTGGTGCCTTCATGCTCGCTCGGCGGATCAATAGTTACGACCCTCTCGTGGTCGGACTCGGTGGAGCGAGATGCGAGGTTTCCACTTGGGCCTCCGGTTCAGTTTCTGGCGGATCAACAATATCGTCTCGGTACAACTCGCCAGAGCTATTCTTAGCGACTTCAGGATTTTCGCCCGTTGTTCGGGTCTTTTCCGGATCAGCATCTGCAGAGGCTCAAGAGTTTTGCTTTTTACTCAAGCGAGCCTTGGTGCTGCAGTGTTCGAATTAGAGTAAGATAAATCGACCACCGCAACTCAACCCCGAATGGGCGGGACAGAGGTATGATACTTACCCTGCAGCAACATTAAGAGGAGGCGGGTTGATGAACCGCCAGAGGAGTTGGAAGAGGCCTGATAATTCGGGTCAGACGGATTGAGAGGATACCGGAAGAAACCCTTTAAGGGATAACGTTTTTCAGGAGAACAAGTCACCTCTGGACCCGGGTTGGTGTATCTGGTAAACCGGAGGAGAGAATCTGTTGACCACTGTGCCGGGTTGTACGGCGCTCTTTAGCCTGCTGTGTCTTCAAATAAGCATAGGAATGAGATTTTTTCACTTTCCGAACGGCGCGACGAATTCTTTTAACCGGCACGAGGTCGGGGTCGGAAGAAAGAAGGATTACCTCAAAATGGTCGGCATGGCTGGCTTCAACATCATCCTGGGAATTAAATTTGTCAGTTAAGGGAATAATAAAAAGGGACAAACTATAAGAAGAAACACAAGGTGGAGAGCCGGTTTACGGCAGCTCCCTCGTAAGGATATCAAGTTTTACCTCACGATTCTTCATCTTCCGGCGGATCGTAAGACCCGGCGGTTTTCTTGCCAGCCTTTTTGGTAGCCTTGGACTTTATACGCGGAGCTCGGGCCGGTTTGGTCCGCCTCCAGAAGGAGCTGTTAGCCTGCAAGGTAACAAGGATTAATGAATATCAACAAAGTATTAAGGGCCCGAAAAGCGGTGAGCAGAGCCTTACCGCAGGCGGTTGGTTGGAAACACAGAATGGAGCCAACCCGGTTAGGCTGCAGACGGAGATTGGTTCATCAATCATCTTCTTTACAGTCTCTGTGACCTCAAGTTCAGTTATTGGTAATTCGTGACGTCTTTGAGGGTCTTTGAGGCTGCCAGTATATTCGTGCATCAATCCGGGCCGGCGGCTTAAGGGCAAGATGCCCCAAGAAACCCAGCATCGCACAAGGTCCACACCAGTTAGTCCATTAGCCATTAGAGCCCGGAGTTTAATGATCTGAGGTGCAAAGTTCTTCCGTTCCACGGCGGTTAAGCGTGAAGGCAGCGGATGATTGTTGCTGAGTCGGTGAGGACGGTAACCCGACAAAGGATTCTCGCTAAGGTGAGCGGTGTTCGGCAAGAGAACCAGGTTTGGTTCCAATCTTTTGGATGGCTGTGGTGTTTGGCGTGGGGAAAGTCCGCTTCCTTCCTCTTCTGGATTGAAACGCCGCCAGCTCGTGTTGGGACCATCCGAAAATTCCGTCTGACGGTTCAAGTGAAAGAAGTCCCTAACAGCTCCACAGAGGGTTCTTCTTGAAGATAGACTTCACAACACTTGAAAATTGCATATGTTTGACACGGAGTTGGGACCAATGTCCTGTGGATGGAGTTGAAAATCGGCAAGGACATCCCTAAGAATTTTGATCCGGTGGGCAGAATCCCGATCTAAGTGCTGCACAAATACAATTACTTCTCCTTCTTGCGGAGTGGGAGGGCATTCGCCATCCGGAACCCGCCAAAGGAGGACGTTTTAGCAGCCAAAGCGCCGTGGTGACGTATCCATTGAGTTGCGTCTCGGTGGCCTTAGACCGACCTAATTGCAGCTGCGCATTGCGGGGCCATTCCGGAAGATCAAGATCATGCGAAGGAAAACGGTTCACCGTTAAACGGTTCAGCGCATTATACAATGTTAAACCGGCAATTCGGCAGCCAGTTTCTCGATTCCGGTTTAATCGAGGACTAATGGAGTGACGGGTTAGTTATCAAAAAGTTAAACCGCCAAAAGAGACAGACCTGAAAAAATTTACTAAGTATGGATGTAAACAGGGTTCACACGCGAATGGAAGTGATTTAGATCTACCGAAGGTTCAAGAAGAAAATCTTTGCGACCTAGCAAGCCTCGTAGAGGGCAGGAATGTTCGTAAGGCCCTAAACAAGAAGATCTGGGCAAAATAAAAGATGAACGAGGAGTAAAAGCGATGGCGGGGTGGCCGCCAGACAGATGTGTACCACGGCGAATCATACGGCTACGACAGATGAGATATAAGGACACTACGATGAACACCTATGAACTACGAAGGAACAGGGACCTTCAGATGCGGATCTAGGGTTCAAGAGGAGCCTTACAGTGCGCCGAAAGCGGCGGAGGAGCGCTAAAGAGCTTCGTCCGGGCCAGTATGGCGTATGGGCCGACGCGGCAGAAGGTCGGCAGCGGCGGCGGAGCTTCAGAGCCAGAACGTCGCGAGGAAAAAGAAGAGCGGAAGAAGAAGAGAAAGGGCCTGCCGGTCTATTTATAAGGGACCGGGGCAGTTAACAAAGCGCGAGAATCGAGGAGTCAAAAGCGGCGGACAGCGCAATGGCCGCCTCGATTTCCGGATAGCATTAAATGAAAAGGGAATCTTGCTGTTTGGATTTCTTTATTAAAGCCGACGCCAAGGCGCCTGCTATGCGGTGGTCGGAGGATGACGCCACGGCGGTTCAAGGAAATGGCGGTTTACGGAGATGTTGAAGATTCACATGAACCGTTCAAGTCAATCTGGGGCCTAATGTTGGGGATATAACTATCGAGTGTAAACCGCCTCAAGGGGCCGGGTTACCCTCATCCATGATCAGGGCCCACGGAGGAGGCCCAAAGCCCAGAGGCGGATTAGGATCCATTCATGTAAACCGCCTTAGTCTTGTAACTTGAGCTGTAAGATAAGAGAGAAGAGACCGAGCCGGAGACTTGTATGAGCCGGATTGGGACTTCAGAGACCGGCCGAGGCGTCAACCCGTGTATATAAGGGGACGACCCAAGCGAAGTTAAGGAGAGAGAATTCGAGGCTGAGGCGAAGCTATTGCTCCCTAGGCGCCAAATCACATCAATCCCATCACAACTAGACGTAGGCTTTACCTTCATCGATGGGGCCGAACTAGTATAACTCCCGTGTCTTTGTGTCCGCTTTAACCCCTCTAGGTTAACCCGTACGATGGCCCTGCGACTAAGTCCTTTCATGAGGACATCTGCCGTGACGATTCCACGACACAGTCTATCCTAGCATTAACGGTGTTCAAGAAGGGTCTACCAATTATAATGGGACAAAAGCTATCTTGTGGGGAACCAAGAACAAGAAAATCAGCATGATATTTAGTTTTCCCACACAAGACTTCAACATCTCTAACAATTCCCATTGCTGATATAGTATCTCTATTGGCAAGTTTAATTGTAACATCAATATCTTCTAACTCAATAGGTGCAATCTCATGCTTAATTTCTTTGTATAAGTCATGAGGTATAACACTAGCACTAGCACCCATATCACATAAGCCATGATAACAATGATCTCCTATCTTAACAGAAATAACAGGCATGCCTACCACAGGTCTATGTTTATCTTTAGCACAAGGTTTGGCAATTCTAGCAGTTTCACCACAGAAATAAATAACATGCCCATCAATATTATCAGCCAAGAGATCTTTAACAATAGCAATAGTAGGTTCAACTTTAACTTGCTCAGGAGGTGTATAAGTTCTAATATTGCTTTTACGAACCACAGTTGAAGCTTTAGCATGATCTTTTATCCTAATAGGGAAAGGTGGTTTCTCAACATAATAAGTAGGAACAACAGGATCATTATAAGTGACAGTCTTTTCTTCAACTTTAGTAGGTACAACTACTTTTACATATATGGGAGGATGATATTTAAACCACTTCTCCTTGGGGAGATCAATATAAGTAGCAAAACATTCACAGAAAGAAGCTACTATCTCAGTGTCAAGTCCATATTTAGTGCTAAACTTACGGAAAACATCGGTATCCATAAAAGATTTAACACAGTCAAACTTAGGTGTCATACCTGACTCCTTACCTTCGTCGAGATCCCAATATTCAGAGTTATGCTTAATTCTATCCAATAAATTCCATTTGAATTCAATAGTATTCATCATAAAAGAGCCAAAGACAAGAAGTATCGAGCATGGATTGGTTATTACGAGAAAGCCGAGCATAAAAACTTTGAAGAATTACTTCTTTTGGAAGCTCATGATTGGGGCATGAATATAACATTGATTTAAGCCTCCCCCAAGCTTGAGCGATGCTTTCTCCTTCGCAAGGCCAAAAATTATATATATAATTGTGATCACGATGAACAAGATGCATAGGATAAAACTTCTGATGAAATTCCAATTTCAATCGTTTGTAGTTCCATGACCCCATATCATCACATAGCCTATACCATGTCGATGCATCTCCCTCCAAAGATAAAGGGAAAACCTTCTTCTTCACAACATCATCGGGTATACCTGCAAGCTTAAATAATCCACAAACTTCATCCACATAGATTAGATGCTCATCAGGATGCTTTGTTCCATCTTCTGCAAAAGGATTATCTAGCAGTTTTTCTAAAATACCCGAAGGAACTTCAAAGGGAACATTTTCATTTTCAGTAGGTTCAATAGGTTGAGGAGCAACTCTTTTCTCTACTGGTCGGGGTGAAGATACCCCAAACAAGCCCCTCAGAGGATTACTTTCCATAGTAACAAGTGACAGTAAATTTCAGCACACTATATAAATTTTTCCTTACCAAATTCCACCTACCAAAGGCGCTTCACTCCCCGGCAATGGCGCCAGAAAAGAGTCTTGATGACCCACAAGTATAGGGGATCTATCATAGTCCTTTCGATAGGTAAGAGTGTCGAACCCAACGAGGAGCAGAAGGAAATGATAAGCGGTTTTCAGCAAGGTATTCTCTGCAAGTACTGAAATAAGTGGTAACAGATAGTTTTGTGATAGGATAATTTGTAACGAGCAACAAGTAACAAAAGTAAATAAAGTGCAGCAAGGTGGCCCAATCCTTTTGTAGCAAAGGACAAGCCTGGACAAACTCTTATATAAAGAAAAGCGCTCCCGAGGACACATGGGAATTATCGTCAAGCTAGTTTTCATCACGTTCATATGATTCGCGTTCGGTACTTTGATAATTTGATATGTGGGTGGACCGATGCTTGGGTGCTGTTCTTACTTGAACAAGAATCCCACTTATGATTAACCTCTATTGCAAGCATCCGCAACTACAACAAATGTATTAAGGTAAACCTAACCATAGCATGAAACATATGGATCCAAATCAGCCCCTTACGAAGCAACGCATAAACTAGGGTTTAAGCTTCACACTCTAGGAACCCATCATCTACTTATTACTTCCCAATGCCTTCCTCTAGGCCCAAATAATGGTGAAGTGTTATGTAGTCGACGTTCACATAACACCACTAGAGGATAGACAACATACATCTCATCAAAATATCGAACGAATACCAAATTCACATGACTACTAATAGCAAGACTTCTCCCATGTCCTCAGGAACAAACGTAACTACTCACACAAAATATTCATGTTCATAATCAGAGTGGTATTAATATGCATATAGGATCTGAACATATGATCTTACACCAAATAAACCAACTAGCATCAACTACAAGGAGTAATCAACACTACTAGCAACCTACTAGTACCAATCCCGGACTTGGAGACAAGAATTGGATACAAGAGATGAACTAGGGTTTTGAGAGGAGATGGTGCTGGTGAAGATGTTGATGGGATTGCCCTCTCCCGATGAGAGGAGCGTTGGTGATGACGATGGCGATGATTTCCCCCTCCCGGAGGGAAGTGTCCCCGGCAGAACAGCTCTGCCCGAGCCCTAGATTGGTTCCGCCAATTTTCCACCTCGTGGTGGCGGAGTCTCGTCCCGAAAGGTTGCTTATGATTTTTTCCTTGACGAAAGACCTCATATAGCAGAAGATGGCCACCGGAGAGCCAACAGGGGGCCCATGAGGCAGGGGGCGCGCCCTGGGGGTAGGGCGCGCCCCCACCCTCGTGGCCAGGTGGGTCCCCCTCTGGCGTACTTCTTCCGCTCAATATTTTTTATTATTTCCAAAAATAACTTTCGTGGAGTTTCAGGACTTTTGGAGTTGTGCAGAATAGGTCTCTAATATTTGCTCCCTTTCCAAATTTCGTAATTCCAAATTTCCGCATTCTCCCTCCTTATGTAAACCTTGTAAAATAATAGAGAATAGGCATAACTATTGTGACATAACGTGTAGTAACAGCCCATAATGCAATAAATATCGATATAAAAGCATGATTCAAAATGGACGTATCAGCGTGGTTGTGCTAGCAGGCCTGTACGGCCCATCTTCATCAACCAGGCATTCAAGACCCTCGCGAGGGGCCAAGCCTCGCGAGGCGGACGACACAAGACCTCCCAGGAGCGGCCTCACCAGGTTGGCTCGCGAGGAGCGGAGAGATCAAGGCAGGGAAAACCTCACGAGGTTCTCGTGACGTGAGCCATGACGATCGAGACCAGGCGGGCGCCAGCGTGCGCAGTGTCCTTGTTTCCCCTTTGGTGCTAAGGAGGCAAGCGCAGGCGCGGAGTACCGAGGCATCAAGCAAAGGTTTCCATATCGGTGCAACGAGACCAAGACCAGCAGGACGGCAAGACGGAGGTCATCATGGAGCCCAAGACGGCATCACCACCAAAGCCTTTTGCAGGCGAAGACCGCTTTTGTCAGGATAAGCTGTACTAGTTATCCCCTTTCAAATTGGCCATTGTTGGCTCCCTTCCCGCTCAATATTTGGGGAGAGGACCAGGGCCTATATAAGTAGAACTAGCCACCACCATAGGGGGAGACTGATTCAGAGGCATCTCATCCAATCCTTAGCCACACACCGAGCACAAGAACACCTCAACCTCAGGAGGCTATTCCCCTTGTACTGTTCATCATCAGCCCAAGAGGCAATCCACCACCACCACACTGGAGTAGGGTATTACACCACAACGGTGGCCCGAACCAGTATAAATCTTGTGTCTTTTGTGTTGTGAGTTCGTCGAGTTCGCCCGTGAGGTCTTAGCAAACCTAGGGTGCGGATCGGTAGGGACGAAAGAACTTCGCGCGCACCCTAGAGTTCGAACCTTAAGGGTTTTGCCGAAACCCGTGATCCGATAGTGTTTTTGGACTTGCCGAAGAGTTCTTCGGATGCGGCGCAATTTTACAAAGTGCAAGAGGGATATGCAATGGAGAAGCTTTTCTGGTCACATTTTGGCGCATCAAAACGCCCTCTGCTGCTGAATGAACATATGTCCCAATGAGCCGAGCTTCATAGCATATGTGGTGCTACCATGAAGAACGTCATACTCCAGCTGTGGCCGACTAAGCCTATTTCGAATAGCTACTTCGGCTTGGCGCAGCGGTTGCTGATGTGATGCCATGTATCGACGCCCTTAAGCGGTCGGCGTGCATTGAAGGTGCACGGACGGCCTTTGCCCGTGTCAAGACATACTGGGGGAAGATGAAGGCCATCAATGTTGCGGCGAAGGGTCCACCCAAGGGCAAGGACCATCACACACCAGAGCATTATTTGGAAGACGTCTTAGAGGTTGCCTGCTTGATAGAGGGTCAGTGTTCGAAAGACATAATATTTGAATGAAGTGTATCCGAATTCTCAAAGACAATTTTTATAATCAGTCTATATTTTAGTTTTTCATAAAAGCTTTTTGTTCCTCCCGTGCGGCCATTTTGTATATGATCTGAAAGTTTTCCAGTCGTCGGCTTCAGCCCCCTCGTAGGAAATATGGGGGCGTTCGGAAAAGCATCTGAACACTCTTGACCCAACGTCTTGGTCCGTGAAGGAGGTGTCAATGCGATGAATGAGGCAATCGCACTATAGGGCATTAACACTTCCACTTAGCCATAGGAGTTTTATAGGGGGGGCTATGATATAGCCCGTGGTATGTGTACGGCTTATTCCAATATGGTGCGTTACATATATGACCTGAGAAAAGGTCATTCGTATAATACGGAGGGAATCACGAAAGATTCCGATAGGTCATCGAGTGGTTGACCAGCTCTCGCAGCATCATGACAGTCGGTTTTCGGCTTTCTCTACTAAGGTGCTTGACCAGATGAACCAGAAGCACAATCGCACTAGTTCTCCCTTTACTACCCTAGCCGATAGAGCGGAACGTAAGGTAGCAAGCACAGGAGCCGGGCAACCCAACCATTGACCCAAGACATGATTCGGAGCTGATGCATATAAGGCCAAACTCACGACACCGAAGTACGCTATAAAGCTGTTCGGACTTTGTCGGCAACTCATTTGTTCCCATACCGAGCCCCTGGCAGGTTATGCCGAGGTATGTGTGTGAAACAACCATAGGAGCCAAATTCATTTTTGAAAAAGAAACGAATGATGAATGCGGGTTATGTTTACTGGGACCTGAGTGGTACCCCAATGGTTACTTTATAGAAAAAGGGCCACAACCCCGGCTATTTGACATGCCCGGGGTCGAAGGCGGAGGAAAAAGGCATATTACAAGCTCGAAATTAAGAGTACGGTCTAAAAAAGTTATTTTGGACCTCCTGTCACACGTCTGCGCCGCCTGTCCTCAGTGAGGAGATTCCTTGACGGAAGTAGCCCACTAGGTGAGTGTATGGAACCGAACTCCGATAGAGTTACTTAGATGTTTTTCCTTTGCATCACCTATTTTTAAGACATAATGAAGAAAGAAAGAGTAATTTAGAGAAAAAATGTTATGGAAATGCTTGCAAGCTTGTCCGTAGTATGCTTCCGCCGATGCCCATGGTATCTTAAGTGCGTAGTTATGTATGCGCGATACAAATTTCGCAGCTATATGAGGTGGGTGGCGGAAGCCGAACTGCTATTTCCGCTCCAGAATTGGTCGATCCTGTTGAATGGAGACCGGTGGCTTAATGGCCGACGAGGCATGCGGTTTAATAAGACCGTTTTGTACTGAAGTTGCCGCAGTATAATCTTCAGTCCGGAGGGAGTTCTTCTCCTGCTCCCTTACAGAGTTATGTGTCATATATACCATGTTCACTGTTTTTACTTCGGGGGGAAATTGTTTCTGACCTCCGGTATTTGGTTTGTGAATTTCTTCGTCGTCCCTATCACCGGGCGACCTCCTTCCCTTGTGTTCGGTGTTGAGCTTGCCAGCCTGCTTGAAGGCCCAACAGTTTTTGTTGGTATGATTAGCTGGTTTGTTAGGGTGGCCGTGAATCTGGCAGGGCCGATCCAATATCCTGTCTAAATTGGATGGTCCATCTCTGTCCGCCTTGAATAGCTTTTACGTTTGATCGGGTTTGGGACCGCTGAACCCGGCGTTGACCGCTGTGTCGCGTGTTCTTTCATTATCATTGCGAGCTTTGTGTTTGCTGCGTCGTGGCTTGCCATTGTCGTCCCAGACTTCAGAAGTGCCCGGATCGCTGTCGTTGTTGCTTCTACTAGCAAGCCAGCTGTCCTCTCCCGCGCAAAAGCAGGTCATCAGAGCGGTAAGGGCTGACATGGATTTGGTTTTTCTTGACCGAGGTGGCGAGCAAGCCACTCATCCCGGATGCTGTGTTTGAAGGCCACTAGGGCTTCCGTGTCCGGACATTCGACTATTTGGTTCTTTTTAACTAAGAACCTAGTCCAGAGCTTCCTGGCAGACTCTCCGGGCTGTTGGACAATGTGACTTAAGTCATCGGCATCTGGTGGCAGGACATATGTTCCTTTGAAGGTGTCGTGGAAGGCGTCTTCCAAGTCCTCCCAGCTGCCAATAGGGTTTTCCGGCAGACTGTTTAACCAGTACCTAGCTGGTCCTTTGAGTTTTAGTGGTAGGTATTTGATGGCATGAAGGTCATCTCCATGGGCCATGTGGATATGGAGGAGGAAGTCCTCGATCCATACCGCGTGATCCATTGTTCCGTCGTATGATCCGATATTCATGGGTTTGTACCCGTCTGGGAATTTCTCCATTACTTCGTCTGTGAAGCAAAGAGGGTATGCGGCGCCTCTACATTGGGCCACACTACGACGTACCTCCAATGGAGTCCGCCTGCGGTTTTCAGCCCAGGCGTGGCTAGGTTTGTTACGTCCGAATAGGTAGCCCTAGCGTGTGTCGAGGCACGTCCTCACAATCCGTAGATCGATCTTGTGTGTCCTTCTCTACTGTCCAAGTCCTGCCGAAGGTCGTATGTACAACATCGAGCTGTTTTATTCTTGCCTTTATGGCGAGGTGGGGCGGTCTGGTATTCGGCTTGAGTTGCCACTTTATCCTGACCGCGTGGCGGTCGGTCGGCCGCGTTGCGCGATGAAGGTACGGGCTCTAGCGCCTCGTCATCAAACTGAGGTAGCAATTTGCGCTTCGGGTAATTTTTGGCTGGGCCACTGAGGCCGTATTCTTCGGCGGCCAGGACTTCGGTCCATCTATCATTGAGCAGATCTTGGTCAGCTTGAAGCTGCAGCTCCTTCTTTTTCAGGCTCCTTACAGTGGCTATTAGCCGGCGTTTAAAGTGCTCCTGCTCGACAGGTTCTTCAGGCACGATGAAATCCTCGTTGCCGAGGCTCTCCTCTTCCTCGAAGAGCGGAAAATAATTACTGTCCTCCGAGTCTTCGTGTATGGCCTGTTCATCAGGGCTAGCGTGCTCGTCCTCCCGTTCATCCTGTTCGGAGATTGCCCGAACATGGTCTTCATTGTCTTCGGCTTCGTCCGGAGTATTGTTTGCTCCGGTGCGGTGTTGTCTTTTGCATGACGTGACTTAGAGCGGCGCCGCTGATGCCGGTGTCTGGGCTGTGTCTCAGGAGGTTTGTCCTCAACTGGATTCTTGTTGTAATTGTTGTTAGTTTCTTTAGGTGTATCCACCATGTATACGTCATATGAAGAAGTGGTCGTCCAGCGTCCGGTAAGCGGCGGGCTTTGGCACTGCTCCTCATTGGCATCGTCGTCCATACCGTCAATGTTGTCGGAGCCGTAATGAAGCACGTCGGTTAAGTCTTCGACAATGGCTATGAAGTGGGCGGTGGGTGGGAAACGAGATTCTCCGTCATCAGCCTCCAGTTCAAACTAGATATAATTCGGCTATGGGTCCTCCGCCAAGGACAGGTTCTTTAATGAGTTTAGAACATCGCCGAAGGGCGAGTGTTGGAAGATGTCTGCGGTGCCGAACTCGAAGATCAATAAACGATCAAGTTCGGCGTCCGCGAACTCGCATGGTTCAGAACTTATAGCCAGAGATGAGTCCGAAGTTCCGGTAACACATGTATCGTATGAGGTTAAGTTCATGTGCGGGTCCAACGTCGGGGAATCCGTGGCCTCCGTGGTGGGGTTGAGCCTCTCGTCCTTGGATGGCGCAATCTGCTCCGGATCTAAGGCCGGAGGGGTTAAAGGAGCTATCTCTTGGATGCGATCCGATGACAGATTTAGGTCATGTTCATCGGGGTGGCCAGGAGTGGCTGCCGCGGTCTCGAATCCGATGAAGATCAAATCTCCGCGGATGTCCACAACGTAGTTCAATCTCCCAAATCTGACCTGGTGGCCAGGGGCGTAGCTATCGATCTGCTCCAAATGGCCAAGCGAGTTGGCCCGCAGAGCGAAGCCTCCGAACACGAAGATCTATCCAGGGAGGAAGGTCTCGCCTTGGACAGCATCGTTGCTGATGATTGAAGGGGCCATCAAACCTTTAAGGGACGCAGTGGAACTCTCAATGAAAGCACCAATGTCGGAATCAAAACCGGTGGATCTCGGGTAGGGGGTCCCGAACTGTGCGTCTAAGGTCGATGGTAACAGGAGACAGGGGACACGATGTTTACCCAGGTTCGGGCCCTCTCTATGGAGGTAATACCCTACTTCCTGCTTGATTGATCTTGATGAATATGGGTGTTACAAGAGTTGATCTACCACGAGATCGTAATGGCTAAATGATACATCTCCAACATATCTATATTTTTTATTGTTCCATGCTATTATATTATCTCTTTTAGATGTTTAATGGGCTTTACTAAGCACTTTTATATGATTTTTGGGACTAACCTATTAACCTAGAGCCCAGTGCCAGTTTCTGTTTTTTTGCCTATTTTAGTGTTTCGCAGAAAAGGAATATCAAACGTAGTCCAAATGGAATGAAACCTTCGGGAGAGTTATTTTTGGAACGGAAGCAATCCAGGAGACTTGTAGTGTACGTCAGGGAAGCAACGAGGTGGCCAAGAGGCAGGGAGGCGCGCCTGCCCCCCTGGGCGTGCCCCCCACCCTCGTGGGCCCCTCGTGGCTCATCTGACTGACTTCTTTCGCCTATATATATCCATATACCCTAAAAACATCAGGGAACAGAATATATCGGTAGTTCCGCCACCGCAAGCCTCTGTAGCCACCAAAAACCAATCGGGGTCCTGTTAGGCACTCACGGGAGGGGGATCCTCACGGTGGCCATCTTCATCATCCCGGCGATCTCCATGACGAAGAGGGAGTAGTTCACCCTTGGGGCGGAGGGTATGTACCAGTAGCTATGTGTTTGATCTCTCTCTCTCTCTCGTGTTCTTGATTTGGCACGATCTTGATGTATCGCGAGCTTTGCTATTATAGTTGGATCTTATGATGTTTCTCCCCCTCTACTCTCTTGTAATGGATTGAGTTTTCCCTTTGAAGTTATCTTATTGGATTGAGTCTTTAAGGATTTGAGAACACTTTATGCATGTCTTGCATGTGCTTAACTGTGGTGACAATGGGATATCACGTGATCTACTTGATGTATGTTTTGGTGATCAACTTGTGGGTTCCGTTTGTGAACTTATGCATAGGGGTTGGCACACGTTTTTGTCTTGACTCTCCGGTAGAAACTTTGGGGCACTCTTTGAAGTACTTTGTGTTGGTTCGAATATATGAATATGAGATTGTGTGATGCATACCGTATAATCATACCCACGGATACTCGAGGTGACATTGGAGTATCTAGGTGACATTAGGGTTTTGGTTGATTTGTGTCTTAAGGAGTTATTCTAGCACCCTTGAAGAGTGGTCTATTTTTGATGAATCTCGATAGTAGTAATACACATATTCATAATGTTGAAGCCAAAAAATGCAGAGTTGATAATGATAGTGCAACTTATTTGTGGCACTGCCGTTTAGGTCATATTGGTGTAAAGCGCATGAAGAAACTCCATTCTGATGGACTTTTGGAATCACTTGATTATGAATCACTTGGTAATTGCGAACCATGCCTCATGGGCAAGATGACTAAAACGCCGTTCTTCGGATGTAGCGACCCGACCCGAATGGATCAAGTCTCTGTGCTCAGGCGTCATCCCTGGATCAGTAATGCTGACACCACACAGTACTTCGAAGGATTTATAACAGAGTAGCAATCACACACTTATTACATCGTTGTCCAAAAGAGGACTTATTACAATAAATATGGCTTAAGGCCATCTAATAACGATAACAGCGGAAGACTTGGAAGATAAGTGAGTCCATCAACTCCGGTGACATCATCGAGTATAGAACCACGACCTAAAGCACCTTACTGGTAAATGCGAAAAGTATGCAACATGAAAGTTGCAGCCCCACGGGTCAATTGACACATGGAATATGCTACGATTGTAACACATAGAGAGTAATGAAAGAATAAGCTATACTACATGCATGTATGGCTGGTCGAAAGCTCTATGGTTACAGCTTTTATGAAAAGCCGCTTTTTCCCTACTACAAAGGAATAAATTTGTTTAACTATCATGGTGGTTGTTAAACATTGAGAATGGTTGATGACATCCTCAATCCCAATTAAGAGTACTCATTAAAGACCCAACAATATTAATTAGAGTAACATGTTGAGATTCACATGATATTCAAGTACTAGATACTCAAGATGTCCATAACCGAGGACACGGCTAATCATGATTAGTTTATACACTCTGCAGAGGTTTAGCACTTTTCCCCACAAGACTCGATCGCCTCCGTTTGGTTTCTCGCACTACATGGTGTTTGAGAGACGGATGGCGAGACATAGTCTTTCGAGCGTTTGCACCTTACGATGGGTAGACCGTACCACCTACAACCCCTACATCAGCTAGTCTACCACCGTAAGAGTTCACACGACTTAATCAACTATGCCAGAGCCCATAATGGCTTGTGGCTGCACAGAAGTTACTAGTTTGAATAATCTCATGATCCCTTTGAGCACAGGTGGCGGTCCCAAAAAACAGGCAATCATGGATACCCCAGTGCCTCAATCCACCCAGATGTGTGTTTAAGTTGCCACCTTCAATAAACCATTAATTTAACAATCTCACATCCATCATGGATACACTCACCCAATCCACGTCTACTAGCATAGCATGGCAAATAAGCAAACGTAGAAGTAACTCCCAAGGTTTCATAAGTAAAACAGGTAATAGGTACTACCTCAATCTACTTCCCATCCCACAATTTAATTAGATCCTAATCATGCAAGTGTTTGAGGAATAGATCTAATGCATAAAACTGGGTAGTAGGGAAAGTATGATCAAGTGTTACTTGCCTTCTTTGGTGATCCATGAAACCTAGAGATTCAAAATAACAAGCGGCGCACTCCGGGTGATCTATCACAGACAAACAACAAGCATACAATAAGTACTCATCTAATGCACAGGTAAATTTCGAATAAAAGATCTAACCAGAAAGTTCAACTTAAGAACCCTGGTTGCAAAAAGAATCGAATCAAATAAAGCAACGAAAATCAAACGACGAAAGAAAACAACTCGGTTCTAGCAAGTTGAAACTAAGTCAAATTTTACAGTAGCAAAACTTTGTTTAAGTTGATTAATCGGAACAGCGGTTTCGAGATGAAACTCCAGGCGTTTGAATCACCTGATTCCGATAAACGAGCGAGAAAATAGACTAGAAAGAAAATCAGATCTGAAATCGCTATCAGAAAAATAGCGGAATAAATCCGATGAGAAAGAAAACGACGAACGGTTGAACGAACGGACGTTCGTTAACTGGGAATAACTGGTGATCACGTTCATTAAGAGGAACGGTCCGGCGAACGCTCGCTAAACAAAACCAGAAAGTAAAACCGGCGAGAAAAACCGATCTAGGGTTTCGGAAAGAAAACCGAAACAAAAAACCGATCTAGAAAACCGGAACGAAAACCGGAACGATTTACGAAAAACCGAACCGAGGAAAAGAAAAGGTGACGCGGCATGGGGCTAGTACCTCGAAGAAGCGAGGGGCTCCGGCGGCGGTGTAGGGCGGCGGCGGCGGCGGTGTAGGGCGGCGGCGGCCGGCGGTGTAGGGCGGCGGCGGGCGGTGTAGGGCGGCGGGCGGCGAAGCGGCATCACGGAGGAGGAGAGGAGAGGTGTTGGTTTGATGTGTTGGAGGAGGGGGTGCTTGGGTATTTATATTGGGGAGGGGAGGGTTTTTTGCTTGGAGTAGGGGACAAGAATTAGAGTAGGATTAGGAATCCTAGGAATAGAAAACGGAATAACGAAACGGGACCAAATCCTACTAGGATTTGTAAAAGAATAGGAAACCGGGCGGCTCCCTGGCTTCCTGGCGCGCGCGTGATGGCCTTGGCCTCCTGGCCGGCCGGCTGGCTTGGCGGCTTGGGCCTTTGGCCCAAGGCGCTTGCGGATTTTTTTAAAAAAAATCGGTTTCGCGCGCAGAAAAATACAGAGAAAAAAAATCTAAACGAACTCCAAAATTAATAAAGTAAACTTTCCCCGACTCCTAAAAATGAGTCGAACAAAATGAACTTTTACTCGGGGCCTAAAATGCAACTTTTGAAAACACACATTTTTCCCTAAGGCAAATAAAAAGTGAAAAACTCCGAAATAAAAATCTTATTTGATTTTTTTTATTAAATCCTCATTATTTCTTTATTTTGGGAAAGTCATTTTATTCCCTCTCTCATATTTTGATAATAGAAATAATTGAAGATAAAATAAATAAAAATCAAATGATCCTATTTTCAAAATATGAAAATAATGAAATCTCCAACTCTCTCCGAGGGTCCTTGAGTTGCGTGAAATTTCTAGGATCGACAAAATGCAAGAAAATATGTAATGCATGATGACTTAATGTATAACATTCCAAATTGAAAATTTGGGATGTTACAAACCTACCCCCCTTAAGATGAATCTCGCCCTCGAGATTCGGGTTGGCTAGAAAATAGGTTTGGGTGGTCCTTGAGCAAATCTTCTTCTCTTTCCCATGTGGCTTCATCCTCAGTGTGGTGGCTCCACTGAACTTTGCAAAACTTGACAACCTTGCTGCGAGTAACTCTGCTGGCATAATCGAGAATCTTGACTGGCCTCTCCTCATATGTCAAATCATCCTTCAACTGAATTGCTTCAAGTGGCACAGTATCTCTTAGCGGTACTTCCGCCATCTCGGCATGACATTTCTTCAGCTGAGAAACATGGAACACGTCATGAACTGCTGACAGTCCCTCTGGTAATTCCAGCTTATAAGCAACTTCTTCCATGCGTTGCAAGATCCTATACGGTCCAACGAAACGTGGTGCTAATTTTCCTTTAACTCCAAAACGCTTAACTCCTCGAAGTGGGGATACTCTAGGATATACTCTGTCTCCAACTTCATATTCTATCGCCTTGCGTTTTGAATCCGCATAGCTTTTCTGTCTGGACTGGGCTACCTTGAGCCTATCGCGAATCAACTTAACCTTCTGTTCGGACTCCTTAATCAAATCTGGTCCAAACAACTGACGGTCTCCAGCTTCGTCCCATGATAACGGTGTCCTGCACCTTCTTCCGTACAAAGCCTCGAAAGATGCCATCCTCAAACTGGTTTGGTAACTGTTGTTATAGGAAAACTCTGCATACGGCAAGTTATCATCCCAACTAGACCCATAATCTAGTGCACAAGCTCTCAGCATATCCTCCAAAATCTGATTGACTCTCTCATCATCCCATCGGTGCAATGGGTGGAAAGTCTTGAATTCAATTCCAGCCTGGTTCCCAATGTTTCGTGCAACTGATTCCAAAATTTTGAGGTAAATTGGGTTCCTCTATCTGATATGATACTCCTCGGAACTTCGTGTAAACACACAATTCTGGTCATATATATATCTTCGCCAACTTAGCACTGTTATAGGTAGTCTTAACTGGAATGAAATGAGCTACCTTCAAGCTGATCGACTATAACCCAAATCGAGTCATAGCGAGCGAGTCTTTGGCAAACCTGTGATGAAATCCATGCCTAGTTTATCCCACTTCCATTCGGTATCGGTAATGGTTACAACAATCCTGCTGGCTTCGATGTTACGCCTTCACCCTTTGACATACATCACAAACTGCTACATACTGCAATATCTTTCTTCATTCCGGTCCACCGTAAAGTATTCTTCAAATCCAAATACATCTTGGTATTTCCGAGGTGAATTGAATATGGTGAATCATGTGCCTCTTGCGTAATCAACTTCCTGATCTCCGGGTCATTTGGCACATACACACGGTCCTCAAACCATAGGGTATCGTGCTCATCCTCACGAAATCCCTTAGCTTTTCCTTCGCTCATTTTCTCCTTTATAGAGGCAACTTCCTTATCTGCCTTTTGAGCTTCTCTGATTTTGTCCATCAACGTAGACTGAATCTCCAATGCTGCTACATAGCCTCTCGGAACTATTTCCAAACATAGCTCTCAAAGGTCCTCGGCTAACTCCTTGGGTATTCCTCCCACCATTAGTGTATTGACGTGGCTCTTACGGCTCAATGCGTCTACTACAACGTTAGCCTTCCCGGGGTGATAATGCAATCTCATATCATAATCCTTAATAAGCTCCAACCATCTCCTCTGTCTGAGATTTAATTCCTTCACGTGAAGATGTACTTCAAACTCTTGTGATCCGTGTACACCTCACAATGATTTCCAATGAGAAAATGTCTCCAGGTCTTCAATGCATGCACAACGGCTGCTAACTCCAAGTCATGTGTGGCATAATTCAACTCATGAGGCTTTAGCTGTCGTGAAGCATACGAAACAACTCTTCCTTCCTGCATAAGCACTGCTCCAAGTCCTCGGCGTGAAGCGTCGCAATACACCTCATAATCCTTGGTCTGATCTGGCAAAATTAACACTGGTGAGGTAACCAATCTTTTCTTCAACTCCTGAAAACTTGCCTCACAATCCTCAGTCCATATGAACTTGGTATCCTTTTTCAGCAATTCCGTCATAGGCTTTGCAATCCTTGAGAAATTCTCAACGAATCTTCGGTAGTATCCTGCGAGTCCAAGGAAACTCCGGATCTCTCAAGCTGTCGTTGGTGCTTCCCATTTGGTTACGGTCTCAACCTTTGTGGGGTCAACTGCTATCCCTTCTCCGGATATAACATGTCCAAGAAATCCAACTTCCTTTAGCCAAAACTCACATTTCTTTGAGCTTGGCATATAACTGATGTTCCCTTAGTTTCTCCAAAACATATCGCAAATGTTCCTTATGTTCTTCTTCATTCTTCGAGAAAACCAAAATATCATCTATGAACACCACGATGAACTTATCCAAAACTCCATAAACACTTTGTTCATCGTGTTCATGAAATAGGCAGGCGTTAGTCACCCAAATGACATAACGGTATATTCATACAATCCATATCTCGTGGTAAATGCTGTCTTAGGTATGTCCTGCTCCCGAATCTTCAATCGATGGTACCACGATCGCAAATCGATCTTGGAAAACACTTTAGCTCCTTGCAAACGATCAAACAGATCATTTATCATTGGTAGTGGGTACTTGTTCTTGATTGTTACTTCATTTAAACCACGATAGTCGACAACCATCCTTAACGATTCGTCCTTCTTCTCTACTAAAAGTAGGGGTGATCCCCAAGGCGAAGAACTTGGGCGTATATAACCTTTATCCAATAGCTCCTTAATCGCTTCTTGATTTCCGCCAAATCTGTGCGGGCATCCTGTATGGTCGCTTTGATATTGGGCCCTCACTGCAAAAGCTCAATCAAAACTCAATGTCTCTATCCGGTGGCATTCTGGCAACTCTTCCTAAATACGTCGGAAATCCTTCACCACTGGCACCTCTTCCTGCACAACTCCTGATAAGGAATTTACTTGTGCTCTCCTCGGCTCATGCCGTGATACATACTTGATTCTCCTCCCTTCTGGGGTGGTAAGCAAAATCGACTTAGTGGCACAATCTATGTTCCCTCCATACTTCGATAACCAATCCATGCCTAATATCACATCCAATCCTTGGGATTCCGTAACTATTAGGTGCGAGGGAAAAACATAGTGTCCAATCCTTAATGGCGATCGATCACACCATATACTAGCCATGTATTCTTTCCGGGTGAGGTTACTAGCATGGGTGACCTAAGGGCTTGGGTTGGTAATTTGTACTTATCCACAAATCCCCTTGATATGTATGAATGTGATGCACCAAGATGTCGAAAAGAACAACCGCAGTAAATGACTTAACCAAAAACTTACCGACATCGTGCATCGGGCTGATCTTCAACCTCCTCCACATCAATGTGGTTCACCTGTCCCCTGTTGAAAGGGTTTGGCTTCTTTCCTAAGCTTCCATTGCCATTTCCATTCTGGCCTTCTGGACAGTCATTTGCATAATGTTCGTTCTTGGAACACTTATAACAGGTGACATGACTCAAGTCTTTCTTGGTTGGGGTTGATGGTGTGGTCCGGTTTTGGCCGTTGCTTCCTCCATTCCCATTTCCATTTTTGTGGCCATTATGGTTGTGCGAACTACCTCCTCCATGGGTATGTTGAAACTGAACTCCTGTTTAGGGGTATAACGGGCTTCGCTAGGCTCGAGTTATACTTCCCTGCCCATACTTCCTCTTGCGATTTTCAATTTGTCTTGCTTTCCTTCAATCATGAGGGCACGGTCTACCAACTCCTGGTAGTTATTGAAACTTGCTACCATCAACTGCATGCTTAACTCATCATTCAGTCCTTCCAGAAACTTCTCCTTCTTAGCTACATCTGTAGCAACGTCATCTGGGGCATAACGTGCTAACTTACTAAAATCATCCACATACTGGCCAACAGTCCTTCCTCCTTGGCGTAAGTTGCAAAACTCACGCTTCTTCATGGCCATAGCTCCTGCTGAGACATGGGCAGTGCGGAAAGCTTGTTGAAACTGATCCCATGTGGCAGTGTCTCTGTGGTAAGTGGTCATAAATTCTCCCACCATGCTGCTGCGGGTCCTTCAAGCTGGTGTGCAGCAAACTTCACCTTCTCTCCATCTCATACATCCTGCGGTGGTCAACTCCTCCCTACCTTACGGAGCCAATCATCTGCTACTATCGGCTCGGTGCTCTTTGGAAAATACTCGGGTTCAGCCTTAAGAAAGCGAGCAGGATGGTCAACTGGGGTGGTGGCGGTGGGTTGTTGTTGTTGCCTTGGTTACGCACCGGTGTTTGGATCAAAGTGTTCTCATTGCTGAATCAACTGGGTGATCTCCGGTGGAAAAACAAATCCGGGGTCGCGTCTCGGAGGCATCTGATGGGTTTAGAAAAGACGAGAAATTAAGAATAGAGTGGGGTCTAAGGAGAAACACTACCCAAATGTATATGAGCAAATGCACACAAAATCACTTCATTCAATTCAAACAAAGGGCTTACAACGGTCTAACTATCGCAAAAGTGCGTGAACTAAAATGTTACATGGAGGGAATACTACTAATATGTTGGGGTCATCTACTAATTTGAACTGGTGGAAGACTCCATGATGTCTGCTCCAGCTTCGTCTTCAAAGTCGGGTTCACTTGGATCCGAATCGGTGTCGTCGATGATGATGTAGTTGCTCGAGACGATGGCGTACTTGTCTTCATTCTTGAGCGCCAATTTCTTCTTGAGTTCTTCAATCTCATACTTAAGATCGTTATTGTGTCTTGCCACAGCCTACGATCTCGGCCCATGTAGTCCTTACGTGTAGACTTTAGTTCTTCTTCAAGTTCGATGATCCTTCCCTTCGCATTCTTCAATTCGATCATATCATTGCACATCCGGTTCTCCTGGCGCCGAATGTGCCGGTTTAGCTCCTGGATGAAAGCTGCAATGGATCTATCCTTCTTGGTGCCGACTATCTCCCATTGTTCATCTCGGCGTCCACAAATCGATAGATGGTGTCCTTGAGGTCTTCTTGGTAAACTTCTCCAATGCGTCCCATGGTGATGTGAGCTGCCATGCTCTTTCCAGACTCGAGGTTGGTGCAATCGAAAACACTATCTATAGGCTTGGTGATTGAGGCGAATGTCCTTCCGGAACGTGAGCTTGAATCTTCCAAAGCTCTTCTTGAGCAGAGTGGCGTTGAAAGTCCCGGTGAAGCTTGGTAGTCCAATGTTCGGTACTTGGTGACTTCCTTCAAGTGAAATCCAAAAGGTGTGCCTTCATCTGGTTGGGCGTACTTGATCTTCGCGTCCTTCATCCTAAAGAGTAGAAAAGATGAGGAGTTAGAAAATGTGAAGAGAGTAGTGATCTATGGCTTTACTTAGTGGTCGTGTCTCTGATCAACTGGCTCTCGATACCATCTCAGAGCGACCCGACCGAATGGATCAAGTCTCCGTGCTCAAAGGCGTCATCCTCGGATCAAGAATGCCGACACCACACAAGATTCAAGGATTTATAACAGAGTAGCAATCACACACTTATTACATCGTTGTCCAAAAGAGGACTTATTACAATAAATATGGCTTAAGGCCATCTAATAACGATAACAGCGGAAGACTTAGAAGATAAGTGAGTCCATCAACTCCAGCGGCATCACTGAGTATAGAACCACGACCTAAAGCACCTTACTCGTCATCTGAAAAGTCTGCAACATGAAAGTTGCAGCCCGAAAACGGGTCAGCACATGGAATATGCTGGCAGTGTAACACATAGAGAGTAATGAAAGAATAAGCTATACTACATGCATGTATGGCTGGTGGAAAGCTCTATGGTTACAGTTTTTGCGAAAAGCCAGTTTTTCCCTACTGCAAAGGAATAAATTTGTTTAACTATCATGGTGGTTGTTAAACATTGAGAATGGTTGACAGCATCCTCAATCCCAATTAAAAGTACTCATTAAAAACCCAACAATATTAATTAGAGTAACATGTTGAGATTCACATGATATTCAAGTACTAGATACTCAAGATGTCCATAACCGGGACACGGCTAATCATGATTAGTTTATACACTCTGCAGAGGTTTGCGCACTTTTCCCCACAAGACTCGATCGCCTCCGTTTGGTTTCTCGCACTACATGGTGTTTGAGAAATGGATGACCGAGACATAGTCTTTCAGAAGCGTTTGCCCCTTACGATGGGTAGACCGTACCACCTACAACCCCTACAGCAGCTAGTCTACCACTGTAAGAGTTCACACGACTTAATCAACTATGCCAGAGCCCATAATGGCTTGTGGCTGCACACGGAAGTTACTAGTTTGAATAATCTCATGATCCCTTTGAGCACGGGTGGCGGTCCCAAAAACAGGCAATCACTCGATACCCCAGTGCCTCAATCCACCCAGATGTGTGTTTAAGTTGCCACCTTAAATAAACCATTAATTTAACAATCTCACATCTGTCATGGATACACTCACCCAATCCACGTCTACTAGCATAGCATGGCAAATAAGCAAACGTAGAAGTAACTCCCAAGGTTTCATAAGTAAAAACAGGTAATAGGTACTACCTCAACTACTTCCCATCCCACAATTTAATTAGATCCTAATCATGCAAGTGTTTGAGGAATAGATCTAATGCATAAACTGGGTAGTAGGGAAAGTATGATCAAGTGTTACTTGCCTTCTTTGGTGATCCATGAAACCTAGAGATTCGAAATAACAAGCGGCGCACTCCGGTGATCTATCACAGAAAAACAACAAGCATACAATAAGTACTCATCTAATGCACAGGTAAATTTCGAATAAAAGATCTAACCAGAAAGTTCAACTTAAGAACCCTGGTTGCAAAAAGAATCGAATCAAATAAAGCAACGAAAATCAAACGACGAAAGAAAACAACTCGGTTCTAGCAAGTTGAAACTAAGTCAAATTTTACAGTAGCAAAACTTTGTTTAAGTTGATTAATCGGAACAGCGGTTTCGAGATGAAACTCCAGGCGTTTGAATCACCTGATTCTGATAAACGAGGAGAAAATAGACTAGAAAGAAAATCGGATCTGAAATCGCTATCAGAAAAATAGCGGAATAAATCCGATGAGAAAGAAAATGATGAACGGTTGAACGAACGGACGTTCGTTAACCGGGAATAACCGGTGATCACGTTCGTTAATACGAACGTGCCGGCGAACGCTCGCTAAACAAATCCGGAAAGTAAAACCGGCGAGAAAAACCGATCTAGGGTTTCGGAAAGAAAATCGAAACGAAAAACCGATCTAGAAAACCGGAACGAAAACCGGAACGATTTACGAAAAACCGAACCGAGGAACAGAAAAGGTGACGCCTTGAGGCTAGTACCTCAAGAAGCGAGGGGCTGCGGGCGGCGGTAGGGAGGCGGCGCGCGAGGGCGGCGGCAAGCGGCGGTGTAGGGCGGCGGCGGCGGTGTAGGGCGGCGGCGGCGGCGGCGGCTGCTGCCACGCTAGGAGAGGAGAGGTGTTGGTTTGATGTGTTGGAGGGGGGGTGCTTGGGTATTTATATTGGGGAGGGGAGGGTTTTTTGCTTGGAGTAGGGGAAAGAATTAGAGTAGGATTAGGAATCCTAGGAATAAAAAACGGAATAACGAAACGGGTCCAAATCCTACTAGGATTTGTAAAAGAATAGGAAACCGGGCGGCTCCCTGGCTCCCTGGCGCGCGCGTGATGGCCTTGGCCTCCTGGCCGGCCGGCTGGTTGGCGGCTTGGGCCTTTGGCCCAAGGCGCTACGGATTTTTTTTTAAATCGGTTTCGCACGCAGAAAAATACAGAGAAAAAAAATCTAAACGAACTCCAAAATTAATAAAGTAAACTTTCCCCGACTCCTAAAAATGAGTCGAACAAAATGAACTTTTACTCGGGGCCTAAAATGCAACTTTTGAAAACATGCATTTTTCCCTAAGGCAAATAAAAAGTGAAAAACTCCGAAATAGAAATCTTATTTGATTTTTTTATTAAATCCTCATTATTTCTTTATTTTGGGAAAGTCATTTTATTCCCTCTCTCATATTTTGATAATAGAAATAATTGAAGATAAAATAAATAAAAATCAAATGATCCTATTTTCAAAATTTGAGAAAACTCAAATATAAAAATAATGAAATCACCAACTCTCTCCGAGGGTCCTTGAGTTGCGTGAAATTTCTAGGATCGACAAAATGCAATAAAATATGTAATGCATGATGACTTAATGTATAACATTCCAAATTGAAAATTTGGGATGTTACATCGGAACAATGGAGCAAGCAACAGATTTGTTGGAAATCATACATACTGATGTATGTGGTGCGATGAATGTTGAGGCTCGCGGCGGGTATCATTATTTTCTCACCTTCACAGACGATTTGAGCAGATATGGTATATCTACTTGATGAAACATAAGTCTGAAACATTTGAAAAGTTCAAAGAATTTCGGAGTGAAGTGGAAAATAATCGTAACAAGGAAATAAAGTTTCTACGATCTGATCGTGGAGGAGAATATTTGAGTTGCGAGTTTGGTCTTCATTTGAAACAATACGGAATAGTTTCGCAACTCACGCCATGATAACCCACAAGTATAGGGGATCGCAACAGTTTTTGATAAGTAAAAGTGTCGAACCCAACGAGGAGCTAAAGGTGGAACAAATATTCCCTAAAGTTCTATCGACCACCAATACAACTCTACGCACGCTTGACGTTCACTTTACCTAGAACAAGTATAAAACTAGAAGTACTATGTAGGTGTTGTTGGATAGGTTTGCAAGAAAGTAAAGAGCACGTAAATAAAAAGTAGGGGCTGTTGAGATGAAGACACAATAAAGTAAATACAGCGAGTATGGAAAAGTGGTGGTAGGAGTTGCGAAATTGTCCCTAAGAAATTGACTACTTTACTAGACCGATAACAAGTATTATGTGGGAGAGGCCACTGCTAGCATGTCATTCCTTACTTGGAATTCTATGCACTTATGATTGGAACTATTAGCAAGCATCCGCAACTACTAACGTTCATAAAGGTAAAACCCAACCATAGCATTAAGATATATTGGTCCCCCTTCAATTCCGTATGCATCAATTTCTATGCTAGGTTGAAGCTTCTGTCACTCTTGCCCTCCAAAACATAGTCCTATCAACATACAACTAACCATATGGTTTGTTCCACACAGCAGCTCATATGATGGGCACCAAAGGACAACAACATAACCACAAGCAAATTAAATCAATCATAGCAATTCATCAACCACCAATAGGACAACGAAAATCTACTCGGACATCATAGGATGGCAACACATCATTGGATAATAATATGAAGCATAAAGCACCATGTTCAAGTCGAGGGTACAGCGGGTTGCGGGAGAGTGGACCGCTGTAGATAGAGGCGGAAGGTGATGGAGATGACGGTGGAGCTGGCGGAGGTGTTGGCGAAGATCGCGGTGAGGATCATGGCCCCCGGCGGCGTTCTGGCGCCACCAGAAGCGAGGGGGAGAGAGAGCCCCCCTCCTCCTTATTCTTCCTTGACCTTCTCCCTAGATGGGAGAAGGGTTTCCCCTCTGGTCCATGGTCTCCATGGCGTGGGAGGGGCGAGAGCCCCTCCGAGATTGGATCTGTCTCTCTGGCTCTCTCTGTTTCTATGTTTTGTTTTCTGGCCCTTCACCGTTTCTTAAATTCCCGGAGATCCGTAACTCCGATTGGGCTGAATTTTGGACATGATATCTATCCGGATATTAGCTTTCTTGCGGAGAAAGAAGGGCTCCAACCGCCTTACGGGGTGACCATGAGGGTTAGGGGCGCGCCTGATACCCTGGGGCGCGCCCCCTACCTCGTGCCCCCCTCGGGCACCATCTCGCGATGATTCCACTTCCCAAAATTCATAAATATTCCAGAATAAATCTCTGTCAGTTTTTATTCCGTTTGGACTCCGTCCGGTATGGGTTTTCTGCGAAACAAAAAACATGCAGCAAACAGGAACTGGCACTGGGCAATGGATCAATATGTTAGTCCCAAAAATAGTATAAAAAGTTGCCAAAAAGTATATAAAAGTTGAATAATATTGGCATGGAACAATCAAAAATTATAGATACGACGGAGACGTATCAGCATCCCCAAGCTTAATTCCCGCTAGTCCTCGAGTAGGTAAATGACAAAAAAATTATTTTTGATGTGGAATGCTACCTAGCATAATCTTGATCATATGTCTAATCATGGCATGAATATTAAGACATGAGTGATTCAAGGCAATAGTCTATCCTTTGACATAAAAACAATAATACTTCAAGCATACCAACCAAGCAATTATGTCTTATTGAAATAACATAGCGAAAGAAAGCTCATCCCTACAAAATCATATAGTCTGGCTATGCTCCATCTTCACCACACAAAATATTCACATCATGCACAACCCCGATGACAAACCAAGCAATTGTTTCATACTTTTGACGTTCTCAAACCTTTTCAACTTTCATGCAATACATGAGCGTGAGCCATGGATATAGCACTATAGGTGGAATAGAATATGATGGTGGGGGTTATGTGGAGAAGACAAAAGGGGAGAAAGTCTCACATCGACGCGGCTAATCAACGGGCTATGGAGATGCCCATCAATTGATGTTAATGTGAGGAGTAGGGATTGCCATGCAACGGATGCACTAGAGCTATAAGTGTATGAAAGCTCAAACTGAAACTAAGTGGGTGTACATCCAACTTGCTTGCTCGTGAAGACCTAGGGCATTTGAGGAAGCCCATCGTTGGAATATACAAGCCAAGTTCTATAATGAAAATTCCCACTAGTATATGAAAGTGATAACTCAATAGACTCTCTATATGAAGAACATGATGCTACTTTGAAGCACAAGTGTGGTAAAAGGATAGTAACGTTGCCCCTTCTCTCTTTTTTCTCTCATTTTTTTTGTTTTCTTTTCTCTCTTTTTTCTTTTTTTTGGGCCTTCTCTTTTTTGGCCTTTCTTTTATTTTTTATTATTTTTTTTCGTCCGGAGTCTCATCCCGACTTGTGGGGGAATCATAGTCTCCATCATCCTTTCCTCATTGGGGCAATGCTCTAATAATGATGAACATCACACTTTTATTTACTTACAACTCAATATTACAACTCGATATCTAGAACAAAGATATGACTCTATATGAATGCCTCCGTGATGTACCGGGATGTGCAATGATCTAGCGTAGCAATGACATCAAAAAACGAACAAGCCATGAAAACATCATGCTAGCTATCTTACGATCATGCAAAGCAATATGACAATAATGCTCAAGTCATGTATATGATGATGATGGAAGTTGCATGGCAATATATCTCGGAATGGCTATGGAAATGCCATAATAGGTAGGTATGGTGGCTGATTTGAGGAAGATATAAGGAGGTTTATGTGTGATAGAGTGTATCGTATCATAGGGTTTGGATGCACCGGCAAAGGTTGCACCAACTCTCGAGGTGAGAAAGGGCAATGCACGGTACCGAAGAGGCTAGCAATGATGGAAGGGTGAGAGTGCGTATAATCCATGGACTCAACATTAGTCATAAAGAACTCACATACTTATTGCAAAAATCTATTAGTCATCGAAACAAAGTACTACGCGCATGCTCCTAGGGGGATAGATTGGTAGGAAAAGACCATCGCTCGTCCCCGACCGCCACTCATAAGGAAGACAATCAATAAACACCTCATGCTCCGACTTCGTTACATAATGGTTCACCATACGTGCATGCTACGGGATTTGCAAACTTCAACACAAGTATTTCTCAATTTCACAATTACTCAACTAGTACGGCTCTAATACCACCACCTTTATATCGCAAAACTATTGCAAGGAATCAAACATATCATATTCAGTGATCTACAAGTTTTATGTAGGGTTTTATGACTAACCATGTGAATGACCAGTTCCTGTCCTCTCTCTAAATAGATATAAGTGAAACAAGAGAGTTTAATTCTTTCTACAAAAGATATGCCCACGCTCTAACAAATATAAGTTAAGCAAAAGAGCATTCTACAAATGGCGGTTGTTTATGTAAAGAGAAACAGGCAATCCAAGCTTCAAATGATATAAGTGAAGCACATGAAGCATTCTATAAAGCCGTACTCAAAAGATTTAAGTGAAGTGCAAAGAGCATTCTATAAATCAACCATGGACTATCTCATACCAGCATGGTGCAAAAAAAAGAAAAAGGAAAACTAAAGGCAAAAGACGCTCCAAGATTGCACATATCGCATGAACGAAACGAATCCGAAAACATACCGATACTTGTTGAAGAAAGAGGGGATGCCTTCCGGGGCATCCCCAAGCTTAGACGCTTGAGTCTCCTTGAATATTTACTTGGGGTGCCTTGGGCATCCCCAAGCTTGAGCTCTTGCCTCTCTTCTTTCTTCTCACATCGAGACCTTCTCGATCATCGAACACTTCATCCACATAAACCTTCAACAGAAAACTCGGTAAGATCCGTTAGTATAATAAAGCAAATCACTACTCTAAGTACTATTGCAAACCAATTCATATTTTGTTTTTCATTGGATCTACTGTAATATAACTTTTCCATGGCTTAATCCACTAATATAAATTGATAGTTTCATCAAAACAAGCAAACTATGCATCAAAAGCAGAATCTGTCTAAAACAGAACAGTCTATAATAATCTGAACATTCACCATACTTCTGATACTTGAAAACTTCTGCCAAAACTAGGAAAAATAAAAAAAAATTATAGAAAGACAGTGCAAAAAGAATCAGAACCATTTGACGTTCCAGTAAGAAATTAAAATTCGCGCACTACAGCCAAAGTTTCTGTCCTGCACCGTACAAACCAACAAGCATCGTAAACATCCTAAAGGCAAACCTTGGCACATTATTTTTATAATACAATGGAATTGTACAAGGGGATAATTATTTTTGTTGAAAAGTTTCTGTAATCAAGATTCACAAAGTTTCCGTGAGCATGAACAAAGTTCAAGGAGCTCTCCCACTTCAACAATGCTTGTCTTTCTCACTTTCACTTTCCTCTTTGAAAAGTTTTGGGTTCCCCTCTTTATTTTATTTTTGTTTTTAAACTATATGAAAGCACTCAACAGAAATAAATGACTCTCTAAAACTTCCAGGTTGTCTCCTGGCAGCGATTTCTTTAAAGCCATTAAGCTAGGCATAAAGTGCTCAAGTAGTGAATCCACCCGGATCCCAAGGTATATCAAAGACAATTTTAATTAGCAATGATTTAGAATTTAGTAGTGAGCACAAAGCAACACATATCATGTAATGATGAAATCTAACTCTCTTCCTATGCATCGGCATGTCATAAAAAACAATTCATGCACACAAAGTAAAGGCCAATGCATAGTATAAACAGTTTCTTGCAATTTTATCGTGTTGGAAACATAGAGAGGTGGAGATATAGTTCCTCTCTCATAATAATTGCAAGTAGGAGCATCAAGCACATGCATATTATATCTATCAAAATCATCATGTGCAATGGTAAAAGGCAACCCATCAATATAATCCTTAATAAGTGCAAACTTCTCCGATATAGTATATCGGGAGAATTCAAAAAGATAATAGGACTATCATGCGTGGGTGCAATAGCAACAATTTCATGTTTAACATAAGGAACTATAGCAAGTTCATCTCCATAAGCATAATTCATATTGGCATCTTGGCCACAAGCATAGCAAGCATCATAAAAAAGGGATAATTCAAAAGAATCAATGGGATCATAGCAATCATCATAACAATCATCCTTCAGTAAGCACGAAGGGGAATTAAACAATGTATGAGTTGAAGAGTTACACTCATTAGAAGGTGGGCACGGGTAGCTAATCCGCTCTTCCTCCTTTTGTTCTTCGCTCTCCTCATCATCTTTTTCATCCAATGAGCTCACAGTTTCATCAATTCTTCTTCCATAGACTACTGCAAAATATTAGTCTCTTCTTGGACAGCGGAGTAGACCTCGATATAAGGTTTAACATAGGCATTAGAAGCATAATTATCATAGCAATATTTAAGTATGGCAAAATTTTCAGACTTGTAAAGAGTAGCATCATACTTTTCAATCAAAGAAGCAATTTCATAAGCACCCTTAAAAGCAACAAATTCTTCCATTTGTTGAACATCATAGTAATTATAAACACCCTTAGCATACGAAGATACGATTCCATTATCAGTAAACTCACATTGGTAGGGAAGGTGTTTCTTAGGGTTTTCAGAACAACAAGTAAAATCATATATATAACATAAATTCCAAGCATAGCATTGCAAACGATGAATTTGATCCAGCAAACGTTTCCCTTTTTCAGATATACGGTGTCGCTCATAACAAGCATGCTCATCTAAAGATTTGCCCTCAACTAAGCTAGTTGGGGTTTCAGCCCGAGCACATAGGGATCAAAGATGATCCAAGTAATAAGCTTCAGCAGTGTGATAGATATTGAGTGGTTCTTCAACCATTGGTTCAGTAGGTACAACTAATTTTTTTGGTATTTTCCGTTTCCTACCCATAACTAAAGATAGAAAACAACTAAGAACAACAAATAAAGATTACTTAGTGATAAAGCAAACAAGCACACACGAGAATATTCACCCCATGCTATTGCTCCCGACAGCGCCGGAAAAAGGTCTTGATAACCCACAAGTATAGGGGATCGCAACAGTTTTCGATAAGAAAAAGTGTCGAACCCAACGAGGAGCTAAAGGTAGAACAAATATTCCCTAAAGTTCTATCGACCACCGATACAACTCTCTGGCAGCTTGACGTTCGCTTTACCTAGAACAAGTATAAAACTAGAAGTACTATGTAGGTGTTGTTGGATAGGTTTGCAAGAAAGTAAAGAGCACGTAAATAAAAAGTAGGGGATGTTTAGATAAAGACACAATAAATTAAATATAGCGAGTATGGAAAAGTGGTGGTAGGAGTTGCCAAATTGTCCCTAAGCAATTGACTACTTTACTAGACTGGTAGCAAGTATTATGTGGGAGAGGCCACTGCTAGCATGTCATCCCTTACTTGGAATTCTATGCACTTATGATTGGAACTATTAGCAAGCATCCGCAACTACTAACGTTCTTTAAGGTAAAACCCAACCATAGCATTAAGATATATTGGTCTCCCTTCAATCCCGTATGCATCAATTTCTATGCTAGGTTGAAGCTTCTGTCACTCTTGCCCTCCAATACATAGTCCTATCAACATACAACTAACCCTATGGTGTGATCCGCGCGCGCGCTCATGTGATGGGCACCAAAGGACAGCAACATAACCACAAGCAAATTAAATCAATCATAGCAATTCATCAACCACCGATAGGACAAAGAAAATCTACTCAGACATCATAGGATGGCAACACATCATTGGATAATAATATGAAGCATAAAGCACCATGTTCAAGTAGAGGGTACAGCGGGTTGCGGGAGAGTGGACCGCTGTAGATAGAGGGGGGAAGGTGATGGAGATGTTGGTGGAGATGGCGGAGGTGTTGGTGAAGATCGCGGTGATGATGATGGCCCCCGGCGGCGTTCTGGCGCCACCAGAAGCGAGGGGGAGAGAGAGCCCCCCTCCTCCTTATTCTTCCTTGACCTTCTCCCTAGATGGGAGAAGGGTTTCCCCTCTGGTCCATGGTCTCCATGGCGTGGGAGGCGAGAGCCCCTCCGAGATTGGATTTGTCTCTCTCTCTCTGTTCTGCGTTACATTTTTACGGCCCTTCACCGTTTCTTAAATTCCCGGAGATCCGTAACTCCGATTGGGCTGAATTTTAGACACGATATCTATACGGATATTAGCTTTCTTGTGGAGAAAGAAGGGCTCCAACCGCCTTACGGGGTGGCCACGAGGGTCAGGGGCGCGCCTGACACCCTAGGGCACGCCCCCCCTACCTCATGCCCCCCTCGGGCACCGTCTCGCGATGATTCCACTTCCCAAAATTCATAAATATTCCAAAATAAATTTCCGTCAGTTCTTATTCTGTTTGGACTCCGTTTGGTATGGGTTTTCTGCGAAACAAAAAACAGTAAAAAGTTGGGCAGCAAACAGGAACTGGCACTGGGCACTGGATCAATATGTTAGTCCCAAAAATAGTATAAAAAGTTGCCAAAAAGTATATGAAAGTTGAATAATATTGGCATGGAACAATAAAAAATTATAGATACGAGAGAGACGTATCACGCCACCCGGAACACCACATCATAATGGTGTGTCCGAACGTCGTAATCATACTTTACTAGATATGGTGCGATCTATGATGTCTCTTACTGATTTACCGCTATCATTTTGGGTTTGTACTTTATAGACGGCTGCATTCACGTTAAATAGGACACCATCTAAATCCGTTGAGACGACGCCTTATGAACTATGGTTTGGCAAGAAACCAAAGTTGTCGTTTCTTAAAGTTTGGGGCTGCGATGCTTATGTGAAAAAGCTTCAACCTGATAAGCTCGAACTCAAATCGGAGAAATGTGTCTTCATAGAATACCCAAAGGAGACTGTTGGGTATACCTTCTATCACAGATCTGAAGGCAAGACATACGCTGCTAAGAATGGATCCTTTGTAGACAAGGATTTTCTCTCGAAAGAAGTGAGTGGGAGGAAAGTAGAACTTGATGAGATAACTGTACCTGCTCCCTTATTGCAAAGTAGTTCATCACAGAAATCTGTTCTTGTGACTTCTACACCAATTAGTGAGGAAGCTAATGATGATGATCATGTAACTTCAGATCAAGTTACTACCGAACCTCGTAGGTCAACTAGAGTAAGATCCGCACCAGAGTGGTACGGTAATCCTGTTCTAGAGGTCATGTTACTTGACCATGACGAACCTATGAACTATGAGGAAGCGATGATGAGCCCAGATTCCGCGAAATGGCTTGAGGCCATGAAATCTGAGATGGCATCCATGTATGAGAACAAAGTGTGGACTTTCGTTGACTTGCCCGATGATCGGCAAGCCATCAAGAATAAATGGATCTTCAAGAAGAATACTGACGCAGATGGTAATGTTACTGTCTACAAAGCTCGACTTGTTGCGAATGGTTTTCGACAAGTTCAAGGAGTTGACTACAATGAGACATTCTCACCCGTAGCGATGCTTAAGTCCGTCTGAATCATGTTAGCAATTGCCGCATTTTATGATTATGAAATTTGGCAAATGGATGTAAAGACTGCATTCCTGAATGGATTTCTGGAAGAAGAGTTGTATATGATGCAACCCGAAGGTTTTATCAATCCAAAGGATGCTAACAAAGTGTGCAAGCTCTAGCGATCCATCTATGGACTGGTGCAAGCATCTCGGAGTTGGAATAAACATTTTGATAGTGTGATCAAAGCATATGGTTTTATACAAACTTTTGGAGAAGGTTGTATTTACAAGAAAGTGAGTAGGAGCTCTGTAGCATTTCTAATATTATATGTGGATGACATATTGTTGATTGGAAATGATATATAATTTCTGGATAGCATAAAAGGATACTTCAATAAGAGATTTTCAATGAAAGACCTTGGTGAAGCTGCTTGTATATTGGGCATCAAGATCTATAGAGATAGATCAAGTCGCTTAATTGGACTTTCACAAAGCACATACCTTGATAAAGTTTTGAAGAAGTTCAAAATGGATCAAGCAAAGAAAGGGTTCTTTCATGTATTACAAGGTGTGAAGTTGAGTCAGACTCAATGCCCGACCACTACAGAAGATAGAGAGAAGATGAAAGATGTTCCCTATACTTTAGCCATATGCTCTATCATGTATGCAATGCTGTGTACCAGACCTGATGTGTGCCTTGCTATTAGTTTAGTAGGGAGGTACCAAAGTAATCCAGGAGTGGATCACTGGACAGTGGTCAAGAACATCCTGAAATACCTGAAAAGGACTAAGGATATGTTTCTCGTTTATGGAGGTGACAAAGAACTCGCCGTAAATGGTTACGTCGATGCAAGCTTTGACACTAATCCAGACGATTCTAAATCGCAAACCAGATACGTGTTTTTATTGAACGGTGGAGCTGTCAGTTGGTACGGTTCTAAGCAAAGCGTCGTGGTGGGATCTACGTGTGAAGCGGAGTACATAGCTGCTTCGGAAGCAACAAATAAAGGAGTCTGGATGAAGGAGTTCTTATCCGATCTAGGTGTCATACCTAGTGCATCGGGTCCAATGAAAATCTTTTGTGATAATACGGGTGCAATTGACTTAGCAAAGGAATCCAGATTTCACAAGAGAACCAAGCACATCAAGAGACGCTTCAATTCCATCCGCAATTAAGTCCAGGTGGGAGACATAGAGATTTGCAAGATACAAACATATTTGAATGTTGCAGACCCGTTGACTAAGCCTCTCTCACGAGCAAAACATGATCAGCACCAAGACTCCATGGGTGTTAGAATCATTACTGTGTAATCTAGATTATTGACTCTAGTGCAAGTGGTAGACTGAAGGAAATATGCCCTAGAGGCAATAATAAAGTTATTATTTATTTCCTTACTTCATGATAAATGTTTATTATTCATGCTAGAATTGTATTAACCGGAACATAATACATGTGTGAATACATAGACAAAGCAGTGTCACTAGTATGCCTCTAATTGACTAGCTCGTTTATCAAAGATGGTTAAGTTTCCTAACCATAGATATGAGTTGTCATTTGATAAACGGGATCACATTATTAGGAGAATGATGTGATTGACTTGAGCCATTCCGTTAGCTTAGAACTTGATCGTTTTAGTTTACTGCTATTGCTTTCTTCATGACTTATACATGTTCCTGTGACTATGAGATTATGCAATTCCCGATTACCGGAGGAACACTTTGTGTGCTACCAAACGTCACAACGTAACTGGGTGATTGTAAAGGTGCTCTACAAGTGTCTCTGATGGTACTTGTTGAGTTGGCATAGATCAAGACTAGGATTTGTCACTCCGATTGTCGGAGAGGTATCTCTGGGCCCTCTCGGTAATGCACATCACTATAAGCCTTGCATGCAATGTGACTAATGAGTTAGTTGTGGGATGATGCATTATGGAATGAGTAAAGAGACTTTCCGGTAACGAGATTGAACTAGGTATGAGGATACCGACGATCGAATCTCGGGCAAGTAACATACCGATGACAAAGGGAACGACGTATGTTGTTATGCGGTTTGACCAATAAAGATCTTCGTAGAATATGTAGGAACCAATATGAGCATCCAGGTTCCACTATTGGTTATTGACCGGAGACGATTCTCGATCATGTCTACATAGTTCTCGAACCCGTAGGGTCCGCACGCTTAACGTTCGGTGAGGATCGGTATTGTGAGTTTATGTGATTTGATGTACCGAAGGTAGTTCAAAGTCCCGGATGTGATCACGGATATGACGAGGAGTCTCGAAATGGTCGAGACGTAAAGATTGATATATTGGACGGCTATATTCGGACACCGGAAGTGTTCTGGGTGGTTTCGGAGAAAACCGGAGTCTTGGGAGGGTTCTGGAACCCCGGGGAAGTATTGGGCCTTAGTGGGCTGAGGGGAGAGAGAGGAAGCAGCCCAGAGGTGGCGTGCCCCTCCCATGAGGAGTCCGAATTGGACTAGGGGGAGGCGGCCCCTCGTTCCCTCTCCCTCTCCCTCTCTTTCCTTCCCCCTTCCCTCTTCCTAGTAGGACTAGGAAAGGGGAGTCCTACTCCTACTAGGAGGAGGACTCCCCCCTCCTTGGTGCGCCCCAAGGGCCGGCAGCCTCCCCCTTGCTCCTTTATATACGGGGGTAGGGGGCACCCTAGGACACACAAGTTGATTGTTCCAAGCCGTGTGCGGTGCCCCCCTCCACCATAATCCACCTCGGTCATATCGTAGCAGGTGCTTAGGCGAAGCCCTACGTCGGTAGCAACATCATCACCGTCATCACGCCGTCGTGCTGACAAAACACTCCTGCAAAGCTCTGCTGGATCGGAGTTCGTGGGACGTCATCGAGTTGAACGTGTGCTGACTCGGAGGTGCCGTGTGTTCGGTACTTGGATCGGTCGAATCGTGAAGACGTACGACTACATCAACCACGTTGTTATAACGCTTCCGCTTTTGGTCTACGAGGGTACGTGGACAACACTCTCCCCTCTCGTTGCTATGCATCACCATGATCTTGCGTGTGCATAGGAATTTTTTTGAAATTATTACGTTCCCCAACACAAATCTCCTCCGATATCGGCGACATAATTTAAGTTCCCAAAACTGATCTGATGACCAGGGGCGTAGCTGTTGATCTTCTGGAGGTGGCCAATTGAGTTGGCACGCAGTGCGAAGCCGCTGAATACAAAAATCTGGCTGGGGGGAAAGTCTCCCCCGAAACAGCATCATTGTGGATGATCGAACGAGCCGTCGAACCTTCTGTCGACAGCATAGAGGAACTCTCAATGAAAAGCACCAATGTCGGTTTCAAAACTGGCAGATCTCGGGTAGGGGGTCCCGAGCTGTGCGTCTAAGGATCGAAGGTAACAGGAGGCAGGGGACACGATGTTTACCCAGGTTCGGGCCCTCTTAATGGAGGTAATACCGTACTTCCTGCTTGATTGACTTTGATGAGTATAGGGGTTACAAGAGTTGATCTACCTCGAGATCGTAATGGCTAGCCTGTATAGTTATGATTGCCTCTACAGACTAAACCTTCCGGTGTATATAGACACCGGAGAGGACTAGGGTTATACAGATTCGATGCACAGAGAAAGGAAAATACATATCTGAACGCCTAGCTTGCCATCCACGCAAAGGAGAGGCCCATCCGGACACGGGGGAAGGCCTTCTGTCTTGTATCTTCACGGCCCATTAGTTCAGCCCAGGTCACATAGCCCGGATGCCCGAGGACCCCATGATCCAGGACTCCCTCATCCATAACTTGAGGATTATCCTCATTCCTCCACAAAAGAATTACATCCTGGAAGCACCGCTACGTGCAAGAACCGCTGCAGGAGCAACTCCGGACGTTATGAACGTCTGGCAGAGCAAAGCTGATGACTACTCGATAGTTCAGTGTGCCATGCTTTACGGCTTAGAATCGGGACTTCAAAAACGTTTTGAACGTCATGGAGCATATGAGATGTTCCAGGAGTTGAAGTTAATATTTCAAGAAAATGCTCGAATTGAGAGATATGAAGTCTCCAATAAGTTCTATAGCTACAAGATGGAGGAGAATAGTTCTGTCATTGAACATATACTCAGAATGTTTGGGTACCACAACCACTTGACTCAACTGGGAATTAATCTTCCTGATGATAGTGTCATTGACAGAGTTCTTCAATCACTGCCACCAAGCTATAAAAGCTTTGTGATGAACTATAATATGCAAGGGATGGATAAGAAAATTCCCGAGCTCTTCGCGATGCTTAAGGCCGCGGAGGTAGAAATCAAGAAGAAGCATCAAGTGTTGATGGTTAACAAGACCGCTAGTTTCAAGAAAAAGAGCAAAGGGAAGAAAGGGGACTTAAATAAGAACGGCAAGCAAGTTGCTACTCAAGTGAAGAAGCCCAAGTCTGGACCTAAGCCTGAAACTGAGTGCTTCTACTGCAAAGGGGCTGGTCACTAGAAGCAGAACTGCCCCAAGTATTTGGCAGATAAGAAGGATGGCAAAGTGAAAGGTATATTTGATATACATGTTATTGATGTGTACCTTACTGATGCTCGTAGTAGCGCCTGGGTATTTGATCTTTGGTTACATTGCTCATATTAGCAACTCGAATCGAGGCTCTGATTAAATGAAGATTGGCTAAGGACGAGGTGACGATGCGCGTGGGAAATGGTTCCAAAGTCGATGTGATCGCCGTCGGCACGCTACCTCTACATCTACCTTCGGGATTAGTTTTAGACCTGAATAATTGTCATTTGGTGCTAGCGTTAAGCATGAACATTATATTTGGATCTTGTTTGATGCGAGACGGTTATTCATTTAAATCAGAGAATGATGGTTGTTCTATTTATATGAGTAACATATTTTATGGTCATGCACCCTTGATGTGAGTGGTATGTTTTTATTGAATCTTGATTGTAGTGATACACATATTCATAATATTGAAGCCAAAAGATGAAAAGTTAATAATGATAGTGCAACTTATTTGTGGCACTGCCGTTTAGGTCATATTGGTGTAAAGCGCATGAAGAAACTCCATGTTGATGGGCTTTTGGAATCACTTGATTATGAATCACTTGATGCTTGCGAACCATGCCTCAAGGGCAAGATGACTAAGACTCCGTTCTCCGGAACAATGGAATGAGCAACTGACTTGTTGGAAATAATACATACTGATGTATGCGGTCCGATGAGTGTTGGGGCTCGCGGCGGGTATCGTTATTTTCTGACCTTCACAGATGATTTGAGAAGATATGGGTATATCTACTTAATGAAACATAAGTCTGAAACATTTGAAAAGTTCAAAGAATTTCATAGTGAAGTGGAGAATCATCGTAACAAGAAAATAAAGTTTCTACGATCTGATCGTGGAGGTGAATATATGAGATATGAGTTTGCTCTTCATTTGAAACAATGTGGAATAGCTTCACAACTCACACCACCCGGAACACCAGAGCGTAATGGTTTGTCCGAACGTCGTAATAGTACTTCATCAGATATGGTGCGATCTATGATGTCTCTTACTGATTTACCACTGTCGTTTTGGGGTTATGCTTTAGAGACGGTTGCATTCACGTTAAATAGGGCACCATCTAAATCCGTTGAGACAACACCATATGCACTGTGGTTTGGCAAGAAACCTAAGTTGTCGTTTCTTGAAGTTTGGGGCTGCGATGCTTATGTGAAAAAGCTTCAAACTGATAAGCTCGAACCCAAATCAGAGAAATGTGTCTTCATAGGATACCCAAAGGAGACTGTTGGGTACACCTTCTATCACAGATCCGAAGGCAAGATATTCATTGCGAAGAATGGATCCTTTCTAGAGAAGGAGTTTCTCTCGAAAGAAGTGAGTGGGGGGAAAGTAGAACTTAATGAGGTAACTGTACCTTTTCCCGAATTGGAAAGTAGTTCATCACATAAATCAGTTCCAGCGATTCCTACACAAATCAGTGAGGAAGCTAATGATGATGATCATAAAACTTCAGATCAAGTTACTACCGAACCTCGTTGGTCAACCAGAGTACGATCCGCACCAAAGTGGTACGGGAATCCTATTCTGGAGGTCATGTTACTTGACCATGACAAACCTACAAACTATGAGGAAGCGATGATGAGCCCAAATTCCGCGAAATGGCTTGAGGCCATGAAATTTGGGATGGGATCCATGTATGAGAACAAAGTGTGGACTTTGGTTGACTTGCCCGATGATCGGCAAGCCATAGAGAATAAATGGATCTTCAAGAAGAAGACTGACGCTGACGGTAATGTTACTGTCTACAAAGCTTGACTTGTTGCGAGAGGTTTTTGACAAGTTCAAGGAGTTGACTATGATGAGACCTTCTCACCCGTAGCGATGCTTAAGTCTGTCCGAATCATGTTAGCAATTGCCGCATTTTATGATTATGAAATTTGGCAAATGGATGTCAAAACTGCATTCCTTAATGGATATGTTAAAGAAGAGTTGTATATGATGCAACCAGAAGGTTTTGTCGATCCTAAAAGTGCTAACAAAGTGTGCAAGCTCTAGTGATCCATTTACGGACTGGTGCAAGCCTCTCGAAGTTGGAACATACGCTTTGATAGTGTGATCAAAGCATATGATTTTATACAGAGTTTTGGAGAAGCCTGTATTTACAAGAAAGTGGGTGTGAGCTCTGTAGCATTTTTAATATTATATGTGGATGACATATTGTTGATTGGAAATAATACATAATTTCTGGATAGCATAAAAGGATACTTGAATAAGAATTTTTTCAATGAAATACCTCGGTGAAGCTGCTTATATATTGGGCATCAAGATCTATAGAGATAGATCAAGACGCTTAATTGGAGTTTCACAAAGCATATACCTTGATAAAGTTTTGAAGAAGTTCAAAAAGGATCAGTCAAAGAAAGGGTTCTTGCCTGCGTTACAAGTTGTGAAGTTGAGTCAGACTCAATGCCCGACCATAGCAGAAGATAGAGAGAAAATGAAAGCCATTCCCTATGCCTCAGCCATAAGTTCTATCGTGTATGCAATGCTGTGTACCAGACCTGATATGTGCGTTGCTATAAGATTAGCATGGAGGTACCAAAGTAATCTAGAAGTGGATCACTGGACAATGGTCAAGAACATCCTGAAATACCTGAAAAGGACTAAGGATATGTTTCTCATTATGGAGGTGACAAAGAGCTTGTCATAAATGGTTACGTCGATGCAAGCTTTGACACTGATCCGGATGACTCTAAGTCACAAACCGGATAGGTATTTATATTGAAAGGTGGAGCTGTCAATTGGTGCAGTTCCAAACAGAGTGTCATGGCAGGAGCTACGTGTGAAGCGGAGTACATAGCTGCTCCGGAAGCAGCAAATGAAGGAGTCTGGACGAACGAGTTCATATCCGATCTAGGTGTAATAACTAGTGCATCGGGTCCAGTGAAAATCTTTTGTGAGAATACTGGAGCAATAGCCTTGGCGAAGGAATCCAGATTTCACAAGAGAACCAAACACATCAAGAGATGTTTCAATTCCATCCGCGATCAAGTCAAGGAGGGAGACATAGAGATTTGGAAAATACATACGAATCTGAATGTTGCAGACCCGTTGACTAAGCCTCTTCCACGAGCAAAACATGATCAGCACCAAGGCTCCATGGGTGTTAGAATCATTACTATGTAATCTAGATTATTGACTCTAGTGCAAGTGGGAGACTGATGGAAATATGCCCTAGAGGCAATAATAAAGTTGTTATTTATATTTCCTTATATCATGATAAATGTTTATTATTCATGCTAGAATTGTATTAACCGGAAACTTAGTACATGTGTGAATACATAGTCAAACAGAGTGTCCCTAGTATGCCTCTACTTGACTAGCTCATTAATCAAAGATGGTTAAGTTTCCTAACCATAGACATGTGTTGTCCTTCGATGAACGAGATCACATCATTAGAGAATGATGTGATGGACAAGACCCATCCGTTAGCTTAGCATAATGATCGTTTAGTTTTATTGATATTGCTTTCTTCATGACTTATACATATTCCTCTGACTGTGAGATTATGCAACTCCCGAATACTAGAGGAACAATTTGTGTGCTATCAAACGTCACAACGTAACTGGGTGATTATAAAGATGCTCTACAGGTATCTCCGAAGGTGTTTGTTGAGTTGGCATAGATCAATACTAGGATTTGTCACTCCGTGTATAGGAGAGGTATCTTTGCGCCCTCTCAGTAATGCACATCACTATAAGCCTTGCAAGCAATGTGGCTAATGAGTTAGTTACGGGATGATGCATTACAGAACGAGTAAAGAGACTTGTCGGCAACGATATTGAACTAGGTATGATGATACCGACGATCAAATCTCGGGCAAGTAGCATACCGATGACAAACGGAATGACGTATGCTGTTATGCGGTTTGACCGATAAAGATCTTCGTAGAATATGTAGGAGCCAATATGAGCATCTAGGTTCCGCTATTGGTTATTGACCGGAGATGTGTCTCGGTAATGTCTACATAGTTCTCGAACCCGTAGGGTCCGCACGCTTAACGTTTGATGACGATTGTTATGTGTTTTGGTGACCGAAGTTTGTTCGGAGTACCAGATGAGATTAGGGACATGATGAGGAGTCTCGAAATGGTCGAGAGGTAAAGATTGATATACTTGAAGGTTACATACGGACATCAGAATGGTTCGGAAGAAGATCGGGGATTTTTTGGAGTATCGGGAGGTTACCGGAACCCCTCGGGTAAGTTATTGGGCCTATTGGGCCATAGTGGAGGAGAGGAGGCAGGCCATGGGAGGTGGCGCGCGCCCCCCTTGCCCCAATCCGAATTGGACAAGGGGAGGGGGCGCGGCCCCCCTCTTTCCTTCTCCCTCTCTCTCCCTTCCCCTTTCCCTCTCCGTTGGAAGGAAGGAGGGGGCCGAATCCTACTTGGACAAGGAGTCCAAGTAGGACTCCCCCCTTGGCGCGTCATCCTTGGCCGCCGGCCTCCTCCTCCCCCTCCTTTATATACGTAGCCAGGGGGCACCCCAAAGACACAACAGTTTTTTCTTAGCCGTGTGCGGTTCCCCCCCTCCACAGTCTACCACCTCGGTCATATTGTCGTAGTGCTTAGGCGAAGCCCTGCGCAGATCACATCACCAACACCGTCGCCACGCCGTCGTGCTGACGGAACTCTCCCTCAACCCTCTACTGGATCAAGAGCTCGAGGGACGTCATCGTGCTGAACATGTGCTGAACACGAAGGTGCCGTACGTTCGGTACTTGGATCGGTTGGATCGTGAAGACCTTCGACTACATCAACCGCGTTAACTAAACACTTCTGCTTTCAGTCTACGAGGATACGTGGACACACTCTCTTGTCTTCTTGCTATGCATCTCCTAGATAGATCTTGCTTGATCGTAGGATTTTTTTTTGAATTACTACGTTCCCCAACAGCAAGGTGGTGCTCGATTACCTCCCTGGGAACACCCGGGATATCAGATGGTTACCAGGCAAACACATCGATATTCGCCTGCAGGAAGGCAATGAGTGCGCTTTCCTATTTGTCATCGAGGGGTGGCACTGATAGTGATAGTACCATCAATGCCAGCCAGCCCTGCCGGGACCTTCTTCACTTGGGGTGCAGCGACCTTGGATCTCTTGCTGTTGGAACACTCTGGAATGTCGTCAACGGGGGTCGTGCACTCGGTGGGGGCATGCTTCCCGGACTCTTTCCCAGACTCTTTCTCTTCACAATCCCTCTTCTTTCCTTTGCTTCCCTTAGCGGGAGATGCTATTGCCGCTGCCTCTGCCGCGACCGCGTCCCGGTACATCTTGTCCACACAAATGATTGTATCCTTCTCATCTGATGGGATGGTCATGACTCCCAGTGGTCTTGGCATATTCAAGGTGTTGTAGGCATAGTGGGATGCAGCCATGAATTTAACCAGAGCTGGGTGTCCAAGAATCCCATTGTACGGCAGGGGGAGATCGACCACATCTTACACAATCCTCTCAGTCTGGTAGTTCAGTTCTCCCCCCAAACGTTACCGGCAACGTGATCTTTCCCTTAGGATGGCTTCTACCGGGATTAACTCCTTGAAACGTGCCGGTAACCTCTAGCTCTTCCTCTTCTATCTGAAGCTTGCTAATAACTGCTGATCGGGCCCCGCCATCCACCAACATCTTTGTGACCTTGAGGTTGCAAATTCTTGGGGAGACCAACAATGGCAAACACCCTACCGTAGTGGTATGGCTAGGATGATCTAATGACCCACAAGTATAGGGGATCAATTGTATCCCTTTTCGATAAGTAAGAGTGTCGAACCCAACGAGGAGTGGAAGGAAATGACAAGTGGTTTTCGGCAAGGTAATGTCTGCAAGTGCTGAAATTATAAGTAGCAGAGTCGTTTGATAGCAAGATAATTTGTAACGAGCAAGTAACGATAGTAGTAACAAAAGTGCAGCAAGATAGCCCAACCCTTTTGAGGCAAAGGACAGGCCAAAACGGTCTCAGGGTACACGGGAATTTCATCTAGTCACTTTCGTCATGTTGGTTTAATTCGTGTTCGCTACTTTGATAATTTGATATGTGGGTGGACCGGTGCTTAGGTGTTGTTCTTACTTGAACAAACCTCCTACTTATACCCCCCATAAGCATCCGCAACTACGAGAAAAGTATTAAGAATAAATTCTAACCATAGCATTAAACTTTTGGATCCAATCGGTCCCTTACGGAATAGCGCATAAACTGGGGTTTAAGCTTCTGTCACTCTCGCAACCAACCATCTAATTGCTACTCCACAATGCATTCCCTTAGGCCCAAATATGGTGAAGTTTCATGTACTCGACGTTCACATGACACCACTAAGGCAATCACAACATACATACTATCAAAATATAGAACACATATCAAGTTCACATGATTACTTGCAACATGATTTCTCTCGTGACCTCAAGAACAAAAGTAACTACTCACAAATGATAATCATGCTCAAGATCAGAGGGGTATTAAATAGCATAATGGATCTGAACATATAATCTTCCACCAAATAAACCATATAGTAATCAACTACAAGATGTAATCAACACTACTAGTCACCCACAAGCACCAATCTATAGTCCCGGTAACAAGATTGAACACAACATATGAACTAGGGTTTGAGATGAGATGGTGATGTTGAAGATGTTGATGGAGATTGCCCTCCCCAAGATGGGAGAGTTGTTGGTGATGATGATGACGATGATTTCCCCCTCCGGGAGGGAAGTTCCCCCGACGGAATCGCTCCGTCGGAGGGAAAAAGTGCTCTTGCCCAAGTTCCACCTCGAGACGGCGGTGCTCCGTCCCGAAAGTCCTCCCCTTATTTTTTTCTAGGTAAAAACGACCTATATAATAGAAGATGGGCAACGGAGGTGGTCCTGGGTGAGCACAACCCACCAGGGCGCGCCTGGGCTCCCTGGCGTGCCCAGCTGGGTTGTGCCTACCTGGTGGGCCCCCTCTGGTAGTTATTTGCTCCAATATTCCTCAAATATTCCATAAAAAATCTCCGTGAAGTTTCAGCTTGTTTGGAGTTGTGCAGAATAGGTAGCCTGACGTAGCTTTTCCAGGTCCAGATTTCCAGCTGCCGGAATTCTCCCTCTTTGTGTGTACCTTGCATATTATGAGAGAAAAGGCATTAGAATTACTCCAAAAAGCATTATTATGGATAAAAACATCTTAAATAACAGTAAGAAAACATGATGCAAAATGGACGTATCAACTCCCCCAAGCTTAGACCTCGCTTGTCCTCAAGCGAAAACCGAAATCGAAAAACATGTCCACATGCTTTGAGAGAGAGGTGTCGACAAAAACAAAATACAGACATAGAAGCATCATGTTGATTATTGTAAGAGAAAAAATTAAACATAAGACTTTTATCATAGGACTTTTATCATAGACTTCTCATGAATAAGTAACAATTCATCACACAATCGAAGTATAAAGCAAAAACTCTATTAAAAACCAACAAACTATGTTCTCAGTCAACTTTGCAACTACAATTCATCATCTTTTCAGGAAGGGTCACGTATCGGATCCTTTAGTCAAGTCCACATACTCAACCATCATACTCCCTCCATTCCCTTATACAAGGCCACAAACTCATATTACAGGTACCAAGATAAACTTCAGTGACTCCTTTGCAAGTCAACTTTTCTTTTAGTTAACTAGGATCATTAATACACCACAAGCATGCAACGAATGAATGAGAAGGAAGTGGCTGAGTGCCATTATGACTACAATGCATGTAAGTATTAAAAAGTTGCTAGTACGAGGAAACATCATTAATTTTTGTCTCGATTACTGTTGGTGGCCTTGTATTGATGCAAAATGTATTTTTGATAGTGGCCTTGTATAAGGGAATGGAGGGAGTATAATCTTCTATGATTACTAACACTCACCGCGTACACATGAGCAAAACGTTTCAACCAGACACATAGAAAGATAGGGGCTTATAGTTTCGCCTCCCAACGTATTCACCTCAAGGGTGATGTCAACAATAATAATTCATACTATCTATATTCAACTGGACGTATGTGCCTAGATCTTTCCTTACCTCATGATGCTTGCCACAGGAGAAAAATAAAAAGGAATAGAAGGAAAACTTTGACTCTTTGCATAAAAGTAAATACATAAAAGTAAGAGATAAGCCCTTCACAGAGGGAAGCAGAGGTTGCCATGCGCTTATTTGTTTGTATGATCAACCCCTTAGTGCAAAAGAACGTCACATTGCATTGCCCCTTGTGATAGTGACCTTTATTATGCAGTCTGTCGCTTTTATTCTTCACCATCACAAGCTCGTGCAATGCTCAATTTTCTCTTACACTAAATGATCTGACACATGCATTTAGAAGCAATTTCTATTGCCCTTTTGCACCGATTACAACTTACTTGAGGGATCTTTATCAATCCCTAGGTAGGTATGGTGGACACTTGAAAGTAAGATTTGGGTTTAAGGTTTTTTGGATGCACAAGTAGTATCTCTACTTAGTGCAGAATTTTTGGCTAGCAAAACTATGGGGCAAGCACCACATGTTAAAGGATCTATGACAATATGACTTTTATGTGAGTATAAACAAACATAAACCATTTAGTTGTCTTCCTTGTCCAACGTCAACAATTTTGACATATAATATTTTGATGAGGGCTCACAATCACAAAAGATTTCTAGGATTGTATATTTATATGTGAATCTGCTCTTCCCTTATTAATTCTTTATTGAGTTGCATCATTGACTAATGCTATGTTTGTCAATCTCTAATAAAATTTTCTACTTATACTTTTCCATATGTGGTGTCATCACCTACCATAAGATTAGTATATGATCTTCTTGATTTATTTATTTCTTTTATTTATTTCCTTTCTCTTTTTCTTTCTTATTTCTTTTATTTTATTTGCAACATGAAAGTAAAGAAAGCAAAAATTCAAACTAACTTTATTATATAACTTGCACACGGTTACAAGGATAGATCACTAAGCAAACTCTCAAAGAAGAAAGGATCAAACTAAACTTGTATTCTCTTAAAGCAAAAGATCGAGCTAAAATAAGTAAAAGCAAAAAGATAGTGGGATGATACGATACCGGGGCACCTCCTCCAAGCTTGGCGGAAGCCAAGGCGAGTGCCCATACCCGATACTCAGTTCTCTTTTGGTGGTGAAGAAGATGATGTTGGTGATGAAGAAGGGATCTTGTCCTCGGATTTCCATGGCAATGGTCCACCATCATAAGAAGAGGAGTGAGTCTCACGGGTCCTGCAACTAGCAGCCAAACTCATACCTTAAACCTCGCCTCATATTCAAAGACTTGGTTCTGGAGGTCATAGATCTGGCTTTGGAGGAAGTTGATTTGCTCGTTGAGGGTGAAGACGATGTCCTTCATGGGCTTTCCATCCACCTTGAGATCACAGGAGAGGTCCGTGATCATAAGGTGATTGGCGCTGAGTCCACGCTCCACCATGCCCTTGCACCGGAAGACGTCATGTTCCATAGCTTCAAGCCTGGCCTCCACGGTTCCCGTCCCCTTGGGACATGGCACATCGCGGAGGTGAATCACCCCCTCATGCATCTAGATGGCCTGAGGGTGCTGCACCACCTCCCGAAGGTATGGGTTGATGACGTTCCTGAAGCAGCCATGGTAGATGGGATCTGACAGAAAACAGCAAGGAAAAGAAAACAGAGGATTTCTCCACGATACGCTGATCAATAGCTTCGGGGAGTATATATAGATTTTTATCTTGGAGGACAAGCATACGGTAGAAAAAGGAGTCCGAAGGTGGCCCAGGTGAGCACAACCCACTTGGGCGCGCCAGGCATGCCTGGCGCGCCCTGGTGTCTTGTGCCCACCAGGGTACGCTTCCTGGAATTTTCTTTATTTCCTAATTTTGTAAATATTCCAAAACTGATAAAAAATAATTTTGCGGATTTTTCGGAGTCCGTTTACTTACCGTATCATGTACCTCGTTATTTTCACGATTCTAGAGTGTTCCGAAAGGACTCTTTTATGTGTTCTTCTGTCGGATCTTGGGTTCCGGCAGACCCTCTAGGTTCAAACACTGGGGTGCGCGCGGAGATTTCACCCTCTACCTACCTGCACCTCACCGCCTTGCTAAGATCTAAGCTATGAAAGGAACAACACAAGAGACAAAGGGTTTATACTAGTTCGGGCCACCATTGTGGTGTAATACCATACTCTAGTTTGTGGTGTGGTTGATTGCCTCTTGGGCTGATGATGATGAACAATACAAGGAAGAACAGCCTCGCGAGAGTCTGTTCTTGGCTGGTGCGATGAACTGCTAGGGGGAGTTCAGTCGCTCTCTCTCTGCTGATCCTAGATTCTGGATCAAGCTCTCTAGATTTCTCGATGCCTCTACCCTGTGGGTGGCTAGTCCTATTTATAGGCAAAGGCCCTGGGCCTCTTCCCAAATATTGAGCGGGAAGGGCGCCAACAATTGGCCATTTTGAAGGGGAACATCTAGTACACTTATCCTGACTAAAGTTGGTCCTCGCTTTGTCAAAGGCTCTGGTGGTGACGCCTTGGCTTGGGCTCCACAATGACTTCCTTCCTACCGTTCTGCGACGGTCTTGGTCTTGTTGCACGAAGCGGATGCCTTTGCTTGATACTCTTGCCTGCGCTTGCTCCCTTTGCACCAAAGAGGAAAGGAGGACACTGCACGGGCTGGCGCCCGCCTGGCGCCCTTGGTCTTCATGGCTTGCGTCATGGGCACCTCGTGAGGTACCCCAGAGAGTTATCTCTCCGCCTCCTCACGAGCCAGCCTGACGAGGCCATGCCTGAGGAAGCTCCCTGTCATCCGCCCCGCGAGGCTTGGCCCCTCGCGAGGGTCTTGAGCTTGTGTTGATGAAGATGGGCCGTGTTGGGCCACCCCTTGAGCCACGCCGCAGGCCGCAGGCAGGCAAGTCTTGGTACCCCCGTTCCCAGAACATCGACAGTAGCCCCCGGGCCCAAGGCGCGCGCGGACTTGGCTAAGCAGAGAAGCGAAGGGCAAGCTGAGCGCCATGGCCCTAACGACCTGCGGCCTTAGGCGCCGCATGGCGGTTGGTTCTGATGGGGCGCCTTAGCAAGCTGCGAATCGACAAAAAAGAGCGGCGTCTGTCTAGGCTTTGCTTCCTCCGGTCATTGCTCAGATCCCCTTTCTTGCGCCTTCCCTTCCTGCCTCTGAAATCTTCAGATCTACTTCGACCGCGTGCCCTAGCAAGACATGGCGCCTCGCCGGACCCCGGACGGAGCTTGGTACTCAGCCGCCTTGGACTCGCCAAATGTGTCGGAGGAGGGTCTCGCCCAGGTGCGTCGGATGGTGGCGGCGCAAGGCATCGACGGGGCAGAGGTGTTCAAGGCTGGCTCCGCCCTTTCCGAGGGCCAAGGAAGCACCTTCTATCCTCTCTTCGTGAGCGCCATCGCTGCCGGTCTGGTGCCTCCCTTTTCTGAGTTCTTCTTCTCTGTCCTTCGCCACTACAAACTGCAAGCTCTGCACCTCCACCCCAACTCTGTTCTTCTTCTGGCGATCTTCGCCTACTATTGTGAGGCTCACGTCGGGGTGCATCCCTCAGTGGCCTTGCTGCACCACTACTTCTCCCTCCGGACCTCTCGCGGTCCCATCTCCACATGCGCGAGCTTCGTCGCGTATGGCAGCTCCAACGCCATCTCGAAGCCCGGGAAGAGGATTGAGGGCTTCAGGAGCAAGTGGGTCATGGTAGATGCTGGGCGCATCCACCCTCGGCTGATTCTACCCACAGAGCAGCCCACGCCCATCGACGCTTGGTCTCGCGCGGAACTCGTGGATCCCCGCACGAAGCCGGTGTTGGAGAAGATGGACGCGGATCTGCGGCCGAGCAACATGGCGGTGGCGGCTGGATCGGTGCATCGCTCTGAGGGAGTTCCTGAGCATCGGTGGCCCCACTGCCAAGATTGCTTCCATTGTGGAGGCCCCGCCGAGCCCTCAGTCTTGGCCGACGAAGATCTGGCCGGTCCTCAAATCTTTGGTCGTGGGAGACGTGGCGAGGCTGGAGGGCGCCCCTGTACCCTTGTTCCTTCGAGACAATTGGGAGCAGGCGGTGGAAGCCATGCCCGTCTTTAATGGGGACGGGCCCATGCCCGTGGAGGTTCCCGAGGACCCGGCGGCCCTGGCGACGGTGAACGTGTCCTCCAGCGATTCCAGCGAAGAGGAGGAAGAAGAAGAGGAGCGGGAAGCGGGGCCTGACTCCGAGGCAACCGACGGGGAGTCAAGAGCGCCCCTCCCTCGGCGCAGGTCCCGCGCTCTCCGCCTCTTGCCGAGCGACGACGACGAGGATGGCAACGAGCGGGGCGGTGAGAGCTTGCCCCCGATCTTGAAAAAGGACAGGACTGGGCTGGTCCTCCGCGGGTCTGCCCCGGCTCCGAGGCGATCCGCAGACGTGCCTCCTGCTCCCGGGCCTCTTGAGGCTGATCCCTGCAGCCGGCTCTCGGGCTTCAAGTATGGCCGGAGGTTGCTCGAGCTCATGACGATGACGATAAGTGCTTGATTCTCGTTTTATTCCTTGCTTTGTCGCCGAGGCTTGATATCTGTGTCTCTTGGCCAGGCGCGCCGCGGGCGAAAAAAGTGAAGGGAGCTCTGAGGCTCCGTGCAGGGCAGCGCGCCTCTGCCTTGAAGGAAGGCGACGGCAAGACACGGGCCTCTCTGCTCGGTCATCCTCCCGAGGCTGGTGGAGCTGGTCGGGCGAAGCTTAGCCCCATGGCCCATGCGACTCTGAGGTATCCTTGCTCGATGCCACCGCCACGCTTGTTGGGGGCGCAGCAGTTCCCTCGAGATACTGTGGTTACACTGCCGTCCTCTCCTCCTACTCCACCAACTGCTATTTCTCCGACTCCTCCCACTGTCCTGGATCGTGCTGCTGCTGAATTGGACCGGCTGCGGCAAGATCTTCTGGGCGCCGACCCTCGCTTGGTGGCCGGGCGCTTGGAGCCGGCCTCTGGCTGGATTCGCTCTGACGCTGCGATTCGAGCGGCGCTGGTTCAGGCCTCGAAGGCTTGCGACAAGGAGAAGCAGGCCGTCCTTGGGGTGAAGGCTGCTCGCGATGCCGCCTGGGGGAGGTAGCTGATGTCCGAGGTCGCTGCAAGGCGCTGGAGAGCGAGCTGCAAGGCCTGCGGGACCAGCTTGCCAAGGAGGCCCGCATTCGCCAAGAGAAGGAGGAAGACATGAAGGCTCGCGAGGCGGCCGTCAAGGACCGGACGCTTAACAGCGCCGTGACCGCTGGGTCTTGCGCTGGAGCAGGAGTTGGAGGCGAAGAAGGTCGAGCTGGACGGCAAGGCGCCGGTTCTTGCCGAGGACCGCGAGGCCTTCACGGAGATGGAGGTGAAGGCTCGCACCTTGCTGAGGACGCTTTACGACAGCGGCCTGGAAAGCCCGCTGGCCGGCGCCGAGGACGGCCCCACCAAGCTGCTTCCCTTCCTGTTCTGCGCTCTTAAAGATGTCACCCTTGGCCTTGGCCCTACGGCTGAGGCCGAGGCGCGTGTCTTGTCTTCGTGTACCGACGCTGGTCCTTACCCACGTCTACCTTCGCGATCCCGGCGTCGACCTCGACATTTCTTTGGAGCCGGTGACAGCGAGCTTGCCTTCTTGCCGTTCTTTGAGGTCGTGAAGAAGTCTGTTGGGGAACGTTGCAGAAAATTAAAAATTTTCCAACGGTTTCACCAAGATCCATCTATGAGTTCATCTAAGCAACGAGTCAAGGGAGTGAGTTTGCATCTACATACCACTTGTAGATCGAGTGCAGAAGCGTTCAAGGGAGCGGTGATGATGGAGTCGTACTCGGCGTGATTCAGATCACCGATGACCAAGTCTTTGAACGGACAGCACCTCCGCGTTCAACACACGTACGGTACGGGCAACGTCTCCTCCGTCTTGATCCAGCAAGGAGGAAGGAGAGGTTGAGGAAGACAGCTCCACCGGCAGACGACGGGCGTGATGATGGTGGAGAAGCAACATCTCGGCTGAGGCTTCACGAGCACACAACGGAGGAGGAGAGGTGTTGGGAGGGAGGGCTGCGCCTTGGCTTGGGTGCGGCTGCCCTCCCCTCACCCCTCTATTTTTTGGGGGAAGGGGCAAGGGGGCGGGCCCCTCTAGATGGGAATATTGTGGGGGGGGGGCGGCCAGGGAGGGGTGGCTTGCCCCCCAAGCAAGGGGGGCGCCCCCCTCTAGGGTTCCCCCCAAACCCTAGGCGCATGGGCCCAAGGGGGGGGGGGTGCACCCAGCCCACCAGGGGATGGCTGCTATCCCCGACGCGCATCGTCACCTCGTCCTTCGCCAGCCTCCGCTTATTCCGCAGCTCCTGCTGTGAGTTACAAATATGAGCAACGTCACCGGTATCAAATACCCAGGAGTTACTACGAGTACTGGTAAGGTACACATCAATTACATGTATATAAAATATACCTTTGGTGTTGCCGGCCTTCTTATCCGCTAAGTATTTGGGGCAGTTCCGCTTCGGTGACCCTTCCCTTGCAATAAAAGCACTCGGTCGGGCTTGGGTCCATTCTTTGACTTCTTCCGGCAAGCTGGCTTACGGTAGCGGCAACATCTTTGTCGTCCTTCTTGAAGTTCTTCTTACCCTTGCCCTTCTTAAACTTAGTGGTCTTATTGACCATCAACACTTGATGTTCTTTCTTGATTTCAACCTCTCACGACTTCAAAGATTGAAAATACTTCAGAATGGTCTTCACCATCCCCTGCATATTGTAGTTCATCACGAAGCTCTTGTAGCTTGGTGGAGCGATCAAGGATTCTGTCAATGACCGCCTCGTCCGGGAGGTTAATTTCCAAATGGGACAGGCAGGTGCAACCTGTACATTTTGAGTATGTGCTCACTAATGTAACTGTTTTCCTCCATCTTACAACTATAGAACTTGTCGGAGACTTCATATCTCTCGACCGGGCATGAGCTTGGAAAACTAGTTTCAGCTCTTGAACATCTCATATGCTCCGTGTTGCTCAAAACGCTTTTGGAGCCCCGGTTCTAAGCTGTAAAGCATGCCGCCTTGAACGAGGGAGTAATCATCGGTGTGTCCGCCAAACGTTCAAATCGTCTTGCGGTCTTTGGGAGAGCGGTGGGTCACCTAATGGTGCTTCTAGGACATATGCCTTCTTGGCAGCTATGAGGATGATCCTCAGGTTCCGGACCCAGTCCGTATAGTTGCTACCATCATCTTTCAGCTTGGTTTTCTCTAGGAACGCGTTGAAGTTCATGTTGACATGAGCGTTGGCCATTTGATCTACAAGACATATTATGCAAAAGTTTTAGACTAAGTTCATGATAATTGAGTTCATCTTAATCAAATTATTGAATAAACTCCCACTCAGATTTGACATCCCTCTAGTCATCTAAGTGTTACACGATCCGAGTCGACTAGGCCGTGTCCGATCATCACGTGAGACGGACTAGTCATCGTCGGTGAACATTCTCATGTTGATCGTATCTTCTATACGACTCGTGTTCGACCTTTCGGTCTCCGTGTTCGAGGCCATGTCTGCATACATGCTAGGCTCGTCAAGTTAACCCTAAGTGTTTTGCACGTAAAACTGTCTTACACCCGTTGTATGTGAACGTAAGGATCTATCACACCCGATCATCACGTGGTGCTTCGAAACGACGAACTTTAGCAACGGTGCATAGTTAGGGGAGAACACTTCTTGAAATTGTTGTAAAGGATCATCTTATTTACTACCGTCGTTCTAAGTAAACAAGATGCATAAAACATAATAAACATCACATGCAATTATATAAAGTAGTGGCATGATATGGCCAATATCATATAGCTCCTTTGATCTTCATCTTCGGGGCTCCATGATCATCTTGTCACCGGCATGACACCATGATCTCCATCATCATGATCTCCATCATCGTGTCTTTATGAAGTTGTCACGCCAATGACTACTTCTACTTCTATGACTAACGCGTTTAGCAATAAAGTAAAGTAGTTTACATGGCGTTCTTCAATGACACGCAGGTCATACAAAATAAAGACAACTCCTATGGCTCCTGCCGGTTGTCATACTCATCGACATGCAAGTCGTGATTCCTATTACAAGAACATGATCTCATACATCACAATATATCACTCATCATTCATCACAACTTCTGGCCATATCACATCACATGACAATTGCTGCAAAAACAAGTTAGACGTCCTCTAATTGTTGTTGCATCTTTTACGTGGCTGCAATTGGGTTCTAGTAAGAACGTTTTCTTACCTACGAATAACCACAACGTGATTTTGTCAACTTCTATTTACCCTTCATAAGGACCCTTTTCATCGAATCCACTTCAACTAAAGTGGGAGAGACAGACAACCGCCAGCCACCTTATGCAACTAGTGCATGTTAGTCGGTGGAACCGGTCTCACGTAAGTGTACGTGTAAGGTTGGTCCGGGCCGCTTCATCCCACAATACCGCGGAAGCAAGATAAGACTAGTAGCGGCAAGCAAGTTGACAAGATCTCGCCCACAACAAAATTGTGTTCTACTCGTGCAATAGAGAACTACGCATAGACCTAGCTCATGATGCCACTTTGTTGGGGAGCGTTGCGAAAATAAAAAATTTCCTATGGTTTCACCAAGATCCATCTATGAGTTCATCTAAGCAACGAGTCAAGGGAGTGAGTTTGCATCTACATACCACTTGTAGATCGAGTGCGGAAGCGTTCAAGGGAGCGGTGATGATGGAGTCGTACTCGACGTGATTCAGATCACCGATGACCAAGTGCTTTGAACGGACAGCACCTCCGCGTTCAACACACAGTGCAGTGCAGCAACGTCTCCTCCGTCTTGATCCAAAGCAAGGAGGAAGGAGAGGTTGAGGAAGACAGCTCCACCGGCAGCACGACGGCGTGATGATGGTGGAGAAGCGATACTCGGCAGGCTTCACGAGCACACAACGGAGGAGGAGAGGTGTTGGGGAGGGAGGGTTGCGCCTTGGCTTGGGTGCGGCTGCCCTCCCTCACCCCTCTATTTATAGGGGAAGGGGCAGGGCGGCCCCTCTAGATGGGAATCTAGAGGGGGCGGCGGTGAGGAGGTGGCTTGCCCCCCCAAGCAAGGGCGCCTCTAGGGTTCCCCAAACCCTAGGCGCATGGGCCCAAGGGGTGCACCCAGCCCACTGAGGCTGGCTGCTATCCCCACGCAGCCCATGTGCCCCGGAGGTGGCCTCCCGGTGGACCTCCGGAACCCTTCCGGTGGCCCCATATACCGCACGCCCCCAAACATTCCGGTGTCCGCTTGACAACTTCCTATATATAAATCTTTACCTCCGGACCCTTCCTGAACTCCTCGTGACGTCCGGGATCTCATCCGGGACTCGAACAACATTCGGTAATCACATACAAGTCTTCCTAATAACCCTAAGCGTCACCGAACCTTAAGTGTGTAGACCCTACGGGTTTGGGAGACATGGAACATGACCGAGACGCTCTCCGGTCAATAACCAACAGCGGGATATGGATACCCATGTTGGCTCCCACATGCTCCTCGATGATGTCATCGGATGAACCACGATGTCGAGGATTCAAGCAACCCTGTATACTATTCCCTTTGTCAATCGGTATGTTACTTGCCCGAGACTCGATCATCGGTATCCCAATACCTTGTTCGGTCTCGTTAAGCAAGTCACTTTACTGCATTAATGCATGATCTCGTGACCGGACACTTGGTCACTTTGAGCTCATTATGATGATGCACTACCGAAAGTGGGCCGATGATACCTCTCCGTAATACGTGGTGACAAATCCCAGTCTCGATCCGTGTCAACCCAACAGACACTTTCGGAGATACCTGTAATGCACCTTTATAGTCACCCAGTTACGTTGTGACGTTTGGTACACCCAAAGAACTCCTACGGTATCCGGGAGTTACACGATCTCATGGTCTACTTGACATTGGAAAAGCTCTAGCAAAACGAACTACACGATCTTGTGCTATGCTTAGGATTGGGTCTTGTCCATCACGTCATTCTCCTAATGACGTGATCCCGCTTGTCAATGACATCGATGTCCATAGTCGTGAAACCATGACTATCTGTTGACCAACGAGCTAGTCAACTAGAGGCTTACTAGGGACGTATTGTAGTCTATGTATTCACACGTGTATTACGATTTCCGGATAATACAATTATAGCATGAATAAAAGACAATTATCATGAACAAGGAAATATAATAATAATGCTTTTATTATTGCCTCTAGGGCATATTTCCAACAGGGTCGAGCGGAGGCTCTGCTGTCGAAGTTCCGGGCCTTCAGCACCAAGCCGAAGCGAGGCGCTGCCGGTCCAGCGGCTTCACGAGGCGAACCTGCTCGGCGTGGCTCCGTCGTCGACAAGTGACTCCGTTGTGGCTCCTGTTCTGCTTCCTGCAACATGTATCATGCCTCGGGGAGGCGTTTAAACTTGCGTTTGGTGTTGTGATAACAGTTATGGACTGTAATATTTGCTTTTGAATTCCTTGAGATTTGCGCTTTTCCTTCCTACTTGCTTATGTTCTACGCCGGCAGAGCCCGGCCCCGCGCATACCTCAGCCGCCGTTAGCCCCGACCGAAAACCAGGACGGGACCAAGGAGTGAGGGGCTACGTGACAAGTTAGGCTCCTGAGTCGCGATGCTCAGGAGTCCCCCTTGGCGCACGAACAGCAAGTAGGGAGGTGAGATGTGTGGGTGAATCTACCATTCTACGTCTGTAGAGCCCGGCCCTGCGCATACCTCAACCGCCGTTAGCCTTTCGGAACTAAGGAGTGAGGGGCTACGTGACCAGTTAGGCTCCTGAGTCGCGATGCTCAGGAGTCCCCCTTGACGCTCGAACGGCCTTCGTACCTTGGCTCCGCTCGGGGAGAGACGTACGACAAACCAGGCCCGAGGGGCCTGGCTGGGTGGCGTGCGTCTGGGCGTGACCCAGGCGTAAACCCCGTGCCTAGCCCCCTTGCGCGGCACTCCCGAGGGGAGGCGTTGCGATGAGGCCAGACACTAAGCTCTGGGCTCCCTGAGGTTGATGCGGCCGGGGGCCACCCTCAGTTGTTTATCACCCGGTAGCGGAGCATAAGCGCTTCCATATGTGTATGGGCATATCCGCTCCTCGGCGGTGTCGTCGGCCAGCGTAGAGCATGGTGCTTCCATCAGTGCGTGGGAGGGGCTCCCCCTCGGGAGGAGCCCGGGCATGTACAGCCCATACGACACGTGGCTGGCACGGTAGGGCCTGACGAGGTGTATCTGGGCACCCGTGAGCCAGCGCAGGACTCACGGGGCCCTACCTCAAGGCGGGTTGCGCCTGGCACTGGGCCTGAACTTGTGATGTGTTCCTGCAAATTTGGTTAGATGCCGACGCTCTACGTCCTCGGGTCCCGACCCTCGAGCGGGTCTCAGCCGTCGCTGGTATGCCAAGTCGCGATGCCGTGGACAAGGCCAGAGGGTGAGGGCTGGAGAGCCAGTAGGATCCCTGAGTCGCGATGCTCAGGTACCCCCCCTTTAACGTGCAAGCGGCCGATATGAAGGAAGAAGGGATGCCGTGGACAGGCATCAAATAACAATCATGATGGGTCGAACGCATGACCTGAAATAAACGCAAGAGGGGTACATGCACCGGGTCCGCCCGGCGACTTGGGGATGATGCAGCCCGAGGGCGCCCAACAAAGTAAGCTAGGAACATGAAGTAAAGGGGATACACGCCGCAGGTGGACCCACGCGACACAGGAATAATGCAGCCACAGGCGCTCCACCGAAATGAAACTTGAAGGATGTCACCTGATAACGTTGAAGACGAAAGGATGTTGAAGTAGCGGACGTCGTGGGCTGCGGAAGCCGATCTTCACGAGCCCCCAGGCCCAGGATCCTCGAGAGGCTCTGGAGGCGCTGGTGGCTCCTCGTGGACCATCTCCATTTCCGCCAGGACTGCGGAACGCCTGGCCTCTTGAGCCTCCAGGATGCTCCCCATGAGGCGCTGGTACGTGGCGGACGCGTTTGGCATGCCATAGGGCATGCGAACGTAGCTATAGGGTGGACCTTCGCAGCGCCCCGCGCGTGAGGGCCAGAAGCGCTCTTGAGAGGCGGCTCGGTTGAGCCCTGGTATGTCGATGCAGACGCGCAGCCCACCACCCTCGCCTGGACGGGGAGCTACGGCGGGTAAGCGGCGGCTGCCACTCATGACTCTTGACTCCTGCGACTCCTGTGTGATCTGACTGACGAACTCCTGAGGGTTTGGCCCTCCTTGCCTTGCTCCTTCCTGAGGGAAACGTGATTCGAAATACGCCTCCAAGTGGTGCCCAAGCGCCTCCCTCGTGACCTTAGCAAGGTCGGTGGCTCACCAGGAGAGAGCCCCCGAGCCTTGCTTGAGGAGGGCGCCAGGCGCACCTTCCTATGCATCAGAAGGAGGTGCCCCCTGAGCAGGCGCGGACCCTGAAGGGCCTGCCTCCCGAGGGGTCGGCCCTGGCGATGTCTTCTTCTTCTTGGGAGCGGTCTCAGGGAGCCTCACGCTCCTGCGATCCGGGTCTTCAAGTGATGCGGCTTGAAAGGCTCGCTCCAGGGAGCACACTGCGTCTCTCTCTTCACAAGGCACCGTGATGACTCCGCCGCTTCCTGGCATCTTGAGGACGTTGTAGCCGTGATGAGTCATGGCCATGAACTTGGCCAGAGCTGCATACCCGAGGATGGCATTGTATGGCAGGCGAATGTGGGAGACATCAAAGTCTATGAGCTCGGTGCGGTAGTTGTCGCGCGCCCCGAAGGTGACAGGGAGGCGGACCTGCCCAATCGGAACCGTGGAGCCATCGGTGACTCTGGAGAAAGGCTTGGTTGGCTGAAGCTGATTGTAAGGCACTTGGAGATTGTTGAATGTCTCTACGGACAGGATGTTGAGCCCTGCTCCGCCGTCGATGAGGGTCCTGGTGACTTGCACGTTGCTGATGATTGGGGAACAAAGCATCGGGAGGACTCCGGTGGCCGCCAAGACTTGAGCTGATCCGCCGAGCTGAACGTGATGGCGCACGCTAACCACCGAGAGGGCGCGTGGCTTCGAGCTTGGGAGGACTGCATTCACTTCATGGCGAACTGCTTGAAGATGCGCCGGAGGCTGGGGCTTGAGCTCCGCCCAGATGCAAGCGATCGCGTGGCTCTGGAAGCCCCCAGCCCCTCGGCCCCGATGATGGTCCTCGTTTCTCCTTGGCTGCGGCGGCAGAGGAGGGAGGCCTGCGTTTCCTTGCGGGCGATCCTCGCGAGGCTGATCCCTCCAGTCTCCCTCGCGAGGCTGATCCTGCCAGCGATCCACGCGAGGTCGGTCGTGCCACCCTTGGCGAGGGCCTCGGTCTTCCCAGCGTCCTGCGTTTCTTCCTCCTCCTCGGCCGTAGCCTCGATCGTTGCGCTCGGGGCGTCGGCCGATCCTCCCTTCTCGCACAGCCCGGAGCTCTTGACATTCGTTGGTGTTGTGGGTGTGGAGGTCATGGTACACACAGCATCTGGCTGCCCTTGGAAGACTCGGGCTGATCTACTGCCCGCTTGGTGTCTGGTTCTGCCATGAGCACGGCAACCCCTTGCGCTTCACGTCCTTGGCCTTGGATTTCTTCTCTTACGTCTGCGGCTGGCAGCTCGAGGAGGGAAAGGTGCCCTTCCTCAGCCCTGGCGCACTTGGTCGCCAAGTTGAACGGCTCCAAGGAAGTGCACAGATCTTCATGCATCGCCAGCTCCTCCTTCATCTTGACGTCACGCACACCGTCGGAGAAGGCTGAGATGATGGCCTCCTCGGTCACCTTGGGAATCTTGAGGCGTGTGTTGTTGAAGCGCTAGATGTACTTCTGCAGGTCTCCCCGGCTGCCGCTTGATGCGGGCGCATGTCGCTCCTGGCGCAGGAGGCCGGTCGCGAGTACCTTGGAAGTTGGCGATGAAGCGGGTGCGCATCTCGTCGAGGAGGAGATCGTGCGAGGAGCTGAGTTCAGAGCCAAAAGGGCTCCGTCCTTGAGTGCCATGGGAAACCAGTTCGCCATGACCTTCTCGTCCCTGTTGGCGGCTTCGATGCCCAGATCGTAGAGATGGAGGAACTCCGCAGGGTCGGCCGTGCCGTCGTAGCGAGGAGGCAGGTCTGGCTTGAACTTGCCGGGCCACGTGACGCTGCGCAGCTCGGCGGTGAAGGCGCGGCAGCCTGCTGTGGCCACGGGAGGCCTTTGGTGACGAAGAGCCAGGTCTTGCGGGTCCCCATGCGCTGTAGCTGGGAGCAGCGTGGGGTCTTGGCGTGCTGGAGCAGGAGCGTGGTCGTGACGAGCCGGTGTAGGGAGCACTTGGGCAGCCTCTTGGGGGCGAGGGACCTCTTGGCAGCTCTGCTCTTGCTGCGCTGGTGCCGGATGGAGCGGGTTCCGCCCAGGGGCCACGCGCCTTGGGGCCAAGGCGCCTTCTTGAGGGGAGGCGGCCGAGGCGCCTCGAGCTTCATCGCCCGCACAGGCGGGCGCGTGCAGCGAGAAGGACGGCGCTGGGGAGCCTTCGGGCGCGGACGAAGCTTCGGCGACGCGGTCGAGCCACTCTTCGTGACGCTGCCGACGGGCGGTAGCGCAGAGCTCGTTGTTGCGTGATGAGCGCAGCTCGAGCCTCCATGGCGCGGAGCGCGGGACGAAGAACCACCGGGTGAGTGAGGGAGTAGCGGCGGCCGTCTCGCCTCCGCACGGACGGATGTTGGGATGATGCTTGCTGCTCGTTCCGCCGGGCCGATGGCGGTGTTCACGGCAGCGACGGGAACGGCGGGCGGCCGCCGACGACGGGCCGTCTGGGCGACGCGAAGCAAGGGCGGCGGCTCGGCGCTGGCCCGACGAAGGCCCGACATGGATGCGATGGTAAGCGAAGAACAGGCGGCGGAAGGCAATTCAGCGCACCTACCGGGCGCGCCAAATGTCGGATTTCGGGTTTGGCCAGACCCTCTAGGTTCGAACAACAGTGCGCGCGGAGATTTCACCCTCTACCTACCGCACCTTGCCGCCTCGCTAAGATCTAAGCTATGAAAGGAACAACACAAGAGACAAAGGGTTTATACTAGTTCGGGCCACCATTGTGGTGTAATACCCTACTCTAGTTTGTGGTGTGGTGGATTGCCTCTTGGGCTGATGATGATGAACAATACAAGGAAGAACAGCCTCGCGAGGGTCTGTTCTTGGCTGGTGCGATGAACTGCTAGGCGGAGTTCAGTCGCTCTCTCTCTGCTGATCCCAGATGTTGTATCAAGCTCTCTAGATTTCTCGATGCCTCTACCCTGTGGGTGGCTAGTCCTATTTATAGGCAAAGGCCATGGGCCTCTTCCCAAATATTGAGCGGGAAGGGCGCCAACAATTGGCCATTTTGAAGGGGAACATCTAGTACACTTATCCTGACTAAAGTCGGTCCTCTCGCTTTGTCAAAGGCTCTGAGTGGTGACGCCTTGGTTTGGGCTCCACAATGACTTCCTTCCTGCCGTTCGCGATGGTCTTGGTCTTGTTGCACGAAACGGATGCCTTTGCTTGATACTCTTGCTGCGCTTTCTCCTTTGCACCAAAGAGGAAAGGAGGACATTGCACGGGTGGCGCCCGCTGGGCGCCTTCTTACGCCATGGGCACCTCGTGAGGTACCCGCCTTGATCTCTCCGCCTCGCGAGCCACTGACGAGGCCGTGCACTCGAGGAAGCTCCCTGTCGTCCGCCCATGAGGCTTGGCCCCTCGCGAGGGTCTTGAGCTTGTGTTGATGAAGATGGGCCGTGCTGGGCCACCCCTTGAGCCACGCCGCAGGCCGCAGGCAGGCAAGTCTGGGTACCCCCGTTCCCAGAACGCCAACATCTTCCGGTGTCCAAGTTTGGATAATATTACTTTCAACATTAATGGGCATACCTGAGATATAATGTTTTATTCGTTGCCCGTTAACAATCTTCGGGTTAGTACCTTCTGAATTATTTATTTTGATGGCGCCAGACCGATAAATCTCCTCGATAACATAGGGTCCTTCCCATTTTGAGAGGAGTTTTCCTGCAAAGAATCTGAAACGAGAGTTGTACAAAAGAACATATTCTCCAACTTTAAACTCACTCTTTTGGATTCCTTTGTCATGCCATCTTTTAAATTTTTCTTTGAATAATTTTGCATTTTCATAAGCTTGGGTTCTCCATTCATCTAATGAGCTAATATCGAATAACCTCTTTTCACCAGCAAGTTTGAAATCATAGTTGAGCTCTTTGATTGCCCAATATGCTTTATGTTCTAACTCAAGAGGCAAATGACAGGCTTTTTCATAAACCATTTTATAGGGAGACATACCCATAGGTTTTTTATATGCTGTTCTATAAGCCCAAAGTGCATCATCTAATTTCTTAGACCAATTCTTCCTGGACCTATTGACAGTCTTTTGCAAAACTAATTTTATTTCTCTATTGCTAAGTTCAACTTGACCACTAGACTGAGGATGATAAGGTGATGCAATTCTATGGTTAACATCATACTTGGTAAGAATTTTACGGAAAGCACCATGAATAAAGTGTGAACCACTATAAGTCATTAAATATCTAGGGACTCCAAACATTGGGAAAATAACTTCCTTAAGCATTTTAATAGAGGTGTTGTGATTAGCACTACTGGTTAGAATAGCTTCTACCCATTTAGTAACATAATCAACAACATCCAAAATATATGTATACCCATTAGAGGAAGGAAAAGGTCCCATGTAATAAATCCCCAAACATCAAATGGTTCAATAGCAAGTGAATAATTCATAGGCATTTCCTGACGCTTACTGATATTACCTATTCTTTGACGTTCATCACAAGATAAGACGAACTTACGGGCATCCTTGAAGAGACTAGGCCAATAAAATCCAGATTGCAATACCTTATGAGCAGTTCTATCTCCAGCTTGATGCCCTCCATAAGCTCCGGAGAGACATTTCCGTAGGATTTGTCCCTGTTCATGCTCAGGTACACAACGTCTAATAACACCATCTACTCCTTCTTTATAAAGATGTGGGTCATCCCAAAAGTAATGTATTAAATCAAAGAAGAATTTTTTTATTTTGTTGGTATGTAAAGCTAGGTGGTAAATATTTAGCAACAATGTAATTAGCATGATCAGCATACCAAGGAGTACTGTGAGCAACATTTATTGCGGCTAACTGCTCATCAGGAAAACTATCAACAATAGGTAGTGGGTCATTAGGCACATTTTCAAGCTTAGATAAATTATCAGCTACGGGGTTCTCAGCTCCTTTTCTATCAATGATATGTAAACCAAATTCTTGTAACCAGAGAACCCATCGAATAAGTCTAGGTTTAGCATCTTTATTTTCCATAAGATATTTAATAGCAGCATGGTATGTGTGAATAGTTACTTTGGAATCAACAATATAAGGTCTAAATTTGTCACAAGCAAACACCACTGCTAAAAATTATTTTTCAGTAGTAGCATAATTTTGTTGAGCACTGTCTAGAGTTTTACTAGCATAATGAATAACATTCAATTTCTTATCAACTCTTTGTCCTAGCACCACATAAAAAAGACACATCCGTGACATTTTGGGCCGAACGAAAAAAAAATCTGTCATACATATGACACTTCTATGACGATAATTGTGACAGAACCCGGTATCATCATAGATGTGGTGGGCTCCTACTTCTATGACAAAAAACATGATGTAAAATGGGCTTTTTCGTCACAGGCGGGCCGGAGACGCTTGCTGCATGACATTCTTTGGGCCGTCCATGATAGAAAAACCGTGGTAGAAGCGAGGGTAGGAAAATTTTGGGGAGTTGCGATTCACGGTGGGAGGTCGGGGCCGAAGCGATGCTGCGTTTCTCTGTACACGCACGCTGCGTGTGTGCAAGGCGTTGGCTCTAATCAACCCGAAGCGAGGCGTTGGGCTCTAATCAACCCGGCGATTGCACTACAAACTACGCGTTCTGAGAACCCGGCGATCGATCGATGGTCGTTAATCGAACCCGATGGAGCGATTCTTCGCCATCTGCTACTAATCAAGCCGATCGATTGGATGAGCAGTGAGCATTGTGGGGCGGGGAGGGGGGTTGGATGAGCGATGGCGGTGGCGTTGCCTCTGGATGAACAGGACCCGTGGTGTGGAGGGCTGGATGAGCGATGAAGCGGTGGAGGGGTGGTTGAACAGGACCCCGTGGTGTGGAGGGCTAGATGAGCAGTGAAGCGGTGGAGGGGTGCCCGTGGAGGGTGGTTGAGCGATGGCCGGTGGAGTAAGCGCGGTGGAGGCTGGATGAACAGGAGCCGTGGAGGCTGGAGGAGGTCAACGGTGGAGATGAACAGTATCCGTGGAGTCCTGCTTTTGCGGTCGCCACACCTCCCGATGAACAGGACCCTGGTTCGACCGTAGGAGGTCCGTTTCCTCCGTTTTGCGGTACGCCACACCCCTCCCGATCAACAGGTCTCCCGTTTCGACCGTAGGAGGTCCGTTTCCTCCGTTTTGCGGTACGCCACACCCTCTTGATCAACAGGACCCCGTTCCGAACGTAGGAGGTTCGTTTCCTCCGCTTTTGCGGTCGCCACACCCCTCCCAATCAATAGGATCCCGTTCGAACGTGGCGGTCGAACACAAGGCTGTTTCCTCCGTTCTGCGCACGCCAGCCTCGCTTCCATCGCCTGTTCCGTCCAAGCCGGTTGGCTCCCACGTGTTCCGTTGCCTCCCGATGAACACGACGCATTCCGTTGCCTCCCCATGAACACGACGCATTCCGTTGCCTCCCCATGAACACGACGCATTCCGTTGCCTCCCCATGAACACGACGCATTCCGTTGCCTCCCGATGAACACGAGCCCTCGCCGTACGTATGCGCGACTAGGCGTTCAAGACCCCGCCCGTATGTACACATATGTGGCCGTGTTTTCTTTCTTGCACCCTGGCCGTTGTACGTACGTGTACATGCTACGTGCGCGCCTCTACTACGACACGTGCGCGCCTCTACATCGACCAGTATGTACGTACACGTTCGCGACCAGGATGACAACGCTACGTACGCTTCAACCAGGTGGGTCCCGACTGTCAGGCACTTCCTTGCCTGCGAAGATGTAGCTGGTGGGTCCCAGCAGTCAGGGGGGCGAATCATTTTGTTTTTTTTTTGCCCGGGCGCACTTCCTTGCGTGCGAAGGTGTAGCTGCTGGGTCCCAGTCCGAGGTGAATTGTTTTTTGCACGGATGCGATTCCTTGCGTGCGAAGGTGTAGCTTTGGGTCCCAGCAATGGGGCGAATCGTTTTTTCGGACACACTTCCTTGCGTGTGAAGATGTAGCCGGTGGGTCCCAGCATCGAAGCGAATAGTTTTCCCGGACGTACTTCCTTGCGTGCGAAGATGCAGCTCGTGGGTCCCAGCAGTCAGGGGGCGAATCATTTTTTCGCGAAATACGGTGGCCCATCCGGTGGGTCCCCGCTATCAGGTGGACGAATAATTATTTTGTGCGTAATAAAGAGGCACTTCCTTGCGGCTGCCGTGGACCCAGCTGTCAGCCTCTCCACATACAGTCCACGTACGATGGAAGTCGATCCTTGACCACGTTGGCCACGCCGCGCCGAGAGCACCACGGCGGTGGACGACGGCGAGCCTTAGGAAGGGGACGACGCGGAGCCGGGGAAGACGTGGCAGTGGATGCACACGCGGAGAGGAGTACGAGGGTTCACTTTGGTTACTCTTGTTGCCGTCGTCGCGAGAATAACAGGGGTGTGGGTGAGTGGAGGGATGGCCTCGCCAGCGATGGGAGTAGTAGGGGCGGTGAGGCCTCAAGCAAAGACAGCCGACCACGGGAGGCAGGAGCAGGCGGCACGACCGGCGCTGCTTTGGGCGGCTGGAGAAAGAAGACCATAGGTTGAAGAAGCACGGCGGCCGTTGGATGGACATCGTACGGTCACTGCAGCTAGAATCATTTATATTGACTAAGTTGACAAAGCCCTTGGTACGTCAACTTAGTAGACCCACAGGTCAGCTTCCGAAACGGTGCGCCCCAGATGTCAGCGGGAGGAATAATTTTTTGGGCAGGTGAAGCTAGAATATCCGAGATTGAAGAAGAAGCACAGCATCCGTTGGATGGACATCCAATGGCCACTGCTGCTAGAACTGTGTGTTGACTATAAGTTGACAAAGCCTTGCATACGCGTCAACTCTGTTTTTTTAGGGGACGCACAACTTAGTAAGGCCAGAAGTGTGTGGCGAGAACTTGTAGCCCATTTGAGATTTGTAAGAATGTGTAGCCCATTTTTGAATTCTAATGGAATTTACTACAACCCATTTACAGTTTGTTAAAAGTACAACCCATTTCAACCAACCGTTCAAAACAGAATTCAATAAAATTTCCCACATTTTGATGGGATCCGAATATTTTTATCCCGAAATTTCTAGTCAGATTAAATACAATTTCAATATAAATTTATATTACGTAAAAATCCAACGAAACATTGCGCCAATAAAAATTAATAAAATTAAAATTTTCAATATTCCAAAAACAATATTTTATAAAGTAATCACCGTGGTGCATTTTTTATAGTTACTACCCAGTTTTTATAATTACATCCCATTTATTATTTCTTAAAGCCCATTTTCTTGTCAAGCCTAATGCATCCCTCCTAGGACAGATTTGCAGCCAGTAGTGAGAATAACAACTTGACCTTGCCTGGGTATTCCTAAAAAAGTATAGCTGGGCTAGCCATTTTCAGCTTGAAAAAATTAATATCTGGGTTGGATATTCGGCACAGGCTAGACGGGCCACAACCGCCTAGTTAATACCTGCATGATGTTTTCGTTGTTGTTCAGAGGAGAAAATTTAATATCTGGGGTAAACATCGAAAAACTCTGCAGTGCTCACACCTCAAAAACACAAATCTTGCTTTCGAGCTGCTTGGTCCCGGTACCGGCCGCTTCTTGTGCAATTCTCTCATTTATTGACTACTCCCTCCTTTCCGGTTTATAATTCTCAATTCAAAAATCTCACCAATCAAGGTAGATGGCGAGTGGTGGAATACTTTTTGTAGTTTTGCAAAAGCACCTAATTAATGCTCTTGTTATCCTCAAAAATTTATGTTTATCAATGCATTAATTGCAATGCATGCATGCATAAAGTACATGCATTGGTCAATTTTCTCTTAATACTTGCATGCAATGATTTAATGCACCTTGGAATCTGAACATGTCATGGAAAACAACCAAATTGAGCCTTATAAAATGGAAAAACTAAAATTTTGAGATAAGCCCTATAAACCGGAAAGGAGGGAGTACATAGGTTGACAATGGTGTGGGACCGTGATGTCAGGAAACCAGGAGGAAGCAAAATAAATTATAGTTATATATATATATATATATATATATATATATATATATATAATAAGGAGGCACTTGCGTACGTGAGGCTATGGACCTGGTGGGTCCCCATTGTCATCCTATCCAAATAAAGTCATCTCCTCGCCCTTGCCGCTCTTCCGCCTTGATCGGCACCGCCCGCTTCCCGGTGCAGGCGATTGCTCCGCCTTCAAACGACACAAGTGTCGTCCGTCCGTCCATCTGCCGCACACATTAATGATACGCGGTTGCCGAGGCGGCTACTCCGGCGCCACACGTCCGTCCCTCCACCCGTCCACCGTTGCTATATAAAGTGTTGCGCCGGCCATGGCCGCAGTCATCCGCATCTGTTCCCTTTCTCCTGTCCACACCACTACTGCCCACCATGGCTTCCTCGCGCTCCAGCGCTCTTCGGGACGGGCGGGCGACGGACCACAAGGAGATGGCAGCCATTGCTGCCGACCGGCTGGCCGGCAGGCAGCCGGAGGATGACGACGTCCTAATGGAGAACATGGTAGTCGACGATCCGGTGCCAACCCCCTCCTCTGCGCCATCCTTGCCGGTGCATTGCACCATGACCATCGGCGAGGCCCGTGCCCAATGTATGGACATGGTGAGGCCGATGCGTGAGGAGCAGTTCCGGGAGGCGCAGGCCGACGCCGCCTACAACCGCCATCTCCTCCAGGAGCACCTGCAGGCGGAGGAGTAGATCATCATGGAGCGGGCGGAGCAGGAGGCGCTACTCGACTCGTACCTCTCCGCCCGCAAGGGCCGCCTCGAGCGCTAGCGGTACCGCATGCGGGTGGCGGAGGCTGCGTCCGCCTACAAAGATGCTAGCAAAGAGGGCGACGAAGCGGGCGAGGCGCTGTTTGGCGAGACCCAGGACGAGACAGAGGACAATGCCGGCTCCGACGAGTCCCCGCTCCGCTGGCGTCGACGACGCCCTGCTCCGCCGAGGCCCCGCGGCGCCAACAACGAGGCAGAGGACACCGCCGGCTCCGCCGAGGCCCCGCGGCGCCAACAACGAGGCAGAGGACACCGCCGGCTCCACCGAGGCCCCGCCCCGCCAACAACGAGGCAGAGGACATCACTGGCTCAGCCGAGGCCCCACCCTGCCGGCAACGTGGGGGAGGATTTCCACCGCTCCGCTGAGGCGCCGCCCGCCGGCAACGAGATAGAGGACATCGCCGGCTCCGCCGAGGCCCCGCCCCGCTGCCAACGAGGCCGTGCCACACAGAAAACGAGGAAGAGTAGAACACGGTAGGTCGCCGCCGCTCGGGTCCAAGTAAGGCCACCGCTGCTACCCTCCGGTTGAAGCCAAGCTAGGCGGGTTGACCATTGATGGCCGGTTAGCTTCTTGGCGGCGACGTGAGTCGGAGAGCTGCGCTGGAGAAGAACGCTACTTCTACTTAATCTTTGGTGCAATTGGGTGGTGACACGTGGGCCCAACAGGCCACATGTCGATTCGCAATCGCACCTACACTTAAGTCATCAAGCTTCATTGCTCGGCCTGGGACATAGGTGGGTAGCTTTGGTTAATTAATTATACCTCCAGCGCACCTTTTTAGTTTTTTTCAAAAGGAGGATGACCCCGGCCTCTCGCATCCGGGAGATGCATGCGCCACAAACACCCCTTTTTAGTTGAAGAATGTATGAAATGTAATGAAATCCGGCATGTTTATATGAAATCCGTCCGTGTATGAATGAATTTATTTCGATTATTTCGAATTCTTGTATCACTGGCATTGGATGAACATACAAAACAATACGTACTAGCATTATTCCCAGGGTGATCACCACGTTTGCAGCAGTTTCACATGTACTCCCTCCGGTCCTTTCTAGTCTGCATACAAGTTTTGTCTGCAGTCAAAGTATCTCTACTTTGACCAATCTTATACAAAAAAGTATGCACTTTCACAATGTGCGAAGTAAAAAGGAAAAGAAGGAGTACAAAGAGTTTGAGCAGATTTTTAGCGTTTACAGACATTGCAATCAAACACAGGCCCTGGCAATTCATAGAGAACATTCAAAACAATTGATGATTATGCATCTCGGTGACTCACATGTCGAGGCAATATTTACTTCACAACTAAAGAATGAAGAAAAATTGACCGCCCGCTGACGACAAAGAAAGGCGTCCCATTCGAAAATATCAAACGCATATCTTGCTAAAATCAATGAGCAAAATTTGACAAGGTTGTCCCATTCCAAAATATCAAATGCCTACGATTGTGGAATGGGCAGGGCTTGCCATCGATTCGGACATTGACATGGCACCTCGTGCTAAATAAACCAATTGTTCTTTTGTGCAGTTCCACCAAAATCAACCAAATTCACAGTAGCTTGTATGATTTCGCCCTTATATGTTGCAATGCCTTGAACTTATGGGCACCTCCTTTCTTGTGGTGGAAATGAATGATTCAATGTATTCATGAACATTTTGTGCAGTTCCGTTGAAATCAAGTCGAGCACCCTGTTTGCACAAATACAAAAAAGTGATTAGTATAAAAGCAAACTGCGTACTATGAATTGACAGTTTCAACGAGGCACATACATGGTCCATCTAGAGCACACTTTTAGAAAATGGAACTCACCATAAAGAATCCTAGAACAACATTGTACTCACAAGCATCACAAAGCAAAAAATGGAGATTTGTCCTTCCGAAAGCTGAAGTTAGTTTGGTCTTGTGGGGAGTAATGTAACCATCCTTCAACTGCTCCTTCCGATGAGAAGATAGATGTGGCTTCTTCATCCCGGCATAATCGGAACTAGTCACTTCACATACTCCATATTCTTCTTCAGAGGAAGATGATCCCTGTTTGCTCGAAAAAAGGAAAGGAAATATTTAAAACAAAGACAGATGAAGCACTTCTCAAGGACAATACCACTTTTTCATGACAAGATATCTAAACGGTAGCACAACACCAATAGAGATGACAAAGCTCAATCATATGGATGAAATCGGTGGGTGAGTACCAACATTTGTCGAGGCTGATTGTGTAGAGCATACAGATGAAGCACTTCTCCGGAACCATCTGTTGCTATCTACGGGGGTGGCCATGCTTACTATATACTGCTCGATTAGTTTAATGTTTCCAACATCTTCTTGTGCAGTTCCACTAAAATATATGGTGCCTTCAAAGAAGATCCCTGTTTGCACAAGTAGAGATAATTACGTATGGCATCAAATTAGTGGCAAAACAATTGCTCATTCCATCCATAGCAATAAATTAAGATGAAAAACTATATCATTACTTGAGTCATCACAGTTCCAGTGCTTCATTACAGCACCGGGAGTTGATTTTTGTTTTTCTTCCGCTTGTTCTTCCCCTTCATCACTTGGTTCAATAACAGATAAGCTTCGCCTTCAATGTAAGATTTGGCATGTCAATTAGGGAGAAAAAGTATAGTACTAAACTTAATTTTCTGATGAAAGTGGAAAAATACAGGCCAAGAGTTGTGAAATATCCTTATCTTACCTCAATGGGATATTACGGTGCACATACTGATTGGAAGTCTTGTCTCCATTTGTGCGATTCACTAAAATCAAGCAACATTATCGTACAAGTAGCACAACATATGAAAGCACACTGCAGAATCATGTGAAAGAAGGCTAGTAATCTTGACCTCTCATAATGCGGAATACAAACAACTCACAAGAAGAAGATCTGAACCAAATTAGCCTTAATGGATAGGAAGTAAGATCTCCTCTTGTGCGGTTCCACTAAGATCAAGCAATCAAGCAACATTGTCGGTGTGACATTTTGGTTGAACTGCACAAACACTCTTAAAACAAAAGTGTTTTGTGCAGTGCAACAAAAGGTCACAATGACAACGAGGTGAAGTAGAGAACCATGTTTACACAGAGGTGCAAAGGAAACAATTAGTGGTCAATAACGGTGGATGACACAGAAGCCAACAAAAAGAAGCATCTACCTTATCTAAATGGGAAAGAAAGCAAGACAGTAGCATTTCTCAAACGGTGGCATTGATTAATATTAACATAGATATTAAATTAACAATAAAATTCGTTAAACATGTAATTTGCTTTTAAGCGTGGCATTGCATCAATTTTCCAAATGCATTATTAGAGGGTGTTTGTTTACGGAGGACATTTTGGTGTAGGGACTAAAAAAACTCCGTGTCAGTCACATCTAAACCAAACAGGAGGGACTTTTTGGGACTAAAAGTGGGCATTTGGGACTAAAGAAAGAAGACCCCGAGGGAGTCTTTTTGGGACTTTTACAACAGTTGCCTCTGCCAGGCATCGCACCTTGTTTCTATTAGTTCATTACTAGGGGTAACATGGTCTTTTATCATGTCATTTAATAACCTCTAGTCCATGTTTAGTCCCTGGAACCAAGCGGTAGGGACTAGGGAGCTTTAACCAAACAGGCCTTAGATTAACAATGACTAATGAGTTGCAGGGACGGTGGGCCTTTTCCAGCACCATGTGCATCTACCGATGTATTGTGGTCATGCACGATCTGTTGCAACAAAGAACAAACAACCAAGGAGCATATTTGTGTTGGTCCCAGTTTTGTTATCTTTAGACACCTTTCCCTATGTGAGCGCAGCAAATCTAGTCCTGCTCAAACTCTACAACCTTGTCCCTTCCTTTCCTTTTTGAACTAGTACTTTCGCCCCTTCCTTTCCTCTTTGAACCACGTCCTAGATTTATGCGATACAACTTTCCCCACTACTTTGCCCCATTCCTTTCCTCTTTGAACCACGTCCTAGATTCATGCTATACAACTTTTCCCCTTCATTTCCTCTTTGAACCACGTCCTAGATTCATGCTATATACAACTTTTCCCACTACTTTCCCCCGCTCCTTTCCTCTTTGAACCACGTCCTAGATTCATGGTATACATGCAGCTAGAGCAATGCATGTGGAGTAAGTAAAATATACCTTAAGGTTCTTGGGGCATGGTTCGGTGGGAAACGGGACGGCTATGAAGAAGAAGGGGTCGGAGGCCCTCCAGCGCCGCTTGGGTGGAAAGTGAACAAGCGCCGAAAGTGAACAATGGCGGACAGCGTTAAGCCTCCTTCCCTTCCCCAAGGACGGATCCTGCCGGCTCTTTGAGCAGCAGTGAGGGGAGAGAGAGGCCAACGAAGTCTTGTTTAGATCTGGAGAGGGCGGCGAGTGTGAAGAGAGCAACTACGAGCGCCGAGGCTCCAGCGGAGAGGGCGAGAGTGTGAAGAGAGCAAATACAAGCTACCGAGGCTCCAGCGTATATATATATCTTGGAGAGAGAGTGTGAAGCTTGCAAACCCTAGAAAACATTTTGACCAGTCAAAGAATCCTCCTCGCAAAAATTATGTTCAAGTGTAGTTATCGAACCCGAGACCTCAAGTTTGATGAGCGAACAGGCTAACCAGCTACACAACCCTCCCGTTATGTTCAACGAGAGGAAAATAACCTTTTATACATTCTTACATTCGTGTGACAGGCATGCCGTGTTTTTTGTGTGTGTGGGAGTCATTAGGATTTCAATCATAATCGTGTCATGTGGCTTTGCTGGTAAGACTATCCACAGTGGTGTAGAAATAATGCAGCCTTAGTCACCTTACCTCTCTCCACGTAGTAATGCTGGGTCCCACCAGTCGAGAGGGTGAAACAAACAAATTAATAAGAAAAATTAAAAGCGCCCGGTGTATCTTACTACCTCACACATCTCGCCACTGCTCAGAACATTATCCAATTGATCCCTCTGTTCGCTCAATGCACTATTTTAAGTGAATCCTTATTATAACATGCACACAAATTTTGGGCACTTGTATTCGACTTAAGTCAGTGTGCCACCGTATCTCGTATACTTACTACTCCCTCCGTCTAGGTGTAATAAGTCACGTTAGAAGGCGCAACGGGACCAAGGTGTGTGTGTGTGTGTGTGTTTAACAGCATGTTTGTGTTAGAGAGTGCGACAGATCGACCTATTCCTACAGAGATATGGTGTGTAGTGTACGATTTTAGCCGCGAGAGTCGGTGCATCCTCTCGTTTCCGGGCGTGTCCAGTAGGGACATGCGGACAACTGCCACGCCTCCTCGACCAGCCTGGCCCACCCAAAGCCCCTCCATCGCCCATGCGCACTTCCCTTTCGAAGCAGTCGGGCCGCTCAAAGAATCGGTGTCGCATTCATGCCCGGGCAGAGCGGACGGGACCTCTGACTGGCGCTAGAGTGACGGGTGCGTCGTCCGTCCAACTTACTGTTGGGTCTATGTGATTTGACGGCTCATTGGTCTTTATTCTTGAGGTGGTAGGACTGCTGGATGTCCCACGCTTTCGGCGAAAGGAGGTAGTAGATTACAATTTTCTCCATTCTTACAGCGGAGGAGTGCAAGAGCGGTGAAAACACGCAGGCACAGTGATTACATGGCCCACCTCACACTATCACCGTGCGACACCTAACTCTTTACATAGTACTCCCTCCGTTCCTAAATATTACTAGATGAGTCCCCGTGCGTTGCCGCGAAACAGCGGTATATCTCTCTGCACAAAATTATCGATTTCATAGAACTAAAAAAAATCTATAACCGCATGACAAATGTGGTAGCCAAACTAAAGAAACTCCCATCATCATTTAGATCATCCCACGTAAGGAAAAAAGATCAGCCAACTCCCTCTTGCATAATGGGATTATATTTTTCTTTTTGACATGTTAATGGGACTTAAAATCTCACTTACATGCATGCTACCGGTACATGCTTGCATGCAGACATGTTGATGTGATTTAAAACCCACTCACATGCACGTGCCACGGTATTTCTGCATGCTTGCATGTGGCTTAGTGTGGAGCCTCTCAACGTCTAGATCAGACGGCTATTATGACTGATTTACTTCATCTAACGGCTACGTCAATTTTGATGATGTGGCTCAAGGAGAGGATAGAGAATTCCTAGTAGTGGGGGCTAGCTATTACTAATAGATAAGTCTTTGTAGAGATTCCACTAGGTGAACTACATACGAAACAAAATGAATGAATCTACACTTAAAATGCATCTATATACATCCGCATGTGGTTAATGGTGAAATCTCTACAAAGACTTATATTTAGGAACAGAGGAAGTACTAGTATAGTACTAGTATCGCATCTTGTAATTTATCGACAAGATAAATTTGTACAATGCTATGAAGCTTCCAGCTCACTGTTACATGTATCTTGCGTCCAAGGTTGCCCGTTGCAACATTTCATCAAATACAAAGGAGACTAACATGCATGCTATTACATCTCAATGATTGGCAGATCATAGCAAATATGTACTCCCTCCGTTCCAAAATAAGTGTCACAACTTTGTGCAAACTTTAGTACAAAGTTGTACTACTACTAAAGTTGACACTTATTTTGGAACAGAGGCAGCTAAAGAAAAAAAACAATCCATGCAGTCCCTAGCCCTTGAACCGTGAACCCTCACCAGGCTTCAATTTGTTGGCAACGTTCGAGCTTCCTAATAAATGAAGTTTGCAACCTTTTGACCATCGGATCATTTTGTGCAGTTTCACCAAAATCGAGATGAGCATCCTTGTGGCAAAGAAATTGAAGAAGTGTGATTATAATAAGATTACTAGGACTAGTTGATGAGACATAAACTCATCACAAATACGATGCGTAGAAGCGGTAGAGGTATCGGTATGTGCGGGGCAAAGAAGTAGAGAAATATCCACGAGGGAGTGATGTGGGCAGGCTGGAGGCGATGGTGCAAGCGGCTGTAAAGGGAGTTGTACCGAGGGACGTAGATCAACCTTGAGGAGGGCGGCGGTAGGCGGAAACTGCCCACATCGCGGCTGTGAGCAAGGGACTAAGGCAACCTCACCGGCTTTGTGAGAGAGAACGGCGGGGACCCGTGATCGGGACATGCCGACAGTGGGTTTTCGCCCGTCGGCGGCAACCACCGCATCTACACTAAGCATCCCCTTCCCCAAGCGGACGAGATCCGCCGGGATGTTAGAGATGTGGCCACAGTCGTTTTGTGCGAGAGAGAGTGTGAAGAGAGCAACCCCAGCAAGCAACCGTGTAGGCTGGCCCGTCCTGACTATGTATATAGTGGAGCGGTTTTCTTTTCTCTCCATATGAACCTATCATATTGTGTACGTGCCACTGAAGAAAAAATATATTTATAAATGACGCGGCACCTACTACTCGTTCTCCTATAACCTTGCGCTTGGCATCTCCAAAATATTAACCTTGCGATTGGCTCTTCGCCTCTTCGAAGTCGAGCAATAATGGTAGTGCAGTATATATCGTTACGGCTATATGAGACCGTATGAATTGCTGCACGTCCACCACGTGGGCGAGGGTCGAGGGGCGAGGGAGAGTGATACTACATACGGAGCAAAATGAGTGAATGTACACTCTAAAATATGTCTATATACATCAGTGTTTGGAGTATGTACTAGTAGTTCATATTGAAATCTACTAAAGGACATATATATTCCAAACAATATGATATAATCTCTATAACCAAGGTAGTAGGGACGAGGAGTAAATGGAGGGAGTAGTAAATTTTTCTCCTCGTCCTGCGAGCCACCGCACGCATGGGCGAGGTAGGAGCAAGCTTCACCTCATCCTGCGAGCCACCGCGCCATGCAGGGGAGACGGCGTACTAAGCAAGCTTCTCCTCGTTATGCGAGTTGATGGGACACATCAAAAGTACTCCAGTGTATAGAGTCTTGCCTCTAAGGTAGCCCCCACATGGTTTGCCTCTTTTTTAATTTAACATAACGCGTCAAGTCGCAATTTGTTTGTTCACCCGTGGTAGTCGATCCTCCCTCCACCAAGTGGACAACCAGTACACGTGCCAAATTACCATGTGGGCTGCCTTTTTTCAGACAGAAATGAGCTCCACTTTGTGTACCCAGCAGGTGTGGTTGGGAAAGAGACGGAGAATGCGTCTGCCGTGCATGCACCTCTTCTCTTCGTGCACGTCCCCCACCTACGTGGGTGTGTGTGAGAGATACAAACCGCGTTAAGTGAGTGTTTTTGTTTTGTGGTGGGGGTGGGGGTGGGGTGGGGGTTGATTTCGTGAATTATTTGTGGGAATATGTGTCGATGACATCTCAAACAAAATTTTGCATGCAATGTGTGTGAAATGGAGGCCTATCCATATCATACATAGAGGGTCGGGCAATCCATGAGAAGAGAGGGAGAGGTCATAGCTATCGATAGAGTCGAACAGAGGATCAAGTGGGTGGGTGCGAGATCGATGAAGAGAGCCATCGAAATTGTGTGTGTGTGTGTGTGTGTGTGTGTGTGTGTGTGTGTGTGTGAAATACAAAGATATAGGGCGATTGGCCTCACTGGAACGTTAGAGGGCACATGTCAAGTTTGTGTGAGGCAGGGAGACATGACTAGAGCGCTCGATGTATCGGTGTGTGTGTGGGGGGAGGGGTGGGGGAGGGGTAGGCAGAGGCCTAACTATAGAGGTAGAACGACTCATATATGTGTTGAGAAGGAGAGACCCAGCTATGTCTTGAGGGAGATCGGTCGACATCCATACATAACTGAAGGACGGGAAATATGATGGGACAGAGAGAGAGAGGGGGGAGAGAGAGAGAGGGAGGGAGAGGGGTAGAGTGTTGGATGGGTGATGGAGTTGCTTCTCGGAGATGTTGGGAGAGGCCTACTAGACAAAATGAGGGTGGAACTGCAATGTTATCAATAAGAGTGGGGATGTGTTTACGTGTGTGCACATGCGTGATAGATCTGTCGGGACGCATCCATGGATGATGAAGGGGAACCATGTGTTTGGTAAGCAAACCTAACTAGATCGGTAGATCAATTGTTGTTTGTCGGAGGAAGGGAGAGACACAACTAATGAGGTAGATCGATCGATGTGTGGGTAAAAGCAGTTATAAGGACCTAGCTGGCTATATGTATAGCGAGAGATCGGTCGGTGTACGTCCATTTGTTAGAGGCAAATAAGGCCCAATGAGACGGATAGACATAGAGAATGGAGCTAGGAGGTGGTGCGAGAGGCCCAACTACTAGCTAGATAGGGGAGGAGTGTGCGGTTGTGAGATCGATGAAAAGAGGCGAGAGTTTACATGTGTGTCGACCATATGAGAGACACAAGGCAAGGACACATAAAGGAGGAGATTGAAGGCTGTGTGTGTATCTTTGTCTGTGAGCATCATTGGAGAGGTTTATCGATCGGTGTGTGTCGGAAAGGAGTTGTGGAGACTCTGGAAGAACGACCTAAAGAAAAAAATGAATGTGCCCGTGGATAGAATGCCGAGGGAGGGGAGGGCGAGGAGGGCGTGTGCATGCACGAGAGAAAGTTAGTGGTAGCTACAAAGGCTAGAGGATTGTGTGGGTGTAAGAGACTAACAAAGATCATAATTTGATATGAAAGCGGATTCATATATTTGAATAGGAGATCATAGTGTTTTAAACATTGCATGCATGAATATAGCGGTGATACACGTGTTGTGCACATGTTATACCATAATGTGATAATGCATGGCGTTTGCAACTCATGACTAAATGCCGAACAATCTAAACCATACTATACATCAAACAATCTCACTTTATTTGAATTTGTGATAATGTACGGCGTTTGCAGCTTACAACTAAATATCGAGCAATCTAAACAATACTATATATCGAACATTCTCACATTTTATTTGAATTTGTGGTAATGTGTGGTGTTTGCAACTCACATCTAAATACTTGTAGGCGTAGGGGGGGCACCATACATAATGTGATAAACACATTATACATATGAGACATGGTTTAGATTATGAAGATCTAGCTAGATCTAGAAATGTAATGTGATTTGAAATCAAAATAAATTGGATTCAAAAAATCTAGTTCGAGTTCATATAGTACACATAGTTCATATGTAACTCGAGACAAATCATGTGGTGTGTTGTGAAGATAATACACAAACGGTGGTTTAACTTGACAATAATGATGATTGTAGATCTTATTAAAACAGAGAAACGAATTCAAATGCTTTGACTTCACAACAATCATTACTGTAGATCTTATTCAAATTTAGTTCATATTGAAGTGGTAGTATATACGTTTGGAATGCACTAAAACGTTCATTTGAGTAGTAGGTTCCATGCAGTATACACGTAGCGAAATATTTTAATTGAACATAACATGAATTCAAAGTTTTGAATGACATTTGTAGTGCGCATTGATTTGGTACAGTGCACGTTAGGCTTGTCCGGAAATTTCAACTCGCGCCTTGTTAGCCCGAAATATTTAAGATATATCTTTGTCTCGTTGTGCTCCAACAACTCCCTCCATCTCAATCCGCGCCTTGCTATTCTGAAATTACAACACGCGTGAAAACTCCCACCTCCTATGAAATCCCGACACGCGAAATGCCCGTGGTACCCCTGAACCGAAAGAACCGCCTCAAATCGGTGGGGGGTACTTTCGTAACTTACCCCACATTTCGGACAAGCGCGTCTCTAAGCCATGGTTCCCCACTCCCATCCCATCCGCCCACCCATTCGTACACCGAGGCCGCGAAAACCCGCAACGAAACCCCACACCCTGCTCCGTCAGCCACCCAGCCGGAGCCTCTTCCCCGACGACGTCATCCACAGCAACACCTCGACGTCCCTCATCCACCGTACCGGATGAGGATCTGTCATCGATCTCATTGTCCCGCCGGTTCATCCACCCCGTCCTCCACCTCCAAGGAGCTGCCCCGATGTTCCCCTCGTCTTTCGCGCCACCTCCATTCCCACACCGCCGTATTCACCTTCACCACCGGAAGAGCATCATCATCACCGTTTCCTCGGATGAAGCTGCGGCCTAATCGGTGCCACCAAAGAGGTTGTACACTAATCGCCGCATTTTCTTCTTGATTCGATCTCAAGGTGCTGACAGCGCCCGGTCCCGAGCCGACACGACGCGGCTCCATCCACGGCGGCGTCGCCGGCCACTTCCTCCACGACGTCGCTCCCTCGACGGTGACGTCCACATTAGTAGGAGCTGTTGCTGCTTTAGCTCTCGCTCGCGCTGCTGATTTGCTCTTGCTCTCGGTCCCCTGCCTGGTCTGCTCTTGCTATTGCTCTTGCTCGCGCTGCTGCTCTCGCTCTTGCTCTTGCTTGCGATCTTTGCTCCAATTTAGCTAGACTTGATCGATGAATCGACTTTTGGGTCGATCGATTTTCAAGGTGGGCTCGCCGGGTGAAGGAAGAACCAGCCGCAGGGAGGGGGCTCATGGGAGAGGTACCCCACTATCTATCTTAGGCTTCAGGATGGGGCGGTGGTCGCCGGCGGTGGCGGGCGTTAGCGAAGCGGTGGCGTGGGTATCGCCGGAGAAAAAGCTCGACACGTGGGGGCCTAGAGGATGGCGGCGCGGCGGACCGGGCGGTGGGGAGTGTTTTGGCGGGCAGGCGGCGACCGCCGTCATGGGCGGCGAAATTGCTGTTTGGCCGGTGATGGTCAAGGCTCGTGGGGTGGAGGTTGAAGATGAACCGCAGGCCCTTGATTTCGTATCCAACGGCTGCAAAATCGACTGACCAGAGATGAAAAAGTCAGTCGACTAACGTGTAGCCTCACCTTGCTAGTGCGTTGAGTTTCGACAGCCAAATTCAGTTTCGACAGCAAAATTCAGTTTAGACAGTTAGGTTCAGTTTCGACAAGTTAAGTTCAGTTTCGACAGTTAAGTTCAGAGATGAGCGGCTGATGTATTTTACATCTAGCACTTTGTGGTTATGTATTTTACTTCATGTATTGGAGATGCTATTAGAATTCCACTCAGGTTAACGTTGTTCGTTGTCTCTCTTGTCCTGCTTCAGCCTCGGCGTCGTACAATTCACCGGAGCTGCTCCAACGACGAAACCCTCCATCACAGCAGAGCAGTACCTCGGGCTCCATCTCCAGACACCTAAGATCTGCTTCCCCTCCTTCGACAGCAAAATCAGCCGGAGCATCCTCACCGGCCAACCCAATCACGCTGAGATCGACATGGCTTCGCCAATGAAATTGTACACTTGTTGCATCTCTTTTTTACTCTACATGTTATATATATTGTCCACTAAGCACACGGATTTGTTCCTTTAGTGTCTCCTTGAAAGAAAAAACGTAGGAATTTTAATTTTCACTTGTCCTCCTTTTCAAATTCCTATTCATGAAGCACAAGACTAAGAGATAGTAGCATAATAGCATTATAACCGTACATTTTCTTGTGGTTTGACTTAATCTCACCATGCTTCTTTGCATCCTGTGATCTTCCAATTGTTGTGAATCAAACACCCAGATTGGCAGAAATCTTGTGTTTTTAAATTCTCTGTTTTGCACGTGCATTCCTATCCTATTCCTGTCTATTTCCTATCCCTCCATTGTTGGAATCCTCCAATTCAAACGAGCCCTTACAGATAGTTGTCAAAGAAAATCTTGCGTGGTTTGTCCCGCTCCTGCTACGCCGTCGTATACCCCACCTCAGCTGCTCCAATGACAGAAGGGTCCAGCACAGCAGGGATCCGGCCTCGGTATCTGTCTTCGCCGCCTCGAGATCTTCTTCCCCGCCGCAGCCATGAAAACTGCATTACCATCATCAATCGAGCGGATGACCTCGAGGACTACATGGGTCCGCAAGAGAGGTCGCACTCTTCGTGTCCGCTTCGTTATGCATCGCTTAATATTACATGCTACTTTATCGTCGTGTTCACGATTAGACTACGAGTCAGCTCCAAACTAATGGTCAAACTTGAGTTTATAAATGGTTGTGGGGTACATATCGGGCCGCTATCAATGGTATCTATCTACTATCCGTTAATGTCCCAAGGTCTACTATGAGTTTCATGTTGGGTGGGAAACAAAGCGGTAAGAAGCCATTATCTGTATTTATTAACTGAAGCCATTATCTGCCTGCTATTGTTGGTTTTGGGTCTATCCACAGGTTGCTACCATCACTCTGGATTTCTGCATGCACTCCTTACATAATCTCACTATTGTTTTATTCCTATGCATGACAGTTATTTTAAACAATGGAACTGAACATGTAGAGCAAAAGAGACGAGCCTTGCGTGGCAATATAATTTCATGCAGACGTCGCTCCAGGGTAGGCGCAAAGGCAGCCCCCCCCCCCCTCCACGCATTTCGGATTGTAATCGAGAGGAAGATATCTGTTCTGAGAGGGATTCAGAAGGAGAACATAACTCCTATTTACCCCCTGAGGTCTTCGCTCTAACTTGGCATGCTGATGTTGGTTATATCATGCATATGGTGTCTTGCATTGCTTACTTTATACATCAAATATGTCATCTGCTTAGTTTAGACATCCTTTGTGCGAATGCCATCTGTTTAGTTTATTCATCGTTTATGTGAATTATGCAACGCCACCTTGTTTAGCCAGGCATCATATATGTGAATTTTGCAATGCCATCCCACTTAGCCAGTCATCTTATATGTAAATTATATCAGGCCATCCTTTTTTTTGTTACATATTACATTTGTCAACAATGTTAGTACATTCAAGCGCTCTTCGTGTGCATCAGCCATTTGACACGGTGATGGCAAATTCTGGAGTGAAAACAAGGTCTTACGAGCAGACTATGCTATCTGACGAAGCGCATATCTCGCTGGTTACGGATAGTTCCTCAGAGGAGGATTCAGAGACAGATGACCAGTCCTATCCCCCCCCCCGAGGTGTATGCTCTAACTTGGCAGGGTTATGTTGCTCATATTATGTGTATGGTGTCTCGCAATCCTATGCCATTTGATTAGTTTAGACATGCTTTGTGTGAATGCCACATGTTCAGTGTCTAATTACCATATATGTGAATTATGCATTGCCATCTTGTTGCAATACATTATATATGTGAATTATACAATGCTATATTGTTGCAAAGGCATTATATATGTGAATTATGCAATGCCATGCTGTTTAGCCAATCATCATGTATGTGAATTATATCATGCTATCATTTTTTTGTATTACGTGTTCCATTTGTCGACAACGTTTGTATATTCAACTACTCTTCCTGTGCATCAGTCATTTGAAGCGGTGATGGAAGTATCTGGAGTGAAAACAAGGTATTCGGAGCAGAAAATGCTACCTGCTGAAGCGTACATCTTCTTTGGTCTGAGAGAGCTCCTCAGAGGAGGATTTAGAGATTGATGATCAGTCCTATTTCCCCCCTGAGGTCTATGCTCAAACTTGGCAGGGTTATATTACCCATGTCATGTATGTTGTCTTGCATTGCTTAGTTTTTACATCATATATAGATTGCCGTCGCTTACTTGCTTACTATATAAATCATATATTTGAATTATATCATGCCATCATGTTTACATAGTACATACACATCATCTATCTGAATTATGGCATGGCAACCCATTTAATAAAGACATCATATAGTTATATCATCTCATCCTGTTTAGTGTTTACAACATCATATTTAGAATTATGGCATTCTATCCATGAATGTATGTGAATTATGGCATGCCAACCTATTTAATAAACACATTATATAGTTATGTCATGTCATCCTGTTAGCATAGTCTCATATTTTGAACTATGTCTTTCCATCTTTTTTAGTTAGCCATCATAATGTGAAATTGTGTCATGCTATCCTGTTTAGTTAGCCATCATATATGTGAAATTGTGTCATGCTATCCTGTTTGGTTAGACAACATAAATATGAATTATTTCATGCCCTCTTTTATTCCCCACTATCCATTGCACCTGTTTATCATACAATGTCTATACTTTCAATTACTTTTCTTGTTTATCAGCCATTTGAATTGGAGAGCGTGATGGCAGTATCTAAGGGAGTAACAACACGATCTTCAGAAAAGATAGTGCTACCAGTTGATGCAGATAGAACCACGGTTGTACTTGCCCAAGGACCAGATCCACCACACATAACCCAGACTCGCAGATTGTACCCCTACCCAGTTGGACAGAGAACCAGCTACACCTGCCTAACCCCAACCCCGGCAGATAGTAACCCAGTTCAGTTGACACAAGACCGTCTCCACCACAGAGCACCCAAACACGAAGCGGTTAGTAAGGGAACTGCAGTGCCCAAAGCACGAGGACCACCACTCGAATCCCAACTCAACGCTTAAAGGAGAAGAAGATTTGTTCCCGTGTCAGGTTATGTAGCTATGGTTCATACTCCTTTGCTCTTGCATTATCACATTTACTCATACCAACTATTTTCAAATTTGAAGGATGGAATTGAAACTCCAATGGTGCAATGGTATGTTTTAAACATGTTTCTTTAACTGGTTTCTTTGTTGTAACCTGCTCTATGTTGATTTCAGTTTCAATTGAATAAACAGTTATGTTCTCATGTCATGCACATTACAAGTGTTGTTATTGCTCTATAGTTACCCACACTTATATTCTGTCTATTCTGCTTTGTCTTGAACAAATATTATTTGAACTGTGTCTCTATCTTGATTTGGCAACAAAAACTAGAATGATATAGACCATAAAGTGACCATGGTACATAGATATATGTTTGTTTCATGATGTTATCCTGTCCACTTTACTACTGAACTCATTTACCAAAATGAGTTTCATATACAACATGGTAAACATGTGATGTGTCACCTTGTTTCTCTTTTAGAATGCGGACAAAATATTGGACAACAGTACCGCGTTATCCAATGGTAAAGGAAGTAATGCAGATAAGGTTCAAGATAGTGAGACATCCCTGTTGGTGTCCAAGAAAGCTGATAAAAACTATCTTGACGACAGTGAGGGAACCCAAAAGTCCTGTCTTGATGTAGTGTTCGAGTTATCGCCACTCATCGCCGCACAAGTTCTTGAACTTCATTTTTGAATCAGTTCGTCTTCTTGAGTCTCAACTTCAAGTTGAAAGACATCGATCGAGATGTCTTTCTGACAGAAGTCAAGGACCGAGGAAGTCCTGCAGAATTCAGATGCATATTTTACGGTGCAACAAGAAGTCTTTGGAGGATTTAAGCGCCAAACAAGAGAAAGTTAATAAGCTTGCTAAGCATCTTGCCGACATTATGGGTACCCAAGATATTGTTTCTTGAGATCTTGAAGTGGTTTCAGTTCTGGATTTGTTTTGTCATGCGGCGTTTATTTGCGCTGGTCGCCAACTTTGACAACCGGTGTATATGATATGTCGCTTTGTTCCCTATATTTGCACTGGTGGCGAACTTTGATGCCCAGTGGATGTAATATGTGTAACAGCCGTGATAGCCTAGCATAAGTTGCTTGCTTATTTATTTCCTTGTTGTCTTGTTTATTTGTTTGCTTGTAGTTAGTGCAGTTCTTTTTAAAACTAGGCCACAATAACCATGGGCTAATATTCTTTGTAGTGACACTTTGGGCCTCCTACGGTCGTAGAAAGCAGTGGGCCTTCAACGGGTCAGAGAAAGCGATGAGACCTTCTACGGGCCGTATAAACAATGGGCCTTCTACAGGCCGTAGAAACAATGGGCCTTCTACGGGCCGTAGAAACAATGGGCCTTCTACGGGCCGTAGAAACAATGGGCCTTCTACGGGTCGTAAAAACAATGGGCCTTCTACGGGCCGTATCATCAATGGGCCTTACACGGGCCGTATGACCATAACGGGCCATCGTTAATAGTCCGTATTTTATGATGCTATGAAAATGGCCCAACGTATTAACGGACCACAAACGGGCCGATGTAACCACGGGCTGAATTTGGCCCACAAGCAGAAAATGACAGTAACGGGCCGTAAGTAAATGAATGTTGGAAATGAGCCCAAGAATAAATGGGCTCTGAGAAGGCCGAAAGATGACATTTGCTGGAAACGGCCCAACTGAATAACGGGCCCTTAATGGGTATAAAGTGATATACTGTTCATTACGGGCCAGTTTCACCACGGGCCGTTGTAAAGTGATACACTGTTCATTGGGGGCCAGTTTCACCACGGGCCGTTAATAGGCCAAGAGTTACATAGGGCCTCATATGGGCCGAAGACGTCATGGGCCATACATGGGCCGGCGAAAACGGCCGGAATCATATTGGATGGCCCAGATAACGCTAATGGGCCTAATTCGGATAGGGTGTAACGGGCCTTGGGTTAGCGGGCCGTAAATGGGCTATATGCGAACAGGCCGTTAACAGGCTTTCCATGGGCCGGCCCGCCACCTTTTGACCAAGTCAAACGGGCCGGCCCTTTTCACAGGAATGGGCCTCTATTGGGCCGTGCCATGTGTCGATGTATCATAGGCGCCTTCTGTCCAATGAATGGATGACATCTGTCCCAACGATGAGTTGACACGTGTTTCCTTCAGCCAATGATGATTTTACACGAGGAAAATCCCCATTTGTCGGGGCTGTTAACGGGTTATCGGATCCAAAACCCGACCCGATAGCTTAACGGCGTTCCGTTACGGTGGATGCCACGTGTCGGTCACCTTGACGAAAGCACTTCATGACGCGATTTATCGTCATGGAAGTGGACACTTCCGTGATGATAATTTTGGTAATGCCATGGAACACTTCTACGACAAAGACATGTATGACTATCTTGATTCTGTCATAAATTTGTCATGGATGTACATGCATGACAAAAAACGCGACCTACTGTGACAAACACGTATCATCACGGAAGTGTATTTTTTTGTAGTGTAGAACAACACCAACAGCATAATCACTAGCATCACACATAATTTCAGAAGGCAAGTTCCAATCAGGTGGTTGAACAATAGGTGCAGAAATTAAGGCTTTCTTGAGTGTTTCAAAGGCTTCCAAACAATCATCATCAAAAACAAAAGGAATATCCTTTTGCAAAAGATCCGTAAGAGGCCTAGAAATTTTGGAAAAGTCTTTGATAAATCTCCTATAGAAACCAGCATGACCTAAGAAACTACGAATACCTTTTATATCTTTAGGACATGGCATTTTCTCAATTGCATCAACCTTAGCTTTGTCCACTTCAATACCTCTTTCAGAAATTTTATGACCCAAGACAATGCCTTCATTAACCATAAAGTGGCACTTCTCCCAATTCAAGACAAGATTTGTTTGTTCACATCTCTGCAAAACTCGATCAAGATTGCTTAAACAATCATCAAAAGACTTCCCATAAACAGAGAAGTCATCCATGAAAACCTCAACAATATTTTCACAAAAGTCAGAGAATATAGCAGTCATACATCTTTGAAAGGTAGCAGGTGCGCACGACATAAATCGAAATGCATATGTCTATAAACATAGGTTCCAAAGGGACAAGTAAAAGTGGTCTTTTCTTGATCAGGTTGAGAAACAGGTATTTGTGAAAACCCAGAATATCCATCAAGGAAGAAAAAATGTTTCTGCTTAAATAATCTTTCAAGCATTTGATCAATAAAAGGCAGAGGGTAATGATCTTTTCTAGTTGCTTTGTTTAATTTTCTAAAATCAATTACCATTCTATAACTTTTAACAGTTCTTTGTGGAATGAGTTCATTCTTATCATTAGGAACAACAGTTATACCTCCTTTCTTAGGGGGACAATGAACAGGACTTACCCATCTGCAATCAGCTATAGGATAGGTTATACCTGCTTCCAGAAGTTTTAATATTTCCGTTCTTACCACTTCTTTCATCTTGGGTTTAACCAACGTTGGTGATCAACAACGGGTTTAGCATCGAGTTCGTATTAATTTTGTGTCGACATAGAGTGGGACTAATGCCCTTTAAATCATCAAGAGTATATCCAATAGCAGCTCGGTGCTTCCTTAAAACTTTCAATAATCTTTCTTCTTCATGTTCTGAAAGGTTAGCACTGATAATAATAGGATATATCTTATTTTCATCAAGATAAGCATATTTCAAAGTGTTTGGCAATTGTTTTAATTCAAACACAGGATCACCTTTAGGTGGAGGAGGACCTCCTAGAGTTTAAATAGACAAATTGTGTTTAAGCAGAGGACGTTGTTCAAAGAAAATCTTATCTATTTCATTTCTTTCATGCATATGAAAATCATTTTCATGGTCTAGCAAATATTGTTCTAAAGGATCGAGGGTGGTACAACAATAGAAGCAAGACCAATTAATTCATCCTTACTAGGCAATTCTTTTTCATGAAGCTTTCTACTAAACTTGGAAAAAATAAACTCATGAGACTCATCACCAAAACTAACACCGAAAGTTTGTTTCTCACAGTCTATTCTAGCATTAACGGTGTTCAAGAAAGGTCTACCAAAGATAATGGGACAGAAGTCATCTTGTGGGGAACCATAGCATTAAACTATTGGATCCAATCGGTCCCTTACGGAATAGCGCATAAACTGGGGTTTAAACTTCTGTCACTTTAGCAACCCACCATCTGATTGCTACACCACAATGCATTCCCTTAGGCCCAAATATGGTGAAGTGTCATGTAGTCGACGTTCACATGACACCACTAAGGGAATCACAACATACATACTATCAAAATATCAAACACATATCAAGTTCACATGATTACTTGCAACATGATTTGTCCCGTGACCTCAAAAACAAAAGTAACTACTCACAAATGATAATCATGCTCAAGATCAGAGGGGTATTAAATAGCATAATGGATCTAAACATATAATCTTCCACTGAATAAATCATACAGTAATCAACTATAAGATGTAATCAACACTACTAGTCACCCATATAGTAATTTATAGTTCCGGTAACAAGATTGAACACAAGAGATGAACTAGGGTTTGAGATGAGATGGTGTTGTTGAATATGTTGATGGAGATTGCCCTCACCAAGATGTGAGAGTTGTTGGTGATGATGATGACGATGATTTCCCGCTCCAGGAGGGAAGTTCCCCCGACAGAATCGCTCCGCCGGAGGGAAAAAGTGCTCTTGCCGAAGTTCCGCCTCGAGACGGCGGCGCTCCGTCCCAAAAGTTCTCCCCTTATTTTTTTCTAGGTCAAAACGACCTATATACCAGAAGATGGGCACCGGAGGTGGGCCTAGGTGAGCACAACCCACCCGAGGCGCGCACAGGCTCCTGGCCTTGGTGGGTTGTGCCCACCGTGGGCCCCTATGGTAGTTATTTGCTCCAATATTCCTCAAATATTCCATAAAAATCTCCGTGAAGTTTCATCTTGTTTGGAGTTGTGCAGAATAGGTAGCCTGACGTAGCTTTTCCAGGTCCAGATTTCCAGTTGCCGGAATTCTCCCTCTTTGTGTATACCTTGCATATTATGAGAGGAAAGGCTTTAGAATTACTCCCAAAAGCATTGTTATGGATAAAAACATCTTAAATAACAGTAAGAAAACATGATGCAAAATGGACGTATCATGATCCTCCTCGTCAAAGATGATGGGCGTACGGAACCATTTGAGTGGTTTCCGGGCCTCGGGCATTGGTTCCACGGCATTGACTTCTCGTGCCCACCGCTTGAGTTGGCGGTGAGAGGTGTGCAGAGATGCACCCCCGTCAATGCACAGGGAGTCATTGGCCTTCTGAAACTCTTGCTCACTGGTTTCCTCTTCATCCCCTCTATCACCCTTATCATCACAGGCTTCCTTCTCTCAACCCCTGGCGGGCTTTCCTTAGTTTCGAAGGGGTTTGCCGGGGAGATTTACTTCACCACCTCGGCCCTTACTGCCAGCAACATTCTGACCCTTTTCCTTTTCACGCTTCTCATACTCTGCTCTCTGTCTTTTGACAAGCTGCTCAACCTGATAACACTATTGAAGGTCGTGGCCCTTGGTCCAATGAATCTTGCAATATGGCCCATCACCTTTCCCGACTTTCTCGGCAGCAGCGGCTTCTCGGCAGTCAGTGCACACGACAGCTTCCTTGCCGGGGGCCACGGCTTTGGCCTTCTTGCCGGTACTAGATGTACCCGATCCTTCAACAGTCATCACTGCCTTATCCCTCCGCTTTCATCAAGGCTTCTTGCTCTTCTTACGATGGTTGATTCATCCTCATCCTCTGAATCAACATTGGTGCAATCTTCCTCTCCAGGAAACTTTCTTCCCTCCTCCATCCGAGCACACTTATCCACCAACATGTAGAGCTCCTTCACGGTCTTGGGCAACCGCATGTTCATCTTGGAACAAATCCGACGGTTGCGCACATTGGACTGGAAGGCGGCTATCACGGCTGCCGGATGGATATTTGGGATGTTTCTATGAACTTTGCTGAATCTCTGTAAATACTTACGGAGGGTTTCTCCTTCCTTTTGTTGGAGAAGCTGCAAGTCGCTGGATCGGCCCGGCTCTTGGTGGCCACCGGTGAAGGCGCCGATGAACTCATGGCACAGGTCTACCCACGATGAAATGGAGTTCTCCAGCAGGTGCATCAGCCAAGACCTCACATTGGACTTGAGAGCCAAAGGGAAGTAGTTGGCGAACACCTTCTCATCTCTTTCCCCGACAGCCTGAACATCGATGGTATAGATGCTCAGGAACTCTGCCGGGTTAAACCTCCCATTGTACTTCTCAGGTATCTCTGGCTCGAACCTACAAACGGACAGCCAACGGACTTGCCGCAGCTCACGGGTAAAGGCAGGAAAGCCAACCTCGAAAGGTAGGCTCTAGCTACTACTGAGCGCGGGCTCGTCGACGTCGGGGCCATTGCACCCATCGGTCCGGCGGAGGTCGTCACGGCGTTGCTCGACAATGACGCGCGTGTCTCCTCTCCGCCTACCCTGCGGGGCTCGTCGCTGGCCTGGACGCGCTCAAGGGTCAGAAGAGGCCATCGAGACATCGTCGGGATCTTGATCCTGTTGCGCTCGCGCTAGCTGCCGTGGCGAGGACTGCACCGTGGGGATGGGCCCCTCCGTACAGTCAGTAGCATGAGTCGTTGCAGTCGCTTGGGGAGGCCGGGGTGGGCCGGCTCACCGTGAGCCCCCAGCTTCGGCGAAACTGGGCAGACTTTGGATGGTGGCACGCCATTCGTCCATCTGCTTGGCCGCTGGCAGCAACCTCGATAGCAGCTGAGCCCGCGCCATGGCCTCCGAGGCTGTACTTGGCATGGGTGATGAGGAAGTCAATCGCACCGTCGCTCGGCTCCTCACGGTGCCAGCGGTGGCAGCACTGCGCCCCCGCTGCTGCGGGGCGACACCTGGATGGCAGGGTGGTGCGGCGAAGGCTCTCGAGGGCCAGTGGCTCCGTCGGGTGCGGCGGCTTGGTCGACCCGTCCCGGGGGAGGCGCACGCGCTGCGGCCGCACCCGTGGTGGGAGCAGCCGGAGGGCGGCGATTCGTCACGGTCCGAGCACCGTTGATGCAGCTGTGCTCGTCGGTGGGAGAAAGGGGCGTAGGTGGGGTAGCCCCTCCACCCAAACCTTGCGGAGCGTGGCTGTCGGGGTGTTGCTGATGCTGCTCTCCTTCGATGTCTCCTGCTCCTGCGTCGGCCGCGGGGGACGTGGTGACGGTGCCGCCTGCTCTGACCACACCCCCAGCAGCGTCCGCGTCCTCGCGTGTCTCTGCACCCCCCGCGGCGTTAGGGGCCGCGGGCGGTGGAGGCTTCGAGGTGGATGGATGCGCCGAAGAAGCGGGTTTCTTCTTGGGCGCCATGGTCGATGGCGTCGCCGAAGATGAAGATGGTGATGAAGGTGACGCGCTGCACACACCTTCAGGTTTGCGCAAGCGAGCCCCCTACCTGGCGCACCAAAGATGTCGCGGGAAACCACGACCACCTATGGGACCAGAAGGCCCCTTGCCGGTTCGGCAGGGGGGGGGGGGGTCGCGTTGCACAAAGAGCAGACGAGCGTGTGGCAGCACGACAGAGATCACGCAGGCAATTTTACCCAGGTTCGGGCCGCCGCGAGGCGTAAAACCCTACTCCTGCTTTGGTGGATTGATGGTGGAAATGTGGTGGTTGGTGGTGGAGCGTAGTACACTTGCCCGGGAAGGGTTACCTCAGGGCGACAGTGTCTACACGCGTATGGGGGTGTGAGTTATCCCACCTTCTAACCCTGTCTACGGTTGCCGTGGGCCTCCTTTTATAGATCAAGGGGTTACCACAATGGCAAAGTAGTCATTATGCACTGATAAGATAGCAAACAGTGCTATCATACCTAACTCTGCGGGCTGACAGGGTGCATTAAATGCATCGCTTAATGTCACATCGTTGGTTGCTCGACAAGGCTTGCCAGGCTATCTCGCCAGCTCCACGCCTGCTTGCTTGACACGTCGCAGGACGAGTGTCATCTGCAGGTATTTCCTGTAGGGAGAGGCTGCCATGTGGTGAATGGCTGCCACTTAGTCACTTCGCGGCTTGACACTGCACTGATTGACGACATGTGTCGTGGCGAAGTAGTTGGTGAGGTGGTTTTGCTTCCGTGCGTCCCGGCAGGCCCTGCCGGGACGTCTTCTTCTGGGGGTGGCCTCGCCCCTTGCCCAGCTCGCCTGCGCGGCAAAGGAGGCCCTTCTCCTGATGGTATCTTGCTTCTCTGGCTTGATCTTGGTCCTTTGGAGATCTTGGTTTCTTGTATTCTGGCTTGGGTTGGTGCTTCAATCTTGTCCCCATGCCTGTGCATAGTATGGGCAATAGACCCAGGGTTTGTTGCACCTACACTCGGGTTGTGCCGACGACTTATTCCTTCACTCAGCCATGACGGACGGATCGGTGGCGGTTGCCAGACCAGACGGGATGGGAAGGGTAATGGCGTAGATGGAAAGACAAGGGAAAATTTAGAAAAAGTTATACGCAGACTATTGAGAATTGGAGAGAATATCTATAATTTTGTTCTGTTAATACTATATTATCATTTCCACATAGTTTGGGCACACCTCTAATCATTTTTACTAGGCAGCTTAGCGAGACGAAGTGGATCACCGAAAATTTTGAAATAAATCCAGAAATAATGCGAGCATCAGGATTTGAACCCTAGTGGGCTAAGGATACCACTGTCACTCTAACCATCCAATCACAGATTGGTTCATAGGTAATTCCTTTTTTTAGGATTATTTTTCACGGTAATTCCCAACTTCCAGTATGATAGCTTCATAATACTCTATTATAGACACCTGGCATCCTTTCTCTGGCGCGCTTAACTCCAAAAGTTCAGCATTCCAGAAGCAACCTCCAAGCGAAAATAGCTGCTACGACACCTCAATGTGTATGAGGCCATGATACTGTCGACGACAAACAGCCAATCACCTCCCGGCGGTCGAAACCAAAAGCTGACCCTACCAACGTTCACTCCGATGAATCTCATTGTCCATCCTCATTTCTCACGCCCGACATTGGCTCATACCATCGGGACAAACTCTCTCCAAGCTTGCAGTGGCATGCCAATAAGAAGGCCAACGCTTTAATATGCACACGCATTGCATGGTTACAAAAAACATCATACTGGACTGGCAGCAATAGACAGTCGCTAGTGTCCGTGAGCACCATGGCGCAGCCGAACCACCGGTACGGCGGCCACCGGGACCTGGAAGCCGTGATAGACATGGACCAGCCGGAGAAACCGACGGCGAAAGGCGGCAGCCGGTTCAGCTTCACCGGCGGGCTGGAGTTCACCAGCCTGACGTACACGGTGGTCAAGAAGCAGCGCGGAGTCGGCGGGGAGTGGGAGAAGAAGGACGTGGACCTTCTGCACGAGATCACGGGGTACGCGCCCAAAGGCTGCGTCACCGCCGTGATGGGCCCCAGCGGCGCCGGCAAGTCGACATTCCTGGACGCGCTCGCCGGGCGCATCTCCAGCCTCGACGGCCGCGTGGCGCTCGACGGCGTTGAGATGAGCCCCAGCGTCATCAAGCGCTCGTCCGCCTACGTCATGCAGGACGACCGCCTCTTCCCCATGCTCACCGTCTACGAGACCCTCCTTTTCGCCGCCGACTTCCGCCTCGGCTCCGCCGTTTCCCCCTCCGACAAGAAGCTCCGCGTCGACAACCTCATCGAGCAGCTCGGACTTACGGTAATATCCCATTAATCAAAGACGCTAGATCATTCGTACGTGCGCACGGTGTGTATAACGTGTTAACAAAACATCTGTGCAGACATCAAGGAACACGTACATCGGGGACGAGGGCACGAGGGGCGTGTCCGGCGGAGAGCGCCGGCGCGTCTCGATCGGCGTGGACATCATCCACGGGCCGGCGCTGCTGTTCCTCGACGAGCCGACGTCGGGGCTCGACTCGACGAGCGCGCACAGCGTGATCGAGAAGGTGCACGACATCGCGTGCGCAGGGAGCACCGTGGTGCTGACCATCCACCAGCCGTCGTCGCGGATCCTGCAGCTCCTGGACCACCTCATCATCCTGGCACGCGGGCAGCTCATGTACAGCGGCGGGCCCAAGGAGGTGACCGCGCACCTCGGCCGCATGGGCCGCAAGGTGCCCAAAGGGGAGAACTCCATCGAGCACCTCCTCGACGTCATCCAGGAGTACGACCAGTCCGAGTTCGGCGTCAACGCCCTCGCCGAGTTCTGCCTCACCGGTCTGAAGCCGCGCAAGCTCGCCGCCGAGGGGATCTCCACTGTGTCTAGCATCCCTCCGACACCAGTTGGGCTCGGGGGCGAGGACTTCGATCACAGCCTCAGGAGCCAGCACTCCAAGTCTCCATGGAGCGGCGCGCAGTTCACCCCGTCCCGGCGTCCCAAGAAAGATCAAAGCGGCAAGGCACAGAACCCTCCAAGGTACCCAAAAAACGTTCCTCATCGTGCTATGAACATAGCTTGTGTCTGGGAATCGGTCGCATGAACCGCATAGCTTGTCTCCGGGAATCCACAGGTACGGGCCGGAGATCGTGATGGGGACACCGACGCCGCTGAGCAGCATCTCGGTGTACACGGTGAACGAGGCCGACTACCTGTCGCCGGCGCAGCGCGCGTCCGCCACGGGGGCGGCCGGCGTGGGCATCAACGCGCTGGGGCACCGCGGCAAGTTCGCCAACTCGTACGCGGCGGAGGTGTGGGTGCTGATGCGGCGCAACTTCACCAACATCTGGCGCACGCCGGAGCTGTTCCTGTCGCGGCTGATGGTGCTGACGGTGATGGGGTTCCTGATGGCCACCATGTTCACCAAGCCCAAGGACAACACGCAGGGCATCACCAACCGGCTCAGCTTCTTCATCTTCACCGTGTGCGTCTTCTTCTTCTCCTCCAACGACGCCGTCCCGGCCTTCATCCAGGAGCGCTTCATCTTCATCAGGGAGACCTCGCACAACGCGTACCGCGCGTCCGCGTACGTGGTCGCCGGGGTGATCACCTACCTGCCGTTCCTCCTGCTCCAGTCCGCCGCGTACGCCCTCATCACCTGGTGGGCCATCGGGCTCCACGGCCAGTTCGTCTACTTCCTCGTCATGCTCTACGCCTCGCTCCTCTCCACCAACTCCTTCGTCGTCTTCATCAGCTCCATCGTGCCAAACTTCATCCTTGGGTAAGTACAAATTTTCTTTTTGAAGAGGAAATGGATTGGTCCGGGCCAAAGCCCAATTAGTACATGTAGGAAAACTGGGCCAGTGTAGCTGAACATGGGTTAGCGGGCTGGGCCAGAATTCCATACAGTAGTTTATTATATTGCGACCGTGCTGATGTCTGTGCCTCTGGTGGACGGTTGGGCCCAGGTACGCGGCGGTGATCGCGTTCACGGCGCTCTTCTTCCTCTTCTGCGGCTACTTCGTGGACAGCCACAGCATCCCGCAGGGGTGGAAGTGGATGAACACCGTGTCCACGATGAAGTACCCGTACGAGGGCCTCCTGATGAACGAGTTCGGCGGCACCCGCAACTTCTCCTCGAACCCGCCGCTCGACGGCAACGCCATCCTCGAGAACCTCACCATCAGCGTGGTCAAGGACCGCAAGTGGCGGATGGTGCTCTACCTGCTCGGCTGGGCCGTCTTCTACCGCGTGCTCTTCTACCTCGTCCTCCGCTTCGCCTCCAAGAACAAGAGGAAGTAGCCCAACCGGACGCCTCGCCTGTATCGACCTATCATGGTGGTTTGCTAGCTCAATCGGAAGCTCTTTCTCTTCGGCGACCATTCATTTACGGAGCTGGATACAAGAAAAGTGACTTTACGTTGCTTGAATTGACAGGACCACGTACGGATCATGTCATGATCTCCTTCCAATATTTGTAGTACTCCTACTGAACTGTCATTTTCAGATAATACATTGTGTTGATAGAGCGTGCCGTGATTTACTCTGATCAGTATTTTGTCCGGTCAGTGGTGTTGTTCGCTCTGATTGCAAGGTCGCACCTCTTGGGCTTGGTCCAACCGTTTGGGGATGCATTTCCTAGGGCGGTGACGTGACAGAAGGACAATTTTTCTCATGCTACTGTGACCCGTAGGCTGGTAGGCTGCAGCCACCACGAAAAGGACTAGGAACTGGCTTTCGTCCCTTTGCTAGCGGGGCCGCTGGCCAACCGATCTTGATCCCTTTCTCAACGATCAAAATGGACTAAACCTCGGGGAGCAGGCAGCGCTGCCCGGCTCCGACCGCTTCCCCGGCGGCGCCGCCTCGTTCGGTCGTGCTACAGCGACACGGTCGTCTCGCCGGCATGTAAAATGTTTCCAATTACTCTGCCCGCTGTTTCCAGGTGCCTGCCGCGCACAGGATAATAAGCGTAAAGTCTCTGCGTGTTCTGAAGTCTGAACAATCTATTTATTGCGGACAACGATTCCTCCAATCCAGAATCTTATCTACGCATTATTTTATTTTTCAACAACCCGTTTTCTGAAATCTGACCAATCTATTTATTGTGAACAGTGAGGCTTTTGAAAGCGTGGCTTTGCTTGCTAAATTTGTTTGCGAAAAATAGATGCTCATGAGTGCGCAATAGTAGTACAAAAAATTGTGTGCCGTCCATTTGAGCCTGACATGCTAACAAGATAAGTATTGTTTGCGGTTGGAAGCTCGGAAAATCTTCTAGAAAAGTAGTGGTTCCTGTCTCGTTGACAAGGACGCGCACCGTGGAGACAATAATAATTCTGAACTGGAACTGCAAGAAACGTCAAGCAGCCGATCGCGAAAGTCGACAGATCGTTCAGGACGCTAATGTATGTATAGTGCTTCGATCGCCCACTCTCACGCTCCCATTCTTTGGGCTTCTAGAGCAGCTTTGCACGGAAATAAGCTAAAGTCCAAACGAATAACTTGTTTTATACAGTATATCTTTTGTGACCTCGTAGCTGAAAAATGTGTACAGTGTTCGAACAACTTTAAACCCATTTTAGCTGTGAATGTGAAGCAGGTTGGGCTACCGTCCGTTTTCCAGCCCTAACCTTGTGTTTTCACTAAAGTCACGAAGAAAATTACCATCCATCGGGATTCTAACTAAACGGGGCGATCTTATCAAAGGCGAGCCGACAAGACGCACTTGGCCGTTCCATTCGCGAGACGTCACTCTCAAAGTCACAATTCACAATACTATCAAAAAAAAGTCACAATTCACAAAGGGCCAGCTGCCTCAGCGTCAGCAGCAGCGGACGATAATATCTCGCAGGGCCCCGACGAACGCAGATGGCTTGGCTCCGTTCAGGTTCGGCGGCGAAAAGATAAGTCTTTACGTCCTTGTCCTCCTGCTTTTCAAAGGAACCAAAGCCCAGATGCACGTTAATAAACGTTTGTTTAGTCCCACTTACAATTATTTCGGGTTCCACCGCTCAAGTGGCCGTGTCTTCGTAAACACTCCGCCTCGTCTATTTAGCTCGTCAGTGCGGGTGCAGATCTGAACTGTGTCCTAGGACTCGTAGTGGGCTAGTGGCTGTCCAGCTTGTCGTGCGTGGACTTGTGGCATCGGGATTTGGAAAATGGGCGTGAGCATCCCAGCCAGCGAGCCGAAGCACCGGCGGCACCGTCAAGAAGGGTGCGAGGCCGAGGTCGACGACGGCGCGCAGTCGCCGGCGATCGCCGCGCTGTACCTGTACGGGGACGTGCTCGAGTCCGTGGTGGAGCGCGTGCCGGCGCCCGACCTCGCCGCCGCCGCGGGGGTCTCGCGCGAGTGGCTCCGCGCGGTGCGGTCCGCGCTGCGCCGACGCCCGCGCCGGCTGCCCTGGCTCGTGGTCCACCTCCACGGCCGCCGCCGCCGGACCGCGGCCTACGACCCGCACTCCGGCGCGTGGCTCACCGTGCAGGCCCCGCGCCACGCCACGCCCTCGCACGTGCGCCTCGTGCGCGGCGCGCGCGGCGACCGGGTGTGCGCGCTCTCCTGCTCCGGCCTCGACGTCGCCGGCGACCCTCTTGGGACGTCCGCGTGCGTCGCCATGAAGGCTCCTGGCGTGTGGCGCGTCGACCCGGTGCTGGCCGCGGTGGGCGACCGCGTGGTCGCCCTCGGCGGCGCGTGCCAGCTTGCGCTCGCCGAGGGAGAGGACGCCACCGCGGTGGAGGTCCACGAGGGCGGGAACTGGACGGCCTGCGATCCGATGCCGCCGGCGCTCCGCGAGTCCGCCGCGGCAACGTGGCTTTCAGTGGCCGCGACGGATCACAGGGTGTACCTCGCGGACAGAACCAGCGGGTGTGCGAGCTGGTTCGATCCGTCGATGCGGCGGTGGGGCCCCACCCGTCGCCTCAAGCCAGACGCCGGCGTCTCGACGTGGGGCGTCGCGCCTGGTCGCGCCGGCGCCGAGCAGCTCGTCCTTTTCGGAGCGAAGCGCGAGGGCGAGGGAGCAAAGAACAAAGTCGTCATCCAAGCATGGGAGGTGGACGGCGACACTCTGGATCTGTCCCCCGGCGCGGCCCACCACGCAATGCCGAGCGAGATGTCGGCGAGGCTTTTCCCGCACGACGAGGACGAGGAGGACGACGGGGAGACGTTCCCATCGATCGGGGTGTGCGGCAACGCCACCGGAGGGTACGTGTACAATTCGGCCGAGCCAGCCAACGGCGCCGTGCTCTACGAGCTGCAGCAGGAGGGGACGGCGGGGGGCGCCGTGGAGCGGTGGGAGTGGGTGCCGTGCGCGCCCTCGGTGCGCGCTGAGCCGCTGGGCCGCGTCATCCTCGCGTGCTCGCCGGTGGGGTTGGACGAGCTCGAGCTGTCGCGTGGACTACCACCTCTGGGCCCACAACGTGCATGTACGGATGTACAGTGAAATACTCTCGGTTTTTTTAGTTGAAACACTCCCTCAGTTCACAAATATAAGATGTTTTGCATATTATTCAAGTTTCAAGAATCTCCAAACCCCAATTTGGACTGAAATGAGTGAGTAATAAACGGCACTAAAACGTGTCTACGTATATTTGATTTAGAAAAAGATTAGAACATCTTGTACTTGTGAATGAAGGGGGTAGGTTGTAGACTGAATCAATCAACAACCATCAACCGATGTTGTGACCTTCTCTCTTGATGAAACAAAATAGATCCCGCGTCGCTTGTTTTGGGCGACTAGGGCGGCACCAACATGGTCACCACACTGACCCTCTCACCGGCCTCTTCCTCTCGTCGCCGCCTGTCAGCACCTCCGGGGCAAAGCCCCGCATGGTTGCCGGTGCCGACGGGATCTCTTTCTCCTCCACTACCCTTCTCCTCGGGTGATCATGCGATTTCTTTTCATAAGATCTGTGCAGCTTCACTAATGTTGGATCCTTCCTGGATGTGATTGGTTGGCTGCTTTTCGTGAGATCCGTCCAAGCGGCTACTCTTGGTGAGATCCGTGCGACTCCGCTGCCGTCCAAGGCCCCAATAATGCTGGATCCTTCCTGGATGTGATTGTCTGGCTGCTTCTCGTCAGACATGTCCAGGCAGTTGCTCCTCGTCAGATATGTCCATGTGGCTGCTCCTGGTGAGATCTGTGTGGCTACTCTGCCGTTCAAGGCTCCACTAATGTTGAATCCTTTCTGGATGTGATTGTTCGGCGCTGTTTATCACGGCTACCAGCTCCTGCCGATGGGTGGTGGCTCCAATCAGACGAGTCCGTCCGAAGGTCGCCGCGGCGAGCCTAGGACGTCCAGAGGAGCAATCTCCAACATGTCCCCTCCAGATCGACGGGGATAGCGCTGGTAAGATTGCGCCATGTGCTCAACCATTGGTGATGGCAAGTGTGGTGGCAGGATACGGCGGGGTCGTCAGATGGGGGCCTCCACCCCGGCATGTTGTGACGGTCTCCATGTGGACGACGCCAATGAGCAGCGGTCTTCTTCATGCCTGACCTCTCGAGTTGCGGATTGCAACAACCACTAAAGGGTTTTCGTCATTGTTCCTATCTTCAGATTCGGTGGTTGGTAATGTCGGCTCCTACAGTCATGCTTGTTGGAAATATGCCCTACATACAATAATAAATTAGTTATTATCATATTTCGTTGTTCATGATAAAAGTTTATTATTAATGCTAGAATTGTATTGATCGGAAACTTAAATACATGTGTGAATATATAAACAACACCGTGTCCCTAGTAAGCCTCTACTAGATTAGTTCGTTGATCAAAGATGGTTAAGGTTTCCGAACCATGGACATGAGTTGTGATTTGGTAACGGAATCACATCATTAGGAGAATGATGTGATGGACAATACCCAAACCGTAAGCTTAGCATCATATCGTATTGATACGTCACCAACGTATCTATAATTTTTTTGCTTGTTCCATGTTGTTATATTATAATTCTTGTATGTTTTACAATCATTTTATAGCAACTTTATATCATTTTTCGAGACTAATCTATTGACATAGTGCTCAGTGCCAGTTGTTGTTTTTTGCTTGTTTTTTATTTCCCAGAAAACCAATACCAAACGGAGTCCAAACGTAGCGAAACTTTTTGGAGAATTTTTCTGGACCAGAAGGAATAACTCGGGACAAAGAAGTACTAGTGAGGTGCCCCGAGGGGGGCACAACTCACCCCCAGGCGCACCCTGGTGGGTTGTGCCCACCTCGGTGGCCTCCCGCACCGTCTCTTTTCCCAAAAATACCCCAAAAATACAAAAACCTTAGGGGAGTCGACGAAACACAATTGCAGCCACCGCAAGTTCCAGAACCACCTGATCCAATCTAGACACCATCACGAAGGGGTTCATCATCCTCATTGGTGCCTCTCTGATGATGCGTGAGTAGTTCATTGTAGACATACGGGTCTGTATGAAGGAAATATGCCCTAGAGGCAATAATAAAGTTGTTATTTATATTTCCTTATATCATGATAAATCTTTATTATTCATGCTAGAGTTGTATTAACCGGAAACTTAGTACTTGTGTGAATACATAGACAAACAGAGTGTCACTAGTATGCCTCTACTTGACTAGCTCGTTGATCAAAGATGGTTATGTTTCCTAGCCATTGACATGAGTTGTCATTTGATTAACGGGATCACATCATTAGAAGAATGATGTGATTGACTTGACCCATTCCGTTAGCTTAGCACACGATCGTTTAGTATTCTGCTATTCCTTTCTTCATGACTTATACATGTTCCTATGACTATGAGATTATGCAACTCCCGTTTACCGGAGGAACACTTTGTGTGCTACCAAACGTCACAACGTAATTGGGTGATTATAAAGGTGCTCTACAGGTGTCTCCAAAGGTACTTGTTGGGTTGGCGTATTTCGAGATTAGGATTTGTCACCCGATTGTCAGAGAGGTATCTCTGGGCCCACTCGGTAACGCACATCACTATAAGCCTCGCAAGCATTGTAACTAATGAGTTAGTTGCGGGATGATGTATTACAGAACGAGTAAAGAGACTTTCCGGTAATGAGATTGAACTAGGTATTGAGATACCGACGATCGAATCTCGGACAAGTAACATACCGATGACAAAGGGAACAATGTATGTTGTTATGCGGTTTGACCGATAAAGATCTTCAGAGAATATGTGGGAGCCAATATGAGCATCCGTGTTCCGCTATTGGTTATTGACGGAGACGTGTCTCGGTCATGTCTACATAGTTCTCGAACCCGTAGGGTCCGCACGCTTAAAGTTTGATGACAGTTATATTATGAGTTTATGTGTTTTGATGTACCGAAGATAGTTCGGAGTCCCGAATATGATCACGGACATGACGAGGAGTCTGAAATGGTCGAGACGTGAAGATTGATATATTGGAAGACTATATTCGGACACCAGAATGGTTCCGGGGGTTATCGGATATATATCGGAGTACCGCGGGTTACCGGAACCCCCGGGAACTAATGGGCCTTGTTGGGCCCTTGTGGAGAGAGAGAGGGGCCGGCCAGGGCAAGAGGCGCGCCCCCTCCCCTTGAGTCCGAATAGGACATGGAAGGGGGGGGGGGCGCCCCCCTTGCCTTTCCCCTCTCCCACTCCTTCCTTCCCCCTCCTTCTTGGACTAGGAAAGGGAGGAGCAAACCTACTTGGAGTAGGTTTCCCCCTCCTAGGGCGCGCCAACCCCCTTGGCCAGCCCTCTCCTCCTCCCCCATTTATATACGGAGGAGGGGGGCACCCCATAGACACAACAATTGATCTCTTGATCTCTTAGCCGTGTGCGGTGCCCCCTCCACCATAATCCACCTCGATAATATCGTAGCGGTGCTTAGGCAAAGCCCTGCGTCGGTAGAACATCATCATCGTCACCACGCCGTCGTGCTGACGGAACTCTCCCTCAAAGCTCGGCTGGATTGGAGTTCGAGGGACGTCATCGAGCTGAACGTGTGCTGAACTCGGAGGTGCCGTACATTTGGTACTTGATCAGTCGGATCGTGAAGACGTACGACTACATCAACCGTGTTGTGCTAATGCTTCCGCTTTCAGGTCTCACGAGTGCGTGGACAACACTCTCCCTCTCGTTGCTATGCATCACCATGATCATGTGTGTGCGTGGGAATTTTTGAAATTACTACGTTCCCCAACAAAGTGGCATCCGAGCCAGGTTTTATGCGTAGATGTTATATGCACGAGTAGAACACAAGTGAGTTGTGGGCGATACAAGTCATACCGCTTACCCGCATGTCATACTTTGGTTCGGGCGGTATTGTTGGTTGAAGCGGCCCTGCACCGACATTACGCCAGACGCTTACGCGAGACTGGTTCTACCGACGTGCTTTGCACACAGGTGGCTGGCGGGTGTCAGTTTCTCCAACTTAGTTGAACGGAGTGTGTCTACGCCCGGTCCTTGAGAAGGTTAAACCAACACTAACTTGGCGAACTATCGTTGTGGTTTTGATGCGTAGGTAAGAACGGTTCTTGCTCAGCCCGTAGCAGCCACGTAATACTTGCAACAACAAAGTAGATGACGTCTAACTTGTTTTTGCAGGGCATGTTGTGATGTGATATGGTCAACGCATGATGCTATATTTTATTGTATGAGATGATCATGTTTTGTAACTGAGTTATCGGCAACTGGCAGGAGCCATATGGTTGTCGCTTTATTGTATGCAATGCAATCGCCCTGTAATGCTTTATTTTATCACTAAGCGGTAGCGATAGTCATAGAAGCATAAGTTGGAGAGACGACAACGATGCTATGATGTAGATCAAGGTGTCGCGCCGGTGACGATAGTGATCACGACGGTGCTTCGGAGATGGAGATCACAAGCACAAGATGATGATGGCCATATCATATCACTTATATTGATTGCATGTGATTTTATCCTTTATGCGTCTTATCTTGCTTTGATTGACGGTAGCATTATAATATGATCTCTCACTAAATTATCAAGGTATAAGTGTTCTCCCTGAGTATGCACCATTGCGAAAGTTCTTCGTGCTGAGACACCACATGATGATCGGGTGTGATAGACTCTACATTCAAATACAACGGGTGCAAAACAGTTGCACACGCGGAATACTCAGATTAAACTTGACGAGCCTAGCATATAACAGATATGGCCTCGGAACACTGAGACCGAAAGGTCGAGCGTGAATCATATAGTAGATATGATCAACATAGTGATGTTCACCATTGAAACTACTCCATCTCCCGTGATGATCGGACATGGTTTAGTTGATTTGGATCACGTGATCACTTAGAGGATTAGAGGGATGTCTATCTAAGTGGGAGTTCTTAAGTAATATGATTAATTGAACTTAAATTTATCATGAACTTCGTACCTGAAAGTATCTTGCTTGTCTATGTTGTTGTAGATAGATGGCCCGTGTTGTTGTTCCGTTGAATTTTAATGCGTTCCTTGAGAAAGCAAAGTTGAAAGATGATGGTAGAAATTACGCGGACTGGGTCCGTAACTTGAAGATTATCCTCATTGCTGCACAGAAGAATTACGTCCTGGAAGCACCGCTAGGTGCCAAACCTGCTGCAGGAGCAACACCAGATGTTATGAACGTCTGGCAGAGCAAAGCTGATGACTACTCGATATTTCAGTGCGCCATACTTTACGGCTTAGAACCGGGACTTCAACGATGTTTTGAACGTCATGGAGCATATGAGATGTTCCAGGAGTTGAAGTTAATATTTCAAGCAAATGCCCCGATTGAGAGATATGAAGTCTCTAATAAGTTCTACAAATTTGTAACATGGAGGAGAATAGTTCTGTCTGTGAGCATATACTCAGAATGTCTGGGTATAACAATCACTTGATTCAACTGGGAGTTAATCTTCCGGATGATTGCGTCATTGACAGAATTCTTCAATCACTGCCACCAAGCTACAAGAGCTTCATGATGAACTATAACACGCAAGGGATGGATAAGACAATTCCCGAGCTCTTCGCAATGCTAAAGGATGCGGAGGTAGAAATCAAAAAGGAGCATCAAGTGTTGATGGTCAACATGACCACCAGTTTCAAGAAAAAGGGCAAAGGGAAGAAGAAGGGGAACTTCAAGAAGAACATCAAACAAGTTGCTTCCCAGGAGAAGAAACCCAAGTATGGACCTAAGCCTGAGACTGAGTGCTTCTACTGCAAATGACCGGTCATCGGAAGCGGAACTGCCCCAAGTATTTGGCGGATAAGAAGGATGGCAAGGTGAACAAAGGTATATGTGATATACATGTTATTGATGTGTACCTTACTAATGCTCGCAGAGCACTGGTATTTGATACTGGTTCTGTTGCTAATATTTGCAACTCGAAACAGGGACTACGGATTAAGTGAAGATTGGCTAAGGACGAGGTGACGATGCGCGTGGGAAATGGTTCCAAAGTCGATGTGATCGCGGTCGGCATGCTACCTCTACATCTACCTTCGGGATTAGTTTTAGACCTGAATAATTGTTATTTGGTGCCAGCGTTGAGCATGAACATTATATCTGGATCTTGTTTGATGCGAGACGGTTATTCATTTAAATCAGAGAATAATGGTTGTTCTATTTATATGAGTAATATCTTTTATGGTGATGCACCCTTGAAGAGTGGTCTATTTTTGTTGAATCTCGATAGTAGTGATACACATAGTCATAATATTGAAGCTAAAAGATGCAGAGTTGATAATGATAGTGCAACTTATTTGTGGCACTGCCGTTTAGGTCATATTGGTGTAAAGCGCATGAAGAAACTCCATACTGATGGACTTTTGGAACCACTTGATTATGAATCACTTGGTACTTGCGAACCATGCCTCATGGGCAAGATGACTAAAATGTCGTTCTCCTAAACTATGGAGCGAGCAACAGATTTGTTGGAAATCATACATACAGATGTATGTGGTCCGATGAATGTTGAGGCTCGCGGCGGGTATCGTTATTTTCTCACCTTCACAGATGATTTAAGCAGATATGGGTATATCTACTTAATGAAACATTTGAAAAGTTCAAAGAATTTCAGAGTGAAGTTGAAAATCATCATGACAAGAAAATAAAGTTTCTAAGATCTGATCGTGGAGGAGAATATTTGAGTTACGATTTTGGTCTTCATTTGAAACAATGCAGAATAGTTTTGCAACTCACGCCACCCGGAACACCACAGTGTAATGGTGTGTCCAAACATCGTAATCGTACTTTACTAGATATGGTACGATCTATGATGTCTCTTACTCATTTAACGCTATCAGCATTCACGTTAAATAGGGCACCATCAAAATCCGTTGAGACGACACCTTATGAATTGTGGTTTGGCAAGAAACCAAAGTTGTCGTTTCTTAAAGTTTGGGGCTGCGATGCTTATGTGAAAAAGCTTCAACCTGATAAGCTTGGATCCAAATCAGAGAAATGTGTCTTCATAGGATACCCAAAGGAAACTGTTGGGTACACCTTCTATCACAGATCTGAAGGCAAGACTTTTGTTGCTAAATTTAGATCCTTTCTAGAGAAGGAGTTTCTCTCGAAAGAAGTGAGTGGGAGGAAAGTAGAACTTGATGAGGTAACTGTACCTGCTCCCTTATTGGAAAGTAGTTCATCACAGAAACCGGTTTGTGTGACACCTACACCAATTAGTGAGGAAGTTAATGATGATGATCATGAAACTTCAGATCAAGTTGTTACTGAACCTTGTAGATCAACCAGAGTAAGATCCGCACCAGAGTGGTACGGTAATCCTGTTCTGGAGGTTATGTTACTAGACCATGATGAACCTACGAACTATGAAGAAGCAATAGTGAGCCCAGATTCCGCAAAATGGCTTGAGGCCATGAAATCTGAGATGGGATCCATGTATGAGAACAAAGTGTGGACTTTGGTTGACTTGCCCAATGATCGACAAGCTATTGAGAATAAATGGATCTTCAAGAAGAAGACTGACGCTGACGGTAATGTTACTGTCTGTAAAGCTCGACTTGTTGCAAAAGGTTTTCGACAAGTTCAAGGGATTGACTACGATGGGACTTTCTCACCCTTAGCGATGCTTAAGTCTGTCTGAATCATGTTAGCAATTGCCGCATTTAAATTTGGCAAATGGATGTAAAAACTGCATTCCTGGATGGATTTTTGGAAGAAGAGTTGTATATGATGCAACAAGAAGGTTTTGTCGATCCAAAGGGAGCTAACAAAGTGTGCAAGCTCCAGCGATCCATTTATGGACTGGTGCAAGCCTCTCGGAGTTGGAATAAACGCTTTGATAGTGTGATCAAAGCATTTGGTTTTATACAGACTTTTGGAGAAGCCTGTATTTACAAGAAAATGAGTGGGAGCTTTGTAGCATTTCTGATATTATATGTGGATGAAATATTGCTAATTGGAAATGATATAGAATTTCTGGATAGCATAAAGGGACACTTGAATAAGAGTTTTTCAATGAAGGACCTCGGTGAAGCTGCTTATATATTGGGCATCAAGATCTATAGAGATATATCAAGACGCTTAATTGGACTTTCACAAAGCACATACCTTGACAAAGTTTTGAAGAAGTTCAAAATGGATCAAGCAAAGAAAGGGTTCTTGCCTGTGTTACAAGGTGTGAAGTTGAGTAAGACTCAATGCCCGACCACTTCAGAAGATAGAGAGGAGATGAAAGATGTTCCCTATGCTTCAGCCATAGGCTCTATCATGTATGCAATGTCATGTACCAGACTGATGTGTGCCTTTGCTATAAGTTTAGCAGGAGGTACCAAAGTAATCCAGGAGTGGATCATCGGACAGCGGTCAAGAACATCCTGAAATACACGAAAAGGATTAAGGATATGTTTCTCGTTTATGGAGGTGACAAAGAGCTAGTCGTAAATGGTTACGTCGATGCAAGCTTTGACACTGATCCGGACGATTCTAAATCGCAAACCGGATACGTGTTTACATTGAACGGTGGAGCTGTCAGTTGGTGCAATTCTAAACAAAGCGTTGTGGCGGGATCTACGTGTGAAGCGGAGTACATAGCTGCTTCAGAAGCAGCAAATGAAGGAGTTCATATCCGATCTAGGTGTCATACCTAGTGCATCGGGTCCAATGAAAAACTTTTGTGACAATACTGGTGCAATTGCCTTGGCAAAGGAATCCAGATTTCACAAGAGAACCAAGCACATCAAGAGACGCTTCAACTCCATCCGGGATCTAGTCCTGGTGGGAGACATAGAAATTTGCAAGATAAATACGGATCTGAATGTTGCGACTCGTTGACTAAGCCTCTTCCACGAGCAAAACATGATCAACACCAAGGCTCCATGGGTGTTAGAATCATTACCGTGTAGTCTAGATTATTGACTCTAGTGCAAGTGGGAGATCAAGGAAATATGCCCTAGAGGCAATAATAAAGTTATTATTTATTTCCTTATATCATGATAATTGTTTATTATTCATGCTAGAATTGTATTAACCGGAAACATAATACTTGTGTGAATACATAGACAAACAGAGTGTCACTAGTATGCCTCTACTTGACTAGCTCGTTGATCAAAGATGGTTATGTTTCCTAGCCATTGACATGAGTTGTCATTTGATTAACGGGATCACATCATTAGAAGAATGATGTGATTGATCGACCCATCCCGTTAGCTTAGCACACGATCGTTTAGTATTCTGCTATTCCTTTCTTCATGACTTATACATGTTCCTATGACTATGAGATTATGCAACTCCGTTTACCGGAGGAACACTTTGTGTGCTACCAAACGTCACAACGTAACTGGGTGATTATAAAGGTGCTCTACAGGTGTCTCCAAAGGTGCTTGTTGGGTTGGCGTATTTTGAAATTAGGATTTGTCACTCCGATTGTCGGAACCCGCTGCAGGAGCAATGCCAGATGTTATGAACGTCTGGCAGAGCAAAGCTGATGACTACTCGATAGTTCAGTCTGCCATGCTTTACGGCTTAGAACCGGGACTTCAACGACATTTTGAACGTCATGGATCATATGAGATGTTCCAGGAGTTGAAGTTAATATTTCAAGCAAATGCCTGGACTTAGAGATATGAAGTCTCCAATAAGTTCTATAGCTGCAAGATGGAGGAGAATCGTTCTGTCAGTGAGCATATACTCAAAATGTATGGGTATAACAATCACTTGATTCAACTGGGAGTTAATCTTCCTGATGATAGTGTCATTGACATAATTCTTCAATCACTGCCACAAAGCTACAAGAGCTTCGTGATGAACTATAATATGCAAGGGATGGATAAGACAATTCCCGAGCTCTTTGCAATGCTAAAGGCTGCGGAGGTAGAAATCAAGAAGGAGCATCAAGTGTTGATGGTCAACAAGACCACCAGTTTCAAGAAAAAGGGTAAAGGGAAGAAGGGGAACTTCAAGAAGAACGGCAAGCAGGTTGTTGCTCAAGTGAAGAAGCCCAAGTTTGGACCAAAACCTCATACTGAGTGCTTCTACTGCAAAGGGACTGGTCACTGGAAGCGGAACTGCCCCAAGTATTTGGCGGATAAGAAGGATGGCAAGGTGAACAAAGGTATATGTGAAATACATGTTATTGATGTGTACCTTACTAATGCTCGCAGTAGTGCCTGGGTATTTGATACTGGTTCTGTTGCTAACATTTGCAACTCGAAACAGGGACTACGGATTAAGCGAAGATTGGCTAAGGACGAGGTGACGATGCACGTGGGAAATGGTTCCAAAGTCGATGTGATCGCGGTCGGCACGCTACCTCTACATCTACCTTCGGGGTTAGTTTTAGACCTGAATAATTGTTATTTGGTGCCAGCGTTGAGCATGAACATTATATCTGGATCTTGTTTGATGGAAGCTTGGTTAGTCATTTAAATTAAAGAATAATGGTTGTTCTATTTATATGAGTAATATATTTTATGGTCATGCACCCTTGAAGAGTGTTCCATTCATGTTGAATATTGATAGTAGTGACACACATATTCATAATATTGAAGCCAAAAGATGCAGAGTTGATAATGATAGTGCAATTTATTTGTGGCACTGCCGTTTAGGTCATATTGGTGTAAAGCGCATGAAGAAACTCCATTCTGATGGACTTTTGGAATCGGTTGGTACTTGCGAACCATGCCTCATGGGTAAGATGACTAAAACGCCGTTCTCTGGAACAATGGAAAGAGGAACAGATTTGTTGGAAATCATACATACTGATGTATGCGGTCCAATGAATGTTGAGGCTTGCGGCGGGTATCGTTATTTTCTCACCTTCACAGATGATTTGAGCAGATATGGGTATATCTACTTGATTAAGCATAAGTCTGAAACATTTGAAAAGTTCAAAGAATTTCAGAGTGAAGTGGAAAATCATTGCAACAAGAAAATAAAGTTTCTACGATCTGATCGTGGAGGAGAATATTTGAGTTACGAGTTTGATCTTCATTTGAAACAATGCGGAATAGTTTTGCAACTCACGCCACCCGGAACACCACAGTGTAATGGTGTGTCCGTACGTCGTAATCGTACTTTACTAGATATGGTGCGATCTATGATGTCTCTTACTGATTTACCGCTATCGTTTTGGGGGTTATGCTTTAGAGACAACTGCATTCACGTTAAATAGGGCACCATCTAAATCCATTGAGACGACACCTTATGAACCGTGGTTTGGCAACAAACCAAAGTTGTCGTTTCTCAAAGTTTGGGGCTGCGATGCTTATGTGAAAAAGCTTCAACCTGATAAGCTCGAACCCAAATCGGAGAAATGTGTCTTCATAGGATACCCAAAGGAGATCATTGGGTACACCTTCTATCACAGATCCGAAGGCAAGACATTCATTGCTAAGAATGGATCCTTTCTAGAGAAGGAGTTTCTCTCGAAAGAAGTGAGTGGGAGGAAAGTAGAACTTGATGAGGTAATCATACTTACTCCCTTATTGTAAAGTAGTTCATCACGTAAATCTGTTCTGTGACTCCTACACCAATTAGTGAGGACGCTAATGATGATGATCATGTAACTTCAGATCAAGTTACTACCGAACCTCGTAGGTCAACTAGAGTAAGATCCGCACCAGAGTGGTACGGTAATCCAGTTCTGGAGGTCATGTTACTTGACCATGACGAACCTACGAACTATGAGGAAGCGATGATGAGCCCAGATTCCGTGAAATGGATTGAGGCCATGAAATCTAAGATGGGATCCATGTATGAGAACAAAGTGTGGACTTTGGTTGACTTGCCTGATGATCGACAAGCCATCGAGAATAAATGGATCTTCAAGAAGAAGACACACGCTGACGGTAATGTTGGATCCTTCCTGGATGTGATTGGTTGGCTGCTTCTCCATGGGTGTTAGAATCATTACTGTGTAATCTAGATTATTGACTCTAGTGTAAGTGGGAGACTGAAGGAAATATGCCCTAGGGGCAATAATAAAGTTGTTATTTATATTTCCTTATATCATGATAAATTTTTATTGTTCATGCTAGAATTGTATTAACCGGAAACTTAGTACATGTGTGAATACATAGACAAATAGAAAGTCACTAGTATGCCTCTACTTGACTAGCTCGTTGAATCAAAGATGGTTAAGTTTCCTAGCCATAGACATGAGTTGTTATTTGATTAACGGGATCACATCATTAGAGAATGATGTGATTGACTTGACCCATTCCGTTAGCTTAGCACTTGAACGTTTAGTATGTTGCTATTGCTTTCTTCATGACTTATACATGTTCCTATAACTATGAGATTATGCAACTCCCGAATAGCGGAGGAACACTTTGTGTGCTAGCAAACGTCACAACGTAACTGGGTGATTATAAAGGTGCTCTACAGGTGTCTCCCGATGGTACTTGTTGAGTTGGCATAGATCAAGATTAGGATTTGTCACTCTGATTGTCGGATAGGTATCTCTGGGCCCTCTCAGTAATGCACATCACTATAAGCCTTGCAAGCAATGTAACTAATGAGTTAGTGATGACCCACAAGTACAGGGGATCTATCGTAGTCCTTTCGATAAGTAAGAGTGTCGAACCCAACGAGGAGCAGAAGGAAATGACAAGCGGTTTTCAGTAAGGTATTCTCTACAAGTACTGAAATTATCGGTAACAGATAGTTTTGTGATAAGGTAATTTGTAATGGGTATAACAAGTAACAAGTGTAAATAAATGGCAGCATGGTGGCCCGATCCTTTTTGTAGCAAAGGACAAGCCTGGGCAAACTCTTATATAGAGAAAAGCGCTCCCGAGGACACATAGGAATTATCGTCAAGCTAGTTTTCATCATGCTCATATGATTCGCGTTCGTTACTATGATAATTTGGTATGTGGGTGGACCGGTGCTTGGGTACTATCCTTTCTTGGACAAGCATCCCACTTATGATTAACCCTTTTGCAAGCATTTGCAACTACCAAAGAAGTATTAAGGTAAACCTAACCATAGCATGAAACATTTGGACCAAAATCATCCCCTTAAGAAGCAACTCATAAACTAGGGTTTAAGCTTCTGTCACTCTAGCAACCCATCATCTACTTATTACTTCCCAATGCCTTCCTCTAGGCCCAAATAATGGTGAAGTATCATGTAGTCGACGTTCACATAACACCACTAGGAAAGACAACATACATCTCATCAAAATATCGAACGAATACCAAATTCACATGACTACTTATAGCAAGACTTCTCCCATGTCCTCAAGAACAAATATAACTACTCACAAATCATATTCATGTTCATAATCAGAGGGGTATTAATATGCATAATGGATCTGAACATACGATCTTCCACCAAATAAACCAACTAGCATCAACTACAAGGAGTAATCAACACTACTAGCAACCCACAGGTACCAATCTGAGGCTTTGGGACAAAGATTGGATACAAGAGATGAACTAGGGTTTTGGAGGAGATGGTGCTGGTGAAGATGTTGATGTATATTGACCCCTCCCGATGAGAGGATCGTTGGTGATGACGAACGCGACAATTTCCCCCTCCCGGAGGGAGGTTTCCCCGGCAGAACAGCTCTGCCGGAGCCCTAGATTGGTTCCGCCAAGGTTCGGCCTCGTGGCAGTTGAGTTTCTTCCCGAAAGCTTGCTTATGATTTTTTCTCGGACGAAAGACTTCATATAGCAGAAGATGGGTACCGGAGGCCTGCCAGGGGGCCCACGAGGCAGGGGCGCCCCCACCCTCGTGGCCAGGGTGTGGGCCCCTCTGGTATTTTCTTCGCTTAGTATTTTTTATTAATTCCAAAAATGACTTCCGTGAAGTTTCAGGACTTTTGGAGCTGTGCAGAATAGGTCTCTAATATTTGCTCCTTTTCCAAATTTAATTCCAAACCGGCATTCTCCCTCTTCATGTAAACCTTGTAAAATAAGAGAGAATAGGCATAAGTATTGTGACATAACGTGTAATAACAGCCCATAATGCAATAAATATCGATATAAAAGCATGATGCAAAATGGATGTATCAACTCCCCCAAGCTTAGACCTCGCTTGTCCTCAAGCGGAAGCCGATAACGATAAATATGTCCACATGTTTAGAGTTAGAGGTGTCGATAAAATGAAATACAGACATGAGGGCATCATGTTCATTCTTATAACAACAACATATATGGATATTGTCATATTATTTCTTATGCTCAAGTAATAATCTATTCACAACATGAAGTATGAATCAGAAACTTCATTGAGAACCAACAAACTATAATTTCAGTCATTGAAGCAATTGTAATTTATCATAACATTGGAAAGAGTCAATATAAGAGCTTTTCAGCAAGTCCACATACTCAACTATCATTTAGTCTTTCAAAATTGCTAACACTCAAGCAATACTTATAGGTATGGAGTTTTAATCGGACAAAGAGAAAGATAGGGGCTTATAGTGTTGCCTCCCAACCTTTTACCTCAAGGGTAATGTCAACAATAATAACTCATGCTAACTTACATCCAATTGGATATATATATATATATATATATCAGGATCTTTCCAACACAATGTGCTTGCCAAAGGATAAAATGTAAAAAGGAAAGGTGAAGACCACCATGACTCTTGTAAAAGGTATAAGACAAAAGTAAAAGATATGCCCTTCACAGAGGGAAGCAGAGGTTGGCATGTGCTTTTATGGTTGGATGCACGAAATCTTAATGCAAAAGAACGTCACTTTATATTGCCACTTGTGATGTGGACCTTTATTATCCAGTCCGTCGCTTTTATTTCTTCCACATCACAAGATTGTATAAAGCTTATTTTCTCCACACTAATAAGTCATACATATTTAGAGAGCAATTTTTATTGCATGCAACGACAACAACTTACTTAAAGGATCTTACTCAATCCATAGGTAGATATGGTGGACTCTCATGGGAAAACTGGTTTTAAGGGTATTTGGAAGCACAAGTAGTATCTCTACTTGGTGCAAAGAATTTGGCTAGCATGAGAGGGAAAGGAAAGCTCAACATGTTGGATGATCCATGACAATATACTTTATTTTGGACATAAGAAAACATAACCCATTACGTTGTCTTCCTTGTCCAACATCAACTCTTTAGTATGTCATACTTTAATGAGTGCTCACAATCATAAAAGATGTCCAAGATAGTATATTTATATGTGAAAACCTCTCTTTCTTTATTACTTCCTATTAATTGCAACAATGACCAAAACTATGTTTGTCAACTCTCAACAACTTTTAATCATCATACTCGTTATATGTGAAGTCATTACTCTCCATAAGATCAATATGATCTCTTTACTTCTTTTTATTCTTTCTTTTTTTCTTTAATTCCCTCACGATCATACCAAGATAATCAATCCCTTGACTCAACACTAATCTTTATTATATATAGCTCACAGACTCGATTACATAGAAGGATCATAAAGCAAAACTCAAAACTAAATCATACTAGAAATTTATTCTACTAGATCAAGATATTACCAAAAGGATCGGACTAAGAAAAACGGTAAAAATAGGAGTGTGATGGTGATACGATACCGGGGCACCTCCCCCAAGCTTGGCAGTTGCCAAAGGGAGTGCCCATACCCATGTGATTATGTCTCTTTTGCTGGTGAAGGAGATGGAGGTGATGATGGATAGTCGCACATCGAGCGTAGGAGGTCCTCCAACTTGCGGATAATGCCCTTGAGTGCGATGATATGCTCCTTCAACAAAATATTTTCATGTGTGAGATACTTGTTTTGTATACGACCTAACTCAATCATCTTGAAAGCTTCGATCTCAGTTGGGGTAAGAAGATTGTGATCAAGTTGAAGGAGGTCTTCTGCTGCCGGAACTTGGTCCTCCATGGCCTTCTTGATCCCATCATCCTTGTTGATCTCCATGGGTTCTTCCCTCTTCAGATCTATCTTCATTAGCCAATCATCGTTGTCACCATTGTTGGAGGAGGGGGACGACATGATGCCTGGCCTTGACAACCCTAACAGAAAACAGCTCGAAACAAAAACATAGGATATTTGCGTGGTACGATGGTCAAAACCTTTGGGAGATTATATAATGAATTTTTGCCGACCAAAAGAAGTATCGTGCAAGAAAACGGAGTCCGGAGAGCGCACGAGGTGCCCACGAGGCAGGGGGCGCGCCCAGGGGGTAGGGTGCACCCTCCACCCTCGTGGACACCTCGTGTCCTTCCCGGACTACTTATTATTTCCTATTTTCTTAAAGGTTCCAAAATGGAGAAAAAATGCCACTAGAACTGTTTTGGAGTCGGTTTACTTACCATACCACATACCTATTCCTTTTCGGAGTCTGAAATGTTCTGGAAAGTGTCTCTTATGTATTCCTCCGGTGTTACGGTTTCAGTAACATTAGTTTCAACATTAATAGGATTACCTGAGATATAATGTTTGATTCTTTGACTGTTCACCACCTTCGCATTTGTGCCTTCGAAGTTGTTGATTTTTATGGCACCTGAACGATAGACCTCCTCGATAACGTAAGGGCCTTCCCATTTGGACAGAAGTTTTCCTGCAAAAAATCTTAAACGAGAGTTGAATAGCAACACATAATCACCTACATTAAACTCACGCTTTTGTATCCTTTTGTCATGCCATCTTTTAACTTTTTCTTTAAACAGTTTGGCATCTCATAAGCCTAGGTTCTCCATTCATCAAGTGAGCTAATGTCAAATAACCTCTTCTCACCGGCAAGTTTGAAATCATAGTTGAGCTCTTTAATGGCCCAATATGCCTTATGTTCTAGTTCAAGAGGTAAGTGACATGCTTTTCCATAAACCATTTTATACGGAGACATACCCATAAGATTTTTATATGCAGTTCTATAGGCCCATAATGCATCATCAAGTTTCTTGGACCAATTCTTTCTAGATCTATTAACAGTCTTTTGCAAAATTAATTTGAGTTCTCTATTACTCAATTCTACTTGACCACTAGACTGCGGGTGATACGGAGATGCAATTCTATGATTAACATCATAATTGGCAAGCATTTTACAAAAAGCACCATGAATAAAATGTGAACCACCATCAGTCACTAAATATCTAGGACTCCAAACCTCAGAAAAATAACTTCTTTAAGCATCTTAATAGAGGTGTTATGATGAGCACTACTAGTTGGAATAGCTTCTACCCACTTAGTAACGTAATCAACAGTATGTGTATACCCATTAGAGGGAGGAAACGGTCCCATGTAATCAAAGCCCCAAACATCAAATGGTTCAATAACAAGTGAATAATTCATAGGCATTTCTTGACGTCTACTAATATTACCAATTCTTTGACATTCATCACAAAATAAGACAAACTTACGGGCATCCTTCAAGAGAGTAGGCCAATAAAAACTGGATTGTGATACCTTATGCGCAGTTCTATCTCCAGCGTGGTGTCCTCCATAAGCTTCGGAGTGACACTTGCGTAGGATTTGTTCCTGTTCATGCTCAGGTATACAACGTCTAATAACACCATCTACTCATTCTTTATGAAGGTGTGGGTCATCCTAGAAGTAATGTCTTAAATCATAGAAAAACTTTTTCTTTTGCTGGTATCTGAAACTAGGTGGTATAAATTTAGCAACAATGTAATTAGCATAATCAGCATACCATGGAGCAAAGACGAGAAGCATTTATGACAGCTAATTGTTCATCGGAAAACTATCATCAATAGGTAGTGGGTCATCAAGAACATTCTCTAACCTAGACAAGTTATGCGCAGCAGGGTTCTCAGCTCCCTTTCTATCAATAATATGCAAATCAAATTCTTGTAGCAAGAGAACCCATCTAATAAGTCTAGGTTTAGCATCTTTCTTTTCCATAAGATATTTAATAGCAGCATGATCACTGTGAATAGTTACTTTAGAATCAACAATATAAGGTCTGAATTTATCACAAGCAAATACAACTGCTAAGAATTCTTTTTCAGTAGTAGCATAATTTCTCTGGGCACTGTCTAGAGTTTTACTAGCATATTGAATAACTTTTAATTTTTATCAACTCTTTGTCCTAGAACAACACCTACAACATAATCACTAGCATCACACATGATTTCAAAGGGTAAATTCCAATCAGGTGGCTGAACAATTGGTGCAGAAATTAATGCTTTCTTAAGTAATTCAAATGCTTCTACACAATCATCATCAAAGACAAAAGGAATATCCTTTTGTAAGAGATTAGTCAGAGGCCTGGAGATTTTAGAGAAGTCCTTAATGAACATCCTATAAAAACCGGCATGACCAAGGAAACTTCTTATACCTTTAATGTCCTTGGGACACGGCATCTTTTCAATAGCATCAATTTTAGCTTTGTCAACTTCAATACCTCTTTCAGAAATTTTATGCCCCAAGACAATTCCTTCATTAACCATAAAGTGGCACTTCTCCCAATTCAAGACAAGGTTAGTTTCTTCACATCTCTGCAAAACTCCATCAAGGTTGCTCAAGCAATCATCAAAAGAGGATCCATAAACAGAGAAATCATCCATGAAAACCTCACAAATCTTTTCACAGAAGTCAGAGAATATAGCCATCATGCATCTTTGAAAGGTAGCAGGTGCATTACATAAACCAAAAGGCATACACCTATAAGAAAAGGTACCAAAAGGGCAAGTAAAAGTGGTCTTTTCTTGATCCTCAGCTGACACAGATATTTGAGAGAAACTAGAGTAACCATCTAGAAAGCAAAAATGTGTATGTTTGGATAATCTTTCTAGCATTTGATCAATGAAAGGCAAAGGGTAATGATCTTTTTAGTAGCTTTATTTAATTTGCAAAAATCAATTACCATCCTATAACCTGTAATAATTCTTTGCGGAATCCATTCATCTTTATCATTAGGAACAACAGTAATACCTCCCTTCTTAGGGACACAATGGATGTGACTTACCCACCGACTATCGACAGCGGGATAAATTATACACCTTCAAGGAGCTTTAATATTTCCTTTCTTACCACTTCTTTCATCTTAGGATTTAGCCATCGTTGGTGATCAATAACTGGTTTGGCGTCTTTCTCCAAATTTATTTTGTGTTGACACGGAGTGGGACTAATGCCCTTAAGATCATCAAGAGTATATCCAATAGCAGCACGGTGCTTCCTCAGAGTTTTCAATAATTTCTTTTCTTCATGCTCTGAAAGGTTAGCACTAATAATACATGATATATCTTCTTTTCATCAAGATAAGCATATTTAAGAGTATCAGGTAATGGTTTAAGCTCGAACACGGGATCACCCTTGGGTGGAGGGGGATCCCCTAAGATTTCAACAGGCAAGTTGTGTTTCAAAATAGGTCCCTGTTTAAAGAATACTTCATCTAGTTCCATTCTTTCATTCATAAACATATCATTTTCATGGTCTAGCAGATATTATTCTAAAGGATCATTAGGAGGCACGACAATAGAAGCAAGACCAATAATTTCATCTTTACTAGGCAATTCCTCATCACGGGGTTGTCTACGCAATTTAGCAAAATTAAACTCATGAGACATATCACCCAAACCAATAGTAACAACATCCTTTTCGCAGTCTATCTTAGCATTAACAATGTTCAAGAAGGGTCTACCAAATATAATGGGACAAAAGCTATCTTGTGGGGAACCAAGAACAAGAAAATCAGTAGGATATTTAACCTTCCCACACAAGACTTCAACATCTCTAACAATCCCAATCGGTGAAATAGTATCTCTATTGGCAAGCTTAATTGTAACATCAATTTCTTCTATCTCAGCAGGTGCAATATCATGCATAATTTCTTTGTATAAGGAATGAGGTATTGCACTTGCACTGGCACCCATATCACACAAGCCATGATAACAATGATCTCCTATTTTAACAGAAATAACAGGCATGCCTACCACAGGTCTATGTTTATCTTTAGCACCAGGTTTAGCAATTCTAGCAGTCTCATCACAGAAGTAAATAACATGCCCATCGATATTATCAGCCAAGAGATCTTTAACCATAGCAATTTTAGGTTCAACTTTAACTTGCTCAGGGGGTTTGTGTGTCTTAATATCACTTTTGTTGACTACAGTTGAAGCTTTAGCATGATCCTTTATTCTAACAGGGAAAGGTGGCTTCTCAATATAATCAGCAGGACCAACAGGATCATCATAAGTGATAGTCTTTTCTTCAACTTTAATAGGTGCAACTACTTTTACTTCAATGGGAGGATTATATTTAAACCACTTCTCCTTAGGGAGATCAACATGAGGAGCAAAGGATTCACGGAAAGAAGCTACTATCTCAGAGTCAAGTCCATATTTAGTGCTAAATTCACGGAAAACATCGGTATCCATAAAAGATTTAACACAGTCAAACTTAGGTGTTATACCTGACTCCTTACCTTCTTCGAGGTCCCAATCTTCAGAGTTGCTTTTAGTTCTTTCCAATAAATCCCATTCGGATTCAATAGTATTCATCATAAAAGAGCCAGTACAAGAAGTATCGAGCATGGAGCGATTATTGAGAGAAAGCTGAGCATAAAATTTTTGAATAATCATTTCTCTTGAGAGCTCATGATTGGGGCATGAATATAACATTGACTTAAGCCTCCCCCAAGCTTGAGCGATGCTTTCTCCTTCATGAGGCCAAAAATTATATATATAATTACGATCACGATGAACAAGATGCATAGGATAAAACTTCTGATGAAATTCCTATTTCAATCGTTTGTAGTTCCATGATCCCATATCATCACATAGCCTATACCATGTCAATGCCTCTCCCTTCAAAGATAAAGGAAGACCTTCTTCTTGATAACATCATCGGGCATACCTGCAAGCTTAAATAATCCACAAACTTCATCCACATAGATTAGGTGTAAATCGGGATGCGATGTTCCATCTCCTGTAAAAGGATTAGCTAGCAGTTTCTCTATCATACCCGAAGGAATTTCAAAGTAAAAAATTTCAGTAGGTTCAGTAGATTGAGGAGCAACTCTTTGCTCTACTGGTCGGGGTGAAGATACCCCGAACAAGCCTCTCAGAGGATTACTTTCCATAGTAACAAGTGACAGTAAATTTCAGCACACTATATAAATTTTTCCTTACCAAATTCCACCTACCAAAGGCGCTTCACTCCCTGGCAACGGCGCCAGAAAAGAGTGTTGATGACCCACAAGTATGGGGGACCTATTGTAGTCCTTTCGATAAGTAAGAGTGTCAAACCCGACGAGGAGCAGAAGGAAATGATAAGCGGTTTTCAGCAAGGTATTCTCTGCAAGCACTGAAATTATCGGTAACAGATAGTTTTGTGATAAGGTAATTTGTAACGGTTAAAAAGTAATGAAAGTAAACAAGGTGCAACAAGATGGCCCAATCCTTTTTGTAGCAAAGGACAAGCCTGGACAAACTCTTATATAGAGAAAAGCGCTCCCGAGGACACATGGGAATTATCGTCAAGCTAGTTTTCATCACGCTCATATGATTCGCATTCGTTACTTCGATAATTTGGTATGTGGGTGGACCGGTGCTTGGGTGCTGTCCTTTCTTGGACAAGCATCCCACTTATGATTAACCCCTATTGCAAGCATCCTCAACTACAAAACAAGTATTAAGGTAAACCTAACCATAGCATGAAACATATGGATCCAAATCAGCCCCTTACGAAGCAACTCATAAACTAGGGTTTAAGCTTCATCACTCTAGCAACCCATCATCTACTTATTACTTCCCAATGCCTTCCTCTAGGCCCAAATAATGGTGAAGTGTCATGTAGTCGACGTTCACATAACACCACTAGAGGAGAGACAACATACATCTTATCAAAATATCGAATGAATACCAAATTCACATGACTACTTATAGCAAGACTTCTCCCATGTCCTCAGGAACAAACATAACTACTCACAAATCATATTCATATTCATAATCAGAGGGGTATTAATATGCATAATGGATCTGAACATATGATCTTCCACTAAACAAACCAACTAGCATCAACTACAATGAGTAATCAACACTACTAGCAATCCACAGGTACCAATCTAAGGCTTTGGGACAAAGATTGGATACAAGAGATGAAATAGGGTTTGAGAGGAGATGGTGCTGGTGAAGATGTTGATGGAGATTGACCCCCTCCTGATGAGAGGATCGTTGGTGATGACGATGGCGATGATTTCCCCCTCCCGGAGGGAAGTTTCCCCGGCAGAACAGCTCTGCCGGAGCCCTAGATTGGTTCCGCCAAGGTTCCACCTCGTGGCGGCGGAGTTTCTTCCCGAAAACTTGCTTTTGATTTTTTCTAGGGTAAAAGACTTCATATAGCAGAAGATGGGCACCGGAGGCCTGCCAGGGGCCCACAAGGTAGGGGGCGCGCCCCCACCCTCGTGGATGGTTGGTGGCCCCCCTCTGGTACTTTCTTCACTCAGTATTTTTTATTAATTCCAAAAATAACTTCCGTGGAGTTTCAGGACTTTTGGAGTTGTGCAGAATAGGTCTCTAATATTTGCTCCTTTTCCATCCTGCAATTCTGCTGGCATTCTCCCTCTTCATGTAAACCTTGTAAAATAAGAGAGAATAGGCATAAGTATTGTGACATAACGTGTAATAACAGCCCATAATGCAATAAATATCGATATAAAAGCATGATGCAAAATGGACGTATCAGAATGGTTCTTGCTAAGCCCATAGCAGCCACATAAAACTTGCAACAACAAAGTAGAGGACGTCTAACTTGTTTTTGCAGGGCTTGTTGTGATGTGATATGGTCAAGACGTGATGAGATATAAGTTGTTGTATGAGATGATCATGTTTTGTTGAAATTGTCGGCAACTGGCACAAGCCTTATGGTTGTCTCTTTATTGCATAAGATGCAAGCGCCAAATAATTGCTTTACTTTATCGTTGTGCGATAGCACTAGTTGCAAGAACAATAGTTGGCGAGACGACCATGTGACGACATGTTGATAGAGATCAAGATGATGGAGATCATGGTGTCATGCCGGTGATGATAGACATCATTTTGGTACTTTGGAGATGGAGATCAAAGGCGCAAGATGATCATGGCCATATCATGTCACATATTTTGATTGCAATGTGATGTTTATCCTTTATGCATCTTATTTTGCTTAGTTCGTCGGTAGCATTATAAGATGATCTCTCACTAAATTGCAAGGTGTAAGTGTTCTCCCTGAGTATGCACCGTTACTTTCAGATTAAATAGTCTTGAGACACCACGTGATGATTGGGTGTGATAAGCTCTACGTTCACATACAACGGGTGCAAGCCAGTTTTGCACACGCAGAATACTCGGGTTAAACTTGACGAGCCTAGCATATGCAGACATGGCCTCGGAACACTCAGACCGAAAGGTTGAGCATGAATCATGTAGTAGATATGATCAACATAGTGATGTTCACCATTGAAAAATACTCCATCTCACGTGATGATCGGACATGGTTTAGTTTATTTGGATCACGTGATCAATTAGATGATTAGAGGGATGTCTATCTAAGTGGGAGTTCTTAAGTAATATGATTAATTGAACTTAAATTTGTCATGAACTTAGTCCTGATAGTATTTGCATATCTATGTTGTACATCAATAGCTTGAGATGTAGCTCCCCGTTTATTTTTGATATGTTCCTAGAGAAAAATAAGTTGAAAGATGTTAGTAGCAATGATGTGGACTAGCTCCGTGATCTGAGGGTTATCCTCATTGCTGCACAGAAGTATTATGTCCTTGATGCATCGCTAGGTGACGGACCTATTGCAGGAGCAGATACAGACGTTATGAACGTTTGACAAAGCTCGGTATGATGACTACTTGATAGTTTAGTGCACCATGATTTATGGTTTATAACCGGGACTTCAAAAATGTTTTAAACGCCACGGAACATATGATATGTTCCAAGAGCTGAAATTGGTATTTTAGACTCATGCTCGAGTCGAGAGGTATGAGACCTCTGACAAGCACTTTGCCTACAAGATGGAGGAGAATAGCTCAACAAGTGAGCATGTGCTCAGATTGTCTGAGTACTACAATCGCTTGAATCAAGTGGGAGTTAATCTTCCAGATAAAATAGTGATTGACAGAGTTCTCTAGTCACTATCACCAAGTTACTGGAACTTCATGATGAACTATAATATGCAAGGGATGACGAAAGTAATTCCCGAGCTCTTCGCGATGCTGAAATTGGCGAAGGTAGAAATCAAGAAAGAGCATCAAGTGTTGATGGTTAACAAGGCCACTAGTTTCAAGAAAAGGGCAAAGGGATAGAAAGGGAACTTCAATAAGAATGACAAGCAAGTTGTCACTTCCATGAAGAAGCCCAAAGCTAGACCCAGGCCTGAAACCGAGTGCTTCTACTGCAAAGGAAATGGTCACTGGAAGTGGAACTGCCCTAGATACTTGGCGGATAAGAAGGATGGCAAAGTAAACAAAGGTATATTGGATATACATGTTATTGATGTGTACTTTACTAGTGTTTATAGCAACCCCTCGGTATTTGATTCTGGTTCAGTTGCTAAGAGTAGTAACTCGAAACGGGAGTTGCAGAATAAATAGAGACTAGTTAAGGGTGAGGTGATGATGTGTATTGGAAGTGATTCCAAGGTTGATAAGATCACCATCGCACACTCCCTTTACCTTCGGGATTAGTGTTGAACCTAAAATAAATGTTATTTGGTGTTTGCGTTGAGGATAATATGATTGGATCATGTTTATAGCAATACAGTTATTCATTTAAGTCAAAGAATAATTGTTATTCTGTTTAAGTGAATAAAACCTTCTGTGGTCATACACCCAAGGTGAATGGTTTATTGAATCTCGATCGTAGTGATACACATATTCTTAATATTGAAGCCAAAAAAAATGCAAAGTTAATAATGATAGTGCAACTTATTTGTGGCACTGCCGTTTAGGTCATATTGGTGTAAAGCGCATGAAGAAAATGCATGCTGATGGGCTTTTGGAATCACTTGATTATGAATCAGTTGATGCTTGCGAACCATACCTCATGGGCAAGATGACTAAGACTCCGTTCTCTGGAACAATGGAGCGAGCAACAGACTTGTTGGAAATAATACATACTGATGTATGCAGTCCGATGAGTGTTTAGGCTCGCGGCGGGTATCATTATTTTCTGACCTTCAAAGATGATTTGAGTAGATAAGGGTATATCTACTTGATGAAACATAAGTCTGAAACATTTGAAAAGTTCAAAGAATTTCAGAGTGAAGTGGAAAATCATCATAACAAGAAAATAAAGTTTCTATGATCTGATCGTGGAGGAGAATATTTGAGTTACGAGTTTGGTCTTTATTTGAAACAATGCGGAATAGTTTCGCAACTCACGCCACCCAGAACACCACAGCGTAATGGTGTGCCCGAATGTCAAAACCGTACTTTATCGGATATAGTGCAATCTATGATGTCTCTTACCGATTTACCACTATCATTTTTGGGGTTATGCATCAGAGACAGTTGCATTCATGTTAATAAAGGGCACCATCTAAATCTGTTGAGACGACACCGTATGAACTGTGGTTTAGCAAGAAACCTAAGCTGTCGTTTCTTAAAGTTTGGGGCGGCAATGCTTATGTGAAAAAGTTTCAACCTGATAAGCTCGAACCCAAATCAGAGAAATGTGTCTTCATAGGATACCCAAAGGAGACTGTTGGGTACACCTTCTATCACAGATCCGAAGGCAAGATATTCATTGGTAAGAATGGATCCTTTCTAGACAAGGAGTTTCTCTCGAAAGAAGTGAGTGGGAGGAAAGTAGAACTTGATAAGGTAATTGTACCTTCTCCCGAATTGGAAAGTAGTTCATCACATAAAACAGTTCCAGTGATGCCTACACCGATTAGTGAGGAAGTTAATGATGATGTCATGAAACTTCAGATTAATTCACTACCGAACCTCGTAGGTCAACTAGAGTAAGATCTGGACCAGAGTGGTACGGTGATCCTGTTCTGGAAGTCATGTTACTAGACCATGATGAACCTACGAACTATGAGGAAGCGATGATGAGCCCAGATTCTGACAGATGGCTTGAGGCCATGAAATCTGAGATAGAATCCATGTATGAGAATAAAGTGTGGACTTTGGTGGACTTGCTCGATGATCGGCAAAGCCATTGAGAATAAATGGATCTTCAAGAGGAAGACAGACGCGCTCGAATTGTCGAAAAAAAGTTTTCGACAAGTTCAAGGTGTTGCTACGATGAGATTTTCTCACTCGTAGCGATGCTTAAAGTCTGTCCGAATCATGTTAGCAATTGCCACATTTTATGAAATCTGGCAAATGGATGTCAAAACTACATTCCTTAATGGATTTCTTAAAGAAGAGTTGTATCTGATGCAACAAGAAGTTTTTGTCAACCTTAAAGGTGCTAACAAAGTGTACAAGCTCCAGTGATCCATGTATGGACTGGTGCAAGCATCTCGGAGTTGGAATATACTCTTTGATGAGTTGATCAAAGCATATAGTTTTATACAGGCTTGCGGTGAAGCCTGTATTTACAAGAAAGTGAGTGGGAGCACTACAGCCTTTCTGATAAGTATATGTGAATGACATATTTTTGATCGGAAATGATGTAGAATTTTTCTAGAAAGCATAAAGGAGTGTTTGAAAGGAGTTTTCAAAGGAAGACCTTGGTAAAGCTGCTTACATATTGAGCATCAAGATCTATGGAGATAGATCAAGACGCTCGATAAGAATTTTTTCAATGAGTACATACCTTGACAAGATTTTGAAGTAAGTTCAAAATGGAACAGTCCAAGAAAGGAGTTCTTGCCTGTGTTGCAAGGTGTGAAGATGAGTAAGACTCAAAAACCCGACCACAGCAGAAAATAGAAAGAGAATGAAAGTCATTCCCTATGCCTCAGTCATAGGTTCTATAAAGTATGCTATGCTGTGTACCAGACCTATTCTGTACCTCACCATGAGTTTGACAAGAGGGTACAATAGTGATCCAGGAGTGGATCACTGGACAGCGGTCAAAATTATCCTTAGTGGTATAAGGATATGTTTCTCGGTTATGGAGGTGACAAAGAGTTCGTCGTAAAGAGTTACGTCGATGCAAGCTTTGACGCCGATCTGGATGACTCTAAGTCTCGATCTAGATACATATTGAAAGTGGGAGCAATTAGCTAGAGTAGCTCCGTGCAGAGCTTTGTAGACATAGAAAATTTGCAAAATATATACATACGGCTTTGAATGTGGCAGACCCGTTGACTAAACTTCTCTCACAAGCAAAACATGATCATACCTTATTACTCTTGGGTGTTAATCACATAGCGATGTGAACTAGATTATTGACTCTAGTAAAACCTATGAGTGTTGGTCACATGGCGATGTGAATTATGGGTGTTAATCACATGGTGATGTGAACTATTGGTGTTAAATCACATGGCGATGTGAACTAGATTATTGACTCTAGTGCAAGTGGTAGACTGAAGTAAATATGCCCTAGAGGCAATAATAAAGTTGTTATTTATATTTCCTTATATCATGATAAATGTTTATTATTCATGCTAGAATTGTATTAACCGGAAACTTAGTACATGTGTGAATACATAGACAAACAGACTGTCACTAGTATGCCTCTACTTGACTAGCTCGTTGAATCAAAGATGGTTAAGTTTCCTAGCCATAGACATGAGTTGTCATTTGATTAACGGGGTCACATCATTAGTGAATGATGTGATTGACTTGATGTCGGTGTTTAAACCGGCGGATCTCGGGTAGGGGGTCCCGAACTGTGCGTCTAGTATCGATGGTAACAGGAGACGGGGGACACGATGTTTACCCAGGTTCGGGCCCTCTCTATGGAGGTAAAACCCTACTTCCTGCTTGATTGATCTTGATGAATATGAGTATTACAAGTGTTAATCTACCACGAGATCGTAATGGCTAAACCCTAGAGGTCTAGCCTGTATGACTATGGTAATGTGTCTATGTCTATCCGGACTACGCTCTCCGGTTTATATAGAAACCGGAGAGATCTAGGGTTACATGGAGTCGGTTACATCAGAGGGAATCTACATAGTCGGTTGCCAAGCTTGCCTTCCACGCCAAGTAAAGTCCAATCCGGACACGGGTACAATCTTCGGTCTTCATGTCTTCACAGCCCATCAGTCCGGCCCGCGGATAACAGGCTGGACGCCCAAGGACCCCTTAGTCCAGGACTCCCTCAGTTGCCCCTGAACCTGGCTTCAATGACGAGGAGTCCGGCGCGTAGATTGTCTTCGGCATTGCAAGGCGGGTTCCCCTTTCAGAACTCCAAGATAGTTTTCGGATGATTATCCGGACCTGTGCATACAATTGTAGAGAATATAACATTCCACGAGTCCAATTCGTTGACGACTGTTTATGACATTGCATCACGCCTGCCCGTTTATTATTTCCAACCATTGGCTAGCCCGTCGCTCCACGTCTCGGGACGCGGTTTCTTGTACGTCTTGTCAAAGCAGAGATCATGTCCCCTTATTCATGGGATTTTCATTAATGCAGGCATGGATAACCCAACCGTCCCCTGGGTACAACTCTTTGGGGATAGGTAAGTTTCGAGGCCCAGGGGGAGACGCCCAGTATTCGGGGTCTTTATATAGGAACCCAGTCTCGTCTCTTTCTTCTGCGCTTGCGTCTTCCTCAACCCCAGCCACCTCGAGTTCTAACCCTCGGGTTCCAATATCCACCAGCCCCAATCATGTCCGGATCCAGCCATCCAGACTGATGGGTGGCTTCTTCAGTCATGGAGGAGGATATTGCAAAGCTCCATGCGGCGAGGTATCTGACCCCAGAAATCCTTCATCGGCTTCCCGCAAAGGGGTAGGTTATTCCTAACCCACATCTGGCGAGAGGGTAGTATTTGTGTCCCACTTCCTCCACGGGTTAGGGTTCGCGCTTAACCCCTTCGTCCGGGGGCTCATGTTCTATTATGGGCTAGATTTTCACAATCTGGCCCCGGACTCTATTCTCCTCATCTCGACATTTATCGTCACGTGTGAGGCCTTCCTCCGGATTCCTCCGCACTTTGGTTTGTGGCTCAAGACCTTTGACGTGAGGCCGCAGGTGACAGAGGAGGAGCAGGCAGAGTGTGGCAGCGTCATAATAGGCAAGCTTGCCGGTAGCGGTTTGGTTTGAAGGATCTTTCGCCAAGTCTTCCGACCTATGGCGGCGAGGGTGGTTTTATATCAACGAGCCGGGGGCTCCAAGTGGGCGGCTACGCTGCGTTCGACCAGCCTCCAATTTAGCTTGCTTCATGGATCAATAAGGGATTGGGACCGGGATCCGTCAATGAAGTGCGACTACGCAAAAGTCGCATCCAAGCCTTACCGAGAAGGGCATCGATCTTGTTAACGTCGCTCAAGTAATGCTAGTCTGCCGGACCCTGCCATGTCAGCGGCGGCCTCTCCGTATGTGGGAGTTTAATCCAGAAGGGCAGCAGGCTCTTCAGCACTTCTTCGGCACCACTCAGGAAGGAATGTGGAAATTATATTTCGGGGAACGAGAGCAATGGCTGGACACCACCGAAGATCTTGGTCTTGACTGCAATCATCCGGACACTGCGGTAAGTGTTCAATCTCCGAACACCTTCCAGTCAAGCACCTCTTGACAAGATACTGAACAATCCGTCCCTATACAGGACTGGATAAAGAAAGCAGTGTTTATCTGGTGTCCGGTGCCCCTTCCCAAAGACTCTGCGATCGCCCTGCTGACGAGAATGCTGATTCCGACACCGTACCAGGGGGCCGAGTGCAGGGAGCCTAGAGGTGATACCGCCCTGAGGATGAATTAGACGTTGTGTTCGGGGAAACCGAAACCCTTTTGCCCAAGGGCAAAGGTGCAGAGGAAGCCCTCCATGGCAAGAAGAGGGCCGCTTCCGAAGATCAGGAGGGGAAGCCTTCCAAGAGAGGAAAAATGCCATCGTCGGGCGGCTTGGGCCGGGCGAGCGATGCTGCCGTAGGGCTTTATGACGAGGACGAACCTCTGGCCAAACCGTAAGTGAAGCTGGGGCACTTTAAACGTACCTCATTCTTTTCCTATTAGTGAAGTAATCATCCGACATATGTACATCCACGCAGGTTAACGCCTGGTGTTTCTCAATCGTCCTCCTCCTCGGGAGACCTTCTTCCGGAGATGATGGAGAATGACACGTTTTCTCTGGCCTCCTCGCCCAACAGGGGGGATGATACCAAGGTATAGTCCGGAAGGGCTCCTCCCGATCGTCAAGTAGTGCAGGAAACGAAGAAGGCGTTACCCGAAGGTGGTGCCTCTGTCACTCAGGGTTCGGGAATCAAAAATGACAGCCCAGAACCGTCCGGTTTACAGCCGGAGACGATTTTGGAGGCGAGTAAGCGGATTCCTTCAAAGGAATGCCGTACTCCGGCGGCGGTTTCCGAAGACCCCGGAGCCCCGGAAATGCTGACGGACATGCTGCGACAAGCGTCCATTTCAGAGGAGCACCTTGTCTCGATGGTTACGGTGGTCGAAAAGGTTCTATCTACGAAGAGCAGATTGAACGAGACCTTCTCGAGCCTTCTAAGAGGTTTTGAGGTTTGTGATGTAGTTTTGCCAATTGAATAATATTGATAGAATGCACCTGTTGTATATGCAGTAGCCCCTGAGACTCAGATTGCCTTCTGAAGGAAGCGATCGGAGGATAAAAAAGATATGCTCAGGTACTAACCTTGATTTAACTTGGAGTACAGATTGCCTCCCCTCCCGTGGCTACCCAAAATATGGAAGTGGTCGAACTGCAGCGAAAGATGGATATTGCGGAAGATGAGATTGCATTGATCAACAGGCGTCTTGACGACTCGCAAGGTATATATTTCGCGCATTCCTTACACCAATGTGGTTTTAATTTAGGCCTGACGTTGAAAAGAGTTTTATATGAAATGTGCATGAGTGCAGATGGTGCTGCCGCCATTGAAGCTCTTCGGGTGGAGCTAGCCCGGGCCAAGGAGCAGGCCCGGTGTAGTGATGCGGCTGCCTGGAAGGCATCGGCTGATCTAAGAGCCGAACAAGCAGCTCGGCGCCAAAATGAGGAGAGAATATCTGCACTGGCACTTGAGTTGAAGAATATTGCCAGCCGCTGTGAATACCTTGAGAAGGAGAATAAAGCCAAAATGGCTGAACCTGATAAGGCCGTAAGAGAGGCGAGTGAAGCTCGGTCTTAATCTAGGGCAGCTCATGAAGAGATTCGGCATGCTAAGGAGATAGCGGTCGGTAAGCCCTTTTTGCTTCAGACTAAGTTTGGCGATCCGGACTATGCTCAGCTGAACCAGGTCTGGAGTTCTTAGGCTGAATTTTTGGACTTGCCGAAGAGTTCTTCCGATGCGGCGCAATTTTACCAAGCACAAGAGGGGTATGCAACGGAGAAGCTTTTCTGGTCACAATTTGGCGCATCAAAGCGCCCTCTATTGCTGAATGAACAGATGTCCCAATGGGACGAGCTTCATAGGATATCCAGCGACGCCATGAAGAACGTCATAATCCGGTTGTGGCCGAATGAGCTTGTTCCAAAGAGCTACTTTGGCCTGGTGCGACATCTTGTTGATGCGGTGCCGCGTATCGATGCTGTGAAGCGGTCGGCGTGCATTGAAGGTGCACGGATGGCCTTTGCTCGAGTCAAGACGTTCTGGTGGAAGATGAAGGCCGTCGATGTTGCGACGAAGAGTCCGCCCAAGGGCAAGGACCATAGTGAGCCGGAGCATTATTTTGAAGACGTCCTGGAAGCCGCCCGCCTGATAGAGGATCAATGCTCGAAGAACATAATGTTCGAGTGAGGTGTATTCGAATTATAAAAGACAATTTTATAATTGATCTATTTTTATATTTTTGCTCAAAAGCTTGAATTCCTCCTGTGCGGCCGTTTTAATATAATCTGAAAGTTTTTTAGTTGTCGGCTTCAGCCCCCTCGTAGGGAGTATGGGGGTGTTCGGATAAGCATTTAATCACTCTTTATCCAACATCTTGGTCCGTGAAGGAGGTGATGATGCAGCGAACCAAGCAATCGGACTATAAGGCATTAACACTTTCACTTAGCCATAGGAGTTTTATGGTGGGACTACGACATAGCCCCTAGTATGTATGCGGCGTATAGTGCCTTACATATTTGATCTGAAAAAGATCCCTCGCGTGACATGGAGAATCGCTAAGTATTCCAAGAAGTTGTCAAGTGGTTGACCAACTCTCGCCACATCATGACAGTCAGTTTTCGGCTTTCTCTACTGAGGTGCTCATCCGGTTTAGACCAGGGCACAATCGCAGTAGTTCTCCCTTTACTACCCTAGCCGATAGAGCGGAACAGAGGATAGCAAGCACAGGAGCCGGGCAACCCAACTATTGACCCAAGACAATGATTCGGAGCTGATGCATATAAGGCCAAACTTGCGACGCCGAAGTACGCTATAGAGCTGTTCGGACTTTTACTGGCAACTCATTCGTTCCCATACCGAGCCCCTGGCAGGGTATGCCGAGGTGCATCTGTAAAGCAGCCATTGAGGCCGTACTCATTGTTGAAAGAGTATGAAAGATTAGTTCGGATGAGGTTTACTGGGAGCGGAGCAATATGCCAATGATAAATTTATGTATATATATATAAAAGGAAACCACAAACCCGGCTATTTGACATGCTCGGGGTCGGGAACAGAGGAAAAAGGGCATAGTACAGGCTCGGAATAAAGAGTGTGGTCTACAAAAAGTTATTTTGGACCTCCTATCGCACGTCTGCGTCGCCCGTCCTCAGGGAGGGTAATCCTTAACGGAAGTAGCCCCTTAGGTGTGTGTACGGATCCGAACTCCGATAGAGTCCGTTTTAGATGTTGTCCTGTTGGTCACCTGTTCTTAAGAGATGATATAGAAAAATAAGTAAAACAGATAAAAACGTTACGGGAATGCTTGCAGGGTTGTCCGTATTGTGCTTCCGCTGATGCCCATGGTATCTTGAGTGCATAGTGATGTACGCGTGGTGTAAATCTTGCTAGTATAGTAGGTGGGTGGCGGAAACCGAACTGCTATTTCCGTTTTGGTAGTGATCGAACTTCAAAGGGAAACTGTTTCTAGCCCCTATTGTTCGGCTGGCGAGCCGCTCCGCCGTCTTTATCGCCTGGTGGCCTCCTCCCCTTGTGATCGGCGTTAAGCTTTCCTGCCTGCTTGAGAACCCAACAGTTTCTGTTGGTATGATTAGCTGGCTTATCAGGGCGACCGTGAATCTGACAATGTCGGTCCAATATCCTGTCAAGGGTGGATGGTCCATCGTTGTTTGCCTTTAGTGGCTTCTTCCATTGACCGGGTTTTGGATTGTGAGGCACCAACCGTTGTGTTTGGTTCGTCGTGGCTTACCGTTGCCGTATTGGATTTCAGAAGTGCCCGGGTCGCTGGCGTTGTTGCTTTTACGAGCAAGCCAGTTGTCTTCTCCCGCACAAAAGCGAGCATTAGAGTGGTAAGGGTTGTCATGGATTTGGGTCCTTCCTGGCCGAGGAGACGTGCTAGCCATTCATCCCGGACGCTATGTTTGAAGGCCGCGAGGGCTTCTGCGTTCGGACAGTCGACAATTTGGTTCTTTTAGACTAAGAACCTAGTCCAGGGCTCCCTGGCTGACTCGCCAGGCTCCTGGACAATATGACTCAAGTCATCGGCATCTAGTGGCCGGACATATGTTCCTTGGAAGTTGTCTCGAAAGGCGTGAGGGAGTCCTGGACTAAGGGGTCCTCGGGCGTCCAGCATGTTATCCATGGGCCGGACTGATGGGCTGTGAAGACATGAAGACCGAAGACCGTACTCGTGTCCGGATTGGACTCTCCTTGGCGTGGAAGGCAAGCTTGGCGACCAACTATGAAGATTCCTTCTTATGTAACCGACCCCATGTAACCCTAGATCTCTGCGGTGTCTATATAAACCGGAGAGCATAGTCCGGATAGGCGACATTCATTACCATATACACATAGGCTAGACTTCTAGGGTTTAGCCATTACGATCTCATGGTAGATCAACTCTTGTAATACTCATATTCATCAAGATCAATCAAGCAGGAAGTAGGGTATTACCTCCATAGAGAGGGCCCGAACCTGGGTAAACATTATGTCCCCCGTCTCCTGTTACCATCGATCCTAGACGCACAGTTCGGGACCCCCTACCCGAGATCCGCCGGTTTTGACACCGACATTGGTGCTTTCATTGAGAGTTTCGCTGTGTCGTCGGCAAAGGGCTCAATGGCCCCTTCGGTCGTCAGTAATGATGTTGTCCAGGGAGAAACCTTCCTCCCCGGACAGACCTTCGTATTCGGCGGCTTCGTACTGCGGGCCAACTCGCTTGGCCATCTGGAGCAGGTCGATAGCCACGCCCCTGGCCATCAGGTCAGATTTGGAAGCTTGATCTACGTCGCGGATATCCGTGGAGACTGGATCTTCAAGGGATTTGAGCCCGCGGCGATCGTTCCCCTCACCCCGATGAACATGACTTAAATCATCATCGGACCACGCCTGTGAGATGGTTTCGCATCGCAACGGCCTTAGAGTCAAAGCAGATCGTGCCATCCGAGGCCGCAGAGCCCGCGGCGTTGGAACCGCACACGGACTCAACGCCCTGCAATATTCGCTTTAATGGAACTTCGGACGTGTCTCCGGCTATAAGTTCCGGACTGTGTACGCCCGCAGACACCAAGCTAGATTGGTTATCGATCTTCAAGTTCAGCGCCGCTGACGTTTTCCAGCACTCGCCTTTGGGTGACGTGCTAAAATCTTTGAAGAATTTGTCCTTGGGGAAGGACTCACAGCCGAACTATGTCCGGTTCGAGCTAGAGATGGATGACGAGGAATTTTGCTTCCCAACCGCCACCCACTTCATAGCCACGGTCGGTGACTTAACCGACGTGCTTGACTATGGCTCCGAATACATCGATGGTATGGACGACGATGCCGATATGGAGCAAGGCCAAGACCCGCCATTCACCGGACGTTAGACGGCTACCTCTTCGGACGACGTGTACATGGTTGATGCACCCAAAGGATCTGGCGACAACAACAAAGAGCCGGATGCAAATAAAACCTCTGAGACGCAGTCCAAGCACCAACGCCCCAAGCACCATTCTAAGCCGCGCCGCTCAAAAGATAGCAATACTGGCAAAGGAGAAAATAGTACTCCGGGCAATGCCGAAAACAATGAAGACCCTGTCGGAGCTACATCCGAACAGAAGGAACATGACAACAGGCAAGACAACCTGATGAACAGGCCATAGAAGATGACTCGGAGGACGATAGTTACCGTCCACCCACCAAGGAGGAGACAAGCCTCGGCAACGAAGACTTCATCGTGCCCGAGGATCCTCTGGAGCAGGAGCGCTTTAAGCTTCAGCTCATAGCCACTGCAAGGAGCCTAAAAAAGAAACAACAGCAGCTTCAAGCTGAACAATATCTGCTCGTCAACAGATGGACTGATGTCCTGACAGCCGAAGAATACGGCCTCAGGCGCCCAGCCAAGAGCTACCCGAAACACAGATTGCTACCTCTATTCGATGAGGAAGCACCAGAGCGCACATCTCCCTCGCGTAATGCGGAACGACCACCACGTGGTCGAGACAAGGCTGCCGATCGGCCACCCAGCGGCGGGGTTAAAGCGGCAACTCAGGCCGAACAGCAGCCTGCCCCACCGACTCGCAAAAATAGAGACGGAAGAGTTCGGGGTCACACGTACGACCTCCGGCAGATCCTGGATGATAGAGCAGGACATACAAGATCGATCTACGAATCACGAGGGCGTGCTTCGAGGCACGACGACGACCACTTATTCGGACGTGATAAAACTAACCACGCCCGAGCCGAATACCGTAGACGGACTCCATCAGAGCTACGCCACGACGCGGCCCGCTATAGAGGCGCCGCACACCCTCTCTGCTTCATAGACGAAGTACTGGATCATGAATTCCCCAAGGGGTTCAAGCCTGTCAACATCGAATCATACGACGGCACAACCGATCCTGCAGTATGGATCGAGGATTTCATTCTCCATATCCATATGGCCCGAGGAGATGACCTCCACGCCATCAAATACCTCCCATTAAAGCTCAAAGGGCCAGCTCGGCACTGGTTAAATAGCCTGCCTGAAAATTCCATCGGCAGCTAGGAGGACTTGGAAGAGGCTTTCCTTGATAACTTCCAAGGAACTTATGTCCGGCCACAAGATGCCGATGACTTAAGCCACATAGTTCAACAACCTGGAGAATCAGCCAGAAAATTCTGGACTAGGTTCCTGACCAAAAAGAACCAGATTGTTGACTGTCCGGATGCCGAGGCCCTAGCAGCCTTCAAACTCAGCATCCGTGACGAATGGCTAGCACGCCACCTCGGCCAAGAAAAGCCGAACTCTATGGCAGCCCTTACGACACTCATGAACCGCTTTTGCGCGGGTGAGGACAGTTGGCTGGCTCGTAGTAAAAACACAGCCAGCGAGGCAGACCCCACTGAGGCCAAGAACAGCACCGGCAAACTCCAGCACAACAGACACAAACGCCGAAGCAATGGAGATAACACCGATGACACTACAGTTCACGCCGGATTCAGTGGCTCCAAGTCCGGCCTGTGACGCCCCAAAAATTTAACCATGTTTTGTTTATTAAAATTTGCCAGGAAACTTAAAATTTTATTTTCTGGATTCCCTCTTGATTTCAGAACCATTCTTCTCTCTATTATTATGGAGTTTTTACCCCAAGTAAAAAACTTTTCAATCATTATTGGACTCATTTACCCTATCAAATAAAACAATTTTTTTATCAGTATGATTATTTATATAATTATTTATCCCTGAGCTTTATCTCTCTAAAAGGGTTTTTCATAAGTTTAGGGTCCCTTTGCACTGCAACCCTTTTATGAATTCATTTAAGAATTCCACCAAAATTTGGGGATGTCAATAGGAGTATATTATTCAACTTTATGCAAGAACCTAGTTAGGCTCTTTGAAAAATTTGAGTGAATCAACCTCATTTCCATTCTGGTCCAACTTGATGATTTGTACTACAACTATATTTTAACTTGCTCCTTTTGTTGTGATTCCTTTTCCTACTTATAACCCATCCTACAATACCCTTAAGTCCAGGAGGTTGGACTCATTGGAGCAATTCTAGTACTTGCAATCATGCCCTGTTCTTTCTGTCCAAAACTGAAGATTTGCAAAGCTTGCATAGCAAGTTTCTTCTTTTGCCCAAATGACCTTACCACTCTCTTTTGCACCCAAAGAGGCACTAACCTGGAGAATTGGGCCACCCCAAGAAATGCCTAAGTGCCCTTGGCATTTTGCCAAACACCTTATGGGCATGACCAGTTTTGACATGAATTTTAGTTTGCACTATGAACCTGCTTCCTTTGCCTAACCACCTTGTCCAATAAACTCCTAGCTACTCCTAACCTAGGTCTGCTAATTGCCAGCCTCACCCAAGCTCTGTGGCATGCATGGGCATTTCGCCGAGCACCTGGTGGGCGTGCTCTGGGCGCGACCAGAGCGCGCGTTTTGCACGTGCCGCGCCCGAGCAGCCGCGTCGCGCCCCTGGTTTTTGCCCGCTCTGCAGAGCCGCGCCACACCCTCGACCACTCACCAGAGCGCGCCAAGCAGCCCCTGGTGCCCTATAGCACCACCGTTAGAGCCCCTTGGCGGCACGCCGGCGTCCGCAGTGAGCTCCTGCCACGGACGGCACCGCCCGAGCCACACGCGCGCGCCAGCTCGCCCCTTGAGCAGTGTGGAGTCCGTCGGAATGCGCCGACGAGCTCCAACCGCCTCCACGTCGCCCCTAGCTACAGAATGACGGTTCACCGGTGGTCTTATCCCCGGCCGCTGCGAAACCGCCTTAACTCGCCTATTTAAGGAGCCTCGCACCTCTCTGAGCCCTCAGGCGACCCCAAGCCAACCCATCAGGGCTCCCGTAGCCAGCAATCGCCCCGGGAAGGCCTCCTTCCCCGTCTCTGGCCAGTTCGGCCACCGCCGCCCCCCGGCTTCGTTCGTCACAACCAGAGCCTCCCCGGCCCTCCGAACACCACCAAACGACTCCACTTCGTCTTGCAAAGCCAACCAACACCTCAGCCGCGACGGAGAGCCACCGTAGCCCCAAGTTCACTTTGCTCCCGAAGCTTCGGCCACATGAAACTTCGTCGACGGCGACTCCCTCCACCCCCGGCGACCCAACGACCACTGGGAGGACCGCCCCGGTCTGGCGGGTCCATCCCCGCCCTCGGAACCCCACGAGGAACAACCCATCGCCGGCGGCGATCGCCGGAGTCCCGCCCCCCGCTCGGGCAGAGGAAGAGGGGGGAGGTCGACTAGTCAAACATGACCAGTGGGCCAGGCGGGCCCACTATCAGTGACCCACGCGCCGTCCACGCTGGAATAAGTGGAAGCGTAAAGCCAATATACGCCTTCGACGTGGTCGATGTCGAAACGTTTTCTTTTTTTACATTTGTTTTAAAAGCAGATTTTGACCAAAACTTTGACTGCCTATAACTTTTTAATTATAACTCCAAATGAATTGATTCTTTTTCCTACCTCTCTCAAATATTGTCTAGTTTATTTTAAGATTTATTTCAAAAAAAAATCAGACAACTTTTTGGTACTGTTTTTGAAACTATATATATTGATTCAAAAATATTTTAAATAGGATTTTGGAGAGAGGAGAAAGCTTTCAAAAGTTTTGGAGTGCACCTTGCCTCCCCGCAACTTGAAGGCAAGCATTCTGAAACCTGGAATAATATTGTGTGTGTTATTTAACACGGTGACAACACCACCTCGACACGTGGTATACGTCATTTTATGTGATGATATGTCCCTACTCATGAGTGCATATTGATGATTTCATGCTATTGGAGTTTGATATGTTTGTGATAGTAGTCACCATCATATGACTTTCATGCATACCGGAAGGAAATCCGGGAAAGCCTCTGTCTTGGGTAGACACGGTCTTGTCCCTAGTCCTCCGTCGAGACGGCCGTGTCCGTATGGCATGAGGAGGTATGTCGCGTGGTGATTACATGCATTGGTTGAAGTATAAATTGTTATGCTAACCCTGCAGGGAATACTAAGCCTCCTGAGTCGACCATAGATCGAGTCTTGTTCCAGTAACCCCCATACTTGTTTTGTACTACCACTGGTCTCTACAACAAGTATGGTACGGTCCAGTAAGTCGTCAACCCCTTTCTAACACACCGTCTGTAGAGGCCATGGTGGAAGATACCGGTTGTAGCCGGTAGGCAGGCCACCTGGTCCGGGGGCATGGGTGTTTCCGGTTGGGACCGAGAGGGGAGGCCACCCCTTAGAGCGCGTGATATAAATTTGATCCCATGCTACGCAAGGTTGTAGCCTCCCCACTTAGAGTTTTGCTTGACAGGTGTCGTGGGTGATTCCAGACACCGGTAAGTTAAGCTGGTGTGTGCAAGTTAGGTGTGTTTTCAACTAAAAGGCCGTAGACGGAATTAGTCCCGATGGGCTAAAGGAATCCGTTACTCGTGGGTAAAGAGTACACCCTCTGCAGAGATTAAATCTATTCGAATAGCCGTGTCCATGGTTAAGGACTACAGTCTGGGATGGGTCAAGTGTTGGTCTTCGGAGGAGAAACTGTTAAACCAGAACTGGGATCATGACTTGTGACTTGTGATGATCATGATTATTATTTGTTGTGGACTAACCCATTATATTATTGGAATTATCGAGTATCCCCGGGATGGTTCTACCTCCTGGATATTCACTGTGATTATTTATAAGCCCTTTATGTGGTGTCGCTAAGACGCCCGACTGTGGCACGCTTATTATTTATTTACTTTATAAGCCCTTTATGTGGTGTCGCCAAGACGCCTTGGTATAACATGCTTGTTATTTATTTACTTTATAAGCCCTTTATGTGGTGTCGCTGAGACGCCTGGATCGTGGCATGCTTGTTATTTATTTACTTTATAAGCCCTTTATGTGGTGTCGCTCAGACGCCTTGATCGAGGCATGCTCGTTATTTACCATCAATTCGAGACGTCGCTTCAGACATCCGTATGGTGCATTTTATTCCTACTATGTCATTACATATTCATTGTTACATATTAATAACCGGCGTGCATGCATCAGAGATTTTTATTTTATGACGGACGTTGTGATCATAGAATATTTCAGAACATGTTTTGTTATATTATACCTGTGTTCATAATGTTTGCGAGTACATTCAAAGTACTCACTAGCTTTTCCCTGGCTATTGTCTTGGCCAGATTTCTTGCATGGAGAGGAGCGAAGCGATGACAGCCCTGGAACCTAAGCAATGGTGATAGAAGCCTCGCGAAGATAGGAGTTACACAGTCACTGTTCACATGGGAAATGGAGTCCCATAGACGCTGATGATCCACGAACCGCTTCCGCCATCAACCACTAGAAACCATTTGTTGTACTCACAGGCCAGAATGGTCCTGTACTTCATATTTTGTATTTTGCTTGGAATTTCTGTATCAAGTTGGTGCCTCATCATTAACGATAATCACAGGGCTGGTGAGCACAAGGGCCATTTTCTGGGAAATCAATACCGGGAAAACCGGTCGTGACACGGCCAGCGAAAGAAGCCCTATAAAAGGAGCAGCGGAGGACCATCCAGCTTGGACTGCATACTCGATTGTCCTTGCCAGATACACGGCACCCCAGACAAACCGGCCAACCATACTAACAGAGATTGCCGGGTCTTTAAACAAGCTAGCAAGGTAAACAACAAAAACAAAGAAGGGGAATCACAGAGTGAGGACGAGGACGAAGAGCTCCGGCAGCCGAACACTGGGGGGCAGAAGAAATTTCCCCCTCAAGTGTGACACTCCAAAAAATTTCCTTTGGTTTTCTCCAAAAAAAAAATTTGGATTTGAAGGAGGTCTCCAAAACCCTTCCAAAAATCTCTCTCAAAAGCTTTTTTTCCCTCTGGCAAATATTTTACTTTTGCATCTCCTTCAACTCTGGTGTTTGGTTTTTAAATTTTTCTTCTGATTGCCCTCTTCTCAAGAATTCAAGAAAAATCTTTGAAGTTTATTTTCTTTCAATATGAAACAGTAGGAGTTATCAATCCTCTCCCATATTTGAAATCATTCATGATTTGGCCATGCACCATATGGTAAAATCTTCCCAAATATATCTCCTTCCACTTTGGGCAATCCAAACATTCTATCTCAACTAGTTCAACCCTCTTCTGAATTTTTATTTCATTCAATTCTCTCCCAAATCTTTTCTGTCTATTATTTTGAGCCTAGGTAATTTGCAAAGCAAGTACCTTAATGCATTTGAGTTTTGACCTCAAACCAACTCCCTTGGGTAGTCCTTGGTACCCACAACCTAGAACAATCAAGAACCACTCCTCTTACATTCAAAGATTTCAAATTATAGTCTCTGCAAGTTTGGACCAGATTTGCCAAATTTGGTGAAATTCATATCTACACTACTCCAAAAATTCCACAAATATTCAGGCAGCCTCTAGATGCAATGAGAGGCCCCTCCACCAAAAACCAGCTCAAGGAAAAATCCCTACATGCCTAGATCATTCTGTCGAACACCTTGCATGCACTGTTCTGTTCATCTTCAGTTAAGTTCAGAGTTTCAGTGTCGATCTTCGTCAGAAATTCAGTCACATGCTCACAGTGCACTTGGCACGTTGCTCACGGCCTAGCTTGCTTGTCCGGAGCCTCACACGCGTGCTTGGCGCGTTCCTGGCGTTGGTGGCACCCTGGCCCGCCTGCGCCGGCGTGTCTTGCGGTGGCCGAACCACCGTAGCGGTCGACAGGGAGCAGAACGGCGGCATAACGCCATTCGGCGCCGCCCAAACCCCCTGGTGGCTCCGCGTGGCCATTTCCTCGCCAGCGCAAGCATGCAACACCGTCGCCGTGTCCTGGCACGCGCAGAGCGCGTTCTCTGCCGCCGACGGGCCGTGCGGCCGTTCCGTCGAGGACAAGCCGTAACCTCGCCCTTCTTGCTGAGTTGGACACGTGGATGGCACCACTTCGTCGTCTAGTCGGTGCTCAAGCTCCTAAGCCGACCGTGCAACCACAGCGTCGCTGTAATCACCTCGCCGGAGAACCCCGTTCTCGGCAACCGCCTCGGGGCGGCTATATATAGCACCCCCGAGCTTGCTCTCGCCCCCGCACACCTCCACTACCTCTCCAGACCTCGCCAAGTCCCTGGAAGGGCCACGAGGAGCTCTCCTTCCCTGACTCCGGCCACTTCGTTCCGCCTCGGCCTCCACCGTGATTCACTCCCGTGAGGTCATCTCCGGCGCCCTAACCTCGTCAGATACCCTCTCATGCTATCACGAGTCTAACCCCCTCCTCAATTCCACCTCCGCATCTCTCTCCGACGAGGTCCACGACCACCTGAATCACCGTCCGCCGGAGCAAGCGTCGCCCCCGATGTGGTACTCGACGGCGACCACCACCACCTCCCACAGACGCGGAATGGCGCCCTGAACACGGAGGTACTCTCCGATCTCCTTGCCTTGCCGTGGATCGCCGCCATCGACCACCGCGGCTCTCGGGCGCCGACGAGCCCTGACTCCCTCGTTTGAAATTTCAAACCTGACGGGTGGGACCCGCCCGTCAGCCTCTCTTTTGTTTTTTTTGAATCGTTTTCTGAAAGCGTACTTTGGCAAATACGCTTCCACTCTGAACCGTTTTTCTGGATTTTTCTGCAAAGCCCCCTGGAAGTTTTCTATTTCATTACAGATGGGTCCTTGGGTTAAAACCCTTATAAATTTTTAATAGAAAGGAATTTTTGAGTGATTCTTTTTCTGTCCTCTTCAAATTTTTGTCTAGTTTTTTGTCATATTTATTTGAAAAATATTTGGATCAACTTTCTGTACCCCACGGTATTTACGTTAGCGCGTGTATTTTTGTGTACCGTGAGATACCGAAGGAGGTGATTTGAACCACGAACTTCGCCGAGCTAGACCCCGACTACTCCGAACCAGGCAAGCAAAGTTTGAACTTTTGATATAATGAGTGTCTTGGCATGTTTGCATTATTTTGTATCATGGCACGCTCATGAGCATTTCGATGATAGTTTATATCGTGAGCATTGAGGCAAATGAGCTCGGCAAATCCATGAGTTGTTTGAATCTCGTTGCATGGCCATGAGTTGGCATGAGTATGGGTAAGATGGCAGTGTTGTAGCATGCCAGGCTTATGCCATATCGTTGACCCGGTGTCAACATAAATCGGTCGATTCCGTCCGTCCTCCCTTTAGTACTACCCCTATTTCGCGCAAGGGATACGACTTAGTAAGTTGCAAACCACTTCCTGGTACACACCAATTCGAGAGGCGGGATGAAGGTTCCATGGCCTGGATTAAAGCCTTTCATCCGGTCGGGGGCATGGGTGTTTCCGTTGGGACCGAGAGGGGGCACCCTTAGAGCGCTGCCAGAATAAATTTGATCCCATGCTATTCGAGATTGTGATCTCCCCGTCTCAAAGTTTTTCTTAAACGCTGTCTAGGGTGATTCCTGGCAACGTGAGGTATGATGGGTCGATCTTGGCTAGTTGTGTTTCTTCCGAAATACCGTAAACGGAACTAGTCCTTCGTGACTACGGAAATCCGTTGGCTGTGGACAACTTTGGTACAAACTCTGCAGAGTCAAAATTCTTGAATTCATCTTATTCATATCCAAGTACCTTGTTCATCACATCTTGTCAAGTGTCAGTCTCGGTGCAGAAACTCCTGAGAACCATTTGAGTATCAAATGTTTATTTTCCTGTGAATGGACTAAACCGCTTATTGTCTTGTGATGAATATTTTCCGCGAGCACTATATCTCGTCAGTTATGAATGATGTATTATAAGCCCTTTCTGCGATGTCGCTCAGACGTCCGATCATGCATTGTTGTCATTTATTTTATTATAAGCCCTTTCTGCGATGTCGCTCAGACGTCCGACTGCGGCATTGTTGTCACTTATTTTTATTATAAGCCCTTTCTGCGATGTCGCTCAGACGTCCGACTGCGGCATTGTTGTCATTTATTTTATTATAAGCCCTTTCTGCGATGTCGCTCAGACGTCCGACTGCGACATTGCTGTTATTTATTTTCATTATAAGCCCTTTTTGTGATGTCGCTCCGACGTCCGACTGTGGCACGCATGTATTTTTATTTCAATATAAGCCCTTTGTGAGGTGTCGCTCAGACGCCCGACTGCTTATTTGTTCACCCTTCGAGGCGTCGCTTCAGACACCCGATCGGTTTTGAGTTTATCTTCTTTGGGTTTTCGAGCGGACTACCGCCGATTCCCTTCTTATTTATTTTGCTATACTGTTTTAACTGAACATTGTTAAAATTAATCATGTCGCATTCATGCATTCATTTGTTATATCTTTTGTCCGAACTGTCTTGCGAGTACTTTCATAGTACTCACAGCTTGTTGATTTGGCGAGATCTTGTGAAAGCGATCTCATGGATGAAGAGTTCGATAGCGAGTCCGGCGCCTAGAGGAATCCTGCCAGTCTCGTCGACCCTGGATTAGTCATTGTGATATATCCGCTTCCGCTACCCAAATAAATTCATCAAGCCTCACCTAGGCGCCGATGAGCCGCCAAAGGTCATTAGACTTATTAACCACCCCACTGTGTTATTCCACCAACCACTCATATCTCGAGTCAGTAGTATTTCCACCCCACACCTTTGTGCCATATCCGCCATCATGTATAATTATTGGCGTGTTGTAATAATTGGTTGGGCAACTTTAGTCTGACCCCTGTAATATTGTAATGCTACTGGCTTCTTGTATCAAAGTTTTGTCTACCGATATGGAGGATTTTCCTCATATTGGATTTCATAGGTCGGTTGTTCAATAAATATTTTTATTGAAAAACCGGTCGTGACAAGCTTGGTACCAGAGCCAGGCTGACTGTAGGAAGCCACTAGGTGCGATCGCTAATTGGTTATTAGCATAATAGAGCTGTTTATTATTTTCACAAATGTAGTCAATTTACGGATCGGCATAAATTTATGATTTGACTACTCAGGATTTTTGCCTACTTTTGTAGATGGTCGGCAACGATCATGAAGTCGCAGATGTTCGCCAACATGCCCGATGGGTTCGTCAAGCTTCTCTCCTTCATCGTCCAAGTCGCAATGGGGCCAGATGTGCGCCCAGTCTTCTCTCTCTCTCTCTTAGCACAAGGTCAATGACCGTCTAACCATGCACCAAGCTGCGATGGAATTCAAGAGAGGACGAGTTGAGCGTTCTTGGTTCGTGGGGAGAGCCATGCCCACAGAGAAGCATGCACCTGCAGATGGCAGCCCGTGAGGCGATAGCTGCGTCGTGGATATCCTTCCTTCGATGAAGACTTCGTCGCTACCGCTACCTGCCATGTCACGTGCCATACACCTGCCACTACGCGTTCTCTTGCCCCGAGAGGAGAACGGGACGAAGCTTTGAGATGCTCGCCAGTATCTCCGGGCTTTGGAGGCAGCCTTGACAACCTGGTGGGCGACTTTGTAGCTGCCGCATGGACTCGATCCATGGTTGTGCCGCCAACAGAGGGAGCTCCTGCGCGCCGCACCGCCACCGACTTCGTCTCGTCATCAGCATCGTTAAGCTCGTCTTTGCTCGCGCCGCTACTCGTCGCCTACCTACCACGGAGGAGTTCAACCATGTCATTGCGCCTACTCCGGTTCATTCTGCACCACCCCTCGTGCCCGCCCACATTCGAGTTGTTCCGCACAGGGCACCTGCTCCACCAACTCCGCGCAGCACCTCTCGTCTGGAGCCTATCTCTGAAGATGAGGTTGAGTCCCCGACCTCTCTCGCCTCACCCTTGGCAGGCCAAGGGAAATCCTTACCATCTCCGACTAAATGCGGCTTAGCACGCCATGCGATGTACCGATTTGTACGATATGTTTATATGTAAATAGGCTGTGAGAAGTAGCTTGTTTAGCATCATGTAGGATCTGGAGAAGTGCACTAGACTAAATAACATGTCAGGATTTATGTACGCATATCCTGAATGATGTATTGTATAATTACTACTTGTGTGTAAGATATGTAATGAACGGTCCTTCTCCGTGCACAAGCTTATTTTTTTTCTCTTGAAAAATCTTGGAGCATTTGCAATTTTTGCAATCTTCTTGAATTTATTGATTTTTGCGGCTCAATTTCTTTTCTTATGAGTGTTTCAAAATATATCCCCGAGTAAACTATGTCTCGTCCTTGGGCGTGCTCCATGCCAACTCCGACAGAGGAAAATTATGGCACACCCCAGCAACAATTTCACAGAGGCGAGACAAGTCAACAGGACGGTGAAAGCGGCACTTTCCCAAATGTGTCGTCTTTATGAACAAAGTCAGCAGCAACATCAGGAAATCTTGAACCAAGTCATCAATATGGGAAATCACCGCATGACGATGTCAGAGCAATCCAAGTTATCCGAGCTACGTAAGACGCCAGACACAAACATTTTCTCACACTGACAAACCTCTGGAAGCCGAGGACCGGCTTCGAGACATGGAGAGAAAATTAATTATCACCCAGTGTTCAGACCTTGAGAAAGTGCTTTATGCTCCGCACTATCTCACTGGAGCAGCCGCATCGTGGTGGGAAAATTTCCTACACATGCACCCCAACGAAAATAATATATCATGGGAGGAATTTAAAGAAGGTTTTCGTGGGGCACATATTCCTAAGAGTCTTATGAAGATCAAAAAGAGAGAATTTGATGACCTCAAGCAAAGAACAATGACAGTGTCAGAATACAACAATCAGTTTACCCTGCTGTCTCCCTACGCCAACGAGGAGCGTATGTCAGAAAACAAGAAGATGGAGAAATTCCTAGACGGTCTGACACCCGCGCTTAAATGTCAATTGGTCGTACACACGTTTCCAGATTTTAAGACGCTGGTGGATAAGGCCATTACCTTGGAAAATGAGAGACGCAGCTTTGAAGATTTCCGCAAGCGGAAGAGGGACCGGATTAAACACACCCGCAACCACCGCAGCAAGACAGATGTTCAGAAAAACTGGACACCCAAACCCACGACAAGCGTCTCACGTCCAATCAAGAATTTCCACGCAAGGGACAAAGAGTTCACATACTGCCCAGGCGTTACCTGTTACGCTTGTGGAGAAGAAGGGCACTATGCCAAGCAGTGCCCCAAGCCAAGGAACTCGGCCCCAAAGCCGAACAACGGAAGCAATAATTCGGCACCAGAGCGCAACAATTTCAATCCAAATAACAACCACAGGAAGGGTCATCTGAACCACGTGAGCAAAGAGGAAGCACAAAATGCCCCAGATATAGTACTCGGTACGTTTCCTGTCAACACAATACCTGCCATGGTTTTGTTTGATTCTGGAGCTTCTCACTCGTTCGTTTCGAAAAGTTTTGCTTTGCAAAATAATTTTTCAATGCTTCCCTTGGGAAAATCTATGATCGTCAAGTCCCCTGGAATTAAGCAAGTTACCGAAATTATTGCTGTGGTGTGGTTATCGAGTTTGAAGGGTTGAAGTTTCACGCAAAGCTTATCGTCTTTGGAAAATAAAGGACTGGATGTCATCATAGGGATGGATTGGTTAACCACCAACAAAGGTTTTATTGACTGCTTCAACAGACCGTAATTCTCACCCATCACCACGGAACACCATAAAGGTTTCAGCCAAGGAAAGAAAAATATCCCGCAACCGAGATTGAACAAGGTGGATATTTCTGAATTGAGCAAGGTTCGATGGTGTGTGAATTTCTAGATGTATTCCCCGAAGAACTACCAGGCATGCCACCAGATCGAGATAGAATTCAGCATTGAGCTAGCACCCGGAACCGCTCCCATATACAAGAAACCATACAGAATGGCACCATCTGAATTGGTAGAACTGAAGAAGCAAATAAAGGAATTGTTGGAAAAAGGATACATACGAGCCAGTTCCTCACCTTGGGGTTCACCAATTTTGTTTGCCAAAAAGAAGGATGGAACGCTAAGATTGTGCATAGACTATCGAGCTCTAAACATGGTCACAGTCAAGAACAAATATCCAATGCCACGAATAAATGATTTATTCGATCAACTTGCTCAGGCCAAGGTGTTCTCAAAGATTGATTTGAGGTCGGGATACCACCAACTGAAAGTGCGAACCGAGGATATTCCCAAGACCGCTTTCACCTCCAGATACAGATTGTACGAGTTCACCGTAATGCCATTCAGACTAACAAACGCCCCCGCATATTTTGTTCACCTCATGAACAAAGTATTCATGTAGTTTATGGATAAGTTTGTTGTGGTATTTATCGATGATATTCTGGTATACTCCAAAACACCAGAAGAACACGCTGAACATCTCCGGATTGTACTAGGAGAACTCAGGAAACATCATTTGTACGCTAAATTCAGCAAGTGTGAATTTTGGCTAAAGCAAGTAGGTTTTACGGGCCACGTCTTGACCCAAGAAGGTATCGCCAGAGACCCGAGAAAAAGTCAAGGCCATACTTGGCTGGAAGCCGCCAGCGTGGACGGATGTCTGAAGTTTCTTGGGTATGGCAGGATACTACCGAGATTTATTGAAGGATTCTCCACCATAGCAAAGCCAATGACGCAACTACTCAAGAAAGACAGGAAGTTTGAATGGACGGAAGCTTGCGAGAAAAGTTTCCAAGAACTTAAGAGGAAACTGACGACAACACCAGTACTAATTGTGCCTGATATACACAAAAAATTTGAGGTATTTTGTGACGCATCTCGAAAAAGCCTCGGGTGCGTATTGATGCAAGAAGGCAAGGTTGTCGATATGTTTCCGGAACAACTTCGCAAACATGAGGAAAATTATCCTACACATGACCTGGAATTAGCGGCGATTATTCATGCACTCAAGGAATGGAGACACTTTTACTTGGTAATCGTTGTGAAATATACACGGACCACAAAAGCCTCAAGTATATTTTCACACAACCGTAACTAAATTTACGGCAGCGACGCTGGTTGGAATTAGTAAAGGATTATGATGTTGGGATCCACTACCACCCGAGCAAAGCAAATGTTGTAGCAGATGCTCGAGTCGGAACCCAGTCCGGACAATGACACCATGCCGGACTTAAGACCTGAATTCCAGCGAGGAATTGCAAAGCTCAATATGATGGTGGTCACCAAGGCGATTGTGTCGAACTTAGAATTACAACCTACCCCGATAGAGAAGGTTAAAGAGGCTCAACGTGGACACCCCAAAGATTGAAGGCATAAAGCGGAAGATAAAGTTGTGCAAGGCCTTGTAATTCATTATTGATGAGCAATGAATATTGTTGTACGTGAATAGGCTTTATGCATCAAATATCCATGACCTTAAACAGCAAATCCTGGCTGAAGGCCACACCGCTCCATATTCAATCCATCACGGAGGAACAAAAATGTACAAAGATCTTCAGAAACATTTTGGTGGCATGGTATAAAAAGAGACATAGCCACGTTTATTGCATGTTGTGACTCTTGTCAACGCATCAAGGCCGAGCACCGTAAACCGGCCGGACTATCGCAACCAAATAAGATACCCGAGTGGAAATGGGACGAGATTGGAATGGATTTTATTGTTGGACTACCTCGGTCACGACACGGACATGATGCCATATGGGTCATCACTGATAGACTGACTAAAGTAGCACACTTCATCCCCGTGAAGACAACACACACCACTCAGAAGCTTGCTAGGCTCTACCTCTCCCGTATCGTTTGCTTACAAGGAGTCCCAAAGAAAATAATCTCGGACAGAGGCACTCAATCGTCTCCCGGTTTTGGGATCACTTACAACAAGCTCTGGGAACTCAGCTGGCATTCAGTACAGCATACCATCCCCAGAAAGATGGGAAAACTGAGCGAGTAAACCAGATTCTAGAAGATATGCTGAGAGCATGTGTCCTCACCTATGGAACCAGTTGGGAGGAGAGCTTACCATACGCAGAATGCACATATAACAACAGCTATCAGTCCAGCCTGCAAATGGCACCATTTGGAGCTCTGTACGGACGAAGATGTCGTACCCCGCTAAATTGGTCGGAAACCGGAGACAATCATATCTTCGGACCAGACCTGCTCAAAGAGGCTGAAGATAAAGTCAAGGTAATTAAGGACCGACTCAAGACAGCCCAAAGTCGACAAAAGAGTTATTACGATCAGAAGCATCGTGGAGTCCATTTTGAACCCGGTGAATTTGTGTACCTACGAGTATCCCCTATGAGAGGCCTGCACCGATTCAAGATTAAAGGGAAGCTAGCACCAAGATTCATCGGACCTTTCTGCATAGTAGCACGAAGAGGCACGGTGGCCAACCAGCTAGACTTACCCGAAGAATTATCCGACATCCACGACGTATTCCACGTCTCCCAATTGAGGAAGTGCGTAAGCAACCCAGAGAAACAAGTACCCCATAAAAACATTGACGTGCAACCAGACCTTAGATATCGGGAGCATCCGATAAAAATCTTGGAAGAGTCGAAGGAGAACCCGCCAGAAAACCATCAAGTTCTTCAAAGTTCGGTGGAGCAACCACACCGAGAGTGAAGCCACTTGGGAAAGAGAGGATTTCCTTCGGGTGGAGCACCCACAATTATTTGAGGATCAACTGGAATCTCGGGGACGAGATTTTTCCTAAGGGGGTAGGTGTTGTGACACTCCAAAAAATTTCCTTTGGTTTTCTCCAAAAAAAAAATTTGGATTTGAAGGAGGTCTCCAAAACCCTTCCAAAAATCTCTCTCAAAAGCTTTTTTTTCCTCTGGCAAATATTTTACTTTTGCATCTCCTTCAACTCTGGTGTTTGGTTTTAAAATTTTTCTTCTGATTGCCCTCTTCTCAACAATTCAAGAAAAATCTTTGAAGTTTATTTTCTTTCAAAAAGAAACTCTAGGAGTTTTTCATCCTCTCCCATATTTGAAATCATTCATGATTTGTCCATGCACCATATGGTAAAATCTTCCCAAATATATCTCCTTCCACTTTGGGCAATCCAAACATTCTGTCTCAACTAGTTCAACCCTCTTCTGAATTTTTATTTCATTCAATTCTCTCCCAAATCTTTTACATCTATTATTTTGAGCCTAGGTAATTTGCAAAGCAAGTACCTTAATGCATTTGAGTTTTGACCTCAAACCAACTCCCTTGGGTAGTCCTTGGTACCCACAACCTAGAACAATCAAGAACCACTCCTCTTACATTCAAAGATTTCAAATTATAGTCTCTGCAAGTTTGGACCAGATTTGCTAACTTTGGTGAAATTCATATCTACACTACTCCAAAAATTCCACAAATATTCAGGCAGCCTCTAGATGCAATGAGAGGCCCCTCCACCAAAAACCAGCTCAAGGAAAAATCCCTACATGCCTAGATCATTACATCGAACACCTTGCATGCACTTTATTACATTCATCTTCGATTAAGTTCGGAGTTTGATGTCGATCTTCGTCAGAAATTCAGTCACATGCTCACAGTGTACTTGGCATGTTGCTCACGGCCTAGCTTGCTTGTCCGGAGCCTCACACGCGTGCTTGGCGCGTTCCTGGCGTCGGTGGCACCCTGGCCCGCCTGCGCCGGCGTGTCTTGCGGTGGCCGAACCACCATAGCGGCCGACAGGGAGCAGAACGGCGGCATAACGCCGTTCGGCGCCGCCCAAACCCCTGGTGGCTCCGCGTGGCCATTTCCTCGCCCGGCCTGACGCATGCAACACCATCGCCAGTGTCACAGCGCAGCAGAGCGCGTTCTCTGCCGCCGACGGGCAGGCGTGCGGCCGTTCGCCGAGGACAAGCCGTAACCTCGCCCTCCTTGTTGAGTTGGACACGGATGGCACCGGTTAAATGCCTAGTCGGTGCTCAAGCTCCTAAGCCGACCGTGCAACCACAGCGCCGCCGTAATCACCTCGCCGGAGAACCCCGTTCTCGGCAACCGCCTCGGGGCGGCTATATATAGCACCCCGAGCTTGCTCTCGCCCCCGCACACCTCCACTACCTCTCCAGACCTCGCCAAGTCCCTGGAAGGGCCACGAGGAGCTCTCCTTCCCGACTCCGCCACTTCCGCCTCGGCCTCCATCGTGATTCACTCCGGTGAGGTCATCTCGGCGCCCTAACCTCGTCGACATACCCTCTCATGCTATCACGAGTCTAACCCCCTCCTCAATTCCACCTCTGCAGCTCTCTCCGACGAGGTCCACGACCACCCGAATCGCCGTCCGCCGGAGCAAGCGTCGCCCCCGACGTGGTACTCGCCAGCGACCACCACCACCTCCCACAGACGCGGAATGGCGCCCTGCACACGGAGGTACTCTCCGATCTCCCTGCCTCGCCGTGGATCGCCGCCGGCGACCATCGCCGCTCTCGGGCGCCGACGAGCCCCGACTCCCTCGTTTGAAATTTCAAACCTGACGGGTGGGACCCGCCCGTCAGCCTCTCTTTTGTTTTTTTGAATCGTTTTTCTGAAAGCGTACTTTGGCAAATACGCTTCCACTCTGAACCCTTTTTCTGGATTTTTCTGCAAAGCCCCTTGGGAGTTTTCTGTGTAATTACAGATGGGTCCTTGGGTTAAAACCCTTATAACTTTTTAACAGAAAGGAATTTTTGAGTGATTCTTTTTCTGTCCTCTTCAAATTTTTGTCTAGTTTTTTGTCATATTTATTTGAAAAATATTTGCATCAACTTTCTGTACCCCCACGGTATTTACGTTAGCGCGTGTATTTTTGTGTACCGTAGATACCGAAGGAGGTGACGGAACCGCGAACTTCGCCGAGCTAGACCCCGACTACTCCGAACCAGGCAAGCAAAGTTTGAAATTTTGATATGATGAGTGTCTGGGCATGTTTGCATTATTTTGTATCATGGCACGTTCATGAGCATTTCGATGATAGTTTATCTCGTGAGCATTGAGGCAAATGAGCTCGGCAAATCCATGAGTTGTTGGAAACTTGTTGCATGGCCATGAGTTGGCATGAGTATGGGTAAGATGGTAGTGTTGTAGCATGCCAGGCTTATGCCATATCGTTGACCCGGTGTCAACATAAATCAGTCAGATTCCCGTCCGTCCTCCCTTTAGTACTACCACATGTTTCCCGCAAGGGATACGGCTTAGTAAGTTGCAAACCACTTCCTGGTACACACCAATTCGAGAGGCCGAGATGAAGGTTCCATGGCCCTGGATTAAAGCCTTTCATCCGGTCAGGGGGCATGGGTGTTTCCGGTTGGGACCGAGAGGGGGCACCCTTAGAGTGCGTAAATAAATTTGATCCCATGCTATTCGAGATTGTGATCTCCCTTCTCAAAGTTTTTCTTAAACGCTGTCTAGGGTGATTCCTGGCAACGTGAGGTATGATGGGTGTGTACTGGCTAGTTGTGTTTCTTCCGAAATACCGTAAACGGAACTAGTCCTTCGTGACTACGGAAATCCGTTGGCTGTGGACAACTTTGGTACAAACTCTGCAGAGTCAAAATTCTTGAATTCATCTTATTCATATCCAAGTACCTTGTTCATCACATCTTGTCAAGTGTCAGTCTCGGTGACAGAAACTCCTGAGAACCATTTGAGTATCAAATGTTTATTTTCCTGTGAATGGACTAAACCGCTTATTGTCTTGTGATGAATATTTTCCGTGAGCACCATATCTCGTCAGTTATGAATGATGTATTATAAGCCCTTTCTGCGATGTCGCTCAGACGTCCGACTACGGCATTGTTGTCATTTATTTTATTATAAGCCCTTTCTGCGATGTCGCTCAGACGTCCGATTGCGGCATTGTTGTCACTTATTTTTATTATAAGCCCTTTCTGCGATGTCGCTCAAACGTCCGACTGCGGCATTGTTGTCATTTATTTTATTATAAGTGTTGGCGAACGTAGCAGAAATTCAAAATTTTCCTACGTGTCACCAAGATCTACCTATGGATAAACTAGCAACGAGGGGAAGGAGAGTGCATCTACATACCACTTGTGTAGATCGCTAAGCGAGCGTTCAAGAGAAGCAGGGGTTGAAGAATTCGTACTTTCGTCGTGATCCAAATCACGGAGATCCTGATGCGAGCAGCGGACGGCACCTCCGCGTTCACACACGTACAGCCGGTGGCGTCTCCCATGCCTTGATCCGGCCAAGGAGAGAGGGAGAGGTTGGGGAAGACTCCATCAGCGACACGATGGTGTGGTGGTGATGGAGGCGTGGCAATCTGCGGGGCTTCGCCCAAGCACGGAGAGGAGGAGGACTTGGGAGAGGGAGGGCTGCGCGAGGCAAGGGTGAAGCTCCCCTAAGCCTCCCCACTATATATAGGGGTGGAGGGGCTGGTTTCTTGCCCTCCAAGTCCATTGGGGCGTTGGCAAAGGTGGGAGGAAAGAAATCACATCATTTCCTTCCCCATCGATTGTTATCCCCCTTTTTAGGGGATCTTGATCTTATCGCCGGGATATGATCTTATTCCTTCTAAGGGGGATCTTGGAGTGCGCCTTGACCGGTGTGGGGCCTTGCCCCCACTACCCCACGTTCATGTGGGTCCCCCATGCAGGTGGGCCCCACTCAAACCTTCTAGAACCTTTCATTCTTCTAGAAAAATCCAGAACATTCAAAATAGGACTTCCCATATATAAATCTTTACCTCGGGACCATTCCGGAACTCCTCGTGACATCCAGGGATCTCATCTGGGACTCCGAAAAACATTGGTAACCACATACAAACTTCCTTCTATAACCCTAGTGTCGCCAGACCTTAAGTGTGTAGACCCTACGGAGTTCGGGAGACACGTGAACATGATCGAGACAACTCTCCGGCCAATAACCAGCGGCGGGATCTCGGATACCCATGTTGGCTCCCACATGTTCCACGATGATCTCATCGGATGAACCCGCGATGTCAAGGACTCAATCGATCCGTATACAATTCCCTTTGTCTAGCGGTATTGTACTTTTAGAGATTCGATCGTCGGTATGCCGATACCTTGTTCAATCTCATTCACCAAGCAAGTCTCTTTACTGGATTCCGTAACACATCATCCGTGATCAACCCCTTGATCACATTGTATTTGATATGATGATGTCCTACCGAGTGGGCCAGAGATACCTCTCCAGATTAACCCCGGAGTGACAAATCCCGATCTTGATTAGTACCAACCCAGACACTTTCGGAGATACACCTTGTGCACCTTTATAGCCACCCGATTCACGTTGTGACGTTTGGTACACCAAAAGCATTTCTACGGTATCAGGTCGCTTTACAATCTCATGGTCTAAGGAAATGATACTTGACATTAGAAAAGCTTTTAGCATCTGAACTCGATCTTTTGTGCTAGGCTTAGGATTGGGTCTTGTCCATCACATCATTCTCCAAATGATGTGATCCGTTATCAACGACATCCAATGTCCATGATTAGGAAACCGTAACCATCTATTGATCAACGAGCTAGTCAACTAGAGGCTTACTAGGGACATGGTGTTGTCTACGTATCCACACATGTATATGACTTTCCTATCAATACAATTATAGCATGGATAATAAACGATTATCATGAACAAGGAAATATAATATAACCAATTTATTATTGCCTCTAGGGCATATTTCCAACAGTCTCCCACTTGCACTAGAGTCAATAATCTAGTTCACATCGCCATGTGATTAACACTCACAGTCACATCGCCATGTGACCAACATCCAAAAAGTTTACTAGTGTCATTAAACTAGTTCACATCATCATGTGATTAAGACTCAATGAGTTCTGGGGTTTGATCATGTTTTTGCTTGTGAGAGAGGTTTTAGTCAGCGGGATGCATAACATTCGGATCCGGTATGTATTTCATAATTCTCTATGTCATATTGTAAATGTTGCTTCACGCTCCATGAAGCTATTCCAAATGGTTGCTCCACTATCACGTATCCGGTTTGCTACTCGGAGTCACTCGGATAGGTGTTAAAAGCTTACATCGGCGTAACCCTTTACGCCGAACTCTTTATCACCTTCATAATCGAGAAACATGTCATATTTACTCCAAGGACAATTTTGACCGATGTCCAATGATCCATTCCTGGATCATTCTTGTACTTATAGTGACTCATGGCAAGGCACGCCGATGCGGTACTGACATAGCATACTATAGAGCCTATGTCCGAAACATAGGGGGCGACCTTTGTCCTTTCTCTCTTTTACTGGTAGTCGGGCTTTTAAGTCTTAACTTCATACCTCACATCTCGGGGCAAGAACTCCTTCTTTGGTGATCCATCTTGAAGACCTTCAAGATCATGTCAAGTATGTGCTCATTTGAAAGTATTATTAAACATTTTGATCTATCTTATAGATCTTGATGTATTGTTCAAGTAGCCTACTCCGAGGTTTTCATTGAAAAACACTTTTCAAACAACCCTATATGCTTTCTAGAAATTCTACATTATTTACGATCAACAATATGTCGACAACATATACTCGTGAAAATTCCATAGTGCTCCCACTCACTTCTTTGGAAATACAAGTTTCTCATAAACTTTGTATAAACCCAAAATCTTTGATCATCTCATCAAAGTGCACATTCCAACTCAAGAGATGCTTACTCCGGTCCTTAGAAGGATGTTTGGAGCCAGCGCCTGCCTTTTAGCATCCTTAGGATTGACAAAACTTTTGATTGTATCACATACAACCTTTCCTTCTGGCTGGTAAGGAAACTCATTTTGACATCCATACAGCCGGATTTCATAAATGCGACTTATGCTAACATGATTAAACGGACTTAAGCATCGCTACGGGACGAGAAAATTTCATCGTAGTCAACTCCTTGAACTTGTGAAAAACTCTTCACCACAAGTCGAGCTTCATAGATGGTGACATTACCATGCACGTCCGTCTTCTTCTTAAAGATCCATTTATCTCAATGGCTTGCCGATCAACGGGCAAGTCCACCAAAGTCCATGCTTTGTTCTGATACATGGATCCTATCTAATTTCATGACTTCTAACCATTTGTGAATTTGGGCCACCCTACATCGCTTCTCCATAGCTCGTGAGGTTCACCGTTGTCTAGCAACATGACATTCAAGACAGGATTCTTTGTACCACTCTGAGCGATGCGCATCCTTGTCACCCCTCAGGTATTGGTAGTGACTTGGCGGCAACTTCATGATCATTATCATAAGCTTCTACTTCAATTGGTGTAGGTGCCACGGAACAACTTCGTACATTACCGCTACACACTAGTTGTAGTGATGGTTCAATAACCATATCAAGTCTCCACCATCCTCCCACTCAACTTCTCGAGACAAACTTCTCCTCGAGAAAGGACCGATTAAAGAAACAATCCCTATTGCTTTCGGATCTGAATTAGGAGGTATACCCAAGCTGTTTTGGGTGTCCTATGAAGATGTATTTTATCCGCTTTGAGTTCGAGCTTATCAACGAAACTTTTCCACATAAGCGTCGTAGCCCCAAACTTTTAAGAAATGACAACTTAGGTTTCTCTAAACCATAGTTCATCTGGTGTCATCTCAGCGGAATTACGTGGTGCCCTATTTAAAGTGAATGTGGTTGTCTCTAATGCCTAACCCATAAGCGATAGTGGTAGTCGATGAGAGACATCATAATCGCACCATATCCAATAGGGTGCAACTATGATGTTAGGACACACCATCAAACTATGGTGTTCGAGCGGTATTAATTGTGAAACAATTTCCTGATGTCTTAATTGCGTGCCAAAGCTCATAACTCAGATACTCATCTCTATGATCATATCATAGACATTTTATCCTCTTGTCACGATGATCTTCAACTTCACTCTGAAATTACTTGAACCATTCAATAATTGGACTTGTGTTTCATCAAGTAAATATACTCAACATCTACTCGAATCATCTGTGAAGTAAGAACATAACGATATTCCTTTGCATGCCTCGGCACTCATTGGATTTGCACACATCAAAATGTGTTACTTCCAACAAGTTGCTATCTTGTTCCATTTTCTTGAAAAGCGAGGGCTTTTAGTCATCTTGCCCATGTGGTATGATTTGCATATCTCAAGTGATTCAAAATCAAGTGAGTCCAAAGCGATCCATCGCATGGAGTTTCTTCATGCGTATACACCAGTAGACATGGTTCACATGTCTCAAACTTTCAAAAATGAGTGAGTCCAAAGATCCATGAACATGGAGCTTCTTCATGCGTTTTATACTAGTATGACTTACATGGCAGTGCCACACGTAAGTGGTACTATCATTACTATCTTATATTTTGGCATGAAAATGTGTATCCTCGATCAGATTCAATAAACCATTCCTTTAGGTGCAAGACCATTGAAGGTGTTATTCAAATAAATAGAGTAACCATTATTCTCCTTAAATGAATAACCGTATTGCGATAGACATAATCCAATCATGTCTATGCTCAACGCAAACACCAAATGACAATTATTCAGGTTTAATACTAATCTTGATGGTAGAGGGAGGCGTCACGATGTTTGATCACATCAAACTTGGAAACACTTCAACACATATCGTCGACTCACCTTTAGCTAGTCTCTGTTTATTCCAGTAGCTCTTTTTATTTGAGTTACTAACACTTAGCAACCGAACCGGTGTCTTAATACCACAATTGCTACTAGGAATTACTAGTAAAGTACACATTAACATAATGTATATCAATATACTTCTATCGACCTTGCCACGACCTTCTCATCTACCAAGTATCTAGGGTAATCTTTGCTCCGGTGGCGGTTCCCTTATTCAGGCTTACTTAGTCTGGGTTTGGGTTCAACCTTGGGTTTCTTCACTAGAGCGGCCCGGCTGATTTGCGTTTGAGAATTATCCCTTCTTGCCCTTGCCCTTCTTGAAACTAGTGGTTTCACCAACCATCGACAATTGATGCTCCTTCTTGATTTCTACTTTCGGCGATTGTCAAACATAGCGAATACTTCAAGGATCATCATATCTATCCCTGATATGTTATAGTTCATGACGAAGCTCTAGCAGCTTGGTGGCAATGACTTTGGAGAAACATCACTATCTCATCTGGAAGATCAACTCCCACTTGGTTCAAGTGATTGTTGCACTTCAGACAATCTGAGCACAAGCTCAATGATTGAGCTTTTCTCCCTTAGTTTGCAGGCTAAGACAATGCCGGAGGTCTTATACCTCTTGGCGTGGAGCACGAGCACGAAATCCCAATTCAGCCCTCGAAACATCTCATATGTTCATGACGTTTCGGCGTCTTTGGTGCCTCAACTCTAAACCGTTTCGCCCAGAACTATCACGTAGTTATCAAAAGCGTGTATGTCGATGTTAGCAACATCCACAAGCGATGTTTGGGGTTCGGCCTGTGGCCGGTGCATTAAGGACATAAGCTTTCTATTGTCCGCATAATGCGCTCTTATCAACTTTCAACTATATTTTCTGGGAACATATCTAAAGCAGTGGAACTAAAGCGCGAGCTTCACGACATAATTGCAAAGATCTTTTGACTATGTTCGGGATAATTAAGTTCATCTTATGAACTCCCACTCAGATAGACATCCCTCTAGTCATCTAAGTGATTACATGATCCCAGTCAACTAGGCCGTGTCCGATCATCCACGTGAGACGGACTAGTCATCATCGGTGAACATCTTCATGTTGATCGTATCTACCATACGACTCATGCTCGACCTTTTAGGTCTCTTGTGTTAGGCCATGTCTGTACATACTACATGCTAGGCTCGTCAAGTCAACCTAAGTGTTTGGCGTGTGTAAATCTGGCTTACACCCGTTGTATGTGAGCAGGATCCATCACACCCCGATCATCCATTGGTGCTAGAAGCGACGAACTTTCTTAGCAGTTGCACGATTAGGGGAACACTTTCTTGAAATTTTAATGGCGATCATCTTATTTACTACCGTCATTCTAAGCAAATAAGATGCATAAACATGATAAACATCACATGCAATCAAATAGTGACATGATATGGCCAATATCATTTTGCTCCTTTGATCTCCATCTTGAGGCTCCATGATCATCATAAATCCGGCATGACACCATGATCTCCATCATCATGATCTCCATCATCGTGTCTTCATGAAGTTGTCTAGTAACTATTACTTCTACTACTATGGCTACCGGTTAGCAATAAGTAAAAGTAATTACATGGCGTTGTTCAATGACACACAGTGTCATACAATAAATAAAGACAACTCCTATGGCTCCTGCCCGGTTGTCATACTCATCGACATGCAAGTCGTGATTCTATTACAAGAACATGATCAATCTCATACATCACAAATCATTCATCACATTCTTCTTGGCCATATCACATCACATAGCATACCCAAAAACAAGTTAGGCGTCCTCTAATTGTTGTTTGCATGTTTTCTTGATAACTGCTATGGGTTTCTAGCAAACGTTTCTTACCTCATAAAACCACAACGTGATATGTCAATTGCTATTTACCCTTCATAAGGACCCTTTTCATCGAATCCGTTCGGGCTAAAGTGGGAGGCGGCACCGCTAGCCACCTTATGCACCAAGTGCATGTCGATTCGGTGGAACACATCTCACGTAAGAATGCGTGTAAAAGGTCGGTCCGGGCAGCTTAGTCCCTAATCCCGTCAGCGAAACAAGATTGGACTAGTAACGGTAAGCATATTGAACAACATCAACACCCCACAACTACTTTGTGTTCTACTAGTGCAAAGAATCTCATAATAGACCTAGCTCATGATGCCACTTTGTTGGGAGCGTGAAATTCAAAATTTTCCTCGTGTCACCAAGATCTATCTATGGATAAACTAGCGAGGGAAGGAGAGTGCATCTACATACCCTTGTAGATCACTAAAGCGAGCGCGTTCAAGAAAACGAGGGTTGAAAGTGCATTGCTGTCGTGATCCAAATCATAGGAGATCCTAGTGCGAGCGAATGACACCTCCGCGTTCAACACACGTACAGCCAGGTGGCGTCTCCCATGCCTTGATCACGCAAGGAGAGAGGGAGAGGTTGGGGAAGACTCCATGAGCACGATGGTGTGGTGGTGATGGAGGCGTGGCAATCCTGCGGGAGCCCAGCACGCAGAGAGGAGGAGGACTTGGGAGAGGGAGGGCTGCGCCGAGGCAAGGGTGAAGCTCCCATGCGCCTCCCCACTATATATAGGGGTGGAGGGGCTGGTTTCTTGCCCTCCAAGTCCATTGGGGCGTTGGCAAGGTGGAGGAAAGAAATCACATCATTTCCTTCCCCCGCAGGTTGTTATCCCCCTTTTTAGGATCTTGATCTTATCCCTTGGGATATGATCTTATTCCTTCTAAGGGGGGATCTTGGTGCGTATGACCAGGTGTGGGGCCTTGCCCCACTACCCACGTTCATGTGGGTCCCCCATGCAGGTGGGCCCCACTCGGAACCTTCTAGAACCTACGGTACATGCAGAAAAATCCCGAACATTTCCGGTGGCCAAAATAGGACTTCCATATATAAATCTTTACCTCCGGACCATTTGAAACTCCTCGTGGCGTCAAAGGATCTCATCTGGGACTCGAAAAACATTGTAACCACATACAAACTTCCTTTATAACCCTAAGCGTCGCCGAACCTTAAGTGTATGTAGACCCTACGGGTTGAGAACCGTAGACATGATCGAGACAACTCTCAGGCCAATAACCAGCGGCGGGATACGGATACCCATGTTGGCTCCCACATGTTCCACGATGATCTCATCGGATGAACCACGATGTCAAGGACTCAATCGATCCCGTATACAATTCCCTTTGTCTAGCGGTATTGTACTTGCCGAGATTCGATCGTCGGTATCTAGATACCTTATTCGATCTCATTACGGAAGTCTCTTTACTGGATTCCGTAACACATCATCCCGTGATTAACCCCTTGGTCACATTGTGCACATTATGATGATGTCCTACCGAGTGGGCGGAGATACCTCTCCGTTAATCGGAGTGACAAATCGATCTCGATTCGTACCAACCCTTGAGACGCACTTTGGAGATACCGTAGTGCACCTTTATAGCCACCCGATTCGTTGTGACGTTTGGTACACCCAAAGCATTCCCTCATTGTCAAGGGAGTTGCACAATCTCATGGTCTAAAGGAAATGATACTTGACATTAGAAAAGCTTTAGCATCGAACTACGATCTTTGTGCTAGGCTTAGGATTGGGTCTTGTCCATCACATCATTCTCCAAATGATGTGATCCCGTTATCAACGACATCCAATGTCCATGATGGAAACCGTAACCATCTATTGATCAACGAGCTAGTCAACTAGAGGCTTACTAGGGACATGGTGTTGTCTACGTATCCACACATGTATATGAGTTTCCTATCAATACAATTATAGCATGGATAATAAACGATTATCATGAACAACGAAATATAATAATAACCAATTTATTATTGCCTCTAGGGCATATTTCCAACAATAAGCCCTTTCTGCGATGTCGCTCAGACGTCCGACTGCGGCATTGCTGTTATTTATTTTCATTATAAGCCCTTTCTGTGATGTCGCTCCGACGTCCGACTGTGGCACGCATGTATTTTTATTTCAATATAAGCCCTTTATGAGGTGTCGCTCAGATGCCCGACTGTGGCATGTTTTGCTTATTTGTTCACCCTTCGAGGCGTCGCTCCAGACACCCGATCGGTTTTGAGTTTATCTTCTTTGGGTTTTCGAGCGGACTACCGCCGATTCCCTTCTTATTTATTTTGCTATACTGTTTTAACTGAACATTGTTAAAATTAATCATGTCGCATTCATGCATTCATTTGTTATATCTTTTGTCCGAACTGTCTTGCGAGTAATTTCATAGTAATCACTTGGCTTGTTGATTTGGCGGAATCTTGTCGAAGGCGATCTCATGGATGAAGAGTTCGATAGCGAGTCCGATGCCTAGAGGAATCGGTCGGTCTCGTGTGACCTCGGATTAGTCATTGTGATATATCCGCTTCGCTACCCAAATAAATTCATCGAGCCTCACCTAGACGGCTCGATGAGCCGCCAAAGGCATGAGACTTATTAACCACCCCACCGTGTTATTCCACCAACCACTCATATCTCGAGTCAAGAGTATTTCCACCCCACACCTTTGTGCCATATCCGCCATCATGTATAATTATTGGCGTGTTGTAGTAATTGGTTGGGCATCTTGATCCGACCCACCTGTAATATTGTAATGCTACTGGCTTCTTGTATCAAAGTTTTGTCTACCGATATGGAGGATTTTCCTGATATTGGATTTCATAGGTCGGTTGTTCAATAAATATTTTTATTGAAAAACCGGTCATGACATCAAGTCAAAACGGTGAACATGATATACGCTACGCACATCCCCAAAAGGGAGCATAAGCGAGCACTTAGGGACGTCTACGCGGTAGAGCCAGTCGCCCCAAAATTCAATCCGTGGTCATCATCCCTGATCAGCTTCGATCGTCGGGATCATCCAACTAGTACCTGCCATGGTGGTTCATCCGCACTAGTCCTCAACCCAATTATTGATGGGTTTCACCTAACACGAGTCCTGATGGACGGTGGTAGCAGCCTCAACCTGCTTTATCGGGACACAGTGCGGAAGATGGGCATTAACCCCTCGCGAATCAAACCAACAAATACTACCTTTAAAGGAGTCATACCAGGCGTAGAGGCCTGTTGTACGGGCTCAATCACGCTGGAGGTGGTCTTGTGTTCTCCGGACAACTTCCGAAGCAAAGAGCTAATCTTCGATATCGTCCCCTTCCGCAGTGGCTATCACGCACTACTCGGACGAACCGCGTTTGCTAGATTCAATGCAGTGCCACACTATGCTTATCTCAAGCTCAAGATGCCCGGTCCATGTGGCATCATTACAGTAAATGGAAACATGGAACGCTCACTCCGTACAGAGGAGCACACCGCCGCCCTAGCAGCAGAGGTACAGAGCGGACTTCTCAAGCAGCGTTATAATCTGGCTGCCGAGCCCCTAGACATCATTAAGAGGGTCCAGACCACACTGCAACAGGACAGCTCGGCTCGTCACGAGCCGAATTAGCAAATTGGCCTCCGTCCCAACCCCGATGAGGCCATGGCATTAAATGTCGCGCATACATAAAATTACACACTAAAAACCCCATGGGTATTGACGGAGGCATAACTCGTTCGCAATCCACAGTACGGTTTGACCGACCCTGGGATTCGCATGCTTTTACCTTTTCCTTTTTACGTGTTTCCTTCTCTTTTGAGGTCTACACGGACAACCCGCCGGTAGAACACACCAAGGAGGCAGGGAGCTCTGGCTTACAAGGGAATCCCCAGGTGGTCTCTATTAAACTATTGCCATAATTGCTTTTCATACTCGCATGCAGCTCGCCCTTGGTGGCGACGTGTTAAATAGCCTTACTTACTTACCGCATTACTTGTACAAAGTACGCCTCAACGTACTAGTTACACCATAATGGTGAATACACGGTAGCGTCAGCTTATTACTTCATTTTCCCGTTTCCTCACCTCCGTATTAGTTACTCATTGCACACGTACACCATGGTACGTATTACTATGCCAGGGGCTTCATTACACCCTGCATCACGGCAATAAAAGTCCGAACACTTTTACAGTATAGTTCGGCACCCCGAACTTATAGCATTATATGCATGGCTCCGAATCATGTCTTTTGTCAATAGTTGGGTTGCCCGGCTCCTGTTCTTACTACCTTACGTTCCGCTACATCGGCTAGGGTAGTAAAGGGAGAACTACTGCGATTGTGTCCCGGTTCTTCCGGACGAGCACCTCAGTAGAGAAAGCAGAAAACTGACTGTCATGATGCGGCGAGAGCCGGTCAGCTGTTCGAGAGGTCCCAAATCGTTGGAGATTTTTTTTCCGCTTCTTGCAAAGAATCGGTTCTCCCGATTAGGCATGAACAAACGCCCCTAATTCGGCCTTCCGAACACAAGGGGCTTCGCCAACTTTCTTAATTGTCAAACTCCTATGGCTAAGTGAGGGCGGTAAAGGCCGCATAGTCTGATTGCCTTGTTCGTTGCGCTAAACACCTCCTTTAAGGACCAGAATGTGGAGTAAAGAGTGTTTAGATTCATCCCGAACACCCCCCGTACTATCTATGTGGCGGCAGAAGCCGACGACTGGTCAACCCTCATATTTATTAAACGGCCGCACAGGAGGTAAAATTTAAATCATAAGCATTATACTGCATAACATACTTATTCCATATTACAGGACAAGGTAATATACATGTTCTCATGGGAATATAACATCCTTCGAACATTGCTCCATACAAAGGCGGGACCCTCCGTAACACCATCAAAATAGTGCCCGGGTCGACGCTGCTCCTTGCCTTCCGGTGGTCCCTCGGTCATCAGCTTCTTGGCGTCCAGCTTCGCCCAATGCGTCTTGACGCGGGAAAAGGCCATACACGTACCTTCAATGCAGACCGACCGCTTCACGGCTTCGAGCCGCGTACAGGCACTCACAAGTCGCTGCACAAGTCCGAAGTAGATGCTTGGTATAGGATCGGTAGGCCACAGCCGGACTATCAGGTCCTTCATGGCTAGCTCCGCCAAATTGTGCAGCTCGACCAACTGCTTTAGTTGGTCGCTGAAGGGCACCGGATGTTCGGATCCCAGATGTTGGGACCAGAATAGCTTCTCCATAGACATCCCTTCTTCGGCTCTATAATGCTCGGCAGCATCTGACATACTGTGCGGCAGATCCGTAAACACCCCTGGAAAATCCAAATTCAAGATAAGTACATGGACACGTTTCTTCTACATACTTGCTACGCATGGTGACAGACTTACACGCCGTAATCTTCTTGGCCGCCTGAATTTCCTGGAGGGCGTTTTGGGCTTCGGCTCGTGCATCCTGCATGCTCTGGCGGGCCTTGGCCAATTCGGACTCTTGCGCCTTATAATTACGCTCCAAGGATTCAAATCTCTCTATCGCACTCTGGAGCTCTTGCTGCGCCTCGCCAACCCGGGCCTCGTGCTTCTCGGGCAAGGTGCGTTCCTTGGCCACCTTGTCCTCGGCCTCGGCTAGCATCTTTTTAAGGGCTGCCACCTCGATCGTGGCCCCTAATAAAGTTTATGATACTTTAGTCCGGTCGGACTATTCATTTTCTTTTCGAAATGTACCCACAGGTCACTGCATACCTCGGGTATCCTCCAGCTACTTCTTCACGAGGCCGAGCTCCTCCTCAGCCTGCTCCAGTTTCTGCTTCAGTCCGGAGACCTTCGCATCATGAGCAGTGGCAGCCTGAAGCGATACCTGCTTATTCGCATAGACAACTCGTGTTAGACTCCTGCGATATCTATTTTTGATCCTCTGTTCGGCTTTTCTTCCCGAACACCAAACAGAGCATCATGGGCTACTGTCTATACTGTGATATTTTTCTTACAATCACATTACTTACCTCAAAGCCCGCTAGAAGACTAGTGCAGGCTTCGGTCAGTCCACTTTTGATGAACTAAACCTTCTCTATCACCATGTCCATAAGTACATGATGTTCATCCACAATAGAGGCGCCTCGCAGCGCCTCCAACAGATTATCCGGCGCCTCTGGTTGGACAGAGGTCACCGGTAGAATAGGCACATTCCCTCCTTGAAGGGAATGCCATTCGCTAGACCCTGGAGCCGTGTAGATCTCCGGAATGGTATCCGGCTGAGGTCCAAAGGGAACTCGGGGCCCGTCACTAGTTCCCACGGGGACTTTCTTCCCCGCATGTCCGGCGGCCGAAAAGTCATCCTGGGGCGTCGCCCCGATGATCTCCGGAATCTCCCCTAGCCTGGGAAAGTCTTTTTGGACACCACCTCTTCATCACCCTTGGGTGAGACGGAATGAGCAGGTGGAGGACATATGCTAGCCATCTCCTTCGAGTCCAGCGAATCCTAAGTCCAGGATTGCGGGGTGCCGTCGCGTGCCGGACTGCAGTAACAAGGCTTACAATATGTCAATACTACAAACCAGGAAGGCCATACGTTTGCGGATTCTGGTACTTACGAAGCGGCCCGAGGCTTGGTCCGACGAGGTCATTCCGGACTGCTATCAATATCCCACACGGAGTTATGCACATGGGAGCCTTTAACCCTCTTAGGCGCTTTCGCCTCCGGATCCGGGGGGCCGCCCTCTTCTTCCTCCCCACCTCAGGTGGGGAATCGTTTCATTCTTCTTCCTCTTCGTCGTCGTCATCGGATGAAGAGGAAGTCTCGTCCTTCGACGACATGTCCGGAGCGCCTTTTTGGCAAGGGCCTTTCTTGGCCCCTTTGACCGCTTTCTTGGCCGTCTTCTCCGGCACGTCATACGGTGCCGGAAACAACATCTTCGTCAGAAGTGGGAATTCTTCCTCCTCAGGAAGCGGAGCCGGACAGTTAATCTGCTCCACCAGCTTGATCTAGGCCTGGTAAAGCAGGTGGAGGAGCTCAGTATCCATCCTCAAAATATGCCGGTGAAGGGTATACCTCGAAAACATTAAAATACTTACCGGATTGGCCTGGCGCTTTGAGCTAAGCCCGCGATTCAGTCGTGGGCAGGGAATCTCACCAGCCTTGAAGAGCGCTTTCCAGATACCTGCGTGTGTTGTGCCGAAGAGCCCTCGCAGCGTCTGGTGCTCGGCGGGGTCGTACTCCCACAAATAGAAAGTCCGGCGTTGGCACAGAAGGATCCGACGAATGAGCATAACCTGGATCACATTTACAAGCTTGATCTTCTTGGTTATCATGTTTCGGATGCATGTCTGGAGCCCAGTTATCTCGTCCAAGGATCCCCAGGTCAGGCCCTTCTCTTGCCAGGAAGTGAGCCACATTGAAACTCCAGATCGAAATTGGGGGGCTGCTACCCAATTGGCACGTGGCTCTGTAATGTAAAACCACCCCGACTGCCATCCCTTCACCGTCTCCGCGAAGGAGCCTTCGGGCCAGGTGACATTGGGCATTTTGCCCACCATGGCACTCCGCACTCTGCTTGTTGACAGCTCACCACCTTCGGTTTCACGTTGAAGGTCTTCAGCCATAGGCCGAAGTGAGGCGGGATGCGGAGAAAGGCCTCGCACACAATGATAAATGCTGAGATGTTGAGTATAAAGTTGGGGCCAAATCGTGGAAGTCCAACCCATAGTAAAACATCAATCCACAGACAAATGGATGAAGGGGGAATCCTAGCCCGCGGACGAAGTGTGTGAGAAACACAACCCTCTCATGGGGCTCGGGGGTACGGATGATTTGCCCTTCTGCCGGGAGCCGGTGAGTGATCTCCTTGGCCAAATAGCCGGCCTCCCGAAGCTTCATGATGTCCTTATTCCTAACGGAGGAGGCCATCCACTTGCCTCCAGCTCCAGATCCAGACATGATTGGGGTGCCTTCTCAAACGAGGAAAAGCTAAGGCTTGGGCGCTAGAGCTCGAGGACGGAAGGACTAAAGATGAAGGAGGGTGTGGGTAAAGGGAGAGTGTCCTTATCCCCTTATAAAGACTGCGAATATCAAGCGCCTCCCCACTCGTCCTAAAAATTCGCCTATTCCCAAGGGCTGTGTAAACGGCACGGTTGGGTTACCCACGCCCGCATTGATGAGAATCCAGCAATAAGGGGACATGATCTCTACTTCGACAAGACATGCCAATAGCAACCGCGTCTCGAAACGTGGGATGGCAGAAGAAAAACGGTTCGAAATTATGACCGGACAAACACGATGTCGTGTTGTAAAGAAGTTGTCAACAGATTAGATTCGTGCAAATTTTATATTCTCTCTGCGGTTGTGTATGGTGTGTATAACAGGTCCGGATACAATCATCGCATCCGAAGACTATCTTGGAGTTGAGAAAGGGGAACCCACCTTGGAATGTCGAAGACAATCTGCGCGCCAGACTCCTCGTCATTGAGGCCAGGTTCAGGGGCTACTGAGGGAGTCCTGGACTAAGGGGTCCTCGGGCATCCGGCCTGTTATACATGGGCCGGACTGATGGGCTGTGAAGACATGAAGACCGAAGACCGTACTCGTGTCCGGATTGGACTCTCCTTGGCGTGGAAGGCAAGCTTGGCGACCAACTATGAAGATTCCTTCTTATGTAACTGACCCCATGTAACCCTAAATCTCTCCGGTGTCTATATAAACCGGAGAGCATATCTGGATAGGCGACATTCATTATCATATACACATAGGCTAGACTTCTAGGGTTTAGCCATTACGATCTCGTGGTAGGTCAACTCTTGTAATACTCATATTCATCAAGATCAATCAAGCAGGAAGTAGGGTATTACCTCCATAGAGAGGGCCCGAACCTGGGTAAACATTGTGTCACCCGTCTCCTGTTACCATCGATTCTAGACGCACAGTTCGGGACCCCCTACCTGAGATCCGCCGGTTTTGACACCGACAAGGCGTCTTCCAAATCTTCCCAGTTGCCAATAGAATTTTCTGGCAAACTGTTTAGCCAGTACTGAGTTGGCCCTTTGAGCTTGAGAGGTAGGTATTTAATGGCATGAAGGTCGTCTCCGCGAGCCATGTGAATATGGAGGAGGTAATCCTCAATCCATACCACGGGATCTGTTGTTCCATCGTATGACTCGATGTTAATGGGTTTAAACTCGTCTAGAAATTCATGCTCCATTACCTCCTCAGTGAAGCAGAGAGGGTGTGCGGCTCCTCTATGTTGCGCCACACTATGAAGCACCTCCGGCGGACTCCGTTTACGGTGTTCGGACCGGGCGTGGTCGGCTCTGTTGTGTTCGAATAGGTAACCATCATCACCGGTCGGGGCATGTCCTGCGATCTGTATATTGATTTTGTGTGTCCTGTTCTACCCTCCAGGTCTTGTTGGATGTCACGAGTATTCCCCCGAGCTATTTTGTTCTTGTTTTGACGGCCGGATGGGTATGTATGGTGCTCTGCTTGGGCTGCTGCTTTATCCGGACCGAACTGTGGTCGGCCTGCCGCATTATTCGATGGTGGTGTGGGCTCCAACGCCCTGCCATCGTATTAAGGGAGCCACCTAATCTTGGGGTGGATTTTATCTGGGCTGCTAAGGCCGTATTCTTCGGCGGCCAAGACCTCGGTCCATCTATCATTGAGAAAATCATGGCTCGCTTGAAGCTGCAGCTGCTTCTTCCATAGGCTCCTTGCCGTGGCTATTAGCCAGCGTTTAAAGCGCTCTTGTGCGAGAGGTTCCTCATGCACGATGAAATCCTCGTTGCCGAGGCTCTCCTCTTCCTCGGAGAGTGGGAGGTAATTGCTAACCTTCGAGTCTCCATATGTGGCCTGTTCATCAGGGCTGTCTTTCCCACCTTCCTGTTCCTCCTGTTCGGATCCTACCTCAACAGGGTCTTCATTGTCCGGAGTGTTATCTTCTCCGGAGCTAGTATTGTTTTCTCTTGAGCGACTTGACTTAGAGCGGCGCAGGGCGCATCGGTGTTCGGACTGTGTACTAGGAGGTTTATCCTCAACTGGGTCCTCCTTGTCATCGTCGAGAGCGTCGTTGGGTGTGTCTACCGTACACACGTCGTACCATGAAGTGGCCATCCCGAGTCTAGCGGGTAGTGAGTTCTGGCCTTGCCCCTCATCGTCGTCCATACCGTCGATGTCTTCGGAGACAGGGTCAAGCGTGTTGGTTGGGTCTTCAACAGTGGCTATGAAGTGGGTGGCGGGTGGGAAGCAAAATTCTCCATCATTCGCCGCAAGTTCGAACCGAACATAGTTCGGCGGCAAGTCGCCTGCCAGGGATATGTTTTTTAGTGAGTTTAGTACATCGCCCATGGGCGAGTGTTGGAAAATGTTTGCGGCGCTGAACTTGAAGATCGATAACCGATCGAGTTCGGTATCCGCGGACTCGCAGGGTTCGGAACTTGTCGCCGGAGACGAGTACGGGGTTCCGTTGATGCAGATATCATATGAAGTAAAATCTGTGTGCGGCTCTAACGCCGCAGGATCAGCAGCCTCCGTGACGGGGTTGAGCTTCCCATCTTCGGATGACTCGATCTGCTCCAGATCTAAGGCCGGAGTTGTTGCAGGAGCTATCTCCTGGATGGGGCCCGATGATAGGTTTAGGCCATGCTCATCGGGTCGAAGGGGAGCGGTGGCCGCGGTCTCAAATCCGTTGAAGATCAAGTCTCCACGGATGTCCGCGACGTAGTTCAAGCTTCCGAATCTGACCTGATGGCCAGGGGCATAGCTATCGATCTGCTCCAGATGGCCGAGCGAGTTAGCCCGTAGTACGAAGCCGCCGAATACGAAGATCTGTCGGGCAGGAAGGTTTCTCCCTGGGCAACGTCATTACTGACGATTGATGGGCCCATCGAACCTTTCGTCGACAGCACAGTGGAACTCTTAATGAAAGCACCAATGTCGGTGTCAAAACCGGCAGATCTCGGGTAGGGGGTCCCGAACTGTGCATCTAGGATCGATGGTAACAGGAGACGGGGGACACGATGTTTACCCAGGTTCGGGCCCTCTCTATGGAGGTAATACCCTACTTCCTGCTTGATTGATCTTGATGAATATGAGTATTACAAGAGTTGATCTACCACGAGATCATAATGGCTAAACCCTAGAGGTCTAGCATGTATGACTATGGTAATGTGTCTATGTCTATCCGGACTACGCTCTCCGGTTTATATAGACAACGGAGAGATGTAGGGTTGCATGGAGTCGGTTACATCAGAGGGAATCTACACGGTTGGTTGCCAAGCTTGCCTTCCACGCCAAGTAGAGTCCAATCCGAACACGGGTACAGCCTTTGGTCTTCATGTCTTCACGGCCCATCAGTGTGGCCCACGGATAATAGGCCGGACGCCCGAGGACCCCTTAGTCCAGGACTCCCTCACTTGACCCATTCCGTTAGCTTAGCACTTGATCGTTTAGTATGTTGCTATTGCTTTCTTCATGACTTATACATGTTCCTATGACTATGAGATTATGCAACTCCCGAATACCGGAGGAACACTTAGTGTGCTACCAAACGTCACAACGTAACTGGGTGATTATAAAGGTTCTCTACAGGTGTCTTCGATGGTACTTGTTGAGTTGGCATAGATCGAGATTAGGATTTGCCACTCCGATTGTCAGAGAGGTATCTCTGGGCCCTCTCGGTAATGCACATCACTATAAGCCTTGGAAGCAATGTGATTAATGAGTTAGTTGCGGGATGATGCATTACGGAATGAGTAAAGAGACTTGCCGGTAATGAGGTTGAACTAGGTATTGAGATACCGACGATCGAATCTCGGGCAAGTAACATACCGATTACAAAGGGAACAACGTATGTTCTTATGCGGTTTGACCGATAAAGATCTTCGTAGAATATGTGGGAGCCAATATGAACATCCAGGTTCCGCTATTGGTTATTGACCGGAGATGTGTCTCGGTCATGTCTACATAGTTCTCGAACCCGTAGGGTCTGCACGCTTCACGTTCAGTGACGATCGGTATTATGAGTTTATGTGTTTTGATGTACCGAAGGTAGTTCGGAGTTCCGGATATGATCACGGACATGACGAGGAGTCTCGAAATGGTCAAGACATAAAGATCGATATATTGGATGACTATGTTTGGACATCAGAAAGGTTTCGAGAAAGTTCGGGCACCTCTCTCCTACTCCCACTTGGGAAGGGGGAATCCTACTCCCACCGGGAGTAGGACTCCCCCCTTGGGCGCGCCTAGGAGGCCGGACCTCTCCCCCTCGTCCACTCCTTTATATACGGGGGAGGGGGCACCCCATAGACACACAAGTTGATCACTGATCTCTTAGCCGTGTGCGGTGCCCCCTCCACGATAATCCACCTCGGTCATATTGTTGCAGTGCTTAGGCGAAGCCCTGCGCCGCTTCATCATCACCATCATCACGCCATCGTGCTGACGAAGCTCTCCCTCGACACACTTCTGGATGGTGAGATCATGGGACGTCACCGAGCCGAACGTGTGCAGATCGCGGAGGTGCCGTACCTTCGGTGCTAGGATCTGTCGATCGTGAAGACGTACGACTACATCAACCGCGTTGTCAAAATGCTTCCGCTTACGGTCTACGAGGGTACATAGAGAACACTCCCCCCTCTCGTTGCTATGCATCACCATGATCATGCGTGTGCGTAGGATTTTTTTTTGAAATTACTACGTTCCCCAACAATTGCCATGGCTAGCATGACTACTCCTCCTTTATCACTGGATTTTGAAGTTTTATACTTCAAGCAGAGACAAGGAGAAAATTTGAAAGATGCTTGGTATAGGCTAATGGAATCTTATCGCATTTTCAATCTAAAAGGGGATGCAAAGATGCAAAAAAATTATATAGGTTTATCCTTGCATCATAGACAACTTCTGGATTTTGCCTCTAAAGGGAATTTTATTGAGCTTGATGCTAATACCGCTTGTGAGGTCCCAGAGGGGATTTTGGGAATTCCGCCTACCAAAAAGGGGATTTCTTTTACTTAAGAAGGAGCTCAAATTTTGGATAAGTTGAGTGATTTGCATAAACATTTGGTTGAGTTACAAAAATAGAATGAACCTCTGAAACATAGCAGTGGGAACCTCAATCGAATGAATACCTTGATTACTCTTTGCAATAAGCGTTTGGATATTTTGGATCTCAATATTGTCTCTTTTCTTGAAAATCTTGGGAAGCATAAAGAGCTTCCCGGGTTTGAAAAGGCCCTTACATAAGTTGCAAAAACCAAAGAGGACAATACTTAGACCTATGCTATATGCCTAGCTAGGGGCGTAAAACAATAGCGCTTGTTGGGAGGCAACCTAATGAATAAAATTTATTGTTGCCTTTTTCTTTATATTCTTGAGTGTTTGCACATTTATGTCTGTTATGATTGTGATTTATATGTTTTAATTAGATTTTGAGACAAGAAAAGCCTTTGGGTTTATATTTGGTGATAGTTAATTTGATCTTGTTGGAAAATAGAAAATTTTGTGTCCAGTAAAATAATTTTAAAAAATCACAAAAGTGAAGTAAGCTTCTGAATTTTTTACACAAGATTAATATACAAATTGCCTACGTCATCCTAATTTTCAGAATTTTTGGAGTTACAGAAGTATACAAAGTATCCAGATTGCTACAGACTATTCTGTTTTTGATAGATTTTATTTTCTCTGCGTTGTGCCAAGATTTGCCTTTAGGATGATTAGATTGTTTGTTGGTATGTGTGGTGCAAAAACAGAAACTTTGGCTGTAGCGCGTGATTTTACATTTTTTTTACTAGAACATCAATAGCTTCTGAAACTTTTTGCACAGTCTTGCTATAAAAATTGTTTATTTTGTCATAATTTTTGGAGTACCAGAAGTATGGTGAATTTTCAGATTACTACAGACTATCCTGTTTAAGACATATTCTGTTTTTGATGCATTGTTTTGCTTGTTTTGACGAAACTACCGATTATATCGGTGGTATAAGCCATGAAAAAGTTATATTATAGTAGCTCAAATGCAAAAACAAAATATGAATTGGTTTGCAACAGTACTTAGTGAAAGTGCGTTATATCAACTATAGGGGGGCTGAATAGGCAATTTTTATGAATTCCTCACTGAGGAATTTGCGGGTGAGGAAATTCCTTAGCCAATAACTACTAGCAGCGGAATAAGTACTCAAAAGTAAACATAACAGAATAAAAGCATAGTCATCATGAGGAAATGAAGACGAGCACAGAGTACAGAAAGCGTAAACACATGATAGCACAGGATGAAGACAAACAGACTGAAGAAATTGAACTGACGAAATTGAGAAAGTCTTCAGTCAAAGTCTTCAAACACAGATATGTACAAGTGCACAACACAGTTATGAGGAAATGAAAGAGTTGAGGAAATAGAACCAGTAAGCTTGGTGAAGACAATGATTTGGTAGACCAGTTCCAACTGCTGTCTCAGTTGTACATTTGGTTGGAGCGGCTAGGTATTTAAACCTGAGGACACACAGTCCTCACCGTATTGTCCTTGAGCTAAGGTCACACGGGCCTCGCCCAATCACTCGTGGTAAGTCTTGAGGTGACTTCCGAACCTTCACAAACTCGGTCACTCGGCGATCCACAATTCCTCTTGGATGATCTAGACCATGACGCCTAACCGTCTGGAAGAAGCACAGTCTTCAAAGGTAACAAGCGTCGGATCCATGCAGGATCAATCTCTTCAGTGATGCTCAATCACTTTGGGTTTGTAGGTGTTTGGGTTTGGGTTTTCCTCTCTCAATTATTTTCGCTCAAAGTCCTCGGAGGATGGGATGCTCTCAAATGACAAGTGTCAGTTTCTCTTGGAGCAGCCAACCAGCTAGTGGTTGAAGGGGGCGGCTATTTATAGCCTGGGGAGCAGTCCGAGATGATGCGGAGCATCCCACGCTCATCCCCATGTACACTCCGACTACTCCCCAAGTCCCAAGGATACATAAGATGAGACCTCGTCTATTCGCCATTGGACACAAGGTGAACCCGTTCCTAAATGCTTCCCCTTTCCATTCGTGTGAGACATGGTTGCTACCTAATGCAAGGACACTATGCATGCCTAGGTACCAAGGAGACCCTCTCGGAGATGCTCGGAATGATGGACAAGTCCCCAAGTACAAGGATGAAGGAGCACGACGTGAGGAACCGGAGAAAGGCTATAGGACCCGGACATCCGGCCCCGGCCCGGACATCCGGCCCCTGAAGATGTCAACAACAACGGCAGCCAGCCATCGAAGTGCTACAGGGCCCGGACATCCGGCCCCCAGGCCCCGGACATCCGGCCTCCCACGAAGCCCCGGAAATCCGGCCCCCAGCCCGGAAATCCGGCCTCGCCTATCCAGAGACCACAGAAACTTGCCACGCCAGCCCGGACATCCGGCCCCAGCCGGACATCCGGCCTCCCACAAGCCCGGACATCCGCCCGACGCCTTGGGACATCCGGCCTCGCTGTGTGTGAACAGATAAAGGGCGAAGTCCATGTACCCTTCGCCCCGTAGACTATATATACTCCATCCCTTCCTCTTTCTAGGGTTAGCTTAGGTTTAGCTCTGTTTGTGTGAGAGCCTTGCTCATCCACTTGGTTACTTCTCCTCGGAGCTCGTGGACCTCTTGGAGAAGATCCCCAAGCGGATTCAAGACCCCTTCTAGGGTGGACCCCATCAAGACCTCCTCTCGGAGAAGAACGGCTACTCGTGTATCCTTACCTTTGTTGATTGTGGATCATATGTACCTCTTTGTGTTCGGTGATCTAGCACTTGTGTGATTGATTCCTTGTTGGTTGAGCGATCTCTCTCTCGTTTCCTCCGTGTTTCCCTTTGTTCTTCCGCGTGTTCTTTGTGATTCCCCGTAGGATCCACTCCAAACGTGAAAGATCGACACTATAGGGTTCCACCCTACATCATCTTGGTATCATGAGCCACGTTGATCACATTTTTGGAGCCCCTACCCCGTGTTTTGTAGCTTGATTTTGTTGATTTCGTCCTAAATCCAAAAATCCCCACCAAAAAATAGCCCCAAATTTTTTTTGTGATTTGTTAGTTTTGATGATGTTTTGTTGATTTTGATCCGTGGATTTGCTTGGTTTCAAGTGGATCTAGCTTTCCCCCAAGTTTCCCCACCTTCCATCCACGAAATCCATCAAATTTTTCCCCCGAAATCATCAATTTCCGCCCCAAGTCGAAAATTTCCGCCCAAACGAGATCTGGAATCGTCGGGCGGACATCCGACCTCGGGCGGACATCCGACCATCCGCCGGACATCCGGGCCCCAAGCCGGACATCCGGCCTGGAGCACCAAATCCCGCAGTTACGGACATACACCCCCGGATATCCGGCCCCTGGGATTTCAGCTTTTCACGTTTCCCGTTTCGGCCATAACTAATTCATCCGGAGTCCGATTTTAACGTTCTTTAGCTCGTTTTGAAGCTATTGACATCCCCCATCCCACAAAAATACCACCAACATCATTTGACTCTATCAAATTTTCCAAAATTTGGCAAGTTTGCCTAGGCCTTCCACCATATCATCCGCATTACCACCACCGACTTCCGCAACCTAACCAATTTTGTTCCCCTTTGCATTTGAGGTTGTTTGAGTTGTGATTCGAGTCTCCTAAGGTGTTTAGGCTACTTAGGGACGGTTGCATCTTCATCAACCACCACCACCATAACTTCCGTGATAGGCTTGCCCACCATACACTTCAACCACCTCAACTTAACCCAATAGTTGTTTGAGCTTGTTTGAGTTGTGGCTTGTGTCTCCTAAGGTGTTTCGGCTACTTAGGGACGGCAACTTCAACTCCGACATGTGTATAGCCCATCATTCCACTTCCGCATTGCCAAGTGCAAACCAGCACCGCATTCCCGCTACCACCATTTTGACATTTGACGTTTGAGATTTTGAGTTCGCGGTTTTCCGCTTCCTAAGGTGTTTCGCTACTTAGGGACGAGTCTCCATCATCTTGGTTTCTACATCAAGAACACCGCTACTCATCATCGTCGGACGGTAACCTCCATATCATCTTGGTATCGTGGTACCCTCCATTGTATATTCCCTTGCCATTGCATTGTTAACCCCTAGCCTTACTTTTGCGTTACTTGCCTATCGAGACTAGCCATTTGAGTATTGCTGCAACGTTACTTGTGCACATTAGTGATCATACTTCCCATAGCATATATACCATATCATTGTGGTGCATATATTGGTATCATATCTTGTGTCACAAGTTTGTTCCCGCATATACACAATTGCTATCTTGGTTTGTGCATTGTGCAAAGTGGCCATACAAAAAAGAAGAAGAAATAAAACTTTTAAGCAAAAGAAAGAGAGCAAAGAGCTTGTAAGCAAGTGCCATAGCATCATACCACATTGCACATAAGATTGTCATATCCGATCATCTTGGATCATCTTGAGAGAAACACCGAACTATACATACATAGCATACTTGGGATAGAAGTTTATCCATTTTGCATCTTATAGGTTGTGCACAAGTGTCGTATCCGCCTATTGAGCAATCGTGCTAGCGTCTCTCTTGAGTTGTGCAACACGGCGTTTTCGTGGATTCCACATTTTGTGCTCATTCCTTGGTTGCACGACCCCATTTATCTATCCGTGTGTGTGTTTCCGTGTGCCATTCTTTGCTATTGGTCCATTTGTTTCACTTGCGAATTTGTGAATCTCTTTCAACATTATTGACTCTTGCTAACATTTTGCATTACATTTTTGTGCCACTATCCTCACCGAGCTCCTCCATAAGCTTTACTTGTGTAGGTGTGAGAACCGACAAGGATTGGTACCAATAGTGCTATTTCATTGTCCGCATTTGAGTGAACTTGATTCATTGTCAACATCGGTCAAGGTACATTGGTATAAGTTCTTCTCTTTCTCCCACTCATATTTGCTCGAGTCTTGTGATGGATAGGCAAGGCATTTCCTCTTCGGTCCTCGACAACAACGACGGCGTGAACAACTACATCACCAAAGTGTCTATCTTCGATCTACAACGACAAGTGCAAGGCACACAATCAAGATTGCGAGAGCGCATAGAGAACATCTCCATCGACATTCATCACTCCGAAGCAAGGAGAAGGGACTACATCGACAAGAAGCTTGCCGCACATAAAGAGGAGCAAGATGCAAGGATGGAGGAGATTAGAGCCTTGATCAAGTCTACTTCCCCTTCGTCATCTTCAAGGCGGCGACATTCAAGCCACAAGTCTTGAGCCGGAAACGATGCAAGTGCAAATCGTCCTCGTCCACATCTGCATGGCGATCACCATCACGTTCGTGATCAACATCGTCATGAAGGGCAAGTCACCTCCAAGCATCATGTGCACGACGACGAACGCCAAGGAGCTCAAGCACGACAATGACATCATCATCATGAAGATGCTCCACAAGCGCAAATGCACAAGTCCCAACAAGCCCTACTTCACGCCAAGTCGAAGCTTCATAAGCACAAGAGAAGACCGCGAGACGAGCACCACCAAGACGGCGCTACGGCTACAACAACCACTTCGGCATCTTCGCCAAGTGCAATCAAGACATCTTCGCCTTTGGACGTACGACATCTTCGCCTACTTCCCACGTGTACGCCTACATCCACTTCATCAAGTCCAAGGCGACCACCTACCAGCGAGGGCGACAATTCCATCTTCGGAAGCCCCTCAAGGAAGATGTCCGAGCATGGGAAACTCCCTTCGGTCATGGAGACGAGCTATGAGGTGCCACATCATATGGGCCTCCAACACCAAGACGGTGATAAGACGGTCGAGCAAGGGCCATCCCCTTCGACCACGGCGACAAGCGCGAACCTCTTCAACAACATGAAGACGACGCCCACATTGGACTCATACTCCGAGTCAAGCTACGCGACCGCGCATGGAGACATTTGCACCTACATCTCTCGGCACCCACATATGTCGAGATGCCCCAATTGCCATGTGAGGAGAGCCACCACCCCATGAGTGACATGAGTGACTCCACCATATGTGACATTGAGAACATTTCCTATGAGAGGATGAGTGTGACCACCACTAGCCCCACACATGAGAGCATGCCACACATTCTATGTGAGGTTGAGCGCCATTTGAGTGACTCCACCCACCATACGAGTGAGAGCATCCTTGAGGGAGTGAGTGAGCCACAACACTTAGTGAGTGAGGTAGTTGACACGGCACATGAGGCCACTATGATTTCTAACGACTTAACCTCTACTCCTAGTGTGTTTTCTTCTTTGGTGCTAGGTCTCCTACATGACGACATGCCTATCCTCGTGAGTCCATCCCTACATTGGAGACGACGATGGCCATGGTGGACGATGATACACCCCCACATGGTTCCATCAAGATGAAGATGACAACGAATGGATCGTTGACACCTCACCTACAACACATGAGCGATGCTCCAAAGGTAACATAGGTGATGGTACTTCTCTTGTCCCACTAGTGGACCATCTTGACTCCCACGATGTCGACCCACCTATTACCATGCTTCATGCTAGTGAAACTTCTTCATGCCTTGACTTACCTATTTATGATGAATATGATGATGAGCATGTTGAGTTGCCTAGTTGTGATGTTATGCTCCATAGGATATCATGTGAAAATTCTTTTGGTCACATCATATTTGACAATCCATTGAACTTGTCATATGCTACGAGTGAGATCTCCCATATTGCATCTTCACAATCTCAACATAGTAACTATGCATGCCCCATTAAAATAAATCCCATTTGCACTTATGGCATAGATGATGAGATGATGGTCATAGGCTTTTGCTTCTCTTGTGATGATATTGCCATGCTTCCTTTACATGATTTGTGAATTAGTCTCACTGTTCCATGCCATGATCACATTGTTCCAAATATGCATTGTTTTGGATGTTGTCAATACTCTCCATGTGATGTTTCCATTAATGCTCATGAGGAGACCCCCATAGTTTCCTCATAGATATTAGGAGATCTTGATGCATTTCATACTTTGCATGATTCTCATGATTGTGTACACCATATGCATTCCATGAACAACAATGCTCTAGACATTTCTCATGATGCATTACACAATTTGAGTCTCCATTATGCGATACATCATAACAAACCTCTCATGATGGATGACATGTTTCTATATCACGCATCTCATTTATTTGAGCATTGGATATTTTGTGCTAACAAACACACGCACGTATGCATCATGATGGATGATGCTTACATCTACCACACACACACAATTTTTCCTTTGTCTTTGTTTTGTGTAGGTACTCACGTATACCCGTCAACATCTCAATCCCATGAGTTGACGAAACGAGCTCTTGAAAGCAACGATGCTTTGGGATCCCGTGGACTATCCTTACCACCGCTTCCTTCACGCAAGGACTACGTGTATCTCTTCTACTTGGCTCTCACACGGCTATGGGCTATTTACCACTTGTCACCTTATGCTCATTTTACCGTGTTCACATTGCATGCTATGCTTGCTTCTATGCCTTTGCCATGCAATTGTGACCCTTGCTTGCATATACCCATGATTCACCATTATGCTACTTCTATGTGTATTTGCATGCTTGGTGGAGATCCTTCTTGCTATTGCCAAGTTTATCATGTGCCCCATGCTATTGATGCTTGTTGTGTTGGAAGAGTCATGATGTCCCATTACTATTTACATATGGTCTCTCGCCAATACATTGATGTTATTTTTCTCATATCTTGCTTTCATGCTTGTGCTATGTCATGTGAATTATTCTTGCACACTATTGGCACCAATGACATGCTCGCCTTGATTCCTCCTAGTATGTTGCATCTTCGCACTACTAGCTTGCTTGACTTGATTGCTATGATTGCTTGCTTGGTTGCATCACCCATGTTCCACTCTTACTCGCTTTCTTGGGTTGATGACATATATGTTCATGCCTCTCACATGATATATCTTGATCATTGTCTCTTGTGTCCATTAGTTGCCTTCTCATACCCACTTGTATTGAGTGCAACCATACTATGATTATTGATCTTGGAGACTTTGACACTTTACTTGTGATGCATGCTTGTTTGATTGAGCCTCTTGTATTTGGATGTTCTTACATCATATGCCTCCATACTTTGAAATGCTCCTTGTACTTTCTTATGATGAGCATGATGCATACACTTGTTCGGTATCTTACCACACGAATGATAGGTTTTGCACTTGCGCTAACCTCATTTGTTTTTCCGAGTGTTTGTCATGTTCTTTCATTTTGAAGGATTCACAAGGCATTACCATCATGAGACATATTGGTTATGTGAAGGCATACATGATGTGCAACTCCAACATCTTCGGAACATTCATAAGGTGAACTCCTTCCCTTTGAGCCATCCTCAACACGCATATTGGATGGGTCACTCTTTCGTTGTTGTTTCCTTCTTGTTGTCTACATGATACATCTCACGGACGGAGGAGCGACATTGGAGATTGGCTCTATGAACCTTTACATTGAGGAGCGCTTGGACTTGGATGCACCTTTGGAATTCCACTCTTGCCACGACATCGAGCATTGGTACACCAACACCTCCATATTTGTTGATTGTGCTCATACATGTCATGCTCGATGGACATATCATACTCACCACAAGTTCGTACCCTATGCATGGATTGAATCATATTATGATTGCCTTGTTGCATCTTATATTCCAATGTCATCCATGATATATGAGCTTGTGCACTTCCTTAGCACATTTGTTGTGATCTTCCTTGATGGCATATTCATACATCATATTGCCCATCATCAATTGCATGACAACATAATCACATTGAGCACCAATTACCATGTTCATGCTCTTGATAAAGCATCCCATTATGACATCATTTTGCACAATGGTAGAATTTTTCGCTTTGTGCACCATGCTAATTACCCCATGCATGCTTTGCATATCATTCTAGATCATCTTGATAAGCATCATGTGTCTTGCCACGCACTATCTTTCCGCACGGACTCATTCTTACATGATGGACACTTTGTGTGCGCTTAACCATTGTATTTCCAAGTGTACTTTGTGTTTGCTCCTTTTGCATGTATACCACTCCGGAGACACCTTGGAGTACTTGGATTGTGCCATGCCTTCAACTTCGTCCAACTACATGTCCGTCCATGACAACCGTTTCCATGGTGATGAGGATCACGATTCGAGGTCGGATCTTTCCCAAGGGGGGGGGGAGATGATGCGGAGCATCCCACGCTCATCCCCATGTACGCTCCGACTACTCCCCAAGTCCCAAGGATACATAAGATGAGACCTCGTCTATTCGCCATTAGACACAAGGTGAACCCGTTCCTAAATGCTTCCCCTTTCCATTCATGTGAGACATGGTTGCTACCTAATGCAAGGACACTATGCATGCCTAGGTACCAAGGAGACCCTCTCGGAGATGCTTGGAATGATGGACAAGTCCCCAAGTACAAGGATGATGGAGCACGACGAGAGGAACCGGAGAAAGGCTACAGGACCCGGACATCCGGCCCCTGAAGATGTCAACAACAACAGCCAGCCATCGAAGTGCTACAGGGCCCGGACATCGGCCCCCAGGCCCGGACATCCGGCCTCCCACGAAGCCCCGGAAATCCGGCCCCACTCGGAATCCGGCCTCGCCTATCCAGAGACCACGAAACTTGCCACGCCAGCCGGACATCCGGCCCCAGTGCCCATCCGCCTCCCTGGCACCGGACATCCCCCGGGACATCCGGCCTCGCCTGTGTGAACAATAAAGGGCCGAAGCCCATGTACCCTTTCGCCCCCGTAGACTATATATACTCCATCCCCTTCCTCTTTCTAGGGTTAGCTTAGGTTTAGCTCATGTTTGTGTGAGAGCCTTGCTCATCCACTTGGTTACTTCTCCTTGGAGCTCAGGACCTCTTCGGAGAAGATCCCCCAAGCGGATTCAAGACCCCCTTCTAGGGTGGACCCCATCAAGACCTCCTCTCAGAGAAGAACGACTACTCGTGTATCCTTACCTTTGTTGATTGTGGAACATATGTACATCTTTGTGTTCGGTGATCTAGCACTTGTGTGATTGATTCCTTGTTGGTTGAGCGATCTCTCTCTCGTTTCCTCCGTGTTTCCCTTTGTTCTTCCGTGTGTTCTTCGTGATTCCCCGTAGGATCCACTCCAAACGTGAAAGATCGACGCTATAGGGTTCCACCCTACATCACGAGATGATAAGACATACATGCCCTTCAATGATATGACCGTTAGGCGGGTACATATTTTGGGACAGCTGGCGCGTAGCACACGGTCGGATATTTGAGGCTCAAATTCCTCAGGGCTATCATGTTCCTCACTGTGTAGGCAATCCACACTGGCGAATTCCTAACTCCTCAGTCAGAACAAATTCCTCACAGACCAGAAGAACTTCATCTCTGTCACCGAAGAATATGACTGAACTGTATGAGATTTCCAATGGCTTCACTCGAAGGGATTGGTAGGTGTAGAATTTTGAGTTGAGCATCACATGGAATTTTTTTCCTTAGTATTTCCTCGACCCCCTTTAACAATACGGTGTTTCCTATGGCTCGAGAAAAAGAGAAAATGTGTAACATCCCAAATTTTCAATTTGGAATGTTATACATAGATCATAAATTGCATATCATATTTTGTTGCATTTTGGCTCGATCCTAGAAATTTCACGCAACTCAAGGACTCACGGAGAGAGTTGGGGATTTTGTTATTTTCGTATCTGAGTTTTCTCAAATTCTGAAAATAGGATCATTTGATTTTATTTATTTTCTCTTTAATTATTTCTATTGTCAAAATATAAGAGAGGGAATAAAATGACTTTCCCAAAATAAATAAATATTGAAGATTTAATAAAAAAATCAAATAAGATTTTTATTTGGAGTTTTTCGCTATTTTATTTGAATTTAGGAAAAATGCGCGTTTTACAAAATTGCATTTAGGCCCCAAATAAATGTTCATCTTGTCCGGCTTGATTTTAGAAGTCGGGGAAAATTTATTTCGGGATTTTTAGAGTCCGTTTGGTATTTCTTTCATTAGTTTTTCTGCGCGTAATTAAATTTTTTTTTAAAAAACTGAACCGTCCTATTGTCAGAATCGCCAGACTCACTTGGCCGGGCTTTATATATCGCCTTCGGACCGACCACCTCACCACCACCCGCCGCCCCCAAACCCTAGCCGTCAGCCGAGCCGCCACGCCGCCGCCGCCGCCGACCGCCATCACGCCCGCCGAGGTTGACCCGCCGCCGTTTTTTTTTAAGAAAACCTTTCGGTTTTCCGTCGGTTTTCATCGGTTTTTTAGATCCGTTTTTTTATTAGATCGGTTTAGGTTAATTAGCGAGCGTTCGCTCGTTCGTTCGTTTTAACGAACGCGTTCATCGTTTAGATCCAGATAACGAACGTTCGTTCGTTAATTTGTTCGTCATTTTTCTTTTTCTCGGATTTTTTCCGCGATTTTTCTGATCGCGATTTCTGATCCGATTTTTGATCTAGTATAACTTTTCGCTCGTTTATCGGAATCAGGCGATTCAAGCGCCTAGAGTTTCGTCTCGAAACCCTCTTTCTGAATAATCAACTCAAATAAGTTTTTGCCTCTGTAAAATTTGACTTAGGTCCAGATTAGTAAACAAAGCTTGTTTCTTTCGCCGTTTGACTTTCGTTGCTTCGTTCGAGTTGATTCTTTTTGCAAACCGGAGTTCTTAAGCTGAACCTTCTGGTTAGATCTTTTATTTGAGTTTTACCTGTGCATTAGATGAGTACTTATTGTGTGCTTGTTTGTTTGCGATAGAGTACCCGGAGTGCGCCGCTTGCTACTTTGAATCTCTAGGTTTCGCGGATCATCAGCAAGGCAAGTAACACTTTGATCATACCTCTTTTCATACCCAGTTTTTATTGCATTAGATTAATTCTCAAGCATTGGATGATTAGGATCTAATTAAATTGTGTGTTTTGGGAAAGTAGATGAGGTAGTACCTTTTACCTGTAGTTATTATCAAACCCTTGGGAGTTACTTCTATGTTTGCTTATATTGCCATGCTATGCTAGTAGACGTGGATTGGGTGAGTGTATCCATGACAGATGTGAGATTGTTAATTAATGGTTTATTTAATGTTGCAACTAAAACACACATCTGAGAGGACTGAGGTATCTGGGTATTCTAGTATTGCCTGTTTCTATTTTGACCGCCACCCAGGCTCAAAGGGATCAAGAGATTATTCATGCTAGAAACTTCCGTGTGTGCAGCCACAAGCTACAATGGGCTCTAGCATAGTTGACTAAGTCATGCGAACTCTTACAGTGGTAGACTAGCAGATGTAGGGGATGTAGGTTGGTACGGTCTACCCGTTCGTAAGGTGCTAGCGCTTCTGAAAGACTATGTCTCGGTCATCCGTTTTCTCAAACATCATGTAGTGCGAGAAATCAAACGGAGGAGATCGAGTCTTGTGGGGAAAAGTGCACAAACCTCTGCAGAGTGTATCAAACTAATCATGGTTAGCCGTGTCCCCGGTTATGGACATCTTGAGTATCTAGTACTTGGATTATCATGTGAATCTCATCATGTTACTTTAATTAATATTGTTGGGTTTTTAATGATGATGCTTAATTGGGATTGAGAATGCTGTCAACCATTCTTAGTGTTTAACAACCACCATGATAGTTAAATAAAATTTATTCTTTTGCAGTAGGGAAAAATTGACTTTACGCAAAACTGTAACCATAGAGCTTTCCACCAGCCATATATGCATGTAGTATAGCATTACTCTTTCATGTTGCTCTCTATGTGTTACATTGCCAGCATATTCCATGTGCTGACCCGTTTTCGGGCTGCAACGTTCATGTTGCAGACTTATCGCATTTACAGTAAGGTGCCTTAGGTCGTGGTTCTGTACTCAGTGATGCCGTTGGAGTTGATGGACTCCCTTATCTTCCAAGCCTTCCGTTGTTATCGTTATTATATGGCCTTAAGCCATATTTATTGTAATAAGTTCTCTTCTGAGACATTCGATGTAATAAGTGTGTGATTGCTACTCTGTTATAAATCCTTCGAGTACCGTGCGTGTCAGCATTACTGATCCAGGGATGACACTAATGCACAGGGATCAGACTGTTTGAGGTCTGGTTGCTACAAGATGGTATCAGATCACACGCTGACTGTAGGACACGACCACTAAGCTAAAGCGCTAGATCACTACTCTTTCTTCTCATTTCTGATTCCTCATCTGTTCTACTCTTTAGGATGGCGGATGCAAGGAATAAGTTCACGCAACCGGATGAAGATACACCCTTTGGATGTCACTTGAAGGAAGTCACTAGATATCTGAACATCGGAGTACCAAGCTTCACCGGGACCTACAACGCCACTTTACCCGAAGAGGAGCGCTGGATGATTCAAGTTCAAATTCCAGGAAGGATGTTTGCACCAGTCACGGAGCCCATAGAGTTTTCCCTTGATACACCAACCTGGAGTCTAGGAAAGAGCATGGCAGCCCACATCACCATGGGACGTATTAGAGAAGTTTACCGCAATGATCCAAGGATACTATCTACCAGATTTGTGGGCGCAGAGATGAGCAATGGGAGATGATCAGCACCATGAGGGATAGATCAATCGCAGCATATATCCAGGAGTTAAACCAGCACATCCGACGTCAGGAGAACCAGATGTGCACAGGCATGGAGGATCTGCAGAAGGCCTTGACCAAGATCAAGGAGCTAGAGGAAGAACTCAAGGCTACACGTGAAGATTACATGGAAGAAATTGAAGTGCTAGTGGAGAAGAATGACGACTTAACCATGAAGCTAGGAGTTTTCATGGGAGACCCCGCACCAGGCAGAGAAGACAACGATTCCACTTGCCCGGATAATTATATCATCATCGACGACACCGACTCAGATCCTGACGACAGGGATGATGACTATGTTGATGAAGCTGGAGCGGATATCATGGAGTCTTCATCGGAGCAGTTTTTCTAGTTGACCACCATAACAGTAGTAGAATTTCCCCCATTGTATCTAGTTTAGTCCAAGCACTTTTGTAACGATAGTTAGACCGTTGTATGCTCTTTTTTGAATTGATTGGAGTGATATTGTTTGCATTTGTCTCATGTGCATATGGGTAGTGTTTTCTCACTAGACCTCATTCTATTCTATATTCTCATCTTCTCTAACACCCTCAGATGCCTCCGAGACGCGACACCGGATTTGTTTTCCCACCGGAGATCACTCAGTTGATTCAACAGCAGAATGCTTTGATTCAAACACTGGTACAGAACCAAGGCAACAACAACAACAACAACAACAACAAGAACAACAACAACAACAACAACAACAACAACAACAACAACAACAACAACAACAACCCACCACCACCACCACCTGTTGACCATTTGACTTGTTTCTTGAGGCTAAATCATGGTGTTTTCCAGTAGCACCGATCCGATTGTTGCAGATGATTGGCTCCGCAAGGTTGGAAGGGAGCTGACCACTGCAGGATGCACAGATGCGGAAAGAGTGCGTTTTGCCGCACATCAGCTTGATGGACCTGCAACATCATGGTGGGAGAATTACACAGCCACACATCCTATTGACACTGTCACATGGGATCAGTTTCAGCAAGCTTTCCGTACAGCCCATGTTTCAACAGGAGCTATGGCCATGAAGAAGCGTGAGTTTCGCAACTTACGCCAAGGAGGATGCACTGTAAGCCGGTATGTGGATGATTTTAGTAAGTTAGCACGTTATGCCCCGGATGACGCTGATACAGATGCAGCTAAGCAGGAAAAATTTCTGGAAGGACTGAATGATGAACTGAGCATGCAGTTGATGGTAGCAACTTTCAACAACTACCAGGAGTTGGTAGACTGTGCTCTTATGATTGAAGGGAAGCAGCAACAGATTGACAACCGCAAGAGGAAGTATGGTCAGGGGAAGTACAATTACGGAGCACAATGAAGCTACGCTTTACCCCAAAACCGGAGGACAATTCCAAAGATACCCATGGAGGAGGTAGCTCGCACAATCATAATGGTTCCAAGAATGGAAACGGGAAAGGAGGAAGCAATGGACAAAACCGCACCAACCCTCAACCCCAGCCAAGAGAGACCTGAGCCAAGTCACTTGCTTTAAGTGTCAGAAGACTGGACATTATGCAAATGAATGTCCCGAAGCCCAGAATGGAAATGGCAATGGAAGCTCAGGGAAGAAGACGAACCCTTTCAACAGGGGATGTGTGAACCACGTTACCGTGGAGGAGGTTGAAGCTCGGCCGGATGCGAGTAATAGGTAAGTTTTTGGTTAAGACATTTACTGCATTCGTTCTTTTTGATACTGGTGCATCGCATTCATACATATCAAGGGGATTTGTGGATAAGTATAAATTGCCAACCCAAGCCCTTAGGTCACCCATGTTAGTAACCTCGCCTGGAGCAGAATATATGGCTAGTCTATGGTGTGATCGATTACCATTAAGGATTGGTAACTATGTGTTTCCCTCGGACCTAATAGTTTTGGAATCGCAAGGATTAGATGTGATATTAGGCATGGATTGGTTATCGAAGTATGGAGGGAACATTAATTGCGCCAGTAAGTCGATTTTGCTTACCACCCCAGAAGGAAGAAGAATCAAGTATGTGTCATGGCATGAGCCGAGGAGGACACAAGTAAATTCCTTATCAGGAGTTGTGCAGGAGGAAGTACCGGTGGTGAAGGATTACCCGGACGTGTTCCCACAAGAGTTGCCAGGCATGCCACCGGATAGAGACGTTGAGTTTTTGATTAGGCTGTTGCCAGGCACAGGGCCGATATCCAAGAGACCGTCTGGGATGCCAAAGACAAGATTTGGAAGAAATTAAGAAGCGATTAAGGAGTTACTGGATAAAGGTTTTATTTGCCCAAGTTCTTCACCTTGGGGATCGCCAGTACTTCTAGTGGAGAAGAAGGATGGATCATTGAGAATGGTTGTTGATTATCGTGGATTGAATGAAGTGACTATTAAGAATAAGTACCCGTTGCCGATGATCAACGACTTGTTTGACCAATTGCAAGAAGCTAAGGTATTTTCCAAGATCGATTTGCGATCAGGATACCATCAGTTAAAGATACGGGAGCGGGATATACCTAAGACGGCTTTTACCACCAGGTACGGGCTATATGAGTATACCATTATCTCATTTGGTCTAACTAACGCACCTGCCTATTTCATGAACATGATGAACAAGGTGTTTATGGAGTTTTTGGATAAGTTCATCGTAGTGTTCATTGATGATATTTTGGTCTACTCGAAGAATGAAGAAGATCACAAGGAGCATTTGCGTTTAGTACTTGAGAAGCTCAGAGAACATCAGTTATATGCCAAGTTCAGCAAATGTGAGTTTTGGTTGAAGGAAGTTGGATTTCTCGGACATGTTATATCCGGAGAAGGGATAGCAGTGGATCCCACCAAAGTTGCCACTGTAACAAACTGGGAAGCACCAACAACTGTTGGAGAGATCCGGAGTTTCCTTGGACTGGCAGGATACTACCGGAGATTCATTGAGAATTTCTCGAAGATTGCGAAGCCTATGATAGAGTTATTAAAGAAGGATACCAAGTTCAATTGACCGAGGAATGTGAGGCTAGTTTCCAAGAGTTGAAGAAACGTTTGGTTACATCACCGATGTTGATTCTGCGGATCGGTATAAGGATTATGAGGTGTATTGCGATGCTTCACGCCGAGGACTTGGAGCAGTGCTTATGCAGGAGGGAAGAGTTGTTTCGTATGCTTCACGACAGCTTAAGCCCCATGAGTTGAATTATGCTACACATGATTTGGAGTTAGTAGCCGTAGTACACGAATTGAAGACTTGGAGATATTTTCTCATTGGAAACCACTATGAGGTGTACATGGATCACAAGAGTTTGAAATACATCTTCACGCAGAAGGAGTTGAATCTCAGGCAAAGGAGATGGTTGGAGCTCATCAAGGATTATGATATGAGATTGCATTATCACCCCGGAAAGGCTAACATAGTAGCAGATGCGTTGAGCCGCAAGAGCCATGTCAACACACTAATGACCGGAGGATTACCAAAAGAGTTAACCGAGGAATTTCAAGAGCTATGTTTGGAGATAGTTCCGAGAGGCTATGTAGCAGCATTGGAGGTACAGTCTACATTGATGAATAAGATCAGAGAAGCTCAGAAGATGGATAAGGAGATTGCCTCTATTAAGGAGAAAATGAGCAAGGGAAAAGCTAAGGGATTTCGTGAGGATGAGCACGATACCCTATGGTTTGAGGACCGCGTTTATGTGCCTAGTGATCCGGAGATCAGGAAGTTGATTTTGCAAGAGGCCCATGATTCGTTGTATTTGATTCACCCAGGAAATACCAAGATGTATTTGGATTTGAAGGATACTTTCTGGTGGACCGGAATGAAGAAGGATATTGCGGAGTATGTAGCAGTTTGTGATGTATGTCGAGAGTGAAGGCGAGCATCGAAGCCACCGGATTGTTACATTCATTGCCGATACCCGAATGGAAGTGGGAAAAGTTAGGCATGGATTTTATCACGGATTGCCCGGGACTCGTTCAAAGCTATGACTCGATTTGGGTTGTAGTTGATCGCTTGACGAAGGTAGCTCATTTCATCCCAGTAAAGACCACTTACAGCAGTGCTAACTTGGCTAAGATATACATGACCAGGATCGTATGTCTACATGGAGTTCTGAGGAGTATCGTATCAGATAGAATAACCCAGTTCACCTCAAAGTTTTGTAATCAGTTGCACGAAACTCTGGGAACCAGGCTAGAGTTTAGTACAGCTTTTCATCCGCAGACAGATGGACAAACCGAGAGAGTCAATCAGATTTTGGAGGATATGCTGAGAGCATGTGCATTGGATTATGATCAAGTTGGGATGACAACTTGCCATATGCGGAGTTTTCTTATAACAACAGCTATAAATCCAGTTTGAAGCTGGCCCCTTTTGAAGCCTTGTACGGAAGGAGGTGCAGAACCCGCTGTTGTGGAATGAAGTTGGAGACCGCCAGTTGTTCGTACCAGATTTGATTAAGGAGTATGAACGGAAGGTGAAATTGATTCGCAATAGGCTCAAGGTAGCCCAGTCTAGGCAGAAGAGCTATGCGGATTCAAAATGCAAGGAGACAGTTTTCAAAGTCGGAGATAGAGTCTATCTTCGAGTATCCCCACTTCGAGGAGTTAAGTGTTTTGGAGTTAAAGGAAAGTTAGCGCCACGTTTTGTGGGACCATATAAAGTTTTGGAGCGCATGGGAGAAGTTGCTTACAAGTTGGAATTGCCCGAAGAATTATCAGGAGTTCACGACGTGTTCCACGTTTCCCAGTTGAAGAAGTGCCACGCAGAGATTGCTGATATACCGCTGAGGGATATTGTGCCACTGGAAGCGATTCAGTTGGGTAATGATTTGACCTACGAGGAGAAACCAGTCAAAATTCTCGAGTATGCCAGTCGAGTCACCCGTAGCAAGGTTATCAAGTTTTGCAAAGTCCAGTGGAGCCACCACACCGAGGATGAAGCCACCTGGGGGCGAGAGGAAGATCTGCTGAAGGACCACCTTCACCTATTTTCTAGCCAACCCGAATCTCGAGGGCGAGATTCATCTTAAGGGGGGTAGGTTTGTAACATCCCAAATTTTCAATTTGGAATGTTATACATAGATCATAAATTGCATATCATATTTTGTTGCATTTTGGCTCGATCCTAGAAATTCCACGCAACTCAAGGACCCACGGAGAGAGTTGGGGATTTCGTTATTTTCATATTTGAGTTTTCTCCAATTCTGAAAATAGGATCATTTGATTTTATTTATTTTGTCTTCAATTATTTCTATTGTCAAAATATGAGAGAGGGAATAAAATGACTTTCCCAAAATAAAGAAATATTGAAGATTTAATAAAAAATCAAATAATATTTTTATTTGGAGTTTTTCGCTATTTTATTTGAATTTAGGAAAAATGTGTGTTTTTCAAAATTTCATTTAGGCCCCAAATAAATGTTCATCTTGTCCGACTTGATTTTAGAAGCCGGGGAAAATTTATTTTAGGATTTTTGGAGTCCGTTTAGTATTTCTTTCGTTAGTTTTTCTGCGCGTAATTAATTAAAAAATCGAATCGACCTATTGGTCAGAATCGCCAGACTCCGCCTAGTAGGGGCTTTATATATCGCCGCCTCGGCCGACCCCCGCCCCAGCCCACCGCCGCCCAAACCCTAGCCGCCGTCAGCCGAGTCAGGCCGGAGCCACCGCCGCCGACCGCCGTCACGCCTGCTGAGGTTGACCCGCCGCCGGTTTTTTTAGAAATCGTTCGGTTTTCTGTCGGTTTTCGTCGGTTTTTTTGGATCCGTTTTTTATTAGATCGGTTTAGGTTAATTAGCAAGCATTCGCTCATTCGTTTGTTTTAACGAACGCGTTCATCGTTTAGATCTAGATAACGAACGTTCGTTCGCTAATTTGTTCATCGTTTTTATTTTTCTCAGATTTTTTCCGCGATTTTTCTGATCGCGATTTCTGATCCGATTTTCGATCTAGTATAACTTTTCGCTCGTTTATCGGAATCAGGCGATTCAAGCGCCTAGAGTTTCGTCTCGAAACCCTCTTTCCGAATAATCAAATCAAATAAGTTTTTGCCTCTGTAAAATTTGACTTAGGTCCAGATTAGTAAACGAAGCTTGTTTCTTTCGCCGTTTGACTTTCGTTGCTTCGTTCGAGTTGATTATTTTTGCAAACCGGAGTTCTTAAGCTGAACTTTCTGGTTAGATCTTTTATTTGAGTTTTTCATGTACATTAGATGAGTACTTATTGTGTGCTTGTTTGTTTGCGCTAGAGTACCCGGAGTGCGCCGCTTGCTACTTTGAATCTCTAGGTTTCGCGGATCATCAGCAAGGCAAGTAACACTTTGATCATAACTCTTTTCATACCCAGTTTTTATTGCATTAGATCAATCCTCAAGCATTGCATGATTAGGATCTAATTAAATTGTGGGTTTTGGGAAAGGAGATGAGGTAGTACATATTACCTGTTGTTATTATCAAACCCTTGGGAGTTACTTCTACGTTTGCTTATATTGCCATGCTATGCTAGTAGACGTGGATTGGGTGAGTGTATCCATGACAGATGTGAGATTGCTAATTAACGGTTTATTTAAGGTGGCAACTTAAACACACATCTGGGTGGATTGAGGTACCTGGGTATTCCAGATTACTGTTTCTTTTGGACCGCCACCCGGGCTCAAAGGGATCATGAGATTATTCATGCTAGAAACTTCCGTGTGCAGCCACAAGCTACTATGGGCTCTAGCATAGTTGACTAAGTCATGCGAACTCTTACGGTGGTAGACTAGCTGATGTAGGGGATGTAGGTTGGTACGGTCTACCTGTTCGTAAGGTGCTAGCGCTTCTGAAAGACTATGTCTCCGTCATCCGTTTCTCAAACATCATGTAGTGCGAGAAATCAAACGGAGGAGATCGAGTCTTGTGGGGAAAAGTGCACAAACCTCTGCAAAGTTTATCAAACTAATCATGGTTAGCCGTGTCCCCGGTTATGGACATCTTGAGTATCTAGTACTTGGATTATCATGTGAATCTCATCATGTTACTTTAATTAATATTGTTGGGTTTTTAATGATGATGCTTAATTGGGATTGAGAATGTCATCAACCATTCTCAATGTTTAACAACCACCATGATAGTTAAATAAAATTTATTCCTTTGCGGTAGGGAAAATTGGCTTTACGCAAACTGTAACCATAGAGCTTTCCACCAGCCATATATGCATGTAGTATAGCATTACTCTTTCATGTTGCTCTCTATGTGTTACATTGCCAGCATATTCCATGTGTTGACCCGTTTTCGGGCTGCAACATTCATGTTGCAGACTTTTCGCATTTACAGTAAGGTGCCTTAGGTCGTGGTTCTATACTCAGTGATGCCGTTGGAGTTGATGGACTCGCTTATGTTCCAAGCCTTCCGCTGTTATCGTTATTAGATGGCCTTAAGCCATATTTATTGTAATAAGTTCTCTTTGTAATAAGTGTGTGATTGCTACTCTGTTATAAATCCTTCGAGTAATGCGTGTCAAGACATTCTTGATCCAGGATGACACTGATGCGCAGAGATCAGACTGTTTGAGGTCTGGTCGCTACAAAATGAAACTACGAAAACAAAAGTCTTCACGCTTCATGTTCCTCGAATGAATACCAAGTCTTCAAGGTCACACCAATTTCTTCACTTTTGAAGTCTTCAGAAAGTCTTCAGAAATCCAAAGTCTTCAACAAGAACTTCATTTTTAGGGGTCGACTTTCTCTCAGAATATCAAACTCCTCATAGACTTATAGACCTGTGTACACTCATAAACACATTAGTCCCTTAACCTATAAGTCTTCAACACACCAAAATCACTTAGGGGCACTAGATGCACTTACAATCTCCCCCTTTTTGGTGATTGATGACAATATAGGTTAAGTTTTCAACGGGGATAAACATATGAAGTGTAAATACTAAAACTGAGGAATTTGATTGCAAGATATAGAAGAACTCCCTCTGAATATGTGCATAGTGAGGAATTTGCTTTTGAAGCAATGCACACTTGAAGAGTAGAATCATGGAGATCTCCCCCTATATATTGTAATTCATACACGCATTTGACATATAATATGAAGAATTTGAAATGCATGATGAAATATGGTGACTGATGTAATTCAGCATGCGTGCATTAACATTAACGAGGAATAAGCATGCAGAAAATCTCAGCAAAAGTATCAGGCCACCATAGAGTTTAAGTTTACAACTCGATCCAGCAAAGTCATCAGAAGAACGAGAGTTGTAACTTCGAAAAAAAATGCCCATATAAGATAGACCCGCTTGAAGACTAACACAAATTTCTCCCCCTTTGTCATCGAATGACCAAAAGGGTCGAAAATGAGGACTAACGCCCCTGAGGAATATCAAGTTGATGAAGGAGCGCCAGCGTTGTTGGGGTCATTTGTTGATGTAGGGCCTGCCGCAGTGTCGTCCAAGTCTTCATACTCGTCGGTGTCGCGCGATGAAGAATACGAGCTGGCCACCAAGGAAGGAACCTTGACCTTCTTGTATTTCTTCGATGGAGGCGCAGACCAGTCAAAATCTTCCTTGAGGCCCATTTTCTTCAGATCTTCTTCGCTATAAATGCGAGACAGAACAGCCCAGGTACGGTTGAAGGTTTCATGGAGGTAGTAATGGTTTTTCTTCACTGCATTATGGGTAGCAGTCATGTTGTGAAGAATTGAACCAAACTGACGCTTGACCCATTTGTGATTGCGATCAACCTTCTGGTGAAGACTGAGGAGAAGCTCATGATCAATCATCACCCTGGGAGTTGTGCCTTGAGAATTTTGCTTGGTTGCGTTGGCGGCAGAGTCATGAGTGGCAGAGTCATCATTGGTGGAATAAGATGCAGCTTTGCAAAACTGACCATCCAATGGACGAATGCCTTCATCAATAACAGCAGCGGCCTTGCCCTTGTCATCAGCTGAGGAATATGTCCGTTTGAGGACTTCAATCGGGGGCAAGTAGCAGCAATGGTTCAGGGTATCAGCTTTGTAGTTGAGTGAAGACCTTGTTCTGATGAATCTCATAATCCACGGAGCATAAGGCTTCAACTCAAATGGTGACAATGCGACATTGGCCAGAGTCCTCATGAAGAAATCATGGAAGTTGACGGGAATGCCATGCATGATATTGAAAAGCAGATTCTTCATGATACCAACGACTTCTTCTTCATTCGAGTCGTGGCCCTTGATGGGACTCAATGTCTTTGTCAAAATGTGATAGACAGTCTGACGCACATATAGCAATTCCTTCACGAGAATTTTGTTCTTGGGGCCTGACCTGGCTTCAATGGCTTCATCAACACTTGCATATAGTGAGCAGTAAGCTCAGGCTCTTGGTACATGCAACGAGCAGCTTCATGGGGAGGACTGAGAGGCAAAGCACGAAGCAATTCAGTAGCTGGTGCCTTATAGTGAGTGTTTTCAAACATCCAGTCCAGCACCTAGGAATTCACATCTTCAAAGTCTCTGGTGATGTGCAGCGTTGCATAGAATTGAAGAATAAGTTCTTAATTCCAATCACAGATATCAGTGCAGAAATTTAGCAGTCCAGCGTCGTGAAGAACACTGAGGACTGGCACGAAGCATGGAAGAGATTCCATATGTACGTGAGGAATGTGCTCATGATCGAAGACTTTGTCTTTGTTGAACAGCACTGGGGAATAGAAATTTGCCTGGCTGGCAGTCCAGAAACGCCTCTTCCTGATGCGAGCGGAGTCATAGGGGTTGTAATCGGTGAAGAATACACGCTCGCTGAAGAAATCATCAGTCTTGAATTTTGCTTCCTGGAGAATGGACCCTTTGGCTTGGGTTGAGGAGTATCAGTCAGTTGCATCACAACCTCAGGAATCGCAATCTCAGGTTCTTCAGGCTGAGGAACAGTATGTGCTGGGGACTGATGGATTTGTTGCAATGGCGTGAACAGTGGAGAGTTGGGGTGCTGACTTTCCCAAAAGTCATCATTCATCAATGTAGTAGTACTCCCAATGTCCACGTCAGAGTTGTGTTCATCCAATTCCTCAACGCCGGCCTCTTCAGCAGTGAACTGAGGCATGGGCGAGGAGACAATTGGAGTTGAAGGGATTGCTTCCGCTTCAATTTCTTCATCCATCTGCTCTGAGGAAGCAGCAGAAGGATTCTCTTCACTGGATTCACTTGGAATCACATAATCTTCATCAAAAGGAACAAGGTCCTTTGATGGCATGGTTGAGATAGGAACAACATCAATTGGGTTTGCAAATGAGCTGGTCAATTTCTTCATCTTCTTCGGAGCTGAAGAATCTGATGAAGTTGATGCCTTACTTTTCTTCACAGCTGCATGCTCTGCAGCCTTGGTCTTCTTCACATATGATGCAGATGGAAGGATCGGAGTTGGGGTAGGCGCAGGAGGAGCAGAGGAATTTGGTTGAATTTCTTGAGCTGGCCCGATGCGATTGCCACGACTTCTTTATTTTCTTCAGGCGCACCAGTAGTGGATGCCCTGGCAATTTCTTCAGCGTCTGGAGTGCAGTCATCAGCCCTGGAACTCACATTTTCTTCAGCAGCCTGATTTTCATCAGCGGTGCTGGCGTGCTCTTCTATCGGTTGAGCAGATGCTTCGGCTTGAGAAATTTCTGGTTGCGATGGAGTTGCAACCTTGGTAGTGAATTTCTTAGTCAGATTTACAAACCTGACCTTGGCTCCTTGCCAATCAACATAGTAAGCGTTGAAATCATCGCTGAGGCTTTTGATTTCAGCCTGGATCTTCACAAGTTCGTCAGTGGTCATGGAGACAACATTTTTCTTCAGGAAGCGCTCCTTCCTATACTGAGCTTTCTTCAGCTGCCTGGCCTTCTCAAATTTCCATTTTTCTTCAGCAATGAAAGCTGACAACATATGACTTTGGCCAGGAGAGAGATTCAGTTCTGGCAAGGGAGTGTTTGGATCTTTGTGCCATAGATCAATGTAATCCAGGATCTTCTTCGGATCCAGCAAAAGAGGCACACCACTGCCCTTGGCACTAGCGGCCCTGTGCTGCCTGTCCCTGATGATTTCAGCTAGTTCTTCATCATCAGCCTCATCATCATCAGAGGGCACTTGGAAGGCGACCTGCTTCTTGTGAGGACTTGGTCAAGGACCTCGCCCAAAGAAATGCGCCTTTTTCTTCAAAGAAAGAGGGGCCGGCTGAGGAACTTGGAGCAGCTGAGGAACTTGCAGAGGCTCCTGAGGCAATACATATGCCTGCTGTCCTTTGGCACGTGGCAAGATGCACAGGTGCTAAGGATTTGGTCGGAGCAGCCGAAGACTTTGGCGGAGGAGCTGAGGACTTTGGAGGAGCAGGAGCAGTTTGAGGAGTTAGCCGTGAGGGCTTTGAAGGTGAAGCACGTGACTTATGCGCAGGCTTCTTTGCCATGGCCTTCTTCGGCTTGCTAGCATAGGCCTCGGTAGTGGCAGCAGCAGCAGCAACAGAGTCTTCATTGAATTTCCTCACTGCTTCTCTTGCTTGTCTGGCCAATTTGGCCTGGCGCTTGGCCCATTCATCAGGATAGTCCTCACTGCGCTTGAGGCTGGTGGGATCCGCTTCTTGGCCAGGTGCCAACGGAGGTCTTGGGCATGGAGGATTTAGAGCGAATTTCGTCATGTACTTGGGAGTAACATACCTGTACTCCCTCCACTCTCTTGCCCATCTCCTCTCTATCCTCCGGATGCGCACCTTGCGCTGTTTTTGTCCTCTTTTCCAAACTTGGCCCCATCAGGAGTGCAATAATCCTTGTATATTTCATCAGGGATTTCAAAAGCAGTGTTGACCTCATGCCTCTTTCCTCCCTTTTGTGGCTTCTTTCCATCGGCCATTTTCTTCAGGTGAGGAATTTGAACAATGGAATTCTCTGAAGATGTATGCAACTTTTCTTCGAGGAACGCTGCAAATGAGTTAAGTTGATGAGAACCTAGTGATTCAGCAGCGGACATGTGTACCTATGAGCAGAGTATAGTTGAATTTGGAGAGGTCATATGCTTTCTCAGAAGGTTTTGTAAAATGAACAAGTTTGAGGAATTTGATCAGATGAGTCTTGAAGAATTTCACTAAGCGTTCTTTGTCTTAGGTTCCAGAGTTGTATAGACTAAGAATCCACACAATTGAGGAATCTTGAAGAAAAACGTAGTTTAGAGAAATGGATCAAGAACAGATGACATGAGAAGTGTTTAGTGTGTGAAGATTTGAAGAAAAACACCTTTGAAGATTTTGTAGTAATCATTTGAATCAAAGAGGGTAGTAAAAGTAACTTTTAATTACCCTGGACGAAGAACACGACGAACTGGGAAGTGTAGATGTGAAGTTCGTCAGTTCAGATCTTCCACACCCTAACTTGGCTGAGGAACATAGCTACGACGACGGTGAAGGGAAGAAATCCGCGGCCGGCGCGAGTACGACGGCGACGAGGTCGAGGCAGTGAAGCTCTTCCTCACCGGCAATGATGAAGTAGCGGCGGTGATAGGGTTTGAGAAGCTCGAGCTGGAGAGAGGTCGAGCAGAGTAAAGGAGAAATGAGGAAGGGGAGGGGTATATATAGCCACGGTGAAAAACTGTTTGCCCGAAGAATTTGGACGAACGTGCCCCTGACCCTTCTGATTTGGTTGACATGTGTCACCCACGTACTGAGAAGTGGAGATCGTGTGAGATCATGGGTGAATAGATAAGTGTTTTCATGGGATGTGGAACGGTTTGAGCGGCAAAACGAAAAATTTGGATAAGATAAGTTAAAAGTTTCGTTCGCATGTTCTTCAGCTGACAAGGACACAGTGAAGATATTGAACGAGTTTCAAATAGAACACACATGAAGAATTTGTGAATGTATTAGGTTGAGTATAGCATAGAGGGGGAATGGTCTGCTCACATTCACTTAGCAGAAAAAACAACTTGAAGAAATAGCAATAAGTGAATGTTGTAGAGGACATAAACTCATATATATATATAGCCAATGAAGAAAAATGATGGAAAAGGTGAAGACAATGCCAAGTTGAAGAATATGAACAACTGAGGAATTTCAAAACTGTGGAAAAACTCAAATTGAAGATTTTCAACTTTTGGTGGTGGCGTGACCCACCGTATAAGAATGATGATTTCAGACACCGGGTACAATTGTCGTAGGGCTCTGAGAATCAAATTCTTCGTTAATTTCTTCACACTTAGGGTGTTATTCTTCATTGAATGAAGAAAAATGTTTCTTCATGTGTTGCACATCTAAGTCATCAATTTTGCATAAGTGTTAGGATGAGTTTCCTTTTCAAAGAACATTCGAAGATTCTAAGATATTTAGCTCACACCGCAACTTGCTAAATCTCTTCTCATCTAAGGGCTTTGTGAAGATATCGGCTAGTTGTTCTTCAGTCTTCACATGCTCAATAGAAATGCCGCCCTTCAACACATGATCGCGAAGAAAATGATGACGAATCTGAATGTGCTTTGTCTTCTAGTGCTGAACTGGGTTGTGAGCAATCTTGATGGCACTCTCATTGTCACAGAAGAGAGGCGCATTCTTCACGTTGATGCCGTAGTCCTTGAGAGTTTGCTTCATCCACAGCAATTGAGCACAACAAGAACCAGCAACAATATACTCAGCTTCAGCAGTAGACAGTGATACGCAGTTCTATTTCTTTGAGGACCAACAGACCAAAGATCGTCCGAGAAAATGACATGTGCCTGATGTTGACTTGCGGTCCACACGAACACCAGCATAGTCAGAGTCAGAGTATCCAATGAGATCAAAAGCCGAGCCCTTGGGGTACCATAATCCACGTGTTGCTGTGTGAGCTAGATATCGAAGAACATGCTTCACAGCCTTATGGTGTGATTCCTTCGGTGTAGCTTGAAATCGGGCACACATGCAAACACTAAGCATAATGTCTGGCCTAGATGCACATAAATACAATAAAGAACCAATCATGGAGCGGTATACCTTTTGATAAAAGTCAATACCATTTTCATTAGTGCACAGATGGCCATTTGTGGGCATAGGAATTTTGACACCTTTGCAATCTTGCATGCCGAATTTCCTTAGTACATCCTTGAGGTATTTCTCCTGAGATATGAATATGCCATTGCGTTGTTGACGAATTTGAAGACCTAAGAAGAATTTCAATTCTCCCATCATAGACATTTGATATTCTTCACTCATCATATAGGCAAATTCATCACTGTAACGTTGGTCAGTACAGCCAAAGATAATATCATCAACATATATTTGGCACACAAATAATTCACCATCATAAGACTTAGTGAAAAGAGTAGGATCAAGTGAACCGGGTTTGAAGCCTTTCTTCATGAGGAATTCCTTCAAAGTATCATACCACGCCCGTGGGGCCTGCTTGAGGCCATAGAGGGCCTTATTGAGTCTGAAGACTTTGTCCGGATTCTTTGGATCTTCAAAACCTGGGGGTTGAGCAACATATACTTCTTCCTCAAGCTTACCATTGAGGAATGCACTTTTCACATCCATTTTATATAAAGTGATATCATGATGCTTAGCATAAGCAAGTACTATGCGAATAGCCTCAATTCTAGCAACAGGTGCAAAAGTTTCATCGAAGTCAATTCCTTCAACATGTGTGTAGCCTTGAGCTACAAGCCGTGCCTTATTCCTCACCACAAGGCCATTTTCATCTTGCTTGTTGCGGCAGATCCACTTTGTGCCAATGATATTGTGTTTGAGAGGATCTGGACGTTTGACCAGTTCCCACACGTTGTTGAGCTCGAACTGATGTAATTCTTCTCGCATAGCTTGTATCCACTCAGGCTCCAAAAATGCTTCATCTACCTTAGCGGGCTCTGTGATAGAGACAAAAGCAAAGTGCCCACAAAAGTTAGACAAATGTGAAGCTCTTGAGCGTGTGAGAGGACCTGCTGCTTCAATGTCATCGATGATCTTCTCAATTTGCACTTCTCTTGCAACACGAGGATGAGCTGGTTGTTGTCGAGGAATTTGATCAGCATTTTCTTCAGCACCATTTTCTTCAGCATTTTCTTCAGGTGCATTAGCTCGACGTTCTTCACATTCTGGAATGAATTCTTGATGATTCTTTGGTAGGGATGACATCTTGATGGCCTTGAACTTGATAGTTTCCTCGGTCTTTGGTTCATCTATCACAGAAGGTAGGTGCTCTCTTTTCAAGCCATTAGTTTCATCGAACCGCACATCTACAGTTTCAATAACCTTGTGAAGAACGTTGTTGAAGACTCTGTAGGTGTGCGAGTCCTTTCCGTAACCAAGCATAAAGCCTTCATGTGCTTTCGGTGCAAATTTGGAGTTGTGATGAGGATCTCTAATCCAACATTTAGCACCGGAGACTTTGAAATAACTCACATTGGGTTTCTTGTCAATGAGGAGTTCATAGGCAGTCTTGTTGAAGAATTTGTGAAGATATACTCTGTTGATGATGTGGCACGCAGTATCAATTGCAACAATCCAGAATCGACGAGGCGTTTTGTATTCATCAAGCATAGTGCGAGCCATCTCAGCAAGAGTCCTGTTCTTGCGCTCCACGACGCCATTCTGCTGAGGAGTATAAGGAGCAGATAACTCGCGAGTAATACCAAGTTCATCAAGATAGTCATCAAGACTAGAATTCTTGAACTCAGTTCCATTGTCACTTCTGATGTGCTTGATCTTCACACCAAAGTTGATTGAAGCCCTCGAGGAAAATCGTTTGAAGACTTCCTGCACTTCATGTTTGTAAGTAATAATGTGTACCCATGTGTAACGAAAATAATCATCAACAATAACAAAACCATATTGAGATGCATCATTTGAAACTGTAGAATAATGATTAGGACCGAAGAGATCCATATGAAGCAATTCAAATGGGCGAGTGGTAGTCATGATTGTCTTCGCTGGATGCTTGGCCTTGGTCATCTTTCCAGCTTCACAGGCTCCGCATAAGTGATCCTTGAGGAATTTGACACTCTCAATGCCAATGACATGCTTCTTCTTCGCAAGCGTGTGCAAATTCCTCATGCCTGCATGACCAAGTCGTCAATGCCATAGCCAGCCTTCTGAAGCTTTTGCAAGTGGGCACACGGCTGGTTGTGGTCCTCAGAGAGAAATCAACAATATACAAGTCTCCTCTCCTAAAGCCTTCGAAGACTTTGGAATTGTCAGCTTCCATGATCACAACACAACGATACTTGCCAAAGACAACAACCATATCAAGATCGCAAAGCATTGAGACAGACATGAGGTTGTATCCTAAGGACTCGACAAGCATGACTTTGTCCATGTGTCGATCCTTTGAGATCGCAACCTTACCTAGACCCAATACCTTACTTTTGCCTTTGTCAGCGAAGATGATATGCTTCAGATGCGATGGAGATAAGGGAGCATCCATCAATAGATTCTTGTCACCAGTCATGTGATTTGTACATCCACTATTGAGTATCCACTCATTGGCTTTGGGTTGATCATCATGCAGATGAATTAGTGCAGCTTACGAACTCATATACTTCATCAATGAAGAATATGACATCACAATTCATCAGATCAATTTAATCAAGTAATAGAACAGATAAAATAGTATGAGGACATGAGAAATGAAAGTTCATTTCTTCATGATTAGCCTGCATCCTTTCAAGCAATTTCAGGTCTCCAGCAAATTCTTCAGACGTTTTAAGCACGTCTGGAGACCTGACCCTGCATAAGAGATTAGTTCTTTTTCTTCACCACCCACATCTGAAGGGGTGGCAAAGAGTTCATCACTCTACGAGCTCCATACAAGAAAGGTGGCATAGAAGTCAGTCCATTTTGCTTCACATAAGAGGAGTTAGGATAAGCATATTAATAAGCAAAGAAATTCTTCGAGGACTTATGAACATAATGGTTAGAAGAATAATGCTCATATTCATAGCCCTTAGCTCTTCCCTGCGAAATAGAGGGGTTAGCACGATGATGATCATATGAGGACTTTGATCCTTTTGAGGAATTTGATCCACGTGAGGAATTTGGTCCGTATGAGGACTTGGATCCATATGAAGAATTTGGTCCATATGACGAATTTGATCTGGGGTTCCTGTTCTTCACAGGTGGTGTCATGAGGACATTCACCTGAAGATATTCAAGGCACCTCTTGGGAACCCAGATTTTCTTCATAAGGGAACCATTCCTGCAGTTAGTGCCAACATATCTAGCAAATACTTCACCATTCTGATTCTTGAACAGTTTATAGTTGGAGTCAAATGACTCATTAGAAGAATGAGGAGATTCACATGTAAAGCCAGATAAATTGGATGGATCAACTGGAGGTCCCTTTGCAGCAACCCATGAGGTTTTGGGGTCTTGCTCGGGCTTCCAATATGTACCATCAGCATTGAGTTTCCTCTCAAAGGCAATACCCTCTTTCCTAGGGTTCCTGTTGAGGATCTGCATTTTAAGCACATTACGAAGAGTCTGATGCCCATTGAGGCTTTTGTACATGCCTGTCATGTACAATTCCTTCAGCCCTGCATCATCAGTGATACTAGCAATGTCCTCAGATGAGGAATAGTGATAGCAAAGACAGTTGAAGAATTTGTAGCATTAGAGGCATTTGAGCATTCAGGTGAAGAATTAGCAGATTCACGTTCAATGCATTTCAAACATGGAGGAACAAATTCTTCCTGAGCAGCGCTGATTTGTTGAGCTAGCAATGAATCGCGCTCCTTCTGAAGATCTTCATAACTCACTCTTAGCTTCTCAAGATCTTGCTTTCTTTGAAGAAATTCATAAGAAAGCTTTTCATTATCAGATAAGAGAGTGTTATGATGACCTTGAAGGTTGTCAAACCTAGATCAAGTCTCTGAAGATTTTCAGTCAAGGTTTTAGTGCGATCCATTTCTTCACCCAACATATCATCACTTTTGTCTAGCATATTTTGAACCTTTTCAAAAGCCTTTTGTTGTTTCACAGCTATCTTAGCAAGTTTAGAGTGGCTGGGCTTGAGGTTTTCATCAGATTCATTCTCACTAGATTCAGAGGAGGTATATTTGAGTACCTTGGCACCCTTTGCCATGAAGCAATAGGTGGGAGCGGTAGCGAGGGCTAGGCTCGCCACACCGGACTCGGACTCCTCAGATGCCTCCTCTTCCTCTTGTTCCTCAGATTCAGCCTCAGAGTCCATTTCCTTGCCAATGAATGCCCGAGCCATCTTGGAGCTGCTCTTCTTGTGAGATGAAGATTTTGAGGATTTTGATGATGAAGACTTTGAAGATTTCTTCTTCTTCTTCGCATCATCAGAACTATAATCCTTGTATTTCTTCTTCTTTGATTCATTTGCCCACTGAGGACAATCTTGAATGTAGTGACCATGTTTCTTGCATTTGTGGCAAAGCCTCTTTTTGTAGTCACTGGATGAGGAATCATTGCTCCTTGAGGGTTTGCCAAAGCGACCACGTCTTGAGAACTTCTGGAATTTCTTCATGAGCAGTGCTAGTTCATGGCTCAATTCTTCAGGATCACCAAGGCTGCTGCCAGAATCTTAATCTTCAGATTCAGACACTGCCTTGGCCTTTAGGGCACGCGATCTGCCATAGCTCGAACGATAGAGATCTCTCTTTTCAGCAAGCTTGAACTCATGAGTATTTAGCCTCTCGAGGATATCAGCGGGATCAAGTGACTTGTAGTCAGCACGCTCTTGAATCATCAGTGCCAGAATATCAAATGAGGAATCAAGCGATCTCAGCAATTTCTTCACCACCTCATGGTCGGTGATGTCAGTGGCACCAAGTGCTTGAAGCTCATTTGAGATGTCAGTGAGGCGATCAAAGGTTTGTTGAACATTTTCATTGTCGAGTCTTTTGAAGCGGTTGAAGAGATTGCGAAGAACATCAACTCGAGAGTCACGCTGTGTTGAGACTCCTTCATTGACTTTGGACAACCTATCCCATATAAGCTTAGCAGTTTCCAAAGCACTCACTCTTCCATACTGTCCTTTGCTCAGATGGCCACATATGATATTCTTCGCTTGAGAATCGAGTTGCTTGAGTCTCTTCACATCAGCAGCATTAAGAGAAGGTGTGACTGAGGGAACACCATTTTCCACAACATACCAGAGATCGTTATCAATTGCCTCAAGATGCATTCACATCTTATTATTCCAGTAGGGGTAGTCCGTCCCATCGAAGGTAGGACACCCAGCAGAGACACTGATCATACCTGCGGTCGACATAACTAAAACTCCAGGCGGTTAAACTAAAATCACATAGAACAAGGGAGTACCTTGCTCTGATACCAATTGAAAGTGCGTTATATCGACTAGAGGGGGGTGAATAGGCAATTTTTATGAATTCTTCAACGAGGAATTTATGGTGAGGAAATTCCTTAGCGAAGAACTACTAGCAGCGGAATAAGTACTCAAAAGTAAACATAACAGAATACAAGCACGGTCATCATGATGAAATGAAGACGAGCACGGAGTACAGAAAGCGTAAACACAAGATAGCACAGGATGAAGACAAACAGACTGAAGAAATTGAACTGAGGAAATTGAGAAAGTCTTCAAACATAGATATGAACAAGTGCACAACACAGTTATGAGGAAATGAAAGAGTTGTGGAAATTGAACCAATAAGCTTGGTGAAGACAATGATTTGGTAGACCAGTTCCAACTGCTGTCTCAGTTGTACATCTGGTTGGAGCGGCTAGGTATTTAAACCTGAGGACACACAGTCCTCGCCGTATTCTCCTTGAGCTAAGGTCACACAGACCTCTCCCAATCACTCGTGCTAAGTCTTCAGGTGACTTCAGAACCTTCACAAACTCGGTCACTCGGCGATCCACAATTCCTCTTGGATGCTCTAGACCATCGCGCCTAACCGTCTGGAAGAAGCGCAGTATTCAAAGGTAACAAGCGTCGGATCCATGCAGGATCAATCTCTTCAGTGATGCTCAATCACTTTGGGTTTGTAGGTGTTTGGGTTTGGGTTTTCCTCACTCGATGATTTTCTCTCAAAGTCCTCGGAGGATGGGATGCTCTCAAATGACAAGTGTCAGTTTCTCTCGGAGAAGCCAACCAGCTAGTGGTTGAAGGGGTGAGGCTATTTATAGCCTAGGGAGCAGCCCGACATGATAAGACATAAATGCCCTTCAATCATATGACCGTCAGGTGGGTAGATTTTTGGGACTGGCGCGTAGCACAGCAACGGTCGGATACTTGAGGGTCAAATTCCTCAGGGCTATCATGTTCCTCACTATGTAGGCAATCCGCACTGGCGAATTCCTAACTCCTCAGTCAGAACAAATTCCTTAGAGACCAGAAGAACTTCGTCTCATCCTTTGAAGAATATGACTGAACTGTATGAGATTTCCAGTGGCTTCACTCGAAGGGATTGGTAGGTGTAGGATTTTGAGTTGAGCATCACATGGAAAAAATTTCCTTAGTATTTCCTCGACCCCCTTTAACAATACGGTGTTTCCTATGACTCAAGAAAGACAAAATGAAACTACGAAAAAAGTCTTCACACTTCATGTTCCTCGAATGAATACCAAGTCTTCAAGGTCACACCAATTTCTTCACTTTCAAAGTCTTCAGAAAGTCTTCAGAAATCCAAAGTCTTCAAATAAGAACTTCATTTTTAGGGGTCGACTTTCTCTGTAAATATCAAACTCCTCATAGACTTATAGACCTGTGTACACTCACAAACACATTAGTCCCATAACCTATAAGTATTCAATACACCAAAATTACTAAGAGGCACTAGATGCACTTACACTTAGAGTTTATTATACTAACAAATCTTACCGAGCTTTCTGTTGAGTTTTGTTTGGATGAAGTGATCAAAGATCGAGGAGGTCTCGATATGAGGAGAAGGAGGAGAGGCAAGAGCTCAAGCTTGGTGATGCCCAAGGCACCCCAAGTAATATCCAAGAAGACTAAAGCGTCTAAGCTTGGGGATGCCCCGGAAGGCATCCCATCTTTCTTCAACAAGTATCGATATGTCTTCATCTTCGTTTCATTGATGCGATATGTGTGAATCTTGGAGCGTCTTTTGTGTTTAGTTTTCTTTTTTTCTTTTTATGCACCATGCTGGTACGAGATAGTCCATGGTTGATTTATAGAATGCTCATTGCACTTCACTTATATCTTTTGAGTGTGGCTTTATAGGATGCTTCATGTGCTTCACTTATATCTTTTGAAGTTTGGATTGCCTGTTTCTCTTCACATAGAAACCGTTGTTTGTAGAACGCTCTTTTGCTTCACTTATATTTATTAGAGCATGGTATTTTATAGAAAGAACTAAACGTTCATCCTTCACTTATATCTATTTAGAGAGTCAAAAGGAATTGGTCAATTGCATGGTTAGTCATAAAAGCCTACATAAAACTTGTGGATCACTGAATATGATATGTTTGATTCCTTGAAATAGTTTTGCGATATATAGATGGAATATGTAGGAGGTACTAGTAAATGGTTGTGGTTAGTAAGAATATTGGTGTTAAGGTTTGTGATTCCTGGAGCATGCACGTAGAGTCTCTCGTTATGCTATGAAGTTGGAGCATGATTTATTATTGATTGTCTTCCTTATGAGTGGCGGTCGAGGACGAGCGATGGTATTTTCCTACCAATCTATCCCCCTAGGGGCATGCGTAGTAGTACTTTGCTTCGAGGGATAATAAACTTTTGCAATAGGTATATGAGTTTTTTATGACTAATGTGAGTCCATGGATTATACGCACTCTTTAACTTTTCGCAATTTGCTAGCCTCTACGGTATCGTGCATTGCCCTTTCTCACCTCGAGAGTCGGTGCAAACTTCGCCGGTGCATCCAAACCCCGTGATACGATACGCTCTATCACACATAAGCCTTATTATATTTTCCTCAAAAAAGCCACCATACCTACCTATTATGGCTTTTCCATGGCCATTCCGAGATATATTGCCATGCAACTTCCACCGCTTCCGTTTGATGACTTGAGCATTCATTATCATATTGCTTTGTATGATCATATAGCTGACATAGTAGTTGTGGCTCAGCCACCGTTCATTATTTTCCATACATGTTACGCTAGATCATTGCACATCGTGGTACATGCCAGAGGCATTCATATAGTGTTGGGGATATAACTATTTGTGTAAGCCGCCCAAAAGGGGCCGGGTTACGCAAAGAGGGATTCATCAGAAGAAGCCCAAGACCAAGCGTGAAGATGGCGGTTCAATAAAGGGTCTAAAGCCCACAGGCGACTTAAGGCCCGTAGTGGTAAACTGCCATGAAGGCATGACTTGTATCATAAGGTAGAATTAACTAGTCACCGAGCCGGACACTGTTTATAAGCCGGCCGGGACTCTGTAAGCCGCAGGGCGTCAACCCGTATATAAGGGGACGACCCGCTAGCGGCTTAGGGCAAGAAACAACCAATCGAGAACCGGGCATAGCGTATCTCGCTCCCTGGTCATCGAAACCTCAAGCAATACCAACCCAACTAGACGTAGGCCTTACCTTCACCATAAGGGGCCGAACTAGTATAAAACCTCCCGTGTCCTTTGTCCCGATTAACCCCTTTAAGCTTCCTAGTTGCGATGGCTCCACGACTAAGTCCTTGCAAGAGGACATCTGCCGTGACAATTCCACGACATATAGAGTCATATTTTGTCATAGGTATCGAGCTGTAGTTTTTATTTCTTTTGAGTTATAAGTAAATAGAAGTGTGATGGTCATCATTATTCATTTTAGCAGTGCCCCAGTGAGGAAAGGATGATGGAGACTATGATTCCCCCACAAGTCGGGATGAGACTCCGGACAATGAGAGAAAAAGGAAAAGAAATATAAAAAAGAAAAAGGGAAAAATGAAAAAGAAAGAAAAAAAGAAAAATAAATAAATAAACAAAGAGAGAAGGGGCATTGTTAGTATCCTTTACCACACTTGTGCTTGAAAGTAGCACCATATTTTTCATATGGAGAGTCTCCTATGTTGTCACTTCCATATACTAGTGAGAATTTCTCATTATAGGATTAGATGCACACCCACTTAGTTTTGACATTGAGCTTTCATACACTTATAGCTCTTAGCGCATCAGTTGCATGGTAATCCATACTTGTAACACCCCCAGTGCCATGCTACAGTAACCCTCTGTGATCAAGCTAATCATTTTTCCAAACAGTGCTTAATCACCTTTGTTCAATATCCCGTTTGAAATTCCAGTCAATTCAAATTCAAGTGAAGTTTAAAGTTGCTCAAAAGTTGCAGGAAAAATGTTCATCATTTGTCATAAATTCCATAACAACTATTTGTTAAGGAACACAACATCACTTTTGTGCAAATATGAGCATTAGCAATTATAACAGCACCAATTCACCATTTTTAAATGCTATCCTATTTATGAAAAATACCAAATGTATTCTTCTGGTCTCCAAAATATTTGTGGCACTCTCTAAGATCACCAGGGAATAAATGGGGCACTTCCCATATTTTTCCTAAGTAAAATAGCATGCCCAATATTTTCTTACCCATCTCTGTTTATTAAATAAAAAACAGAAAGCAAAGTAGGAGAAAAAGAAGGAGAAAGCCCCTGCCCCACTTGGGCTTCGGCCCACCCGAGCTAGCTAGGCCGGCCCACGCCCCCTCCCCGGTCGCTCTCCCCTCCCTCCTGTTCCCCCGGTGCGCGGCGCTACAGGGGCTCGTCGGCGCTTGACCACCCCGCCGGCAACGCCGCGGGTGGATAAGAGTCCTCCTCCGGCACCTCGAGTCCGCCCCCACCTACCTCCACCCACTCCCCTCTCCATCTCAGCCGCTCTCTCCCTCGCTCTCCAGATCCCCTCCCCACCTCAACCGAGCGCCGCCATCGCCATGGATGTGCCGTAGCCGCGGCCACCACCCACCCCGCGCCTCGCCAGCACGTCCACGAGACGCGTCGTCAACCTCTACCTCAACTACTCCCCGCCATCAAGCTTGGGGACAACCGCACGGTCGGGATCGAGCTTGTCCCCGTCTTCTTTGTCGTCGGTGACCGCCGTCGTCTCCGGCCACCTCTGCGCTCCTAAGCTACCGCAGGCTTTTCGTAGCCGCTCGGTGAGCTCCACCCTCCCTCCATTCTTCTCCTCGCACCACGTGTTTCTCCATAGCTAGCTCATTGCCGTTGCCGTGAGCTCGCCACCGCAGATCACCTCACCGTCGTGGCCACCGTGGCCCGAGCTCGTGTCCGAGCTTGTAGTCGAGCTCCTGGGGCTCGTAGGAGCCCAACTGCGCTCTCCGCATCACTTGTCGCGCCCCACGTCGTTGTAGCCACCAAAGCCTGATTCCGGCATCCGCCGGCAACGACCTAGCACTCGGCCTCGTTTGTTTTAGCTCGCGCTAAAGCCACAGATCGACGCAAAACGTTGTTCTCGTTCGAACGCGACCAACCGTCGTCGATTTGGTCGCCGGACGACGAAACCCGAGCCCCTCCCGCACGCGCCGCCGCGTTTTGGGTCGCCGAAGCTGTCTCGGGCGCCGTCACTGACGTGGCCTGGCAGGTGGGCCTTCTGTGCCACTAACGCTGGGCCCCACGGGTCCCCATTGACTGTTTTGACCAGTCAACTGAAGGAAATGTGCCCTAGAGGCAACAATAAAGTTGTTATTTATATTTCCTTATATCATGATAAATGTTTATTATTCATGCTAGAATTGTATTAACCGGAAACTTAGTACATGTGTGAATATATAGACAAAACAGAGTGTCCCTAGTATGCCTCTACTTGACTAGCTCGTTAATCAAAGATGGTTATGTTTCCTAACCGTAGACATGTGGTGTCATTTGATGAACGGGATCACATCATTAGAGAATGATGTGATGGACAAGACCCATCCGTTAGCTTAGCATTATGATCGTTGAGTTTTATTGCTATTGTTTTCTTCATGACTTATACATGTTCCTCTGACTATGAGATTATGCAACTCCCGAATACCGGAGGAACACCTTATGTGCTATCAAACGTCACAACGTAACTGGGTGATTATAAAGATGCTCTACAGGTGTCTCTGAAGGTGTTTGTTGGGTTGGCATATATCGAGATTAGGATTTATCACTCCGTATATCGGAGAGGTATCTCTGGGCCCTCTCGGTAATGCACATCACTATAAGCCTTGCAAGCAATGTGACTAATGAGTTAGTTGCGGGATGATGCATTACGGAACGAGTAAAGAGACTTGCCGGTAACGAGATTGAACTAGGTATGATGATACCGACGAACGAATCTCAGGCAAGTAACATACCGATGACAAAGGGAACAACGTATGTTGTTATGCGGTTTGACCGATAAAGATCTTCATAGAATATGTAGGAGCCAATGTGAGCATCCAGGTTCCACTATTGGTTATTGACTGGAGTTGTGTCTCGGTCATGTCTACATAGTTCTCGAACCCGTAGGGTCCGCACACTTAACGTTCGATGACGATTTGTATTATGAGTTTATGTGATTTGATGACCGAAGTTTGTTCGGAGTCCCGGATGAGATCACGGACATGACGAGGAGTCTCGAAATGGTCTAGACGTAAAGATCGATGTATTGGAAGGCTATATTCGGACATCAGAAAGGTTCTGAGTGGTTCGGGTATTTTTCAGAGTACCAAAAAGTTACGAGAATTCGCCGGGGGAAGTATTGGGCCTTCATGGGCCTTAGTGGAAAGGAGAGAAGGGCCACAAGGGGAGGGCCCCCCCATGGGCTGGTCCGAATTGGACTAGGGAGGGGGCGGCGCCCCCCTCTTTCCTTCTCCCTCTCCTTCTCCTTCCTTCTTCTCCTACTTGGACTAGGAAAGGGGGAAACCTACTCCTACTAGGAGTAGGAATCCCCCCCTTGGGCGCGCCCCTTGTGGCCGGCCCTCCTCCTCCTCCCCTCCTTTATATACGGGGGAGGGGGCACCCCATAGACACACAAGTTGATGTTTTAGCCGTGTGCGGTGCACCCCTCCACAGTTACACACCTCGGTCATATCATCGTAGTGCTTAGGCGAAGCCCTGTGCTGGTAACTTCATCATCATTGTCATCATGCCGTCGTGCTGACGAAACTCTCCATCGGCCTCAGTTGGATCAAGAGTACGAGGGACGTCACCGAGCTGAACATGTGCAGATCGCGGAGGTGCCGTCCGTTTGGTACTTGATTGGTTGGATCACGAAGACGTTCGACTACATCAACCGTGTTACTTAACACTTCCACTTTTGATCTACGAGGGTACGTGGACACACTCTCCCCGCTCGTTGCTATGCTTCTCCTAGATAGATCTTGCATGATCATAGGAAAATTTTGAAATACTACGTTCCCCAACATCAACATGTTGACTGGGCTTCTTTGTGACGCTGACGTGCGGGCCCCACTGCATAATTAGTTTAACTAAACCGGTTTTATAATTAAAATTTAATTAGTTAGTTAATTAAGACACAGACAGGTGGGGTCGAGGTGCTAATTAACCTTGTTTAGTCTTAGTTAAACTTAGTTTAGCCCTCTGACTATGACATGTGCATCCCACTGGCCCCACTGGTCAGTTTGACCAGTCAGCGAGTCTGTTGACTGCCGACGTCATCCCCACACAATACTGATGTCATAATTCCATTTTTGTTAGTTTAGATAAATCCAGAAAATGTTTAAATCTTTTAAAAATCATAGAAAATAAACCGTAGCTCGGATGAAAATGTTTTCTACATGAAAGTTACTCAAAAAAATCCAACGAATCCGAATACGTGTTTCGTTAATCTATCACATGCCCCTAGCATGCTGAACATGGAACCGTCCCCTCTATTTTCATCTGCTCGGAGAACGTCAGACGCCGGAAAAACCCCTCCGGATGTTTTCCCTCTCCGTCTGCAACGTCTAGCACTGCGTTAGTTCACCCTAACATTGCGTATTACCTTGTTATGCTTTATGATGCTTTATTGGCTTTATATTTATTTTTTCTTCCCCCTCTTCTCTTTGTTAGACCCCAAGGCCGATGATGCCCCGGTGATCGACTACGTCGACAGCGACACTTCTTCCTTTTCAGCAGAGCTTCCAGGCAAGCCCCCCCTTTGATCATTCCAGTATCGCCCATTCCATTCTATCATGCTTGCATTGGATTTTGCTACTGTAATTGATTGCTCCTATTCTGATGCATAGCCTGTTTTTGTACCTGCTTTCATACATTACCTGCTTATTCTAAACTGCTTAGTATAGGTTGGTTAGTGATCCATCAATAACCCCCACCTTGTCCTTGTTGCCCCTGCTTCATCATCGACTACTCGAGCAATGTGATCGACGACCAGAGCCCGACACCTCACATCACATCACGCCCCTTTTGTTGCTCGACTTTGCAGAGTTACCATCGAGTGCCGAGGGTGGTACCTCATACATAACTCCTGATGAGATCTCTGTCGTGTAGCTATTCGATCATGGTCATCGAGGGTGATTCCTCCTTGACCACTCCAGATACGACTCTGTCGCGCAACCCCTCAAAGTGTGAACCTCGAGGGTGGTTCCTCTTACGTTCACCTTGATGATTACATCGAGTGGAATTCACCGAGGGTGATTCCTCGGGTTTTCCCCTTGATGTTTGGACACACGGATACTTGGACTTTATAACTGTTACTTGCAAAGGCGGGTCGACCCTGAGGGGTACCCACGAGTGATGTGGAGACGGGTTGACCTGGAGGGTACCCGAGAGTTGAATATGAGGCATGGCCGGGAATTCTTAGCCCTTGCCGCAAGTCCTCGAGATGGGACGACGGGGTCACATCTTTGGTGAGTCTCTACTCGTGACCGCACTAACAACACACTAAAGGTTTGGATATTTGATACGAGGGGCCTCTGGCCTGATAGCACTAACCATCACGTGGGCATAGTATGGGCGTTCTGCGTCGTATGCATCAGCTGAAGCTTAATAGACGTCAGCAACTGAGCGGCGCGCCGGGTTGGACTGCGTAAGCACCTGCCTTTTTTAAGGAGGTAGCTAGGTCTGCTCACCAGCCGCGTTCGCAACATGCAGGAGTTCCTGGGGAGATGGTCCATGATCCCTGGGGGCATATGTTTAGTCCGGTGTGTTGACCTCTCTATCAAGACTACGTCGGGTTGCGGCGTATCGTTTGGCCGAGGCCAGGCTTGACCCAGGAAAGTGTGTCCGGCCGGAGTTAATCGAGAAAGGTGGGTAAGTTGATGCACCCCTTCAGGGAAGAAAACATCTGTTGATAGCCTGTCCTACGGTAATGGACACTCGGAGTTGTATCCCGATCGATACAACTAGAACTTGATGCTGAGGCATGTAATGGAAATGATGGCTCCGGGATTGTTTTCTCGCAGGGAGTCGATGAAGTGATCTCTGGGCATGTTACAACATACTTACTAATATTATATTATGCCACTCTTATCTCTTTTGATGTTGCAAGATGCTTGGAGTTGCTTGAAGATGCTAGTCTTTGATAGGCTAGGCTTTCCCCTTCTTTTCTGGCATTCTGCAGTTCAGTCCACAGATACTACCCATTTCATTGATACCGATGCATATGTAGTGTAGATCCTTGCTTGCGAGTACTTTGGATGAGTACTCACGGTTGTTTTGCTCCCCTTTTTCCACCTCTTTCCATTCTTCTCGGACGGTGTGCTACCTCTTGAGCACTGCGTTGGATTTCCTTGAAGAGGAAAGGTGATGCAGCACAGTAGCGTAAGTATTTCCCTCAGTTTTTGAGAACCAAGGTATCAATCCAGTAGGAGGCTACGCGCGAGTCCCTCGTACCTACACAAAGCAAATAACTCCTCGCAACCAACGCGATTAGGGGTTGTCAATCCCTTCACGGTCACTTACGAGAGTGAGATCTGATAGAGATGATAGATAATATTTTTTGGTATTTTTTTATGATAAATATGCAAAGTAAAATAAAAGAAAAGTAAAAGCAAAGGCAATAAATAAAGTAATGGAAGATTAATATGATAGAGATAGACCCGGGGGCCATAGGTTTCACTAGTGGCTTCTCTCAAGAGCATAAGTATTTTACGGTGGGTGAGCGAATTACCCTTGAGCAATTGTGAGAATTGAGCATAGTTATGAGAATATCTAGGTATGATCATGTATATAGGCATCACATCCGAGACAAGTAGACCGACTCACGCCTGCATCTACTACTATTACTCCACTCACCGACCGCTATCCAAAGATGCATCTAGAGTATTAAGTTCAAGAAAATAGAGTAACGCCTTAAGCAAGATGACATGATGTAGAGGGATAAATTCATGCAATATGATAAAAACCACATCTTTTTATCCTCGATGGCAACAATACAATACGTGCCTTGCTGCCCCTCATCACACGGGAAAGGACACCGCAAGATTGAACCCAAAGCTAAGCACTTCTCCCATTGCAAGAAAAACCAATCTAGTAGGCCAAACCAAACTGATAATTCGAAGAGACGTGCAAAGATAACCAATCATACATAAAAGAATTCAGAGAAGATTCAAATATTTTTCATAGATAATCTTGATCATAGACCCACAATTCATCGGTCTCAACAAACACACCGCAAAAAGAAGATTACATCGAATAGATCTCCACGAGAGAGGGGGAGAACATTGTATTGAGATCCAAAAAGAGAGAAGCCATCTAGCTACTAACTATGGACCCGAAGGTCCGAGGTAAACTACTCACACTTCATCGGAGGGGCTATGGTGATGATGTAGAAGCCCTCTGTGGTGGATGCCCCTCCGTGAGCTCCTAATAGGCCCCAAGGTGGGATCTCGTGGAGTGCATGAAGGTTGCGGCGGTGGAATTAGGTTTTGGCTCCGTGTCGATTGTTTGAAGTGCGTGAGGTATATATAGGAGGAAGAAGTATGTCGGTGGAGCAAGGTGGGGCCCACGAGGGTGGAGGGTGCGCCCCCCTACCTCGTGCCCTCCTTGAAGCTTCCTTGACTTAGGGTCCAAGTCTCCTGGATCACGTTCGGTGATAAAATCACGTTCCCGAAGGTTTCATTCCGTTTGGACTCCGTTTGATATTCCGCTTTCTTGAAACTACGAAATAGGCAAAAAAACAGCAATTCTAGGCTGGGCCTGCGGTTAATAGGTTAGTCCCAGAAATAATATAAAAGTGGAAAATAAAGCCCAATATTGTCCAAAACTGTAGATAATATAGCATGGAGCAACCAAAAATTATAGATACGTTGGAGACGTATCAGGCATCCCCAAGCTTAATTCCTGCTCGTCCTCGAGTAGGTAAATGATAAAAAAGAATTTTTGATGCGGAGTGCTACTTGGCATAATTTCAATGTAATTCTTCTTAATTGTGGTATGAATATTCAGATCCAAAAAATTCAAGAAAAAAGTTCATATTGACATAAAAATAATAATACTTCAAGCATACTAACTAAGCAATTATGTCTTCTCAAAATAGCATGGCCAAAGAAAGTTCATCCCTACAAAATCATATAGTTTAGTCATGCTCCATTTTCGTCACACAAGAATGCTCTCATCATGCACAACCCGATGAGAAGCCAAGCAATTGTTTCATACTTTAGTAATCTCAAACCTATAAACTTTCACGCAATATATGAGCGCAAGCCATGGACATAGCACTATGGGTGGAATAGAATATGATGATGGGGGTTATGTGGAGAAGACAAAAAGGAGAAAGTCTCACATCAACGAGGCTAATCAATGAGCTATGGAGATGCCCATCGATTGATGTTGATGCAAGGAGTAGGGATTGACATGCAACGGATGCACTAGAGCTATAAATGTATGAAAGCTCAACAAAAGAAAACTAAGTGTGTGTGCATCCATCTTGCTTGCTCACGAAGACCTAGGGCACTTGAGGAGGCCCATTGTTGGAATATATACTAGCCAAGTTCTATATTGAAAAATTCCCACTAGTATATGAAAATGATAACTCAAGAGACTCTCTATATGAACAACATGGTGCTACTTTGAAGCACAAGTGTGGAAAAAGGATAGTAGCATTGCCCCTTTTTATTTCTTTTTTTTTGTCCTTCTTTTTTTTATTTTTTTATTTGGCCTTTCTCCTTTTTTTTGGACAATGCTCTATTAAATGATGATCATCACACTTCTATTTATTTACAACTCAATGATTACAACTCGATACTAGAACAAAGTATGACTCTATATGAATGCCTCTGGCGGTGTGCCGGGATATGCAATGAACCAAGAGTGACATGTATGAAAGAATTATGAACGGTGGCTTTGCCACAAATACTATGTCAACTACATGATCATGCTAGCAATATGAAAATAATGAATGTGTCATGATAAACGGAATGGTGGCAAGTTGCATGGCAATATATCTCGGAATGGCTATGGAAATGCCATAATAGGTAGGTATGGTGGCTGTTTTGAGGAAGATATAAGGAGGTTTATGTGTGAAAGAGTGTATCATATCACGGGGTTTGGATGTACCGGCGAAGTTTGCACCAACTCTCAATGTGAGAAAGGGCAATGCACGGTACTAAAGAGGCTAGCAATGATGGAAGGGTGAGAGTGCGTATAATCCATGGACTCAACATTAGTCATAAAGAACTCACATACTTATTGCAAAAATCTACAAGCCATAAAAAACCAAAGCACTACACGCATGCTCCTAGGGGGGTAGATTGGTAGGAAAAGACCATCGCTTTTCCCCGACCGCCACTCATAAGGAGGACAATCAAAGAACACCTCATGTTTCAAATTTGTTACACAATGTTTGCCGTACGTGCATGATACGGGACTTGCAAACTTCAACACAAGCATTTCTCAAATTCACAACTACTCAACTAGCACGACTTTAATATTATTACCTCCATATCTCAAAACAATCATCAAGCATCAAACTTCTCTTAGCATTCAACACACTCATAAGAAAGTTTTTACTATTTTTGTATACCTAGCATATTAGGATTATTTAAGCAAATTACCATGCTATTTAAGACTCTCAAAATAATCTAAGTGAAGCATGAGAGATCAATAGTTTCTTTAAAGCAATTCCACCACCGTCCTGTAAAAGATGTAAGTGAAGTACCAGAGCAAAATTATATAACTCAAAAGATATAAGTGAAGCACAAAGAGTATTCTAATAATTTCCAAATCATGTATGGCTCTCTCAAAAGGTGTGTACATCAAGGATGATTGTGGTAAAATAAAAAACAAAGACTCAAATCATACAAGACGCTCCAAGCAAAACACATATCATGTGGTGAATAAAAATATAGCTCCAAGTAAAGTTACCGATGGAAGTAGGCGAAGAGGGGATGCCTTCCGGCATCCCCAAGCTTTGACTTTTTGGTGTCCTTAGATTATCTTGGGGGTACCATGGGCATCCCCAAGCTTTGGCTCTTGCCACTCCTTGTTCCATAATCCATCAAAATATTTCACCCAAAACTTGAAAATTTCACAACACAAAACTCAACAGAAATCTGGTGAGCTCCGTTAGCGAAAGAAAACAAAATACCACTTCAAGGTACTGTAATGAACTCATTCTTTATTTATATTGGTGTTAAACCTACTGTATTCCAACTTCTCTATGGTTCATAAACTATTTTACTAGCCATAGATTCATCAAAATAAGCAAACAACGCACGAAAAACAGAATCTGTCAAAAACAGAACAGTCTGTAGTAATCTGTAACTAACGCAAACTTCTGGAACTCCAAAAATTCATCCAAAATAGGAATACCTAGGCAATTTGTTTATTGATAAGAAGCAATTGGAATAAGTATTTTATCACGTTCTGGTGATTTTTAACAATTGTTTTCGTGAACCGAAAGTTTCTGGAAATTACAGCAAGATCAAATAACTATCATCCAAGAAGATCCTATAGGTTTAACTTGGCACAAACACTAATTAAAACATAAAAACACATCCAACCAGAGGCTACATCTAAGATTTATTCCTAAACAGAAGCAAAAGCAAAAAAACTAAAAATAAAATTGGGTTGCCTCCCAACAAGCGCTATCGTTTAACGCCCCTAGCTAGGCATAAAAGCAAGGATAAATCTAGGTATTGCCATCTTTGGTAGGCAATCCATAAGTGGCTATCATGATAGATTCATAAGGTAATTTTATTTTCTTCCTAGGGAAGTGTTCCATGTCTTTCTTTAATGGAAATTGGAATCTAATATTCCCCTCCTTCATATCAATAATTGCACCAATCGTTCTAAGGAAAGGTCTACCAAGAATAATAGGACATGAAGGATTGCAATCTATATCAAGAACGATAAAATATACGGGCACATAATTCCTATTTGCAACAATAAGAATATCATTAATTCTTACCATAGGTTTCTTAATTGTGGAATCCGCAAGGTGCAAGTTTAGAGAGCAATCATCAAAATCGCGGAAATCTAGCAAATCGCACAAAGTTTTGGGAATAGTGGAAACGCTAGCACCCAAATCACATAAAGCATAAAACTCATGATCTTTGATCTTAATTTTAATAGTTGGTTCCCACTCATCATAAGGTTTTCTAGGGATAGATACTTCCAACTCAAGCTTTTCCTCATAAGATTGCATCAAGGCATCAACAATATGTTTAGTAAACGCTTTATTTTGACTATAAGCGTGAGGAGAATTTAGCACGGATTGTAACAAGGAAATACAATCAATCAAAGAGCAACTTTCATAATTAAATTCCTTGAAATCCAAAATAGTGGGTTTAGCAACATCTAGGGTTTTGATTTCTTCAATCCCACTTTTATTAATTTTAGCATCAAGATCTAAAAACTCCAAATTCTTGGAACGCCTTCTAGGTAAAGGTGGATCATATTCAGTCTCATCATTATCAAGATTCATATTGCAAAACAAAGATTTAATAGGAGACACATCAATAACTTTTAGATCTTCATCTTTATTTTCATAGGATCTAGAAGAACATGCTTTAATAAAGGCATCTTTCGTAGCACGCATCCTAGCGGTTCTTTCTTTGCACTAATCAATGGAAATTCTCATGGCTTTAAGATACTCATTGATATCATGCTTAGGAGGAATAGATATAAGCTTTAAAGAATCAACATCAAGAGAAATTCTATCAACGTTCCTAGCCAATTCATGAACTTTAAGCAATTTCTCTTCAAGCAAAGCATTATTTTTTTTGCAAATTCATAAACTCTTTAACACTAGTCTCAAATTCAGAGGGCATCTTATTAAAATTTCCATAAGAGTTGTTGTAGGAATTTCTAGGATAAGGCCTAGGATTAAAGTTTCCTCTATACGCGTTGTTACCAAAATTATTCCTACCAACAAAATTCACATCCATAGATTCATTATTATTCTCAATCAAAGTAGACAAAGGCATATCATTAGGATCGGAAGAAACACTCTTAGTAGCAAATAATTTCATAAGTTCATCCATCTTTCCACTCAAAACATTAATTTCTTCTATCGCATGCACTTTTTTATTAGTAGATCTTTGAGTGTGCCATCGAGAATAATTAACCATAATATTATCTAGAAGTTTATTAGCTTCTCCCAAAGTGATTTCCATAAAAGTGCCTCCCGCGGCCGAATCTAAAAGATTTCTAGAAGCAAAATTCAATCCGGCATAAATTTTTTGTATAATCATCCACAAATTCAAACCATGAGTGGGGCAATTACGTATCATTAATTTCATCCTCTTCCAAGCTTGTGCAACATGTTCATAATCAAGTTGCTTAAAATTCATAATATTGTTTCTAAGAGAGATGATCTTAGCGGGAGGAAAATACTTAGAGATAAAAGCATCTTTGCACTTGTTCCAAGAATCAATACTATTTTTAGGCAAAGATGAAAACCAAGCTTTAGCACGATCTCTAAGCGAAAAAGGAAATAGCTTCAATTTAACAATATCATTATCAACATCTTTCTTCTTTTGCATATCACACAAATCAACGAAGCTATTTAGATGATTAGCGGCATCTTCACTAGGAAGGGTGGCGAATTGATCTTTCATGACAAGATTGAACAAAGCAGTATTGATTTCACAAGATTCAGTATTGGTAAGAGGAGCAATCGGAGTGCTAAGGAAATCATTATTGTTGGTATCGGTAAAGTCACACAATTTGGCATTATATTGAGCCATCGCGAAAAACTAGAAATCCAACACACGAGCAAACAAAAAGCAAGCGGAAAAGAGGCAAACGGAAAAGAGAGAGCGAATAAAACGGCAAGTGTCGTGGAATTAACACGTCAGATGTCCTTAGTGTCAGGACTTAGTCGCGAGGCCAACGCATCTATGTGGTAGCTTGAGAGGGGTTGATCGGAATCGAGAGACGCAACACAAGACAGGGGTTTAGACAGCTTCGGGCCCCGGGAAACATCATCCGGTAAAAACCCTACATGTTGTTTGAGGCTAGATCTCATTATCATCACGAGGGAGTCGCCGTAAACCGGCTCTCCTCTAGTTGTGTCTAGCCCTAGAGAGTGTTCCTTGCGTGTCCCTCTTTGGGGACCCCTGCCCCTCCTTATATATGTTGAAGGGGCGGGTTACATGTGGAGTCCTATTAGGATTAGGACTAGTTTATCTCTAATACAAACCAGATACAAGTCCATGTCTTAACTCCTTGTAAGGTAAATATTCTTCACGCATTTCCTTTTAAACCTGCCCACCATAGTGTGATCCGGCCTTCCATAAACCGCTCGTTGGGCCATCGGGTCTTGTCGCTCCTCTGACCCGCCTGCCGGATTACAAATGAGTCGTGAACCGGCGGGGCCATACGGGTCGCCGGTGAACCGCCAAGTGTCAGTGGGGTCTCAAGTAAACCGCCAAGTCCGGCCGGGTTATACTTCCGGCCGGTTTACACCGCGGGGTATATCCCCGACATTAGCCCCCAAGTTTAGCTTGGATTTATCCATGGTAAACTTATGCTGCAAAATAAACACAAGAACCAATTTGGCAGGTTGTGCTCCGGGTTAAGAACTCTTATAAACCGGCACTTGATCATCCTTAATTCCTTGTCATTTCTTCCTTCTAAAAAATCCGAGTCAATAGACCAGTTTCATAATCAATTTGCTTGTAGAAAATATTTTGTAAATAAAGAATCCACTTGAATCGGCCTTGAATGCTCTGACTTGACAAAAACATTGGTCTTCAAATATTCAACTGATATTCAGTCGGTCTGAAGATGTAAAACTTGTCGGTTTAGTATTACCAAAATTGCCGGGTTATAAAAAATGATAATTCTGAGTCATGATTGTTGCCAACGCCGGTTCATGATTGTTGCCAACACCGGTTCATGATTATTGATGACGTCGGGTTGCAGACACAGGGTCGTAATGACTGGTCACGCCGGGTCAATCCGGTTTGCTCAAAACAGAGACTTTGAAAATAGTTCTTCGATAATAATATAATACCTGTAGCCCCCAAGTGCCGGTTTGTCATGCTTGCAGCAACCTGGGACTTGTAATTGTCTTATACTCATAAAAACTTCAATCAGTGTAGCCCCCAAGGGCCGGGTCATTATGCAATAATGAGCAGGAACTTTGTAGGTATAATCATGTAGATTTGAGCAATGATGTGTAGCCCCCAAGGGCCGGCTCAGTAAGATAACATTGAGCTGGGACTTGATATATACTTCAATGAAAATAACATCATATGATGTAACCCCCATCATGGGACTTGAATCCACGTCCACAAGGTTAAGAGCCTTGTGCTTTACCAACTGAGTAGTGGACCCTTCAATATAATGAATAAAAAGCTTTGTACCTTCAATTGTTGACAGGAGCAATTGGTAGCCCCGAAGGGCCGACTCATTATAATGTGATGAGTTGGGTCTTCAATAATATGAGCAAAAAATGACTTTGCATTAGCCCCCAAGTGTCATGGTGCATGCTTACAGCGACATGAGACTTGCATATTTGATGTGATCGCAACTTAAATAATGTAGCCCCCAAGTGCCGGGTCGTAAGCCTGCAGCAACTCGGGACTATTCCTTCAATTGTAGAAAAAATCATATCTATTGATAATATGATAGCCATTGCGCTAAAGCGACTTTGAAAACCTTAATCATAATACTGGTATTCGACAACCATAATAAAAATCCAGCCATATTGGCTATTTGAATCATATACCCAATGATTTATAAGCGCATAATTCCAATGGCGCAATCCAAATAAATACTGGCGACTTATAGTCCAAAGCCAGGCCGGGTTAATAAACACCGGTGATTTATATTTATGCTTTATTGAACCTGTTTCTGCATACAACAAGGTTAAAGTGTCCTGGCGGTTTACCGCCAGACGGGTCATAATGCCCAACATATAACCCGGGTTGCACTTAAGAATAATCAAATATGAAATATATCATACCTGTGACATTGAATCACATCGTTGGTTTACCAACTTTTTGTAGTAAGGGTGATAATCCAAATCTTGAGTATGATAACTCCCCTCATATTTTGCCGGTTTGTAAAAAACTGTGCCGGGTTGTAATAAACACCGGATAATCATCCTGGCGACTTATAGTCGATGCCACACCGGGCTAAGAAAACTCCGGTTTACAATTGAGTTTGTACTAACAACTGATAGTTGAAAGCTTGTGTCGGGTTAAGAAACACCGGACTGATGAAATGACTTATAGTCAGGCCGGGTCAATGGACGCCGGTTTACCTTAAAACCTTATCAAAGGAGAAAAAACTTTGACAAAAAGCAAATGAAAAAAACTTGTAGTCGAGGCTTTTCAAGGGCTGCGGGCCCAAATTCGAGGCTTTTCATGGGCTGCCAGTCTTTGAGTTAAACCGCTTTTGACAAAGCCTTTTAAGATGGGCCTCAACTAACCATTCATCGCTTTAACTTTGACAAGTTCAGGGTCTCAATGAGAGTAATCATCAAACGCGTTTGGCCAGGTCATGCCAGGATTACCTGGATAGGAGTGGCTTACTTGATGAAGGCAGGTTAACCCGGGGTTTTAGGTGAATACACCAGGCTTCCAAGCCGTGGGTCGATACCCGATTACAAGGGTCCTTTCAAACTCTTTGGTATTTTACACAAAGAGCCCCCAAGTAACTTTGTGAGTTGTGCTCAATGGGTGCCTATGTTTGAGATGTGCATAGCAATAAGACTCTCTTTGGCCCCTTGGTGTGAAGCTCCCAAGCTTTGTTGTGGCGTGATAGCCGGATTAATGGACAGAACGCCGCTTTGTTAGCTGAAGCCCCCATGTAACCAATAATATGATAAGCCCATAAGGCGGGATACCCATGTTTGAACCGCACGTCAGGGCAGCAGGTCCTCTTTAGGCAACCTTTAACTTTTTACAAAAGATAAATTCTTCTTGAATCGGGATTTTGAACCGGATATTGAGAGCGTCGGAGCTTGTGGGAGATAGATTTCCCTTGAACCGGACTATAAACCGGAAGCATCGCCAGAATATTTCTGACGGCCTTTAAACTCGAACTTGCGAGAAGTTAATTCCTTTTTGAACCGGACATTTTTAACCCGGATTTGAGAGCTTCAGAGCTTTGTGGGAAAACATATTTCTCTTTAACCGGATTGTAAATCGGATATTTAAGAGCTTCAGTGAGACTGACTTCCCTTGAGCCGGATTGTAAATCGGATATTTGAGAGCTTCAATGCTTTATGAAAGAGAGATGTCTCTTGAACCGGATTTTGAACCGGAATCCTTTCTGATGACTCGGAACTTCTTCATTGAGCAGGGAGTTTGCAACTGTCATACACTTTCTAAACCGGAAATTTTCTGACGGCCTTTAAATTGTCATTAATATAACAGTTGCCTCTGCGACCGGGTTATCTTTCCCTCCATCGTCCTAGTTTTCTTAAATGTGCTGAGTCATGTCATCGTAGCCCCCGAGTCTCAAGGTGACTCGAGGAGTTGGCTTGAGATTCTCCATATTTGACCGTGATATAAACCGGCATAAGTTGTATATCATTTGTGTTGATAGCACGATGTGAATCCACAGAAGGTTGACTGCGGCGGGTTATAAATAATCCCGTATGAGCCGTGTCAGCAACTCGGCCAATGGTTCCTTCCAACTAGCTAACTGCAGTTAACCAAACTGTAGTGGCGGCGACTTGTGCGCATGTCCATTGAGCCATTCAGTGCAGACGGCGGTTGATAGTATATGATAATTTGCCTCCATTTTGTTGAAAGAAAACCGGGCTACCCAAGCTATGACTTGCTCATACTCAATAAACAGCTCATGCAGATGGGTGCGGCCTGGTGTGTTGATGTAGACCAGGCCGCGAGTGACGGGCGACGAAGACGACCGCGGCTTCAGAGGCAGCTCAGACAGATGAGTCGGCCGCGGCATTGTAAGCTGGTGCGGATGGGGAAAATCGACACCGGTGTCGTAAACCGGCACGGTCGGGCGAGTTAATCGCGGGTGCGGTCCCGTCAAGCTGATGTAAACAGGGCCACATGACACGGACGAAACGCCAGTGCGGAATGTTGCTAGCGTGTGCTCCGTGCCCGTAATATAACGCCTCATTTGTAATGAACAATTGTCCTCATGTTTTTTGTTCGGACAACGGATGATCCATTTATCACGACAGAGGCAGTTTAGACTGGTCAGCGACTCAATATGGTCCCGGCGGTTCAAGTAGAAACCCTCCGGGTTATTCTCCAGGTCTTTAAGTACCCGGCACGGGCGGTGCAGATGTATACGTCGCCTCCGACGCCGGCGCACGAGGACCGGATCATACCTTGGCCATGAGTCAATTGACCTGTGTATAGCATATCATATCGTGAAAAAAGCTTTGGATGATACTTAATTTTACCAGTAAAAGTTTAGAAAAATAGCACCTCATTTGTTCGTATGGTAGATGATCCATATGAAATATCCGTCAATAAACTGACAATTGTATAGACCATCAGGTGGATATATAGTACTTTAATGATGAGTGGTTTGCAGATGCTGCCATAGTTCCTTTTCTTTAACACCGCCTTAGCGGTTTAACACTAGTGGGAGCGGTAAAAGAGGCGAGTAAGCCAGCGTGTGGTGAACCGCCGCGTGAGGTCGGCCAGGTGTAATCGGTGGCGGGTCACGTCTGTGACAACTCGGGCACAACCGCAGCTTGAGAGTCAGTGAGGACGCGCAAAGGCGCAAAGCGACAGCGGAAACGCGGCCAGCCCGTGAATTTAGGGACTTGGAGCAGAGGGTGGCTTCACCGTCATTGGTCGTGTCAACATGAAAGCGGGTCTCACGCAAGGTGAGGTAGCAGCGGTAGCACATCAGTTGATCTTGCCTCTTAAAACATCAGCCAATTTTGAATAGTAATGGCATCAATTCCTTTTAACTATGAAATAAGGCTTTGACTCTTGTCAGCAATGGCATTCCTCTAGATTTCAACTATAGCATTCCTTTGAATGTTTTTGACCAAAACAACGCCATGTTGCCTTCAGCTCTTACACCGTGATCAGTATATGGTCGATCTGAAATTCAGGCTAATGTAACCTGATGAAACTGAATCATCACAATTGAAATCACGCCTATCTTGTTCTCTGTCCAAGCCCTGTACGGGTTATATGCGCCAATGGACTGGAATGCAGAGGCGATACGAGGTCGGGCTCGTAGGCGGCTTGGCGCGCCAGGCATCCGGAACGAAAACGAGCAGAGGTGTCTCGGAAGTGCTAGCGATAGAGGCAGAGGACGAAACAGTGACTCAGACCCGGCAGAGGCATCGGTCGAGGGCAGGTGCGTGCAGCGGCTCAAGGCGAAGGTGAACCTGACCCGGCGCGGGCGGTTTGTGGCAGCGGCTGCCGCAGCAGAATAGGTCGGAGGCGTGGCCGTCGCTTTAGAGGTAGTAGTGGGCAGCTACTCAAACAGGCCATGGCCGTAGTAGCAGTGGAGGCACGAAGGCAAAGGGCGGGGGAGATGCCAGCGTGGGAGGCCGACAAGGCGGGGCACCGGGCCAGTCCGCGGCTAGAGGCGGCAGAGGCGCTCGCGAGCCATGGCCGAGTCCTCCTCTGAATTGTGGAGGTTTGACCAATCATGTTCCGGTCCTTCTCTTAACCTTCTTTCTTTTTTTTCAAACTTGGGCAGGCCATGACCCACTCTGCCTTTCTAGAAACTCCGCTAGTAAGGAGGATCGCTCTGTCCGTGCCGGAGACCGGCGAGTCAAGCTGGACCTCAAACGCCACACACGGTGGACTCTGGCGAAAAAATCTTCTTGTCCTATTCTCTAGTATTTCCATCTCCAATAGATTTGACTGATGTATTGAGCTCTTGCGGCCGGTCATCGAATAAAATAGCAGTCGGTCCCGCTTGATGCAAACAGCTTCACATGATGTGGGGGAGAGGAAAACGAGAGGCAAATGGCAAATAATGTAATGCGGGAGATAAGGGATTGTGATGGCTACTTGGTATGTTGACTTTTGCGTAGACTCCCCGGCAACGGCGCCAGAAATTCTTCTTGCTACCTCTTGAGCACTGTTGGATTTCCTTGAAGAGGAAAGGTGATGCAAGACAAGATGGCGTAAGTATTTCCCTCAGCTTTTGAGAACCAAGGTATCAATCCAAAGAGGAGGCTACGCCATGAGTCCCTCGTACCTACACAAAGCAAATAACACCTCGCAACCAACGCGATTAGGGGTTGTCAATCCCTTCACGGTCACTTATGAGAGTGAGATCTGATAGAGATGATAGATAATATTTTTGGTATTTTTTATGATAAAGATGCAAAGTAAAATAAAAGAAAAGTAAAAGCAAAGGCAATAAATAAAGTAATGGAAGATTAATATGATAGAGATAGACCCGGGGGCCATAGGTTTCACTAGTGGCTTCTCTCAAGAGCATAAGTATTTTACGGTGGGTGAACGAATTACTCTTTAGCAATTGACAGAATTGAGCATAGTTATGATAATATCTTGGTATGATCATGTATATAGGCATCACATCCGAGACAAGTAGACCGACTCCTGCCTGCATCTACTATTATTACTCCACTCATCGACCTCTATCCAGCATGCATCTAGAGTATTAAGTTCAAGAAAACAGAGTAACGCCTTAAGCAAGATGACATGATGTAGAGGGATAAATTCATGCAATATGATAAAAAAAACTATCGTGTTATCCTTGATGGCAACAATACAATATGTGCCTTGCTGCCCCTACTGTCACTTGGAAAGGACACTGCAAGATTGAACCCAAAGCTAAGCACTTCTCCCATTGCAAGAAAAGCCAATCTAGTAGGCCAAACCAAACTGATAATTCGAAGAGACTTGCAAAGATAACCAATCATACATAAAAGAATTCAGAGAAGATTCAAATATTGTTCATAGATAATCTTGATCATAAACCCACAATTCATTGGTCTCAACAAACACACTGCCAAAAGAAGATTACATCGAATAGATCTCCACGAGAGAGGGGAGAACATTGTATTGAGATCCAAAAAGAGAGAAGAAGCCATCTAGCTACTAACTATGGACCCGAAGGTCTGAGGTAAACTACTCACACTTCATCGGAGGGGCTATGGTGATGATGTAGAAGCCCCCCGTGGTGGATGCCCCCTCCGGCGGAGCTCCGAAACATGGACCAAGATGGGATCTCGTGGGTACAGAAGGTTGCGGCCGTGGAATTAGGTTTTTGGCTCCGTATCTGATCGTTTGGGGGTACGTAGGTATATATAGGAGGAAGAAGTACGTCGATTGGAGCAACATGGGGCCCACGAGGGTGGAGGCGCGCCTACAGGGGGTAGGCGCGCCTCTACCCGTGCCCTCCTCAAGCTTCCTTGACTTAGGGTCCAAGTCTCCTGGATCACGTTCGGTGAGAAAATCACGTCCGAAGGTTTCATTCCGTTTGGACTCCGTTTGATATTCCGCTTTCTTGAAACTCGAAATAGGCAAAAAAACAGCAATTCTGGGATGGGCCTCCGGTTAATAGGTTAGTCCCAAAAATAATATAAAAGTGGAAAATAAAGCCCAATATTGTCCAAAACAGTAGATAATATAGCATGGAGCAATCAAAAATTATAGATACGTTGGAGACGTATCACGGTGCAACCAGATGGTGGAGTCTAGGAGCCAGACGCCACCTTCGATGACGACTACTACTACCCCGGGGGTGCCTTCTAGTACGTGGAGGCCGCCGATGACCAGGAGTAGTGATGAGGCTCCCAGGCAGGAGGCCTTGCCTTTTCGATCGATATTGCTTTTGTGCTAGCCTTCTTAAGGCAAACTTGCTTAACTCATGTCTGCACTCAGATATTGTTGCTTCCGCCGACTCTTGTGTATTCGAGCCCTCGAGGCCCCTGGCTTGTAATATAAAGCTTGTATTATTTCAATTTGTGTCTAGAGTTGTGTTGTGATATCTTCCCGTGAGTCCCTGATCTTGATCGCACACATTTGCATGTATGATTAGTGTACGATTGAAACGAGGGCGTCACACTACTCCTCGCGTTTATATCGATTGATGGGCATCTCCATAGCCCATTGGTTAGCCGCATCGGTGTGAGACTTTCTTACTTTTTTGTCTTCTCTATATTTACCCCTATCATCATACTCTATTCCACCCATAGTGCTATATCCATGGCTCGCGCTCATGCATTACGTGAGGGCTGAAAAAGCTGAAGCACGTTAAAAAGTATGAACCAATTGCTCGGCTTGTCGTCGGGGTTGTGCATGATAAATACTTTGTGTTAAGAAGACAGAGCATGACAAGACTATAAGATTTTGTAGGGATAGCTTTATTTAGCGTTGATATTTTGAAAGACATGATTGTTTGTTGGTATGCCTGAGTATTGATGTCTTTATGTCAAATTATAGACTATAGATATTGCTTTGAATCACTTATGTCTTAATATTCATGCCATGATTAGATATATGATCAAGTGTATGTTAGGTAGAATTCCACATCAAAAATTATCCTTTTTATCATTTACCTGCTCGAGGACGAGCAGGAATTAAGTTTGGGGATGCTGATACGTCTCCGTCGTATCTATAATTTTTGATTGTTTCATGCCAATATTATACAACTTTCACATGTTTTTGGCAACTTTTTATATGATTTATTGGACTAACCTATTGATCCAGTGCCCAGTGCCAGTTCCTGTTTGTTGCATGTTTTTTGTATCGCAGAAAATCCATATCAAACGAAGTCCAAATGCAATAAAATTCTACGGAGAATTATTTTGGAATATTTGTGATTTTGGGAGTTGGAATCATCGTAAATGGAGGCCCACACAGCCCACAAGACACCAGGGAGCGCCCCAGGCCCTTAGCGCGTGGTGGTGGGTTGTTCCCTCCTCGAACATCGGTTGGAGCTCTACTTCGAGCGCAAGGAAGCTTACATCCGGAAAAAAAATCGTGTTAAAATCTCAGCGCAATCGAAGTTACGGATCTTCGGGAATAAAAGAAACGGTTTTTGGACGGATCAGGGGAACGCGAAACAGAAGAGAACAGAGAGGGAGATCCAATCTCGGAGGGGCTCCCGCCCCTCCACCGCCATGGAGGCCATGGACCAGAGGGGAAACTCTCCTCCCATCTAGGAGGGAGGCCAAGGAAGAAGAAGAAGGAGGGGGCTCTCTTCGCCTCTCTCTCGGTGGCGCCGGAGTGCCGCCGGGGCTAGGATCGTGATGACGATCTACATCAACAAATCTTGCTACCGTAAACACCAACTTTCTCCCCCTCTATGCAGCGGTGTAACATCCCTTCTCCCCTCTGTAATCTCTACTTAAACATGGTGCTCAACTCCATATATTATTTCCCAATGATCTATGGTTATCCTATGATGTTTGAGTAGATCCGTTTTGTCCTATGGGTTAATCATGATCTTGGTTGGTATGATAATATATTTTATTTATGGTGCTGTCCTATGATGCCCTTCGTCTCGTGCAAACATGAGGGGTCCCCGATGTAGGGTGTTGCAATACGTTCATGAATTTCTTATGGTGGGTTGCGAGAGTGACATAAGCTTAAACCCGAGTATGTGGGTTATGGCGTATGGGAGTAAAGAGGGCTTGATACTTAATGCTATGGTTGGGTTTCACGACCTTAATGATCTTTAGTAGTTGCGGATGCTTGCTAGGGGTTCAATCACAAGTGCATATGATCCAAGAAGATAAAGTATGTTAGCTCATGCCTCTCCATCATATAAAATTGCAAGAATGATTACCGGTACTTGTTATCAATTGCCTAGGGACAAATGACTTTCTTATTGACAAAAGCTATCCACTTTTATTACCTTGCAATTTATTCATAGTTTTATTCTCGCAAAGTAATCATAATTTTATTCTTGCGAAATAGTTTCATACTTTTTTTTAGGTAAAGCAAACGTCAAGAGTGCGTAGAGTTGTATCGGTGGTCGATAGAACTTGAGGGAATATTTGTTCTGCCTTTAGCTCTTCGTTGGGTTTGACACTCTTATTTATCGAAGAAGGCTACAAACGATCCCCTATACTTGTGGGTTATCAATTCTTTGTAATAGTTTTGCGATATGATGATAGTGATATGTGAGTCATGTTGGTGAGTAATTATGCTTTAGTAAGAATATTGGTGTTAAGGTTTGTGATTCCCTATGCAACATATAGACATGGAAAATAAGCATGGCAAAGGCTATACTGGACATTTTTATTTAAGTAGAAGATACAAAACATTATTCTAAATAACAACAAGCAAATACAAACAAAATAAAATGACGCTCCAAGTAAAACACATATCATGTGACGAATAAAATATAGCCCTATGTTACCGATAATGTTGGAGACACAAGAGGGGATGCCTTCGGGGGCATCCCCAAGCTTAGTTGTTTGCATATTCATTGAGTATTACCTTGGGGTGCCTTAGGCATCCCCAAGATTAGGGTCTTACCACTCCTTATTTTCCTCACATCGATATCTCACCCAAAACTTGAAAACTTCAATCACACAAAACTTAACGGAACTTCGTGAGATGCGTTAGTATGATAAAGAGCAAATCTTTCAATTTGGTATTGTAAAAGACAAGATTCATAATTTTTCTCACAAAATGCGTACTTTACCTTATCATTTCCATAATTTATATTCAGCAATATAACACATAGAAACTGGAAAACAAGCAAACTATGCATTGACAACAGAATCTGGCAAAAACAGAATAGTTTGTAATGGTCGGGACAATGACCATACTTTTGCAACTCCAACAATTATGAAAAATTAGGACAACGTAGGAAATTTGTATATAAATCATATGTCAAAAATTCAGAGCAAAAGAACATTTCTGTGAATTTACAAAATTTCAGAACTGGGCACAAAAGTTTCTATTTTTGCACAGAATCAAGTCAACTATCATCCACACTATCCCAAAGGCTTTACTTGGCACTTTATTGAAAAAAAGCTATAAAACATGATTACCAAAGTAGCCTAGTAATGTGAACACACAAAAATAATAGGTTTAAATGTTGGGTTGTCTCCGAACAAGCGCTTTTCTTTAATGCCTTTTTAGCTAGGCATGGTGATTTCATTGATGCTCACATGAAAATAAAGAATTGAAACATAATGGGAGCATCATGAAGCACATGACTAGCACATTTAAGCCTAAACCACTTCCTATGCATAGGGATTTTATGAGCAAACAATTAATGGGAACAAGAATCAACTAGCATAGGAAGGCAAAACAAGTGCTACTTCAAAACTTTTAACATAAAGAGAGGAAACTTGATATTAGTAAGAAGCGTACAGGCATATGTTCCTCTCTCATAATAGTTTTCAGTAGCATCATGAATTAATTCAACAATATAGCTATCACATAAAGCATTCTTTTCATTATTCACAAGCATAGAAATTTTGTTGCTCTCCACATAAGCAAATTTATTCTCATCAATTGTACTGGGAGCAAATTCAACAAAATAACAATCATGTGATTGGAAATTAAAATCATGATGACAAGTTTTTGTTGGAAATATGCCCTAGAGGCAATAATAAATTAGTTATTATTATATTTACTTGTTCATGATAATTGTTTATTATCCATGCTATAATTGTATTGATAGGAAACTCAGATACATGTGTGGGTATATAGACAACACCATGTCCCTAGTAAGCCTCTAGTTGACTAGCTCGTTAATCAATAGATGGTTACGGTTTCCTGACCATGGACATTGGATGTCATTGATAACGGGATCACATCATTAGGAGAATGATGTGATGGACAAGACCCAATCCTAAGCCTAGCACAGATCGTGTAGTTCGTATGCTAAAGCTTTTCTAAAATGTCAAGTATCATTTCCTTAGACCATGAGATTGTGCAACTCCGGATACCGTAGGAATGCTTTGGGTGTACCAAACATCACAACGTAATCGGGTGGCTATAAAGGTGCATTACAATGTATCTTTGAAAGTGTCCATTGGGTTGGCACGAATCGAGACCGATTTGTCACTCCGCAGATGAGAGAGGTATCTCTGGGCCCACTCGGTAGGACATCATCATAATGTGCACAATGTGATCAAGGAGTTGATCACGGGATGATGTGTTACGGAACGAGTAAAGAGACTTGCCGATAACGAGATTGAACAAGGTATCGGATACCGACGATCGAATCTCGGGCAAGTACAATACCGCTAGACAAAGGGAATTGTATACGGGATTGATTGAGTCCTTGACATCGTGGTTCATCCGATGAGATCATCGTGGAACATGTGGGAGCCATGGGTATCCAGATACCGCTGTTGGTTTTTGACCGGAGAACGCCCTGGCCATGTCTCAGATGGTTCCCGAACCCGTAGGGTCTACACACTTAAGGTTCGATGACGCTAGGGTTATAAAGGAAGTTTGTATGTGGTTACCGAATGTTGTTCGGAGTCCCGGATGAGATCCCGGACGTCACGAGGAGTTCCGAATGGTCCGGAGGTAAAGAATTATATATGGGAAGTCCTGTTTTGGTCACCTAAAAGTTTGGGTTTTATCGGTAATGTCTGGGACCACCGGAGGGTCCCTGGTCCACCAAGTGGGGCCACCATCCTCGGAGGGCTGCATGGGCCAAGTGTGGGAGGGACCAGCCCCATGTGGGCTGGTTTGCCCCCAAGAGGCCCATGTGCCAAGAGATAAGGGAAAGGAGAGTCCTAAAGGGGAAGGCACCTCCTAGGTGCCTTAGGGAGGATGGACTCCTCCACAGCACCCTTCCTTGGAGGAAGGGCCAAGGCTGCGCCTCCCCCTCCCTTGCCCCTATATATAGTGGAGGGAGGGAGGGCAGCCGCACTGAGTCCCTGGCACCTCCCTCCCTCCCGTGACACCTCCTCCTCTCCCGCAGTGCTTGGCGAAGCCCTGCAGGATTGCCACGCTCCTCCACCACCACCACGACGTTGTGCTGCTGCTGGATGGAGTCTTCCTCAACCTCTCCCTCTCTCCTTGCTGGATCAAGGCATGGGAGACTTCACCGGGCTGTACGTGTGTTGAACGCGGAGGTGCCGTCCGTTCGGCACTAGGATCATTGGTGATTTGAATCACGACGAGTACGACTCCATCAACCCCGTTCACTTGAACGCTTCCGCTTAGCGATCTACAAGGGTATGTATATGCACTCTCCTTCCCCTCATTGTTGGTTTCTCCATAGATAGATCTTGGTGACACGTAGGAAAATTTTGAATTTCTGCTACGTTCCCCAACAAAGTGGCATCATGAGCTAGGTCTATTATGCGTAGATTCTTTGCACGAGTAGAACACAAAGTAGTTGTGGGCGTTGATTTTGTTCAATATGCTTGCCGTTACTAGTCCAATCTTGTTTCGACGGTATTGTGGGATGAAGCGGCCGGACCGACCTTACACGCATTTACGTGAGACAGGTTCCACCGACCGACATGCACTTGGTGCATAAGGTGGCTAGCGGGTGCCGATCTCCCACTTTAGTCGGATCGGATGCGATGAAAAGGGTCCTTATGAAGGGTAAATAGCAATTGACATATCATGTTGTGGTTTTTGCGTAGGTAAGAAAGCGTTCTTGCTAGAAACCCATAGCAGCCACGTAAAACATGCAAACAACAATTAGAGGACGTCTAACTTGTTTTTGCAGGGTATGCTATGTGATGTGATATGGCCAAGAAGAATGTGATGAATGATATGTGATGTATGAGATTGATCATGTTCTTGTAATAGGAATCACGACTTGCATGTCGATGAGTATGACAACCGCAGGAGCCATAGGAGTTGTCTTTATTTATTGTATCACTGCGTGTCATTATACAACGCCATGTAATTACTTTACTTTATTGCTAACCGGTAGCCATAGTAGTAGAAGTAATAGTTGGCGAGACAACTTCATGAAGACACGATGATGGAGATCATGGTGTCATGCGGTGATGATGATGATCATGGAGCCCGAAGATGGAGATCAAAAGGAGCAAAATGATATTGGCCATATCATGTCACTATTTGATTGCATGTGATGTTTATCATGTTTATGCATCTTATTTGCTTAGAACGACGGTAGTAAATAAGATGATCCCTCATTAAAATTTCAAGAAGGTGTTCCCTAACTGTGCACCGCTATGCGAAAGTTCGTCGTTTCAAGCACCACGTGATGATCGGGTGTGATAGATTCTTACGTTCACATACAACGGGTGTAAGCCAGATTTACACACGCAGAACACTTAGGTTAACTTGACGAGCCTAGCATGTACAGACATGGCCTCGGAACACAAGAGAGTCGAGCATGAGTCGTATAGTAGATACGATCAACATGAAGATGTTCACCGATGATGACTAGTCCGTCTCACGTGATGATCGGACACGGCCTAGTTGACTCGGATCATGTAATCACTCAGATGACTAGAGGGATGTCTATCTTAGTGGGAGTTCATGAGATGAACTTAATTATCCTGAACATAGTCAAAAGATCTTTGCAAATTATGTCGTAAGCTTGCGCTTTAGTTCCACTGTTTAGATATGTTCCTAGAAAAATATAGTTGAAAGTTGTGATGGCGATTATGCGGACGGTGAAAGCTTATGTCCTTGATGCACCGCTTAGTGTCTTTGAACCCCAAACGCCGTCGTTTGTGGATGTTACGAACATCGGACATACACGCTTTTGATAACTACGTGATAGTTCGGTTAAACGGTTTAGAGTTGAGGCACCAAAGACGTTTTTGAAACGTCGCGGAACATATGAGATGTTTCGAGGGCTGAAATTGGGATTTCAGGCTCGTGCCGGTCAAGAGGTATAAGACCTCCGACGATTTTCTTAGCCTGCAAACTAAGGGAGAAAAGCTCAATCGTTGAGCTTGTGCTCGCATTGTCCGAGTGCAACAATCACTTGAATCGAGTGGGAGTTGATCTTCTAGATGAGATAGTGATGTTTCTCCAAAGTCATTGCCACCAAGCTGCTAGAGCTTCATGATGAACTATAACATGTCGTGGATAGATATGATGATCCTTGAGGTATTCACGATGTTTGACACATGAAAGTAGAAATCAAGAAGGAGCATCAATTGTTGATGGTTGGTGAAACCACTAGTTTCAAGAAGGGCAAGGGCAAGAAGGGACACTTCATGAAACGGCAAATCGATTGTCGCTCCAAAGGAAGAAACCCAAGGTTGAACCCAAACCCGAGACTAAGTGCTTCGTAATAAGGGGAACAGCCATGGAGCGTAATTACCCTAGATACTTGGTAGATAAGAAGGTGGCAAGGTCGATAGAAGTATATTGGATATACATTATGTTAATGTGTACTTTACTAGTACTCCTAGTAGCACCAGGTATTAGATATACGGTTCGGTTGCTAAGTGTTATTACCTCAAAACAAAAGCTACTGAATAAACGTAGACTAGCTAAAGGTGAGCTGACGATACGTGTTGGAAGTGTTTCCAAGGTTGATGTGATCAAGCATCGCACGCTCCCTCTACCATCGAGATTGGAGTTAAACCTAAAATTATTATTTGGTGTTTGCGTTGAGCATAGACATGATTGGATTATGTCTAACACAATACGGTTATTCACTTAAGGAGAATAATGGTTACTCTATTTATTTGAATAAATACCTTCAATGGTCTTGCACCTAAAAGAATGGTTTATTGAATCTCGATCGTAGTGATACACATTTCCATGCCAAAAGATATAAGATAGTAATGATAGTACCACTTACTTGTGGCAACCGCCATGTAAGTCATATTGGTGTAAAACGCATGAAGAAGCTCCATGTTGATGGATCTTTGGACTCACTCGTTTTGAAAAGTTTGAGACATGTGAACCATGTCTATTGGTGTATACGCATGAAGAAACTCCATGCAGTTGGATCGTTTGGACTCACTTGATTTTGAATCACTTGAGATATGCAAATCATACCACATGGGCAAGATGACTGAAAAGCCTCGGTTTCAAGAAGATGGAACAAGATAGCAACTTGTTGGAAGTAACACATTTTGATGTGTGCAGTCCAATGAGTCTTTGAGGCATGCAAAGGAATATCGTTATGTTCTTACTTCACGGATGATTTAAGTAGATACCGAGTGTATTTACTTGATGAAACACAAGTCTGAATTATTGAATGGTTCAAGTAACCGTGACAAGAGGATAAAATGTCTATGATATGATCATAGAGATGAGTATCTGAGTTACGAGCTTTGGCACGCTATTAAGACATTGTGGAAATTGTTTCACAATTAATACCGCCTGGAACACCATAGTGTGATGGTGTGTCCGAACATCATAGTTGCACCCTATTAGATATGGTGCGTACCATGATGTATCTTATCGAATTACCACTATCGTTCATGGGTTAGGCATTAGAGACAACCGCACTCACTTTAATAGGGCACCACGTAATTCGTTGAGACGGCACTGTTTGAACTATGGTTTGGAGAAACCTAAGTTGTCGTTTCTTAAAAGTTTGGGGCTGCGGCGCTTATGTGAAAAAGTTTCATCGTGATAAGCTCGAACCCAAAACGGATAAATGCATCTTCATAGGACACCCAAAACAGTTGGGTATACCTCCTATCTCAAGATCCGAAGCAAAATTAATTGTTTCTAGAACGGGTCCTTTCTCGAGGAAAAGTTTCTCTCGAAAGAATTGAGTGGGAGGATGGTGGAGACTTGATGAGGTTATTGAACCATCACTTCAACTAGTGTGCGGCGGGGCACGTGAAGTTGTTCGGTGGGCGCCTACACCAATTGAAGAAGAAGCTTATGATAGTGATCATGAAGCTTCAGATCAAGTCACTACCGAACCTCGTGGGGCGACAAGGACGCAGCATCTTTGCCGGAGTGGTACGGTGATCCTGTCTTGAATGTCATGTTGCTAGACAACAATGAACCTACGAGCTATGGAGAAGCAATGGTGGGCCCATATTCCAACAAATGGTTAGAAGCCATGAAATCCGAGATAGGATCCATGTATCAGAACAAAGCATGGACTTTGGTGGACTTGCCCGATAGGCAAGCCATTGAGATAAATGGATCTTTAAGAAGAAGACGGACGTGGACGGTAATGTCACCGTCTATGAAGCTCGACTTGTGGCGAAGAGTTTTTCACAAGTTCAAGGAGTTGACTACGATGAGATTTTCTCATCCGTAGCGATGCTTAAGTCCGTCGGAATCATGTTAGCATTAGCTGCATTTATGAAATTTGGCAGATGGGTGTCAAAACGAAGTTTCCTTACCGGTCTTCATAAGGAAAGGTTGTATGTGATACAATCGTAAAGTTTTTGTCGATCCTAAGGATGCTAAAAGGTATCTTTGGCTCCAGTGATCCTTCTAAGGACCGGAGTAAGCATCTCGGAGTTGGAATGTGCGCTTTGATGAGATGATCAAAGATTTTGGGTTTATACAAAGTTTATGAGAAACTTGTATTTCCAAAGAAGTGAGTGGAGCGCGATAGAATTTCTCGATGAGTATATGTTGTTGACATATTGTTGATCATAAATGATGTAGAATTTCTGGAAAGCATACAGGGTTATTTGAAAGGTGTTTTTCAAGTGAAAACCTGGATTAAGCTGCTTAAACATTGAGCATCAAGATCTATGAGAATAGATCGAAAACGCTAAATGATACTTTCAAATGAGCACATACCTTGACATGATCTTGAAGGTGTTCAAGATGGATCACCAAAGAAGGAGTTCTTGCACGAGATGTAAGGTATGAAGTTAAGACTTAAAGCTCGACCACGGCGGAAAGAGAGAAAGGACGAAGGTCGTCCCCTATGCTTTAGACGTAGGCTCTATAGTATGCTATCTTGTGTACCGCATCGAAGTGTGCCTTGCCATGAGTCACTATAAGGGGTACAAGAATGATCCAGAATGGGGATCATTGGACAATGTCAAAATTGTCCTTGGAGTAAATAAGGACATGTTTCTCGATTATGGAGGTGATAAAGAGTTCGCGTAAAGGGTTACGTCGATGCAAGCTGACACCTATCCGAATGACTCGAATAGCAAACCGGATACGTATAGTGGAGCAAACCATTTGGAATAGTTTCAAATGGAGCGCGGAAGCAAGATTTATAATATGACCTAGAAATTTGCAAAGCACACACGGATCTGAAAGGTTCAGATCCGTTGACTAAAACCTCTCTCACAAGCAAAACATGATCAACCCCAGAACTCATTGAGTCTTAATCACATGATGATGTGAACTAGTTTAATGACACTAGTAAACTCTTTGGATGTTGGTCACATGGCGATGTGACCTGTGAGTGTTAATCACATGGCGATGTGAACTAGATTATTGACTCTAGTGCAAGTGGGAGATCTGTTGGAAATATGCCCTAGAGGCAATAATAAATTAGTTATTATTATATTTCCTTGTTCATGATAATTGTTTATTATCCATGCTATAATTGTATTGATAGGAAACTCGGATACATGTGTGGGTATATAGACAACACCATGTCCCTAGTAAGCCTCTAGTTGACTAGCTCGTTAATCAATAGATGGTTACGGTTTCCTGACCATGGACATTGGATGTCATTGATAACGGGATCACATCATTAGGAGAATGATGTGATGGACAAGACCCAATCCTAAGCCTATCACAGATCGTGTAGTTCGTATGCTAAAGCTTTTCTAAAATGTCAAGTATCATTTCCTTAGACCATGAGATTGTGCAACTCCGGATACCGTAGGGAATGCTTTGGGTGTACCAAACGTCACAACGTAACTGGGTGGCTATAAAGGTGCATTACAGGTATCTCCGAAAGTGTCTGTTGGGTTGGCACGAATCGAGACTGAGATTTGTCACTCCGTGTGACGGAGAGGTATCTCTGGGCCCACTCGGTAGGACATCATCATAATGTGCACAATGTGATCAAGGAGTTGATCACGGGATGATGTGTTACGGAATGAGTAAAGAAACTTGCCGTGCAACGAGATTGAACAAGGTATCGGATACCGACGATCGAATCTCGGGCAAGTACAATACCGCTAGACAAAGGGAATTGTATACGGGATTGATTGAGTCCTTGACATCGTGGTTCATCCAATGAGATCATCGTGGAACATGTGGGAGCCAACATGGGTATCCAGGTCCCGCTGTTGGTTATTGACCGGAGAACATCTCGTATGTCTCAAGATGGTTCCCGAACCCGTAGGGTCTACACACTTAAGGTTCAAGGACGCTAGGGTTATAAAGGAAGTTTTTATGTGGTTACCGAATGTTGTTCGGAGTCCCGGATGATATCCAAGACGCCACGAGGATTTCCGGAATGGTCCGGAGGTAAAGAATTATATATGGGAAGTCCTGTTTTGGTCACCGGAAAAGTTTCGGGTTTTATCGGTAATGTCCCGGGACCACCGGGAGGGTCCCGGGGGTCCACCAAGTGGGGCCACCATCCTCGGAGGGCTGCATGGGCCAAGTGTGGGAGGGGACCAGCCCCATGTGGGCTGGTTTGCCCCCCAAGAGGCCCATGTGCCAAGAGATAAGGGAAAGGGAGAGTCCTAAAGGGGGAAGGCACCTCCTAGGTGCCTTAGGGAGGATGGACTCCTCCCTGGCCGCACCCTTCCTTGGAGGAAGGGCCAAGGCTGCGCCCCCCCCCCTCTCCCGTGCCCCGATATATAGTGGTGGGGGGGGTGGGCCGCCGCACCTGAGTCCCTCGGCACCTCCCTCCCTCCCGTGACACCTCCTCCTCTCCCGCAGTGCTTGGCGAAGCCTGCAGATTGCCACGCTCCTCCACCACCACCACGACGTTGTCTTTGCTGCTGGATGGAGTCTTCCTCAACCTCTCCCTCTCTCCTTGCTGGATCAAGGCATGGGAGACGCCACCGGCTGTACGTGTGTTGAACGCGGAGGTGCCGTCCGTTCGGCACTAGGATCATCGGTGATTTGAATCACGACGAGTACGACTCCATCAACCCCTGCTCACTTGAACGCTTCCGCTTAGCGATCTACAAGGGTATGTATATGCACTCTCCTTCCCCTCGTTGCTGGTTTCTCCATAGATAGATCTTGGTGACACGTAGGAAAATTTTGAATTTCTGCTACGTTCCCCAACAGTTTTATGGTTATCATTATTCTTTATAGCATACATGTCATCACCATAATCATCATAAATAGCAATTTTGTTCTCACCATAATCAATTGAAACCTCTTCAAAAATAATTGGATTCATCACCAAATAAAGTTATGACCTCTCCAAATCCACTTTCATAATCATTAGAATAAGATTCAACACCCTTCAAAATAGTGGGATCATCATTACCTAGAGTTGACACTCTTCCAAAACCACTTTCATCAATATAATCATCATAAATAGGAGGCATGCTTTCATCATAATAAAATTCGTCATCAAAACTTGGGGGACTAAAAATATCATCTTCGTCAAATATAGCATCCCCAAGCTTATGGCTTTGCATGTCATTAGCCTCGTGGATATTCCCAGAATTCATACTAGCAACATTTCAATCATGCTCATCATTCAAAGATTTAATGCCAAACATTTTATCAAATTCTTCTTCTATCAATTAAGCATAATTTTCCTTTCCATCATTTTCAAGAAAGACATGATAAAGATGAATAATATGAGTCCACCTCAATTCCATTTTTTATAGTCTTTTTATAAACCAAACTAGTGATAAAACAAGAAACTAAAAGATTCAATTGCAAGATCTAAAGATATACCTTCAAGCATTCACCTCCTCGGCAACGGCGTCAGAAAAGAGCTTGATGTCTACTACACAACTTGTTCTTGTAGACTCGTGTTGGGCCTCCAAGCGCAGAGTTTTGTAGGACAATAGCAAATTTCCCTCAAGTGGATGACCTAAGGTTTATCAATCCGTGGGAGGTGTCGGATGAAGATGGTCTCTCTCAAACAACTCTGCAACCAAATAACAAAAAGTCTCCGGTGTCCCCAACAGATCAAATACAATAGTAAATTGTATAGGTGCACTAGTTCGGCGAAGAGATGGTGATACAAGTGTAGTAATGATAGTAGATATTAATTTTTGTAATAGGAACAATAAAAAATAGCAAGGTAGCAAGTAACAAAAGTGAGCATAAACGGTATTGCAATGCTTGAAAATGAGGCCTAGGGTTCATACTTTCACTAGTGCAATCTCTCAACAATGCTACCATCTCTCAACGTGCGATGAAGAATAACTCCAAAGTTCTTATCTAGCGGAGAACATAAGACAAAATTGTTTGTAGGGTACGAAACCACCTCAAAGTTATCCTTTCTGATTGATCTATCAAGCTATTCCTATAAGTATCACAAACAGCCCAAGAGTTTGTACTAAAATAACACCATATGATACACATCAACCAACTCTAATGTCACCTACATACTCCAATGTCACCACGAGTATCCGTGAGTTGATTATACGATATGCATTGATACGTCCATTTTACATCATGCTTTTATATCGATATTTATCGCATTATGGGCTATTATTTCACGTTATGTCACAATACTTATGGCTATTCTCTCTTATTTTACAAGGTTTACATGAAGAGGGAGAATGCCTGGAATTTGGAATTTGGAAAAGGAGCAAATATTGGACACCTATTCTCATGCAACTCCAAAAGTCCTGAAACTCCACGGGATGTCTTAAAATAAATAAAGAAAAATCGTCGCCAAAGATGAAGGCTGGGGCCCACACCCTGCTCACGAGGGTGGGGGCGCCTCACCTCGTGGGCCCCTGGTGGCTCTCTCGATGCCCATCTTCTCCTATATGAAGTCTTTCGATGAGAAAAAATCAGAGGCAACCTTTCGACGAGACTCACGCCACGAGGCTAACCTTGGCGTAACTAATCTAGGGCTCCCGTGAGCTGCTCACGGGGACACTTCCCGGAGGGGGAAATCATCGCCATCATCATCACCAACGCCTCCTCTCATCAGAGAGGGCAATCTCCATCAACATCTTCACCAGCACCATCTCATCTCCAAACCCTAGTTCATCTCTTGTATCCAATTCTTGTCTCCAAGTCCGGATTGGTGCTAGTAGGTTGCTAGTAGTGTTGATTACTCCTTGTAGTTGATGCTAGTTGGTTTACTTGGTGGAAGATCATATGTTCAGATCCTTTATGCATATTATTACCCCTCTGATTATGAACATGAATATAATTTGTGAGTAGTTACGTTTGTTCCTGAGGACACGGGAGAAGTCTTGCTATTAGTATTCATGTGAATTTGGTATTCGTTCGATATTTTGATGAGATGTATGTTGTCTAGCCTCTAGTGGTGTTATGTGAGCGTCGACTACATAACACTTCACCATTATTTGGGCCTAGAGGAAGGCATTGGGAAGTAATAAGTAGATGATGGGTTGCTAGAGTGATGAAGCTTAAACCCTAGTTTATGCGTTGTTTCGTAAGGGCTGATTTGGATCCATATGTTTCATGCTATGGTTAGGTTTACCTTAATACTTTTGTTGTAGTTGCGGATGCTTGCAATAGAGGTTAATCATAAGTGGGATGCTTGTTCAAGTAAGAACAGCACCCAAGCACCGGTCCACCCACATATCAAATTATCAAAGTACCGAACGCGAATCATATGAACGTGATGAAAACTAGCTTGACGATATTCCCATGTGTCCTCGGAGCGCTTTTCCTTATATAAGAGTTTGTCCAGGCTTGTCCTTTGCTACAAAAAGGATTGGGCCACCTTGCTGCACTTTATTTACTTTTGTTACTTGTTGCTCGTTACAAATTATCTTATCACAAAACTATCTGTTACCCCTTATTTCAGTACTTGCAGAGAATACCTTGCTGGAAACCGCTTATCATTTCCTTCTGCTCCTCGTTGGGTTCGACACTCTTACTTATCGAAAGGACTACGAGAGATCCCCTATACTTGTGGGTCATCAAGACTCTTATCTGGCGCTGTTGCCAGGGAGTGTAGCGCCTTTGGTAAGTGGAATTTGGTAAGGAAAAATTTATATAGTGTGCTGAAAATTTTCTGTCACTTGTTACTATGGAAAGTAATTCCCTGAGGGGCTTGTTCGGGGTATCTTCACCCCGTCCAGTAGAGCAAGGAGTTGCTCCTCAACCTTCTGAAGCTATTGAAAATGAAACTCCTTTTGAAGTTCCTTCGGGTATGATGGAAAAACTGTTGGCTAATACTTTTAAGGAGATGGAACAAAGCATCCTGATGAACATCTACTCTATGTGGATGAAGTTTGTGGATTATTTAAGCTTGCAGGTATACCCGATGATGTTGTTAAGAAGAAGGTCTTCCCTTTATCTTTGAAGGAAGACGCATTGACATGGCATAGGCTATGTGATGATACGAGATCATGGAACTATAAAAGATTGAAATTGGAATTTCATCAAAAGTATTACCCTATGCATCTTGTTCATCGTGATCGCAATTATATATATAATTTTTGGCCTCGCGAAGGAGAAAGCATCGCTCAAGCTTGGGGGAGGCTTAAATCAATGTTATATTCATGCCCCAATCATGAGCTCTCAAAAGTGACAATTCTTCAGAATTTTTATGCTCAGCTTTCTGATAACAATCGCACCATGCTCGATACTTCTTGTGCTGGCTCTTTTGTGATGAAGACTATTGAATTCAGATGGAATTTATTGGATAGAATTAAACGAAACTCAAGACTGGGACCTCGACGAAGGTAAGGAGTCGTGTATGACACCTAAGTTTGATTGTGTTAAATCTTTTATGGATACCGATATTTTCCATAAGTTTAGCACTAAATATGGACTTGACTCTGAGATAGTAGCTTCTTTTTGTGAATCTTTTGCTACTTATGTTGATCTCCTTAAGGAGAAGTGGTTTAAATATCATCCTCCCATAGAAGTAAAAGTAGCTGCACCTATTAAAGTTGAAGAAAAGACCGTCACTTATAATGATCCTATTGTTCCTACCTCTTATGTTGAGAAACCACCTTTCCCTGTTAGAGTAAAGGATCATGCTAAAGCTTCAACTGTTGTTCGTAAAAGCAATATTAGAACTTATACACCTCCTGAGCAAGTTAAAGTAGAACCTAATATTGCTATTATTAAAGGTCTCTTGTCTGATAATATTGATGGGCATGTTATTCAGTTCTGTGGTGAAACTGCTAGAATTGCTAAACCTTGTGCTAAAGATAAACATAGACCTGTGGTAGGCGTGCTGTTATTTCTATTAAAATAGGAGATCATTGTTATCATGGCTTATGTGATATGGGTGCTAGTGCTAGTGCAATACCCATTGACTTATACAAAGAAATTATGCATGATATTGCACCTATTGAGTTAGAAGAAATTGATGTCACAATTAAGCTTGCCAATAGAGACACTATTTCACCAGTGGGAATTGTTAGAGATGTTGAAGTCTTGTGTGGGAAATCTAAATATCCTGCTGATTTTCTTGTTCTTGGTTCTTCACAAGATAGCTTTTGTCCCATTATATTCGGTAGACCCTTCTTAAATACTGTTAATGCTAAGATAGATTGCGAAAAGAATGTTTGTTACTATTGGCTTGGATGATATGGTTCATGAGTTTAATTTCTCTAAATTTAGTAAACAGCATCGTGAGGAAGAATTGCCTAGTAAGGATGAAATTATTGGTCTTGCTTCTATTGTTGCATTCTCCTAGTGATCCTTTGGAACACTATTTGCTAGACCATGAAAATGAGATGTTCATGAATGAAAGAAGGGAAATAGATGAAGTATTCTTTAAACATGATTCTATTCTGCAACATAATTTGCCTGTTGAAATCCTAGGGGATCCTCCTCCACCCAAGGGTGATCCCGTGTTTGAGCTTAAACTGTTGCCTGATAATCTTAAATATGCTTATCTTGATGAAAAGAAAATATATCCTGTTATTATTAGTGCTAACCTTTCAGAGCATGAAGAAGAAATATTATTGAAAACTCTGAAAAAGCACCGCGCCGCTATTGGATATACTCTTGATGATCTTAAGGGCATTAGTCCCACTCTATGTCAAAGATAAAATAAATTTGGAAGCGGATGCCAAACCAGTTCGTGATCCTCAACGACGTTTGAATCCTAAAATCAAAGAAGTGGTAAGGAAAGAAATACTCAAGCTTACGGAGACAGTATAATTTATCTCGCTGTCGATAGTCTGGGTAAGTCCTGTCCATTGTGTCCCTAAGAAGGGAGGTATTATCGTTGTCCCTAATGATAAAGATGAATTGATTCCGCAAAGAATTATCACAAAGTTATAGGATGGTAATTGATTCTGAATTAAATAAAGCTACTAAGAAAGATCATTACCCCTTACCTTTTATTGATCAAATGCTAGAAAGATTATGCAAACATACACATTATTGCTTTCTAGATGGTTATTCTAGTTTCTCTCAAATACCCGTGTCGGCTAAAGATCAATCAAAGACTACTTTTACATGCCCTTTTGGTACTTTTGCTTATAGACTTATGCCTTTTGGTTTATGTAATGCACCTGCTACCTTTCAAAGATGCATGATGGCTATATTCTCTGATTTTTGTGAAAAGATTTGTGAGGTTTTCATGGACGACTTTTCAGTCTATGGATCCTTCTTTGACGATTGCTTGAGCAATCTTGATCGAAGTTTTGCGTATATGTGAAGAAACTAATCTTGTCTTGAATTGGGAAAAGTGCCACTTTATGGTTAATGAAGGTATTGTCTTGGGGCACAAAGTTTACGAAAGAGGTATTGAAGTTGATAAAGCCAAGGTTGATGCTATTGAAAAGATGCCATGTCCTAAGGACATCAAAGGTATAAGAAGTTTCCTTGGTCACGCCGGGTTTTATAGGAGGTTCATTAAGGACTTCTCAAAAATTTCTCGGTCTCTGACTAATTTATTACAAAAAGATGTACCATTTGTCTTTGATGATGATTGTGTAGAAGCATTTGAAATACTTAAGAAAGCATTAGTCTCTGCACCTGTTGTTCAGCCACCTGATTGGAATTTACCCTTTGAAATTATGTGTGATGCTAGAGATTATGCTGTAGGTGTTGTTCTAGGGCAAAGAGTTAATAGGAAATTAAATGTCATCCATTATGCTAGTAAGACTCTAGACAATGCTCAAAGAAATTATGCTACTACCGAAAAGGAACTTTTAGCAGTTGTATTTGCTTGTGATAAATTCAGACCCTATATTGTTGATTCTAAAGTAACCATTCACACCGATCATGCCGCTATTAAATATCTTATGGAAAAGAAAGATGCTAAACCTAGACTTATTAGATGGGTTCTCTTGCTACAAGAATTTGATTTGCATATTGTTGATAGAAAAGGAGTCGAGAACCCCTGCAGCATAACTTATCTAGGTTAGAGAATGTTCTTGATGACCCACTACCTATTGATGATAGCTTTCACGATGAACAATTAAATGTCATAAGCACTTCTCATAGCACTCCATGGTATGCGGATTATGCTCATTATATTGTTGCTAAATTTATACCACCTAGCTTCACATACCAACAAAAGAAAAAGTTCTTTTATGATTTGCGACATTACTTTTGGGATGACCCACATCTTTATAAAGGAGTAGATGGTGTTATTAGACGTTGTGTACCTCAACATGAACAGGAACAGATCCTACGCAAGTGTCACTCTAAAGCTTATGGAGGTCACCACGCTGGAGATAGAACTGCACATAAGGTATTGCAATCTGGTTTTTATTGGCCTACTCTCTTCAAGGATGCCCGTAAGTTTGTCTTATCTTGTGATGAATGTCAAAGAATTGGTAATATTATTAGACGTAAAGAAATGCCTATGAATTATTCACTTGTTATTGAACCATTTGATGTTTGGGGCTTTGATTATATGGGACCTTTTCCTGCCTCTAATGGATATACACATATTTTAGTTGTTGTTGATTACGTTACTAAGTGGGTAGAAGCTATTCCAACTGGTAGTGCCGATCATAACACTTCTATTAAAATGCTTAAGGAAGTTATTTTTCCGAGGTTTGGAGTCCCTAGATATTTAATGACCGATGGTGGTTCACACTTTATTCATGGTGCTTTCAGTAAAATGCTTGCTAAATATGACGTTAATCATAGAATTGCATCTCCTTATCACCCGCAGTCTAGTGGTCAAGTAGAATTGAGTAATAGAGAACTCAAATTAATTTTGCAAAAGACTGTTAATGGGTCTAGAAAGAATTGGTCCAAGAAACTTGATGATGCATTATGGGCCTATAGAACTGCATATAAGAATCCTATGGGTATGTCTCCGTATAAAATGGTTTATGGAAAAGCATGTCACTTACCTCTTGAACTAGAAAATAAGGCATATTGGGCTATTAAAGAGATCAACTATGATTTCAAACTTGCCGGTGAGAAGAGGTTATTTGATATTAGCTCACTTGATGAATGGAGAACCCAAGCTTATGAAAATGCCAAGTTGTTTAAAGAAAAAGTTAAAAGATGGCATGACAAAAAGATACAAAAGCGTGAGTTTAATGTAGGTGATTATGTATTGCTATATAACTCTCGTTTAAGATTTTTGCAGGAAAACTTCTCTCTAAATGGGAGGGTCCCTACGTTATCGAGGAGGTCTATCGTTCCGTGCCATAAAAATCAACAACTTCAAGGCACAAATCCAAGGTGGTAAACGGTCAAAGAATCAAACATTATATCTCGTAATCCCATAAATTTTGAAACCAATATTATTGAAACCGTAACCCCGGAGGAATACATAAGGGACACTTTCCAGACCGTTTTAGACTCCGAAAAGGAATAGTATGTGGTACGGTAAGTAAACCGACTCCAAAACAATTTTTAAGGCAATATTTCTCCGTTTTGGAATATTTAGAAAAATAGAAAAATAAGTGGAAGTCCGGGAAGGACACGAGGCCTTCACGAGGGTGGAGGGCGCGCCCTACCCCCCTGGGCGCGCCCCCCTACCTCGTGAGCACCTCGTGTGCCCTCCGGACTCCGTTTTCTTGCACGGTACGTATTTTGGTCGGTAAAAATTCATTATATATTCTCCCGAAGGTTTTGACTCCCGTATCACGCAAATATCTCCTGTCCTTGTTTCGAGCTGTTTTTCTGACAGATCTAGATCATCATGACGTCCCCAAGTGCTTCCAAAGAACAAGTTCTTCGAGAAGGTGATCAACCCTTACCTCGCGGAGGTGCTGCGACACCCTCAAACCATTGAGATGTGTGATGGGTTGCTGCACATCCACGATGTTGAGGGACCCAAGGGAACCGGAAGCGTGGAGGCGAGGCTCGAAGCAATGGAGCAACAAGTTTTCAAGTGCCAGGGGATGGTGGAGCGTGGAATTAACGCTAGCCACAAGATGCTCATGAGTTCACCAAGAACTACGAGCCGATGCCAAGAACACCGAGGAAGCCATCTTCAAGCTAAATGAGAAGATCTATCACCTCCAAGACCAAATCTATGATCTGCAAAATCAAAACTTAGAGTATGAATATAGATAAAAAAGGATGAGTTTGGCTGCAGATTTGAGGATTCCGGAGACTCGATCATCCTTCTATGATGGTGAGCCTATTCCATGGAAGGTGGACGACAAGCCCGCATCATCAACAACACCTCCACTTCTTTCACCAGCAAAGGAGATATAATCACATGGGTATGGGCACTCCCCTTGGGAACTGCCAAGCTTGGGGGAGGTTCTACGGTATCGTATCACCATCACAACTCCTATCTTTACCGTTTTTCTTAGTTCGATCCTATTAGTAGTATCTCGATTTAGTAGAATAAAGTCATGGCATGATCTAGTTTTGAATTTTGCTTTATAATCCCTCTATGTAATCGAGTCCGTGAGCTATATATAATAAAGATTAGTGTTGAGTCAAGGGCTTGATTACTTTGCCATGATCTTGGGTGAATAAAAGAAAAGAATAAAAAGAAACAAAGAGTTCATATTGATCTTATTGAAAGTAATGACTTCACATAGAAAGAGTATGATGATTAAAAATTGTTGGGAATTGGCAAATATAGCTTTGGTCATCGTTGCAATTAATAGGAAGTAATAAGGAGAGAGAGGTTTCACATATAGATATATTATCATTGACATCTTTTATGATTGGGAGCACTCATTAAAATATGACATGATAAAGAGTTGATGTTGGACAAGGAAGACAACATAATGAGTTATGTTTTCTTGTATCTGAGATAAAGTATGTTGTCATGGATCCTCTAACATGTTGAGCTTGCCTTTCCCCCTCATGCTAGCCAAATTCTAAGCACCAAGTAGAGATACTACTTGTGCTTCCAAATACCCTTAAACCAGTTTAGCCATGAGAGTCCACCATATCTACCTATGGATTGAGTAAGATCCTTCAAGTAAGTTGTCATCGGTGCAAGCAATACAAATTGCTCTCTAAATATGCATGACTTATTAGTGCAGAGAAATAAGCTTTGTACGAACTTGTTGTGGAAGTAATAAAAGCGATTTGACCGTATAATAAAATTCCACATACAAGGGGCAATATAAAGTGACGTTCTTTTGCATAAAGATTTTGTGCATCCAACCATAAAAGCGCATGGCAACCTATGCTTCCCTCTGCGAAGGGCCTATCTTTTATTATTATCTTCTACCTTATGCAAGAGTCATGGTGATCTTCACCTTTCCTTTCTCATTTTATCCTTTGGCAAGCCTAGCATGTTGGAAAGAACATGATATATATATATATATATATATATATATATATATATATATATATATATATATATATATATATATATATATGTATATATCTAATTGGATGGAGGGGAGCATGAATTATTATGGTTGACATTACCCTTGAGGTAAAAGGTTGTGGGGCAAAACTATAAGCCCCTATCTTTCTCTGTGTCCGATTAAAACTCCGTAACCACAAGTATTGCGTGAGTGCTAGCAATTATGAAGGACTAAGTGATAGTTTTTTTTTTGAAGGGTGACTAAGTGATAGTTGAGTATGTGGACTTGCTTTTAAGCTCTCACATAGACTCTTTCCGATGTTATGATAAAATGCAATTGCTTCAATGACTGAGGTTATAATTTGTTGGTGCCCGATAAGGTTTCTGATTCATACTTTTGCATTGTGAAAAGATCATCACTTGAACATAAGTAATCATATGACAAATCTATATATGTTGCTGTTATGAGAATAATCATGATGCCTTCATGTCCATATTCTATTTTTATTGACGCCTCTACCTCTAAACATGAGGACATATTTATTGGTATCGGCTTTTCGCTTGAGGACAAGCGAGGTATAAGCTTGGGGGAGTTGATACGTCCATTTTGCATCATGCTTTTATATCGATAGTTATCGCATTATGGGCTAATATTTCACGTTATGTCACAATACTTATGGCTATTCTCTCTTATTTTACAAGGTTTACATGAAGAGGGAGAATGCCGATACCGGAATGCAATTTGGAAAAGGAGCAAATATTGGAGACCTATTCTATGCAACTCAAAAGTCCTAAACTCCACGGGATGTCTTAAAATAAATAAATAAAATCGTCGCCAAAGATGAAGGCCGGGGCCCACACCTGCTCACGAGGGTGCCCCCCTACCTCGTGGGGCCCCCGGTGGCTCTCTCGATGCCCATCTTCTCCTATATGAAGTCTTCGATGAGAAAAAAATCAGAGGCAACCTTTCGACGAGACTCACGCCACGAGGCGGAACCAATCTAGGGCTCCGGCAGCTGCTCGCCGGGGACACTTCCCTCCGGGAGGGGGAAATCATCGCCATCATCATCACCAACGCTCCTCTCATCGGGAGAGGGCAATCTCCATCAACATATTCACCAGCACCATCTCATCTCCAAACCCTAGTTCATCTCTTGTATCCAATTCTTATCTCCAAGTCCAAGATTGGTGCTAGTAGGTTGCTAGTAGTGTTGATTACTCCTTGTAGTTGATGCTAGTTGGTTTACTTGGTGGAAGATCATATGTTCAGATCCTTTATGCATATTATTACCCCTCTGATTATGAACATGAATATGATTTGTGAGTAGTTACGTTTGTTCCTGAGGACACGGGAGAAGTCTTGCTATTAGTAGTCATGTGAATTTGGTATTCGTTCGATATTTTGATGAGATGTATGTTGTCTAGCCTCTAGTGGTGTTATGTGAACGTCGACTACATAACACTTCACCATTATTTGGGCCTAGAGGAAGGCATTGGGAAGTAATAAGTAGATGATGGGTTGCTAGAGTGACATAAGCTTAAACCCTAGTTTATGCGTTGCTTCGTAAGGGGCTGTTTTGGATCCATATGTTTCATGCTATGGTTAGGTTTACCTTAATACTTTTGTTGTAGTTGAGGATGCTTGCAATAGAGGTTAATCATAAGTGGGATGCTTGTTCAAGTAAGAACAACACCCAAGCACCGGTCCACCCACATATCAAATTATCAAAGTACCGAACGCGAATCATATGAACGTGATGAAAACTAGCTTGATGATATTCCCATGTGTCCTCGGGAGCTCTTTTTCTATTATTAGAGTTTGTTCCGGCTTGTCCTTTGCTACAAAAAGGATTGGGCCACCTTGCTGCACTTTATTTACTTTTGTTACTTGTTGCTCGTTACAATTTATTTTATCACAAAACTATCTGTTACCACTTATTTCACTACTTGCAGAGAATACCTTACTGAAAACCGCGTATCATTTCCTTCTGCTCCTCGTTGGGTTCGACACTCTTACTTATCGAAAGGACTATGATAGATCCCCTATACTTGTGGGTCATCATGCATCAAACAACTTCAGATTCATAATACTCCATCCAACACAAAGAATTTCAAAGAGTGCCCCAAGATTTTTACTAGAGAAACAAAGACGAAAACGTGCATCAACCCCTATGCATAGATTACCCCAATGTCACTTCGGGAATCCGCGAGTTGAGTGCCAAGACATACATCAAGTGCTCTCTAATCCATCAAAAAAATTCAATCCGATAATAATGAAATCTCAAAGGTAAAACTCAATTCATCACAACAAGATAGAGAGGGGGAAACACCATATGATCCAATTATATTAACAAAGCTCGCGATACATCAAGATCGTGCCAAATCAAGAACACGAGAGAGAGAGAGAGAGAGAGAGAGAGGGAGAGAGATCAAACACATAGCTACTAGTACAAACCCTCAGCCCCGAGGGTGGACTACTCCCTCCTCATCATGGTGGCCGTCGGGATGATGAAGATGGCCTCCGGTGATGATTTCCCCCTCTGGGAGGGTGCTGAAAACGGGTCTAGATTGATTTTTCGTGGCTATAGAGGCTTGCAGTGGCGGAACTTCCGATCTAGGGTTATTTCTATGGGAGGGGGGGGAGGTTCTTTATTTATAGGATTTTTTGGCGTAGGTCTCACGCTAAGATGGGTTCGAGGGGCCCACTACCCACCAGGGCGAGCCAACCCCCCTGGCGCGCCCTGGTGCCTAGTGGGGCCCTCGTGGCTCTCCCGCCCTCCCACGAAGCTTCTAATGCCTCTTTTCTTCCAAAAAAATTGTCAAAAAATTTCGCTGCCTTTGGAGAGCTTTGATTTCTGCACAAAAACACACCACGGTGGTTCTGCTGAAAACAACATCAGTGCAGGTTAGTTTCATTTAAATCATATAAAATTGCACCCTGACCATATAAAATAGTTGTAACATGGCATGAGTACTTCATAAATTATAGTTACGTCGGTGACGTATCACAATGGTGGAAGTTCGTTGTCAGGCGGATCATGGCGTCGCCGCCTTCACTCCCTCGACCATGCGCATCCATAGCAGCGGGCTCCTCCGGCAAGGAGGAGACAGTCATCTCCTCCTCCGACGAGGAGGAGCAACCGCCCCGTCTCCTCTCGGTGGCGGTTCTGACAGACGAAGAATTCGTTCGTTAGATGGAGATCATGACCGAGTGTTCACTCCGTCAGATGGGTTTGGCGCCAAAGTTGCCGGCGCGCTTGAAGGAGGACCCAGCGTCCCCGTAGCTGTTCCGCGTTAAGGGGGAGCTGACAACCACACTCCTGCAGGTGAAGGACGAGTCGGCGTCCCCACCGCGCAACAACGACCTCCACATCGGCGGCAGCGTGAAGTAGGAGCTGACATCCCCCAGCGCTTCTGCCGCGTGAAGGACGAGCCGGCTTCGCCCCAGCCGCACAGCCGCTACCCGCAGATCGACGGGCCCTCGTCGCCACCACGACACCACCACCTGCAAACAAAGGAGGAGCCGCCGCTCGCGATCGCTAATGCACGCCACCGCATTCTCCACTACCTCGGAGGCGGTGGTTTCGGTGGTGCCTCCGGCTCTCGAGTCGTGGTATTCGAGGTCGAGCGTGCGGCGCGGCAGCAAGGCGAGGTACGACCGGCGCAATGCCGGTCACCGCTCCGCGTTGGCCAAGACAGACGTGGCACCGAAATGGGTCCGCAACGGCCCGGACCTCGCCGTGGCGTGGGCGCTCGACCGCTCCGTCACCACTGCTGAGACAGCCGCTAGGCGGCGCCGCCGCCTTTACGATGAACTCGCCTAGATCGGCGAGGAGTGGTCGCTTAGAGACTGGTCCGCCAACGCCGGCAGGGGCAAGGCCGCCACCAGGGCGCCGCCAGCGCCGACCGCGGGCTGGCGGCCGTCGCCGCATCACAAGAAGAGGCGAACGGCTCCTCCGCGAAGGCCAAGAATTGCGGACCTCCGACATCCTTGCGCCACTAGTGGGACGACAACGACGACGGCGGCAAGGACGCCAACAGCGGTGCGGGAGGACAGTGCGGCCACGCTTGCGAAGTGGTCGTCTGATATAGGGTTTTGTGTTTTTAATGGTTTTTAGTAAAACGGTCAAAATAGCGTCTGTTTATGTAAATTATATTAGAGCTTGAATGAAATAGAATTTCATCCGGTTTTTTGAGAAAGATTCTGCAATGTATGTGACTATGGTTGGATGGCGTTCTCCCGCATCTGTGCTCGCGGACTAGTCTTCCCTATCGGTGAAAGAATACGGAAGAAAATTTGCGGTTGCCGTTGGAGATGCCCTAAGCACCACATGCCATGGACGTAAAAAGTGTGACAAGATTTTTCTTGAGACAAGCCAAAATCTGGGTAAGAATTTAAGCAACACAAGTAAGGCAGGTGTGTAAAAAATAATGTGGTAATATGTGGCAAAGATAATTCCGATCCAAATATGGCCAATAATTCTTGGAGATAAACGTGATTTTACTAATAAGGAAGTAAATACAAGTTTTAATCGTACGGATCTGAGGAGAATAGGTAGGAAGTAAAAACAGGGGAACGCCCGTGAGCGCCAGGCCCCATGCAAGATCAACTTGCTATTTTCTATAGAGAAGATAATACTGTACTAGCAGACAGCTATCATCCCACGCAAGTTGCCGTCCTTGAATTCGTGATAAGTTATTGCCAAATGGGAGCGCTGCCCGCTGTCCGGGATCGCCTGCCCCGCCGAAACCCTAGCGACCGATGCAAGAGATCCATCCATTGCCCTAACGAGGGAGGGGAGGGCTGCACCAGCCGCCAGCCCCCCTATTTAAGGCCGGGCAGCCTCACAGCCTCCTCCACAAAATCTTTCCCCACTTTGCAATTTCTAGCTACTAGTACTAGTAACCGCATTCTTGTATGATCTTATTTCTTGTGCTTGTGTGGGCTACAACGTTGGGCCTATTTACGGGTTTTTGTTTCTCTGAGTTCGCTTCTTGTGTTCGTTTACTTTTAGTTTCTTTGTGTGATTTCTAAGCTTCATTTTTTCTCAGTTTCAAATCTCTGTTTGTAAAGGATATATGCTGGTGCAAAATCTTCCAATCCGGCTGTGACAAATCTTCCTTGGACAGCCCGGCCACCTTTTGCACATAAGGATGGGCTACGTGTGTTAAACATTAGTGGCGCAGTGCTCGCTTCACTCAGCTATGGAGGCTTGGAGTTCGTCAGATTCCAATCCTCCTAGTGAAGCAAGCGCACATCTTCCCCCCTTTTTTCTTCCCAGTCTCCACATGGTTTTGTGTTTCGGAAAAAAGAAACGAGATTTTCCCTGCTTACGATTGCTTGGTTTGCTGTCTTGTGTTGACGGAGACATTTGGATCTGCAAGTTTTCATTTTGGTGATGTTAGACGAGCCAGATCTGCAGTCCTTGAGAGATGAGGATGTTGGAAACTATTTTTTGTTTCAGTGGTGCCAAACGGAATAGCATACGGCTATCCATAAAAAGTCGTTCCAATGAGAACCGAAGCTGTTAACAACCGACGGCTATCTCAAAACAAAAATAATAACTGAACAACCTCACTGATGTTAATATATTTGAGATGAACATGCCACCTCAAGTTAGACCCGGCATTTTGCGTTAGAGGGCAACCAATTTTCATGTAAATTTTCATTCATATACCGAAGAAAAATTTCTAAGTTTTGTTTCTTCCACTTGGTACCGTGTTTGTAAGAGGATACATGCTGGCGCAAAATCTTCCAATCCGGCTGTGACAAATCTCTCTTGGACAGCCCGGCCACCTTTTGCACAGAAGGATGGGCTACGCGTGTGTTAAACATTAGTGGCTAAGTGCTCGCTTTACTCGGCTATGGAGGCTTGGAGTTCATCAGGTTCCAATCCCCCTAGTGAAGCAAGCGCACATCACCCAGTTTGCATCTTCCTTTTTTTCCCATTCCACACATGGTTTTGTGATTCGGAAAGAAAGATTTTTCGTGCTTCCCATTTGGATCTGCATGTTTTCATTTTGTTAGTCGAGCAAGATCTGCAGCCGATGTTGAAGATGATGTACCTATTAAACTGTTTGTTGTTGCAGTTGAGCTAAACGGAATTGCATACAGGAATAGCTATTCGTTACATTGCTCCCCAATGAGAGCCGAAGCTGTTTATGACTACGTGATGATTATCTCAGAACAAAAATTATTGTAACAATCTCACTGATGTTAATACTTTTGAGATGTGGTAAGCGTGAGAAATGGGGCCTAGCTGTATATGTCAAATTAACATAAAGTAATTTTGCATACAAGGCAATGTTAAGCTTCAACACCTATATTGATAAATGACAAATTTATGAAAGAATATTTTGGTTTGAAAAGAAAAAACAGAAGTTCCTATGTTCCGGGGAGAACTGACTTGCTTGCAGGGCCGAACCGCTCCCATATAAGCACAACTCGCCTGAATGTATTTTTAGTTGACAAATCATAATAAACTTGCTTATGTATGCATTGCGCCATTTTTTTTGGGAAAAAGGAGGATTACCTCCGGCCTCTGCATCGGTCGATGCATGCACCCATATTATTAAAAAACATATCAAAGGCTTAATATCCAAATAGGCTTAAAACCCGAGCAAAATAAAAAAAAGATAACAAATCTGTAAAACGCCACATCCGGCGATACAGTACAGGCTACGATGCCTGCACACCTAGCCTGTACCGTGCCATCCAAATCGGCATTGCGCCAGTAATCAGTAGTAAATACTTATGCATTAGTTATGATATGAAATTCGCAGAGTATATTCACGTAACATGCCCTTTATGCCTGTGTGTATGTATATATTTACAGAGTATGGACAAACCTAAAAGTTGCTTACTACTAAAGCAACAAATTATTTTTTGTAAAAAAAGCAATGACAAATCATCAATGCACTTTTCCCCCTATAAATGATGGATTTTCTTGACTCAAAATGAAGCATCAAGGGGATACAAACACAGTACACACACCCGCCTCTCCATGACTAGGATCCACACAATCAACACCAACGCAGACACACAAATAATCACACTAGCAAAGTGCAAAGTCAAGACTGGAGCCATGCATAGGCGGAGCAAAAAAGAACTCTCAAGCGATCAAACACATGTTTGACAAACTAGTGCAATGACCATCCGCATCAACAATGGCCTCTTGACATAACAAGAACAATGAGAAGGGGTATTTGATAACAATGCTCAAGCGTTGCTGTCATAGGATCCAACCATTAAAGGCCATATCGTGGGTTTTCACCTTGAACATCAAGTCCGAGTAAACTCCAGCGATTTCTTCAAGAAGGCAACGACGTCAAGACGTTGCCATTGCAAGGTTTAGCCCAATTAGGGCCAGACCTAGAGTTTTCATCAAACTGAAATCATATTGTGTTATCACCTCAACTTTCCACAATACCAAGAATTACATGCATGCATGGTCCTCGTGTGAGATCCGATGAAATCATTGGTGAGGGAGGAAGGTCATCAGCAAAGCCAAAATCCTAATATAGGGTGATCTCGCACCGCTTCATCGACCTCATTACTGGTAGTCGGTGCTAGATCTATAGAAGACAACACCAGCATGCGCCACCGCCCTTGCCAGCAACCCAATACCACGTGACAGATGTGTTACCGAGCGGAAGACATCCTCACAGACACACGGACGTAGATGGCGGTCGTCTGGACGTGCCACTGTCTTTTGTCGCTGGATGTTGTCGTACTACCAAGATCCACCGTCGAGCAGTTTGGAGTCACATCGTCCGGATGGGTTAATTGGAGTCACCTCGGTAGGCTCGGTTAAGGAGGGCCATAGCAAGCGCCGGAGGCCACGTAAACCACCCACCATGGCTACAGGCACTGTTAGGGAAACCAAATCGCACCACCATGACAACCCAAGGCCCAGTTCTTTTGGTCGATTCCTATAATCTTGAGAATCGATCCTCAGCCCAGCTTCTCCCAGAATCTTGAACACATTTTTTTTATAATCCTAGCTAGTTAGGATGAGAACAACTAGGATTATATAAAAAAAATATGGATACGAGATTCTGAGAGAAACTGGGTGAAGGGTCAATTCTCAAGATTCTGGGAGAATCACCCAAAAGAACTGGCCTCAATAGTAGCGCCCCATAGGCCACCGACCACTGATCTAGGATCTTTCTTAGTTGATCGTTATAGATTATTTCATGTATCATCCTCTATCTTTTAGGGAAATTCATTGTTACTTAACGTTTTACATTCCAAAATCTAAAATAAAGTAAGTCCTTTATTTGAGGGTTTGCGATCGTTCCCATTCTCGCTAAGGGAATTATCTTGTCCGAAAAAAAAAGAAATACGTCAACCAAAAACACCATTCCTTTTGGTTCGCACAACCAAAAAATTATTCCAAAGGTCTACAGGAAGGTAAAAAAAATAAGGGATTGTATCAAGAACTATATACAAAAGAATAGGAAAAAGGACTTACTTTATTTTAGAATTCCACAATGAAATACTTAATTTTCTAGTAATTACACTACTCCGGTCTGAAATAAAAAAGAACACTTAAATTATTTTTAGAACATTTATCAAATTCAAAGTGGATTCACCCTCGACAACGCTCATTCTAAAGGTGTCTTTATTTTATTATGTAATAAGAAGAATTCTTCCATTTTCTTTTTCTTTAGTTGCGCGGACTGCCGCGTCGCCCGCATCTGGTGGTCATCGGTGAGCCGCCGCTGCATACTGCCTCTGGGGCACACTTAGCCAGAGCTAAGCCATGCGCATACATCATCAGGTGTCATGTTGTTGCTACCGTGTGATTCGTATGATCACAACTGAGTGCAACGCATCACTGCCGATGATCCCAGATCGTCACCATGCCGCTGTGCTTTTTGTTGCCCTTGCACGAGTAGTAAGATCGATGTTGAGCGCAACGTGCCGCTCGGCCGCTCCCGGATCCTATTCTTGCCACTACTATTGTTCTCTTTGAGTCATTGCCGAGGATGACCGTGGTGGAATGGAACCACTCAGGGCCGTGCCGCCACCATGGGTTGTTCAGGCTTTGCCCGACGACAACTTCTGGTAGCGGCGAGGAGAGAAAGATCGGACGAGAAGGACCAAAAAAAACTTGGATCATGATCGCCTGATGTGTCGCCCGTCTGGATGACGCGGGCCAATTTCCATCTTCAGTTCCATGAAGAATGGGAAACCTCATCGATGCATCTAACTTGGGGTTGTATAGCCAAGTTCATTAGCTTACAGCTACATAACTGTATGCGCGTATGTTTTATACGCAAGCACGATGATTTGCCTGCAATTGTATTATTGTTGATGTGATTACTTATAGAAAATGAACTTTGGTTGTCAATAAATTAATATTTGTTAACTTATCAAAGAAAACATGTTTTTTTGGTAAGCAAGATGTGGGTCCGTTGAGGTGGTTTTTAAAAGAAACCAGTGAAAAAAATAAGCACAACTGGAAACATAGAAGGTGGGATGGGAAGGGATTATGAAAGAAAGAAATAAAGATGGAACTTTACCTAATTTTTAAGTAGGAGCTGAATGGGTGGAAAAAGAAGGGAAAAGGGACGTCAGAAAACAAAGTTATAGACATTGATATCTGGATTTGCTCCTTAGATAACTTGCAAATATTAGCATAAATACTCCATTGTGTTGGCTTAACGATGATGAATAAACAAGGACTGCAGTAGCCAGCAAACGTTCGTTGGTAGACATGACATTTGCAAACTTTTTTTTATGGCGAATAACGTTGTGGGAGGGTGGCAAGTTCTTCGGAAACACATAGCAATTTCTAGCAAATCAAGGATTTGTTGTAGAAGTCGTGTTCACTTGAAGAAATTGTCATGCTTTGCACAATATAAGTGCCATGAAAAACATCCGTTTTTCCATCCTCTCCTAGCGAACGTTCGCTGAATAACATTACCCATAAACAAACATATTCATTTTGTACTTGATAGTGTAAACACTCCAATTGGAGTGGTGACTGTTGAGAATTGTATAAAACTAAAATCTACGGATAACTTCAGTCAAAATTAGTTGATCTTGTGATACCCACTTACCCAGTATCCGGTCCACAAGAAAAGCACATACACACCCCATGCATCGAACATCCTAAAGAGCCGACAGATCAGCTCTCTTGTTTTCAGTTTATTCAATTCCAGACCGACAAATCGAACAATTTCTCTGCAGTTCATCAGCTGAAGCAGTTTAACCCCTAAACTAAAGATAACCTCTGCAGATGTATAAACTGGCTCCAGGTAGATCAATTTACAGTGAGGAGACTATACTCATTGACTACTTTAATTGTTGTGCTATGAGTCAAGGATCTGGAATGTCTGAAGAGGGAAGAAACCTCATCAGAAAGCTCGAGAGTGACCATACACAGATAACGCCAAGAATTTGAAGGACAGTCAGTAGTGCCCCTAAGGAGTTCATGATAGACAAAGTTTGATTTGTTGCCTCAGTTCCTCTAACAGAAAAGGTGAGTGCTGTCACCAGTTGAGCTGCCCTGTTCAGTTGGTGAAGCCTGTAGACCTGGAAGGATGGATGGGGAAATGAGACATGCTAAGAACTACCAAAATATTTCACTCAAGAACGTCAGCTAAGATGTAGTTACATGATTGGAATGAACATGAGCAATGTATATGTCACAATAGCAGTAGTCATAGTCAGGAAAGTAGGAAGCTATAGTGTATGGTGTAAACTGTAGGCAATCCTTTAATAACAGCAGTCAGGCATTACTAAGCTATACCATATTTACCATTTACCAATGAAATGAAACAAATAGTTATGACATGAGGGAACAAGTTGCTAACAGCCTAGAATCAGTATTGAATACTGACCAGTGATCACTATAAGGAAACTGGGCCCTGTATTATGAATGGTGTGTTTTTTAGCTTGTATTACGAACGATGTGTTGTGTGACTTGTGGCTAAAATCCTCAACCAGACCAAAATTAAACATGAATCATGTAATATATTGGGTTCCCATCGTATTGTTTACGAAAATATCAGGACATTACTTCGCCTCATTGATACAAAGTTTTATCATTTCTGAAGGATGGAAAGTAGAGCAGACAAGCCTTAGGTGTTGTGGATGAGCAACAAACTCAGTTGCTACTCTTTGTTGTTTGCATGCTACGCACAAGGCAGCCAGCCCTTACATCCAAGAATATCCAACAAAATATGGATAAGGATCTTACTGTTAGGAAATTAAGGATTAATTGCTATTGCCTCTGTTCCAAAATATAAGACGTTTTTGCAGTTTAATTTGAACTGCAAAAACGTCTTATATTTAGGAACATAGGTAATATTTGTTAGGGATTTGATCTCTTTCATCTTAAATATTGCTTGGGAGGAGGCCCACATATATGAAAGGGGCTACTATCATGTCCATTGTAAGCAAGCAATCAATAAACCTTATACAGTCCCTTGTATATCTCCTGTTTCCCCCTCTCCTTTGTATATCACACGTCCTTTTCATATATACCCTCCTTGTACCTTTTGTGATTAACAAATTCTATTTTCATGCCTTCCATATGGTTATCAGTTAAAGAAAAGCAGTCAATAAGCCAGATTGTTTAAATATTTGTCAGAATTGTTAGTCAAGTTATCCCATAGAATCTAGTATCAGAGCTTCATTTCTCAGGTTTGTGCAAGCTTTCGCAACATCTCTACAACATGGGGCTACAAAGGGTCGCGCCATGGCGGCACTTCAGCTCGAGGATGAGCTGCCTTTCGAGGACCAGCCATGATATGTGCATGCTATGCACAAGGCACCTGCCCCTAGCATCCAAGTGAATAAGGATATCTAACCACAAGCGGATAAGAGTCGTATTGATAGGAAAGCAGGGGTAAATTGCTATTTGTTAAGCATTAAAAATTATTTTCCATATTGCTAGAGAGTAGTCCAACGACCAATGGGCCTACCCCGCATGTATAATGACTTAGATTCTGAAAATGGCTCCATGTTATCATTAAGCAATTGCAAATTTACTAAATGGACTGATAAACCAAACTCTGAAACATCAGGTCAACACGAATGACTACCATCTTAACAATGGCATAAACATATCCACCCAATCACACTTGATTATAACTTGAAAGGGTAACTTCAGGATCCAAATAATACCAGGATAAAGTAAGAACCACATTACCTTAAAGATAATAGGGATAACTGGCCAAGAAGGTGATTTCCGATGCCGTGCATACTGTTCGAATGCGAATTGTACAACAAGACCTACCAGATAAGGTGCAAGAGTAGCTGAAGCTGCTGGACCAGTCCAGGGCCAAACCATGCCCATTGTCAGAAGCGGTATTATCAGGCTTAGAACCATCGTTGTTACTGAAGAAATTCGGAAAAATCTAGCTTTTGACCAGATGTAGCTCTTAGGTGCTACCTGCTGCAAAGGTCTCCAGACTTTATCAATCAACAGGACAAAAATCCCGACTCCTCCGTAAAACAGAGCCTCAGTGAAGAATAGTATAAGGAAATCTGGATACAACAATAAAACTCTATCAGTAATGCAGCTATGGCTAGTTTTCATCCCAATGTGGAATGGTACATGTAGTGTCTTTGGAGTAGATGTGTAAATATTCCAAGAATGAATTATGTGCATCAGTGTTCATTTAAGGTTACAATGTGTATGGGGGCTGATCAGATGTAAAGCAATGAAATTACCTATTTTCAATCACCAATTACTTACATGCCTTTTAATGGAATAAATGCTACTAACAGGCACATATATATGATAATGTTAAATGGTAACCAACATAACTGATTTCCCTCAGCTAGTAAAAGGTGGGACTGGGAGGTAACCGAATAAGATAAAAGACCTATCGGAGTTGTTGAGGATGAGAAGAACAAATTTCTGAATTATCACAGAAAGGATACCTGTCAACAGGGAATCCTCAAACACGGCTGAGAGTACTTTGCGCAGGTAAAGCGATGGAAGAACCAAGAATGCCACAAGAATAGTTGGACCAACAAACCATACTAATCTAGATGCTTCCTTGCCAGGATGTGGCACACTCTCCACACTTATCATTTGAGAGCTGCCGCCATGAAATGAGATGAATCCCGGTTTTCCAACACTCCTCTCAGTAAAATCGGAGCCCAAAGATGCAGAGGAATCTGCAGTATTACTCTTGGTATCTTCTAAGACCGGCGTGTCCGAGGTAAGTGAAGGAATCGGCTCCTGTTTGTCGCTAGCAGTGCAGGAAACAATTTGCTTAATATGTCCATCATGGTTGCTGGGGCTCCTTAGAACTTGTTCTGTTAACACGTGGTAAAATCAACGTAAAGGGCTATATGTATTCAATAAAGAGCTTTTCAGAAAGTAAGGGAAAATTTACCTTTTAGAGTGCCCAAGTAGTGCATCTTACTTCCATTTACCCTTTGAACTGGAAATGATCCTGCAAGCTGAGAGATAACCCTGTGTCATTACGCTAGTACTGCTAAACTAGACAATTCACTGCAATTTTCATGTCCGTAGCATCCAGAATCGCAGAAGTATATGGAGCATAGAGTAGGTACATGTAAGTATGTAACTGTAAAAATTTAAGAGGTACTCCGTATTTCAGTAAAAAGTGTACCAAAAAATGACTGAAACTCATTGGCACGTTGACATCGCACCCAATAGAGGGAATAAAATCATCCTTTTCGAATTATCCATACGGGGGACTAAGACTTCCACCAGTAACTAATTAAAACTCACCTAATCGCTAACCAAGCACGAAATAGGAGGTCATACAGATAGAGGAAAAATGCTCTAGGCGTTTGGGCACGAGGAGGAGGGGATTGCCTTGGGATAGGAGCAGGCTACGGAGCTGAGGCGGCAGCGAGGAGAGGCGGAGAAGGCCGAAGCGGACGGGGAGGCGGCCCTGGGGCGGAGCCGGAGGACGGTGGGGCCTGCCACGGCGGCCATGGTCCGTTGCGCTATCTGGCAGCAGCAAGGGGAAGAAGACGGTGGGACGGACGGACGGGCGCCCCGGCCGCTTGGCCCGGTGAGGTTTGTTTGGTGTGGTGGTCGTCAGACTGCCGCACGAGAACTGTGACGTCGAGGCCCAGGTGTCAGATTTTTTTCTTTTTTTAGAAGAATTTAGTTTTTTTATAGCGAAGATTGTTTTTTAAAGAACATGCATATGCGGACGGGCCTAGTATGTACAGCTGGGCTGCAATTTCACGGGGAAAACACGGCCGGGCAACTCGAGCCGATCGCAGACGGCGGCGCTCCGCGCACGTCCGCGTGGGATGGGCCAGCCCATTGTATTTCCATGAGCGTTGTTATTGACGATCAATAAAATAGAGCGTATTCGGCCTAAAAGCACGATGTAAAAGGGAGTGTTGATGGGGCGATTTCAGTGGAGCAAAGGAAGAGCTTGGCGGCGGCAATTTTTCACTAAACAATGAAGCTTTCTTGGGGGGCCTTCGTTCTGGTTATGGACAGAGTGATGGATCGCTCATCTGTTGAAGCAATTGCATATAGGAAAGCTTTATGCCTGGCTCACGATCAAGGATTAAGCTCGCAGTCTATTGCTTCTGACTATTCTGGTGTTATTTGTAGCATCCAGAACGGGACGTTTGGGGTAATTGTGATGATCATTAGAGAAGTTATAGAGATGAAGAATGCTATGGACGGTATTCTCTTTCTCCGAAATTATTTGTCACTCAAACAGATGTATTTAGCGCTGAGATATGTTTAGATACATCCATTTCAGCGATAACTACTTCCGGGCGAAGGTAGTATAGTTTTTAAGCATGACGGTAGATGATGCAATGGAGATGCCCATAATATTGCTAGCAATTCATTGCAACTTGTTTCAAGTTGTCATGTTTGGCTTTTGCAGCCTTCGGGCTATGTACAAAAGATTACCAATGGTTAATAAAGTATTTTTGCAGAAAAAAGATACTACTCGTTATTTTAATAAAACTTGCATTTTAAATTCATTAGTTAAAAATATTTTGTTTTTTCACTTTGTTCTTCAAATTTTGGCTGAGTATATTATTTCAATGAATTTTAAAAAATTAGCCAATTGAAAAAATGATCATGAATCTAAAAATACCTTAAATTATAAAATGCTTGTGATTTTGAAAAAAAGTACACAATTTTTAAAAAAAATCATGAATTTTCGCTAATTTCAAAATATGTTCACGAATTTGAAAAATTGTGAATTCAAAAAATATTCACGGCTTTCAAAGAAAAATCATGAATTTTATAAATTTTTGTGAATTTGAAAAGAAAAAATAGAAAGGGAGAAAATAATAGAAAAAAACAGTGAAAAGAAGGAAAAGAAAAAAGGACCTTCTGAAACCTTGCCAAAACCAGGTGGAAGGTTCGAGAAGCTTCCTAAAACTAGTCGGGATCTCATTCGCTTCCTTCGCTATTTGTCCGACCAAATAGTGCCGTTTAGTGGGCATTTGTTTGGTGATATGTATTACTATACATATCATTGTCATTGATTCGCTGAGTCCTCCTAGTCTATGCATGTCGTAGGAGAATCAAGTGCAAGTCCATCATAGAAGATCACAATAGTCGTGCAAGTCCTTGCTTATGGATGTTCGTCCAATGCCATCGATGATTATGTTCGCATTGAAGAAGATCTCATCCTCGAGTGTGTGAGACGATTCACCAAAGCTGCGATCAAGATCTATTTGAATGGAAGCACTAGGGCGCTCCCACTGATGAAAATACTAAGATGCCCATGGTAGAAAGTGAATTGAGAGGTCCTCCGATGATGTTTGGATCCATTAACTTCATGCATTGGACATGGAATAATTGTCCGGTAGCATAACAAAGGGCATTGTCATGATTCAAACATCATTCTTGACGCAGTAGCATCACATGATCTGTTAATTTGGCACTCGTACTTTGGGATACCTGTCTCTCACAATGACCTCAAATGTTCTCTGATGATTTACTTTTTGCAAGGCTTGTTGCCGCTGGCTCTCCATCTTGAGACTATGTTGTCAATGGCCATGAGTACAACATTGGATATAGTACCTTCCCGGTGGTATCTATCCTTCATGGGGCATATTTGTGAAGACAATCCAACGTCCTTGACGCAACGAGAGATCTCATTTTGCAGCGTGCCAGTAATCTGCTAGAAAAAATGTTGGGATAGCTTTTGGTGTACTTAAAAAATGCTTTGTGAGTATCCATGCACCAACGAAGTATTGGAAGCCTTAGACCTTGTGGCAGATCATGACACACATGTGTTATCTTGCACGACATGATAATCGAGAATGAGAGAGGACCCAGATGACTTGCAGTTTCACTATAATGGTGTCATGGTGGAGCTGGAACGCCACCCAAATATATATGATCCAAGCATTCCTCCAAGCGTACTGAAGGATCGAGAACCGAGAAACACACGGACAACTTCAACAAGATCTTGCTGGGCATCATTGGCAACTTCATAACACTTGATCCTTATGCTTTTATCATATTTTTTTGGATTCTTAGTCATTTGGATTGTATGTCATGTTTGAGATGGAATGATTAAATTTTATATGTATTTGAATTGTATGTACTTGAATCCTCAAGTTCTGAATTAATATGTTGCGAAAATATATGTTTAAACGAATTTTGTATGCAAACATTTGGATGAGTTAACAAAAAAATATTTTGGGAAATTAAGTTTTGGTTATTAGTTAGATAAAAAGGTTTAATTTTTGGTAATATTACCCAGCGAACATCAATTGGGAGTGGGGTGGCAAGCGAACGTCATTTGATGACAGTTTGAGGAGGAAAGATCAAGCGATGACAATTTCTAAACGAAAATTGCCTTTTTGGGGAGAAAATTCCACCCCTCGCCACTTCCTGCCACGAAGTCGTTCGCATATGCCACCCTCCCTGGCAAACGTCAGCCAGATAAGCGGGCCCTTAACTTTGATGAAAATAGAAAATTAAAGAACGGAGGATAAGAGGAAGGGAGCTGTTAAATCTCAGTCGACTGAGACTTCGCGCGGCAACCGTCGGATCCTTACTTGCTTTACGATTCGCGTTGGAAGTGAGTCCGTGAGTGTCCAGCCCGGTTTTCTTTCTCACTAGTGGTTGGGGCGCCACCTGGTGGCGCCGCCTGAGAGGAAGCTGGACGATGCCAGGTGGGAGGCGCCCTTTCCACTTTATATTTTTTATAGTATGCAATGTTATTGCATAACAGGCATATTAAGCAGCATGGAGCCAGGAGAAACCATCAGGAACAAAATGTAAAGTTCATTACACACTTGATGAAACAAGTGACACATGCATCTTGGCTCTACCGTCCCTGTGGCGCCACCTGAGAGGGAGCTGGGCGGTGCTAGGTGGGGTGCGCCCCTTTTACTTTCTTATCTGTACTATCTATTGTTATTGGATCAGACTATCGAGCAGGATTTCTAGAAGCAGACATAAGAGCAGATCCATGGCAGAAGGAAATTGAATATATCTACCCCTTCATTCACAAAGTGAACATGCAGGAACATTGATGGAAGCTACATTTCATAATGAAATCTCAATGTGAATTCCAAAACAGAACCCAGACAGCATAAACAGTAACAAAGGAGCAAAGACTAACAATATTGACATAATCTCAGTTAAAACAGTTCAAACTCTTTGATTTCTATGGTATTTGGAAGCTATACAACCTATTGATAACATAATGTAGTCAGAAATACACTATTAAGGTGGCAAGAGGACCATAAACGAATCTGATGTACTACTCCCTTCAAATGACTTTATATTTCAGTAGTACGGCCTGTACCTCACAGAACTGCTGAAATTTCATCTGCTTGGACACTTGTTCACCCTGCTAAACAAACAAGCAAAAGAACAAGTCCAAATTGAGATAGAAAAAATAAATGAACACGAAAGATACAAGATTGGTTCGAATCAAGTAGCACATTCTTCAGATTATATGTACCACTATCTTATAGTTCAGATTATAGGCAAGTAAACACCATCCCAATCGGGCAACCAACAACTAATCGAACATCTCAACTATATATTAATTGCTAGTGTGCACTGCAATCGGCAGTAGAATGCCCCAGAATTCGAAGTAGATGAGACTCACCTCTCTGACGAACCAACACAGCAGCTCGCACTCGGCAATCCATTACCCTGCCTACGCCAAGGGCACCTCCACCGGCTCAGTGAAAGGGCTCCCTCGCCACCGGAAAGCAACAGTGCTAGAGACAAAATCCAAGCGATGATAGAGATGTGAAAAATGGGTGGAATGTTGAGATCGAACCAGTATGGTAAGTGACTATTTCATCAGAGACAGATGGGAACCGTACCACCCACAACAACTTGTCACCTAACAATGTATATCCATGGACGATTTCTGTGGGAAAATCAAAAGAACACACACCGAAGTACCAAAGTACAAAGTGATTAAGTGAGAATCCTAAATATTCCAATGAGAAAGAACATAAAGGGGACCAGTACCTGAAATATTGTGCAATCATATCCAGAGCAGGTGAAGAAACACACAACATACCGATGAATCCAAACCCTTAAAACCATATAGATTTTTCTTTATGCTAATATTCTGCAGCTGCAAGAGTCCTTCACTACCAATGGTAATAATTACACTTGTCAGCACAATATATAAGACAAAGATACTATTGTTCTCTTAAGAGATATAGATAACCGAAATATATGTATATAGGTAACATACTTTGACGTACAATAAATAAGAAAAAGATAGTATTGTTCTCTTAAGACAAACCATTTGATCCCATCGCTTCCAAGTCGCAAATCTTTACTCATTCTGTAGTTTTCTTGTCAGCATTTATGTCGTGAACAAAGCTTCTTTATCCATCTGCCAAATCTGAATGTTGCTGCAAAACGGTATACAAAAATTAAATGCGAAGGGCACTTAGTGAATTTGTTGGAAGATCCATACTGATACAACTGCCTGACATACATCAATAGTACCATCAGACACTCATCTCCTGAGCCCTGACAGCTTTAGAATCGTAATGCATTTTTGCTGCATCATTACCTTTTCTATCACCATCAACAGATAGGCAGACCTGAAAGGTTTAATGATCGTCAAAATTATCACCCAAGAATTTGATTGCTGTAAATGGAAGAATATCTAAAGTACATCAGGGTGGGAACATGGAAGATAGAGATATACAATGTCGCATGTTCAAGTTTCTTGATAACCATAGTATTATGCTATTCAATTAAACAAAGGGAAAAAGAATAGGACTGTGCTAACCACCAGTCGACTGGTGGTTAGCAACAGATCCGCACGAGTCCGATCCACTTCTCCCGATAGTTAGCGATAGGTGCGCTATCTTCTCACGCTTGCTTTCCTTGATTTTTTTCCTTCTCTCCAAAACCGTAGTAAATCGCTAGTGGTTTTTTCTGGTTTTTCGCTGCATAATATGAAAAGAAAATAAATGTGCTTGAAAGAGGATTCGAACCCAGGTCTATGGAATAGCTGTTGAGCCTAATAACCAACTAAGCCACCTGTTGTTATTGTCTATTTTAGATAAACAACGTTATTTAAACCTTTCTTATTTCTGTCATATCAGAAGAAAAAAAAAGTTTGGCTTGGTAACTTTAACATGACCAGCGTGATAACTATGGTATGAGCATCATGATAACTATACCATGATAATGCTGGTAACTACAGTACGAGAAGGTTAAGGCATGGGGAAGTATGGTAATTTAACACAGAAATTACTGGTGAAAATGTTTCAAAAAACTTCCCCTTGGATGAAAAGATATAAACGTGGTGTTTAAGCGTAAGATATTAGTTATCATGTCTACGATGTATACATTATCATGTTTTTTACACAGAAATTACCGGGTGTATGTTTTTAACAAAAAAAATCTGGTCAAAAATTACAGTAAGCGTTTCTATGGGAGTTATGAACTTTGTATGTCTCTATTACCATACTATTTACATAGAAATTGCGGGTCCCCACCCCCCACCCCTATACAATGCCACATTTACCAGGACCGGGTACATAAGTTATCAGGTGTACCATGTATGAGTTATCATGTTATTTGCACATAAGTTACCGTGGCATGTTTCAGCGACTTGCCCCACCCCCACCCTCGCCGACCAAGTCATCAGGACCGGGGGTACATAAGTTATCGGGTCCGCAATGTTTGAGTTATCATGTTATTTGCACAGAAGTTACTATGGTATGTTTCAACAACTCCCCTACCCCCCTTCTTGAAGTTATAGACAACGTATCTAGGACCGGGGCACACAAGTTATCAGGTCTATGAAATGTGAGTTACCATATTGTTCACGAAAGTTACGGAGGATATTTCATCACCCCCGGGTCGGTAAAGTTAGCAGGCAGTACATAAGTTATCAGGTCTGTGATGTGTGAGTTACCGCTATTCTGAAAACATACCGAAGGAATATATTTCATCAACTATTTCTTCATACTTTCCAAAGTTAACATGGCGTTTGTATGTATGTGAGTTATGAGAGAATATTTAGAGCAAAACAAATATCTGGGGTCACAACTTCTGTGATGTTCGATAAATTACCGGATGTAATACTTTTTAAGAACTTTTTTCCCGGGTCAAGAAAGTTATCGCGTCTAGGATCAGTAAGTTATCAGGTCTGCTATACGTATATACCAAGTTATTTACACATGAGTTACCGGAGGTGTTTTTCAACAAAAAAAAAATAGCAGGCTCAAAAAGTTACCATGTTTCAGCTAATTAAGTTACCAGCTAAGCACTGCGTATATTATCATGCTCGGGATAGATGGCAAGAACCACTAAATTTGGAGCAAAATCTCGTCCGACCCAGCAAATTACGATTTCATTTTGTCGAACTAGTTAACTCAACTTGAACCACTAACATGCTGTAGCTCGTTGTTAATTGACGGAGCGGGCGTCGAAGGCTGTGCATTCTGGGTTCGATCCCCATCGGCCGCTTTATTTTTCTTCCTCGGTATAGCAATCAGCCAGCAGAAAGAAAAAAGTAGCTAGCGATCCATCGGTCACGGGAGGTAGAAACGTGGATCATTAGATGCGGATCGTCGTTGGCGAATAAATGCGCTCTGTTGCAAACCACCAGCCGACTGGTGGTTAGATTTATCGTTTTTTATATGAAAGTTATGCAAGTTACCTAGGTGGTGTGTGAATTACAATGGTATTTACATAGAAGTTAACGGGGTGTGTTTCGACAAAAAGAATTCCTCGGTCAAAAGTTACCAGGCCCTGGGTGCATAAGTTCTCGGGTCCACCTTTCTTAAACTACCGTGTTATTTACAAAAATAAATTCAGGATGTGCTGTGAACAACTTTTCCCCGCTCAAATCTACCACAATGTTTATACGTAATTTTTCAGATCGGCAGTGCTTAAATCATCAATTAATCCTTGTCAAACACTTTTTAATGTATTTAAAATATGATTTAGAAACATGTATACCTCTCCCACTGTAGTTAGTAACATGGCCGCACTAGTGAAAAAAATCAAAATATATAATGCCTTTTCCCAATCGGTAGTAAAGTAGGATAAAATGTTCAGTTGCGTCAAAAGGACAACAAGTAATGTTAGCTCAGTTGGTTAACCTCGTTGTGGTGGCAGTAGGCTGCCAGAGTTCGAATCCCCACTCAAGCAAGCAGTATTTTTTTGCGCGGCGGATCAAAAAACAGGAACGTGAGATGCGTACGTATCTGTTGTAAACGTCCAGTCGACTGGTCGTTAGATTTCTCGAAAAGAATATGCTCTAGATAGTATTAAGCTAGCAGTAAGGTAGACCCGGCTGGATCTAAGCAATCATATTGGATCAATAAAAATGGGTTGATGGACTAATGATGCATTTTAGGTAAGTATCCAGGCATCATGTGGCCATAAGAAACTTTATATAGATGTTAAGTGCATGTCATGCTTCTCAAGATATAAGGGAATTTTTCAATCAATCTAATGGAGTTGCAGAACCTTCTTCACTTCGCAGGATCTGAAGAACACATAGGAACATGAAAAATAGATCAATATATATCCTGACATTTGGAATCGTACATGAACCAGGAAAAACACATAAACTTTCTATCGGGTTATGACACCAAAACATGCTAGAAATTCTATTGAATCGTGGTGTTGGCGAACAGTCAAGAGGAATTTAGGAGTGGTTACTCCTCTGAATCAAAAGTACTCTAGAAAAAACGTCTATAGGTTGGAATCCTACAATTTGCTTTAAAATTCCTTTGAACCAAAGAAGCACATAGTGTAGGAAAACAATCCGCACAATTTTGGGGAATTCATCCCTTTGAACTAAATGGTTTCGAGAATTCCGTATGGATTGGAATCTTAAAAAAATTCTTTGACCAAAGGGCACGCTGGTTCCATACCTCTTCCTCAAGCATACTTTTCGCCGTTGCTTTCACATAGGTTTTCGACTGCTCAACTTCTATTCATACTATGAACAAAAACATCGCTTTCCTGCAGAAAATGCATCAGCAACCATGAACCAAGCCTTGGGTGCAACCATATAAGCAATATATAGAAATTGGCAAAACACGTCAAAATGCAAGAAAGTGACTGTATTTTCACAAAGTTCTTCCTCAAAATTCTTCCTCTTCTTTATCAGATCTGCAGGCGTTGTGTTTAGAAAAACATAAATTGAGAAATTAGAATAAAATCATCACAGAGAATCATGTAGTAAAAACTGAGAGAAAGATGTGGGATTGGGGATACTCCTCAAACTTTATGTTGTAGTTCTATGAATATATCCGAGTCTTTTGCCTTTTTTCAAACTACACCACAAATTAGTTTCTAGACAACTGAATCTGCCAAGAAAATTCAATTTTATTTTTAGTTTGGAGGCCTTGCAGTTTGCAGATTGGACATTAGAGAGCAGTATGAGTTGAAACAAAAATGAAGTACCTGATCTGTTGTGACCTTAGTTTCAACAGGTTCTCTCTTAACTCTCGCACTCTGAGTATTGCTCCTCCTACAACAGAAAAAGGCTGCATAAGAACACATGAGTTCATGTAGGATAGAGTTGTGTTCTGGTATTGGTTAGTTCAACAAAAAATAAGATAGTAACAGAGGGCATCAAACTGATTTGCATAGTTGTAGCTACCTCTGCACAAATATAATTCTTGCATCATGTGCATCGCGGTTACCTTGAACAACAACAATAATAATAATTCTCCCTGTCATCAAACTCTCACCAGAATAAGATCAGCTGCAGGTAAAAATTGAAGCTAATGATTGACGTACACCAAAATTTTTGTAGTCACCCTCGCTTCACTGTAAGAAATATAGCCTAGTTCCACCATGATTATATGAAGCAAAATGACATAAACCGGCTTAGATCGAAGGAACCCAATGAGTCTTGCTGCAAAGATGGGCATGAAGGGAGAGGGGATAGAGAGAGATGGATCTGGAGTGGAGGGGGGAGAATGATTGGGAAAGCTGACCTTGGCATCCACCATCCCTGATGACTCCCCCCGATCAGTGCTCCTCTCGTCTCCCTCCCATATTTTCTTCACCGGCGACCAATCCTCCTCCCTCGTCGGCGTCGCCCCTGCGCTCCAGATCCGGCGAGGAAATCGGCTGGCCCGGCCCCCTTGTCTCCCCTCCTGCTGCAGCCGCAAGGCTCCCCGGAGGAAGACGCAGAGGAGAGAGACGAGGAGAGGAGAGGTTGCTTGCACGGACAGAAAGCGTGGACAAGAGAAAAGGGGTGGCGGCGGCGCTAAATCAACCGAGGCCATGAGCAGGGCGGGGCGCTAAATCAACTGTTGGGGAACGTAGTAATTTCAAAAAAATTCCTACGCACACGCAAGATCATGGTGATGGCATAGCAACGAGAGGGGAGAGTATTGTCCATGTACTCGTGAACCGTAAGCGAGGCGTTATGACAACGCTGGTTGATGTAGTCGACGCCTTCACGATCCGACCGATCCAAGCACCGAACGACGCACCTCCGAAGTTCAAAGACACGCTCACTCGATGGACGATCCCCGGACTCCGATCCAAAGAAAGTGTCGGGATGAGTTCCGTCAAGACGACGGCGCAGGACGATGATGATGCTCTACGGCAGGCTTCGCCTAAACTCCGCGACGATATGACCGAGGTGGAATATGGTGGAGGGCACCAGACACGGCTAAGGAATGATCCGTAGATCAACTTGTGTGTCCATGGGGTGCCCCTCAGATATAAAGGAGTGAAGGAAGGAGGCCGCCCTCTCTATGGCGCGCCCTAGAGTCCTACTCCCACCGAGTAGGATTCCCTTCCTAGTCCAACTAGGAACCCTTCCATGTAGTAGGAGTAGGAGAGAAGGAAAGGGAAGAGAAGGAGAAGGAAGGAAGGGTGCGCCTTCCCTAGTCCAATTCAGATTAGTCCAGAGGGTGCGGTCACTCTTTTGGCCCTTTCTCTCCTTTCCTGCACGCCCAAAGAGGCCCAATACGAGTTCCCGTAACTCTCCCAGATTCCCAAAATACCCGAATCACTTAACCTTTCCAAGTCCGAATATAGTCGTCAATATATCGATCTTTACGTCTCGACCATTTCGAGACTCCTCGTCATGTCCCCGATCTCATCCGGGACTCCGAACTCCTTCGGTACATCAAAACTCATAAACTCATAATAAAACATCACACCGTAACGTTAAGCGTGCGGACCCTACGGGTTCGAGAACTATGTAGACATGACCTAGAACTATTCTTGGTCAATAACCAATAGCGGAACCTGGATGCCCATATTGGCTCCTACATATTCTACGAAGATCTTTATCGGTCAAACCGCATAACAACATACGTTGTTCCCTTTGTCATCGGTATGTTACTTGCCCGAGATTTGATCGCTTGTATCTAATACCTAGTTCAATCTCAAGTTATCGGCAAGTCTCTTTACTCGTTCGTAATGCATCATTCCGTAACTAACTCATTAGCTACATTGCTTGCAAGGCTTATAGTGATGTGCATTACCGAGAGGGCTCAGAGATACCTCTCCGATAATCGGAGTGACAAAACCTAATCTCAAATACGCCAACCCAACATGTACCTTTGGAGACACCTGTAGTACTCCTTTATAATCACCCAGTTATGTTGTGACGTTTGGTAGCACCCAAAGTGTTCCTCCAGAACGGAGTTGCATAATCCCATAGTTACAGTGAACATGTATAAGTCATGAAGAAAGCAATAGCAACATACTAAACGATCAAGTGCTAGGCTAACGAATGGGTCATGTCAATCACATCATTCTTCTAATGATGTGATCCCGTTAATCAAATGACAACACATGTCTATGGTTAGGAAACATAACCATCTTTGATTAATGAGCTAGTCAAGTAGAGGCATACTAGTGACGTTATGTTGGTCTATGTATTCACACATGTATTACCTTTCCTAATACAATTCTAGCATGAATAATAAACATTTATCATGATATAAGGAAATAAATAATAACTTTATTATTGCCTCTAGGGCATATTTCCTTCAGTCTCCCACTTGCACTAGAGTCAATAATCTAGTTCACATCACCATGTGATTTAACACCAATCCACACCCATAGTTCACATCGTCATGTGACCAACACCCGAAGGGTTTACTAGAGTCAATAATCTAGCTCACATCGATATGTGATTAACACCCAAAGAGTACTAAGGTATGATCATGTTTTGCTCGTGAGAGAAGCTTAGTCAACGGGTCTGTCACATTCAGAGCCGTATGTATTTTGCAAATATTCTATGTCTACAATGCTCGCATTTGAGCTACTCTAGCTAAGTGCTCCCACTTTCAATATGTATCTAGATAGAGATTTAGAGTCATCTGGATTAGTGTAAAAAGCTTGCATCGATGTAACTCTTTACGACGGGCTCTTTTATCACCTCCATAATCGAGAAATATTTCCTTAGTCCTCACTAAGGATGTTCTTGACCAATGTCCAAAGGATCTACTCCTAGATCACTATTGTACTCCCTTGCCAAATTCAGAGCAAGGTATGCAATAGGTCCGGTACATAGCATAGCATACTTTATAGAACCTATGGTCGAGGCATAGGAATGACTTTCATTCTCTTTCTATCTTCTGCCGTGGTCGGGCTTTGAGTCTTACTCAATTTCACACCTTGTAACACGTGCAAGAACTCTTTCTTTGTCTGTTCCATTTTGAACCTTTTCAAAATCTTGACAAGGTATGTACTTATTGAAAAACTTATCAAGCGTCTTGATATATCTCAATAGATCTTGATGCTCAATATGTAAGCAGCTTCACCGAGGTCCTTCTTTGAATTCAAATACTCCTTTATGCTTTGCAGAATAATTCTACATTATTTCCGATCAACAATATGTCATTCACATATACTTATCGTAAATGTTGTAGTGCTCCCACTCACTTTCTTGTAAATACAAAGCTTCTCCAAAAGTCTCAGATAAAACCATATGCTTTGATCAACTCATCAAAGCGTATATTCCAACTCCGAGATGCTTGCACCAGTCCATTGATGGATCATTTGGAGCTTGCACATTTTGTTAGCTCCTTTAGGATTGACAAAACCTTCTGGTTACATCATATACAACTCTTCTTTAATAAATCCATTAAAGAATGTAGTTTTGACATCCATTTGCCGATTTCATAAAATGTGGCAATTGCTAACATGATTCTGGACAGACTTAAGAATCGCTACGCTTGAGAAAATCTCATTGTAGTCAACACTTTGAACTTGTCGAAAACCTTTTGTGACAAGTCGTGCTTTTGTAGATAGTAACACTACTATCGCTGTCCGTCTTCCTCTTGAAGATCCATTTATTTAACATGGCTTGCTCGATCATCGAGCAAGTCAATCAAAGTCCATACTTTGTTCTCATACATGGATCCTATCTCAAATTTCATGGCCTCAAGCCATTTCGCTGAATCTGGGCTCATCATCGCTTCCTCATAGTCCGTAGGTTCATCATGGTCTAGTAACATGACTTCCGTAACACAATTACTGCATTCACTCGTGCGGATTTTACTCTGGAAGACCTACGAGGTTTGGTAGTAACTTGATCTGAAGTTTCATGATCATCATCATTAACTTCCTCACTAATTGGTGTAGGAATCATCGAACTGATTTCGTGATGAACTACTTTCCAATAAGGGAGAAGGTACAATTACCTCATCAAGTTCTACTTTCCTCCCACTCACTTCTTTCGAGAGAAACTTCTTCTCTAGAAAGGATCCATCTTAGCAACGAAAAACTTGCCTTCGGATCTGTGATAGAAGGTGTACCCAATAGTTACCTTTGGGTATTCTATGAAGACGCACTTCTCCGATTTGGGTTCGAGCTTATCGGTGAAAACTTTTTCACATAAGCATCACAACTCCAAACTTTTAAGAAACGACTTAGGTTTCATCGTTAAACCATAGTTCATATGGTGTCGCCTCAACGGATTTAGATGGTGCCCTATTAAACGTGAATGCAGCTGTCTCTAATGCATAACCCCAAAACGATATTGGTAAATCGGTAAGAGACATCATTGATCGCACCATATCAAAATAAAAGTACGGTTCTGACGTTCGGACACACCATAACGTTGTGGTGTTCCAGTGGCGTGAGCTGTGAAACTATTCCACTTTGTTTTAATTGAAGACCAAACTCAGTAACTCAAATATTCATCTCCACGATCAGATCGCTAAACTTTATTTTCTTGTTACGATGATTTTCTACTTCACTGAAATTCTTTGAACTTCTCAACTATTTCAGACTTATGTTTCATCAAGAAGATATACCCATATCTGCTCAAATCATCTTGTGAAGGTCAGAAATAACGATATTTGCCACGAGCATCAACACTCATTGGATCGCATACATCGGTATGTATTATTTCCAATAAGTCAAGATCTCGCTCCATTGTTCAACAACGGAGTTTCAGCCATCTTGCCCAAAAGGCACGGTTCGCAAGCATCAAATGATTCATAATCAAGTGATTCCAAAAACCCATCAAGATGGAGTTTCTTCATGCGCTTTACACCGATATGACTCCAAACGGCAGTGCCACAAATAAGTTGCACTATCATTATTAACTTTGCATCTTTTGGCATCAATATTATGAATATGTGTATCACTACTATCGAGATCCAACAAACTATTTTCATTGGGTGTATGACCATTGAAGGTTTTATTCATTTAAATGTAACAACAATTATTCTCCGATTTTAAATGAATAACCGTTTTGAAAACTATTTTCATTGGGTGTATGACCATTGAAGGTTTTATTCATGTAAACAAAACAACAATTATTATTTGACTTTAAATGAATAACCGTTTTGCAATAAACATGATCAAATCATATTCATGCTCAACGCAAACACCAAATAACATTTATTTAGGTTTAACACTAATCACGAAAGTATAGGAGTGTGCGATGATGATCATATCAATCTTGGAACTACTTCCAACACTCATCGTCACTTCCCTTCAACTAGTCTCTGCTTATTCTCAGAACTCCTGTTTCGAGTTACTAATCTTAGCAACCGAACAAGTATCAAATACTCGTGGGCTACTATAAACACTAGTAAGGCACACATCAATAACCGTATATCAAATATAACCTTGTTCACTTTGTCATCCTTCTTATCCACCAAATATTCAGGGTAGTTCCGCTTCAAAGGACCAGTTCCATTGCAGCAAAAGTACTTAGTCTCGTGCTTAGGTCCGCACTTGGGCTTCTTCACTCGCCAAAGAACTTGCTTGCCATTCCTTTTGAAGTTCCCCTTCTTCCCTTTGCCCTTTTCCTTGAGACTAGTGGTCTTGTCAACCATCAACACTTGATGTTTTCTTGATTTCTACCTTCGCCGATTTTAGCATCGCGAAGAGCTCGAGAATCTTTTTCGTCATCCCTTGCATACTATAGTTCATCACGAAGTTCTACTAACTTAGTGATGGTGACTAGAGAATTCTGTCAATCACTATCTTATCTCGAAGATTAACTCCCACTTGATTCATGCGATTGAAGTACTCGCACAATCTGAGCACATGCTCACTAGTTGAGCGATTCTCCTTCATCTTTTAGCTATAGAACTTGTTGGAGACTTCATATCTCTCAACTCGGGTATTTGCTTGAAATATTAACTTCAATTCTCGGAACATCTTATATGGTCCATGACATTCAAAACGCCTTTGAAGTCCCGATTCTAAGCCGTTAAGCATGGTGCACTAAACTATCAAGTAGTCATCATATTGAGCTAGCCAACCGCTCATAACGTGCATCCGCTCCTGCAATAGGTCCGTCACCTAGCGGTGCATCAAGGACATAATTCTTCAGGTCAATGAGGATAAACCTCGGATCACGGATCCAATCCGCATCATTGCTACTAACATCTTTCAACACAGTTTTCTCTAGGAACACATATAAAACATAGGGAAGCAAAAACATAGAGAAGCAACAACGCGAGCTATTGATCTACAACATAATTTGCAAAATACTACCAGACTAAGTTCATGATAAATTAAAGTTCAATTAATCATATTACTTAAGAACTCCCACTTAGATAGACATTTCTCTAGTCATCTAAGTGATTACGTGATCCAAATCAACTAAACCATAACCGATCATCACGTGAGATGGAGTAGTTTTCAATGGTGAACATCACTATGTTGATCATATCTACTATATGATTCACGCTCGACCTTTCGGTCTCCGTGTTCCGAGGCCATATCCGCATATGCTAGGCTCGCTCAAGTTTAACTCGAGTATTCTGTGTGCAAACTGGCTTGCACCCGTTGTAGATGGACGAGAGCTTATCACACCCGATCATCACGTGGTGTCCGGGCACGATTAACTTTGGCAACGGTGCATACTCGTGGAGAACACATCTTGATAATTTTTAGTGAGAGATCATCTTAAAATGCTACCGTCAATCAAAGCAAGATAAGATGCATAAAGGATAAACATCACATGCAATCAATATAAGTGATATGATATGGCCATCATCATCTTGTGCTTGTGATCTTCATCTCCGGCACCCGTGATCACCATCGCCACCGCGCCGACACCTTGATCTCCATCGTAGCATCGTTGTCGTTACGCCATCTATTGCTTCTACGACTATCGCTACCGCTTAGTGATAAAGTAAAGCATTAGATCGCGATTGCATTGCATACATTATATCGACAACCATATGGCTACTGCAAGTTGCAGATAAATTGGTTACATACCATGATCATCTCATACAATAAAATTTATCATCATGCCTTGACCATATCACATCACAACATGCCCCGCAAAAACAAGTTAGACGCCCTCTACTTTGTTGTTGCAAGTTTTACGTGGCTGCTACGGGCTTAAGTAAGAACCAATCTCACCCACGCATCAAAACCACAACGATAGTTTGTCAATTTGACTCCGTTTTAACCTTCGCAAGGACCCGCGTAGCCACACTGTTCAACTAAAGTTGAGAGATCGTCTCCGCAAGCCACCTATGTGCAAAGCACGCCGGGGAACTGGTCTCGCGTAGAGCGTCTGGCGTAATGTCGGTCCGGTCGCTCGTCCAACAATACCACCGAACCAAAGTATGACATGCCGGTAGGCAAGATGACTTATATCGCCCACAACTCACTTGTGTTCTACTCGTGCATATAACATCAAACCATAAAACCTAGGCTCGGATGCCACTGTTGGGGAACGTAGTAATTTCAAAAATTTCCTACGCATTACGCAAGATCATGGTGATGGCATAGCAACGAGAGGAGAGTATTGTTCATGTACCCTCGTGAGACCGTAAGCGGAGGCGTTATGACAACGCTGTTGATGTAGTCGTATCGCCTTCACGATCCGACCGATCCAAGCACCGAACGCACGGCACCTCCAAGTTCAAAGACACGCTCAGCTCGATGACGATCCCTGACTCCGATCCAAAGCAAAGTGTCGGGATGAGTTCCGGCCAAGACGACGGTGTGGTGACGATGATGATGCTCTACCGGCAGGCTTCGCCTAAACTCCGCGACGATATGACCGAGGTGGAATATGGTGGAGGGCACCACACACGGCTAAGGAACGATCCGTAGATCAACTTAGGTGTCCATGGGTGCCCCTACCCCGTGATATAAAGGAGTGGAGGAGGGAGGGCCGACCTCTCTATGGCGGCGCCCTAGGGGAGTCCTACTCCCATCGGGAGTAGGATTCCCCTTTCCTAGTCCAACTAGGAACCCTTCCATGTAGTAGGAGTAGGAGAGAAGGAAAGGGAAGAGAGAAGGAGAAGGAAGGAAGGGTGCGCCCCCCTTCCCTAGTCCAATTCAGATTAGTCCAAGGGGAGGGGTGCGGTCACTCTTTTGGCCCTTTCTCTCCTTTCCCGTATAGCCCAAAGAGGCCCAATACGAATTCCCCGTAACTCTCCCAGACTCCCAAAATACCCTAATCACTCGAACCTTTCCAAGTCCGAATATAGTCGTCAATATATCGATCTTTACGCCTCGACCATTTCGAGACTCCTCGTCATGTCCCCGATCTCATCCGGGACTCCGAACTCCTTCGGTACATCAAAACTCATAAACTCATAATAAAAGCATCGTAACGTTAAGCGTGGACCCTACGGGTTCGAGAACTATGTAGACATGACCTAGAACTATTCTTGGTCAATAACCAATAGTGGAACCTGGATGCCCATATTGGCTCCTACATATTCTACGTAAGATCTTTATCGGTCAAACCGCATAACAACATACGTTGTTCCCTTTGTCATCGGTATGTTACTTGCCCGAGATTTGATCGCTTGCATTCTAATACCTAGTTCAATCTGCTACCGCAAGTCTCTTTACTCGTCTGCATGCATCATTCCGTGAATTAACTCATTAGCTACATTGCTTGCAAGGCTTATAGTGATGTGCATTACCGAGAGGGCCCAGAGATACCTCTCTGACAATCGGAGTGACAAAACCTAATCTCGAAATACGCCAACCCAACAAGTACCTTTGGAGACACCTGTAGTACTCCTTTATAATCACCCAGCTTATGTTGTGACGCTTGGTAGCACCCAAAGTGTTCCTCCGTAAACGGGAGTTGCATAATCCCATAGTTACAGGAACATGTATAAGTCATGAAGAAAGCAATAGCAACATACTAAACGATCAAGTGCTAGGCTAACGGAATGGGTTTATGTCAATCACATCATTCTTCTAATGATGTGATCCCGTTAATCAAATGACAACACATGTCTATGGTTAGGAAACATAACCATCTTTGACTAATGAGCTAGTCAAGTAGAGGCATACTAGTGACGTTATGTTGGTCTATGTATTCACACATGTATTACGTTTCCGGTTAATACAATTCTAGCATGAATAATAAACATTTATCATGATATAAGGAAATAAATAATAACTTTATTATTGCCTCTAGGGCATATTTCCTTCAACAATAGCCCCGCAACTGCAAGTGCCGCACCCGACCGCAACTGCATGTCCCCCAATATGGTTGCAACTCGACTTTTATTTTGTTGGAGGGGAGCCGGGAGAGGGCGCGGGCCAGTTGCAAGCCCGATAACAGCCCCGCAACTGCAAGCCCTGCACCTGACTGCAGCCGCATGTCCCCCAACATATTTGTAACTCGACTTTTGTTTTGTCGGAGAGGGCGCCGGGAGAGGGGGGGGGGGCAGTTGCAAGCCCGGCAACAGTCCTGCAACTGCAAGTGCCGCACCCGACCGCAACTGCATGTCTTTTGCCCCGATCGCAACCAGACTTTTTTGTTCTATCGAAGAGGGCGCTGGGAGAGGGGGCGGGCAGGTCAAATGACACGTGTGCTCACAGTGACACACATACGTACATATGTGACAAGATGACACACGTAGACATGCTAATCACGTATAGTGCACTCTACAGACCCATATTCATCCATCTGCATACACATGCATCTGTGTGTGGGCATAGCTCTTTTCTTTTTGAGCAAAACATGGGCACAGCTGCGGGTGGCACCACGTCCGTGACTGCCGAAGAAAGGGAAAGAAAAGGGCCCGGCTCAAATAATAAACAAACAAACAAACAAACACGAGGAAACGGGCCTAATCTACTTGAGATGACGTCACCTGACTTAGACTTCGCGAAGTCTCAGTGGACTGATTCCTAGACAGACCCTAAGAGGAAGGGTGTGTCTAGGTCTCAGTCGAGTGAGACTTCGCGAAGTCTCGGTCAGCTGATGTCACGCTGATGTCATCATAAGTAGATTAGGCCTGCCATCGCTGTCCCTCTGGGTTGTAACTGGCCGAAAGGCCGGGCTTATTTCTGTTTTCTCTGTTTGTTTATTTGTTACTTCGGGCTGGCCTTCTTACTTTGTTTGGTATGATTGGACCGAGCCATGAATTTGTTTGTTTGTTTTCACGCACATCCAGAAAAGCTATTGAACAAAAAGATAAGTTACAATTAGGCCCGGCCGATATAGAAAGATGTAAAACTGCTTGCTACTCTACTCATCCGAACCTTGCTATTCATTGTTCGTGGAGTCGATCAGAGCAACTTTGGATGTTTTTCAATACTAAGTTTACTAGCAACTTGTACATGCCCTCTTCCTAGTTTCAAGAAAAGAATAGATAGACATGATGATACACGGCTGGTTAACTTCCCTATATTAAGTAGCTTAGTTAACAAAAATCATGTATTGGCTAGTTCGTAAACTTCAAAGAAAGAGTATGGAGACACTTTGGAATACTTTGGATCTTCAAGGGTTACCAAAAAGTAATGTGTTAACAAAAAATTGTTGTGTTACCTAGTTAACTTTCTCGTATCAACTAGATAAAACTCAGAAAAAATGAATATATATAGAAATTTTTTACAAACCATCAGTAAGTAACTTCTTCAAAAAGGAAATCCTCTAACGCTTCCATGTAAGTGATTTCTATATGATATCCTCTCTCTTCTAACTCGATCTTCAAGACATAGCTCTTTGCCTTTTGCATTTTTGTCGCTCTCGTGGTCGCTTGCTTTGTCATTCATGTCGATTGCCCGTATGCATCCATAAATGTATACAATACATTAGTCTTGAAAAACAAGTTTTAAAAAACAGAGGGGCGTGACAAAGTATGACATAGTAGAAACTAAATCATGCCACTAGCTAGAAGAGAATTTCTACTACTAGTTAGTAATTCAATATATCATTCCCCCTAGCACATAAAAATCTGAACAACAAAAAATATACACAAGACAACCTCAGGGACTGAACATAAGCACATTTCAAGAAATAAAAAAAATCTGAACAAAAAGTAAACAATCTGAATATATACACAACGACTACTTAGTTATGCCAACACACAAACACACACGCACAGGCACCCACGCACGCAATCTTAGGTGGGGCATTCCAACCCTTCAAAAAGTCGACTCAAAGCAGGGGCACCGCCGGTGTCATTTATTGCAAAAAATGAACGTGGAACAAGCTCAAACATACCAACCAAAAAAAGGCTTGATTACAAGGTAACTGATAAAAACATTTGAACTTGAATCTGCAACTAAATAAAGCAAAATCTCAGAAACTTAACATAAATTCTCACGACAAAAATCAAATAGAAATGAACTTAAGGTAATGATATGATGTGTTTAAGTATAGCTCAAGGATCCTCATATATTCAAGAGAGAGTGGTGTCATCCATTAAATTTAAGCGGCGATTACGAACACTACTCCGTAAATACACATAAAAAATAAAATAGCACACACACAAGCCAAAATCTGAGCAAAATCAAAATCTGAACAAATCGTCATGGAGCCTTCAAATGCAAAATCAAAAACTACTTTGTCTATGGACTTGACCAGAAGCTACTTTGTTCGTTGTCCACGGCACTCGAAAGTATTAGGTTGCACAGAGGGACAAAAATCATCAAGGAGCCATTCAAAATCCAAAAATCATGTCTACAGGCATCAGGTTTGGGATGTATTTTCAACAGGCACACTTTCAAAATCAAAAATTGTGCTTGAACGCTTTGCTCTTGCCCCCAATCACCCACAAAAGCAAAAAAAAAAAATGTGTTGAAATTGCCCGTCTCACTCCTCTCCTGCCGCCCTCCGACAAAAACGCAAAGTTAGCCGTGAGATCGGTTGCTCGATTTGCATTCACAGACACGATGGCGGGTTTGTTATGATGCTTGCGAGAAGCACTACAGGGGAGAGGAGTGGGGAGGCAGGGGTATATCTTACCTGCTCTGCCTACTGTCGGACATGTAGGGTGACACTTGTAGTTGCAAGCCTAGTATAGGAGATGCAACTCCCATCCTCCAACTAAACAAAAGACTAGTTGCAACCATGTTGGAAGATATGCAATTGCAGTCGAGGGTGACAGTTGCAGTTGCATGCCTAGTACTGGACATGCAACTCACCCCCTAGGACTTGCAAGTACACCACCCCCTCTCCCGTCGCCCTCCGATAAAAACACAAGGCCAATTGCAGCCAGGGACGACACTTGTAGTTGCATCCCTAGTATTGGACATGCAATTGGGCCCACCCTCTCACGTCACTCACGTACAAAAAACAAAAGTTAGTTGCAGACGGGGTGTATGCATCCAGTTGCGGTTGAGGGCGACCCTTGCAATTGCAAGCCTACTGTTGGAGATGCAATTGTCCCCTCCCCCTCTCCGACAAAAAACGCAATGCCACTTGCAGTTAGGGAGGAGACATGCAGTTGCGGTCAAGGGTGACACTTGCATTTGCAAGTCTAGGATCGGACATGTAACTCGCACCCCTCTCCTCCCCCCTTACAAAAAAAACTTTTAGTTGCATTTGTCTGTGTGGGCATGCGATTGTGGTCGAGGGTGACACTTGTAGTTGCAAGCCTAGTATAGGAGATGCATCTCCCATCCTCCAACAAAACAAAAGACTAGTTGCAACCATGTTGAAGATATGCAATTGCAGTCGAGGGTGACAGTTGCAGTTGCATGCCTAGTACTGGACATGCAACTGCCCCCCTAGGACTTGCAAGTACACCACCCCCTCCCGTCAGCCTCCGATAAAAACACAAGGCCAATTGCAGCTAGGGACGACACTTGTAGTTGCATCCCTAGTATTGGACATGCAATTAGGCCCACCTCTCACTTCACTCACGCATGAGAAAACAAAAGTTAGTTGCGCAGGGTGTATGCATCCAGATTCTTGATTGAGGGCACCCTTGCAATTGCAAGCCTACTTTTGGAGATGCAATTGGCCCCTCCCCCTCTCCGACAAAAAACGCAATGCCACTTGCAGTTAGGGAGGAGACATGCAGTTGCGGTCAAGGGTGACACTTGCAGTTGCAGATGGGGTGTAACTCGCACCCCTCTCCTCCCCCCCTTACAAAAAAAACTTTTAGTTGCATTTGTCTGTGTGGGCATGCGATTGTGTTCAAGGGTGACACTTGAAGTTGCTAGCCTAGTATTGGAGATGAAACTCCCATCCTCCAACAAAACAAAAGACTAGTTGCAACCATGTTGGAAGATATGCAATTGCAGTCGGGGGTGACAGTTGCAGTTGCATGGCTAGTACTGGACATGCAACTGCCCCCCCTCGGACTTGCAAGCAAGTACACCACCCCCTCTCCCGTCGCCCTCCGATAAAAACACAAGGCCAATTGCAGCCAGGGACGACACTTGTAGTTGCATCCCTAGTATTGGACATGCAATTGGGCCCACCCTCTCACGTCACTCACATACAAAAAACAAAAGTTAGTTGCAGACGGGGTGTATGCATCCAGTTGCGGTTGAGGGCAACCCTTACAATTGCAAGCCTACTGTTGGACATGCAACTGTCCCCTCCTCCTCTCCGATAAAAAATGCAATGCCACTTGCAGTTAGGGAGGAGACATGCAACATGGTCAAGGGTGACACTTACAAGGCAAGTCTAGTATCGGACATGTAACTCGCAACCCTCTCTCCCCTTACAAAAACAAAAAATTTAGTTGCATTTGTCTGCATGTGGGCATGCGATTGTGGTCGAGGTGACACTTGAAGTTGCTAGCCTACTGCCGTACATGCAACACCCCCTTCACCTCTTTGACAAAAAAAAAGCAAGGCTAGTTGCGATCGGAGGGAGACTTGTAGTTTCAATCGAGGGCGACACTTGCAATTGCAAGCCTACTATTGGACATGCAACTACCCCCCTCCTCTAACAAAAAAAAGCAAGGCCAGTTGCACTCAGAGAGGAGACATGCAGTTGTGGTCGAGGGCGACACTTGGAGTTCCAAGTCTAGTATCGGACATGCAACTCGCACCCCTGTTCCGTCGTCCCCTTACAAAAATAAAATTGTTAGTTGTAGTCGAATGTGTGGGCATGCGATTGCGATTGAGGGTGACACTTGTAGTTGCAAGCCTAGTGTTGGACATGCAACTGCCCTCTCCCCCTCTTCAACAAAAAATGCAAGGCTCGTTGCAGTCGGCAGGGAGACCTGCAGTTGAAATCGAGGGTGACACTTGCAATTTCAAGCCTACTATCACACATGCAACTCGCATCCCGCTCTTCCGCCGCCCACTTACAAAAAAAATGTCCTCTGCAATCGGGTGTGTAGGCATGCAGTTGCAGCCGTGTGTGTAGGCATGCAGTTGCGGTTGAGGCAACACTTGCAGTTGCAAGCCTACTATTGGACATGCAACTGCCCCTCCCCATCTCCGACAACAAATGCAAGGCCAAGGAGACATGCAGTTGTGGTCGAGGGCGACACTTGAAGTTGCAAGTCTAGTATCGGACATGCAACCCGCACCTCTCCTGCCGCCCACTTACAAAAACAAATTATGTCATTTGCAGTCGTATGTGTGGGCATGTAGCTACGGTTGAGGGTGACGCTTGCAGTTGCAAGCCTACTATTGAACATGCAACTACCCCCTCCTCTCTGACAAAAAAACCTAAAGGCGGTTGCAGTCAGGGAAGAGACATGCGATTCTTGACGAGAGCGACACTTGCAGTTGCAAGTCTAGTATCGGACATGCAACTCGCACCCCTCTTTCACCGCCCACTTACAAATCCCACCACCCCGTTACAAAAACAAAAATGCCCGTTGCAAGCCTACTACTGATCACGCATGTTTGCAACTGGGTGTGTAGGCATGCAATTCAAAACAACATAACAAAACAACATATATGAGTGTTTTATCAATTATCAAATTTCTTTGGTATTTGCATCATATCAAAACAACATAAAGGAAAACCTAACAAAACAAGTAAAACACTTTCAAATTTTTACTTGAAGCATACAAAAACACATAGATGGAGAAAATAGAATAGGAAAAACATGTACATCCATAATTGAAAGATGCACTTCAGTATTACAATACTAAAAAAACCAAGAAAAAAGCTTATGGTTTCACTCATGTAAATTCAGTTTAGATTCATGTTACCCCCCTCCCTTCCACTCAGATTCACATTTGGTACTCGTATTCTTACTTGTATCATATCCATACAAAAAAAGAAAGAGTGAAGAAGAGATACATACCATCATGCCCAAATGGACATCTGTCCTCGTGAGGCGGTGAATGAAAGGCAAACCTATGAATCCATCATTGAGAGTCGGGCCTTGGAGCTCCAGGTCCTCAACCTCATTCAGTTGAAGCCCCCTAGTGCAAATGATGCCTTCATCATCGTCGTTGGAAGCTTCTCCATTCTCATCATCTTCATCTGAAGCTTCCATGGCATCATCCTCATACATAGACTACTCATCTTCAGATCCGTTGCCAATCTGGATCACGCAAACAACTAGCCTAGGGGAGGCTCGTCCAAGTAGGACAACGCCAGCTGACCCTTCCCCGGTTTGTTGTTTGCATAAAACTTACTCCAACCTCTCCCATAGATTGTGCTCTGTGTGCGACCCATGTGACACTTTACAGTGTATGTCTGTTTGTTTGCCACAAACATCACCTCTTCTCTAGTCATGTGTCATGTGTTGAAACGGATCCTTTAATTGCATGGCACAACCTATTTGGGTCGAACACAAAAATCAAAAACAAAGTCAGGAGTGGTATCATGACAAAAAACTAAATAAAAGAAACAAAGGATCAAGAAAATGGAAGATACAAAAACAATTAAAACAGAAACTGTTGAGTTACCCCTGTGTTCTTGAAGTCCTCCCATACAAACATGCTGAAACCACTTCCCTCAAACAGACTCCACAAACCATCTCCTGTGCACATAAAAAGAAGAAAATAAATAAATAAATGGTAACTCACTAACAACCCACTACAGAAAAAGTAAAGAAAAGGGATTCAGAAAAGCATAATAAAAAAATGATTTCGAAACATCTAGAGAATTTATTTTGTTATTTTTATCTCAATATTCATGCAGCTTTATGACTGTGTGAACAAAGACCCTGCTTACCAGATGCTAAACCTCATTTATTTACACAACAAAAAGTACTATTGATGCCCCTAATTAATCTAATGCAGCAGTGGTGACAAACTACCAGGGGCATGTGCCATCAAATTTCCCTGCTGTGTTAACACTCAACAGAAAACAACAACAAATCAACTTGTCAAAAAAGAATGACTAGCAGAGGTTCTATCCTATCAAAAAGGTTAACTTAGGCAGCCTAAACACATGCTCCTGCTATATAGAGGGGGTAAAACACACTCTTTGTTTAATCTCTGTGCAGGACATGTGTAGGTAGGGTGCTTGTTTACATCAGCGCAAAGCAAAAAATAAAAAATAAAAACTTGTATCTCCTTGGTTTAACATGGCTTATTTAATTTTTGTTATCCTGCAAAGTAATTGCACCTGTTTTACTAAGTGTCACAAAGTCATAGTATAAGACTACAAGTGCTGGGTAGTACTTTTGCTCAAATGCTAGACCAGACCTTCTCAGCTAAAATCCTAAGGAACGTCTCTAAGTACCTTTTTTTTAGGGATAACTAGGCTTTTATTGCATGGTTAGAATGTTTACAGGGATAATATTGGGATCATGGGGATGCCCTAACCATATATGTCTCCCAGGGAAGGAAACACCATACCTAGCTAACCTATGAGCTTCAAAATTTGAAGTTCTTGGTTCAAAAACAAAATTACAAGCTGTGAACAAATTCGTAGATTCTGTCATCTCTCTAATTATGCTCGCATAATTGCCTCCAAATCCTTTATTGATATGTGAGATGACTTGTTTCCAAATCCTAAGGAATATCTCTAAGTACCTACAAGCATAAAAATTAGCAGTACCGGTAGTACTACTTCCAGTCAGTCTCCTAGAGCTACTGGACTTTAGTACTACTACTAGTTTTAAAAAATATTTAGTGGAGAGTACCAAACTAGTAAATGGGTTGAGTGAAAAACTGAAGAAAAAAAATATTCAACATACTGCTTGAAAAGGGGGCATGATAAACAATCAAAATGCCACTGCTAGTAAAATAGGTTCAGTAAAAATCATACTCTTCTTTCCCTGAAAATGATTTCAACATTCTACTGAGTCGCATGGGTTCAGTAAAAAATCATACTGCTAGTAACAAAAATGGGTTCAGTAATCATACCCACCCCACACAATCTATAGTATAAAAACCAAAAACAAAACAAAGAAACATTTAGAGTGCCACTAAAAAACTGTATTCAACATCCATCCATGAAAAAAAATGAATCTACATTATATGGATGCCTGCATACCTACATACCAATAAAATCAAACAACGTTCTTGAAACACAAACAAAAATGAAATCAAAATAAAAAGGGATAAACTCTGGGCGATTCTCTGCTTGAAACTACTAATTAGTACTTGATCCAAACAAATCGAAACTCACACAAACAATCCCCCTCTTCAGATCTATGGTATAGCACCAACGAAAAATAACAAACAAGTTAGGGATTACTTACTCCACCAGCAGCGTCGATCATCCTCTCACGCTGGGAGTGCAGTAGCACGCCGATCTATCCATCCGAAGAAATCCTGCAGCTCGGAGACTCTTTTTCCGCTATGGAGTTCTTTGGATTCGAGAGAGGGGAATGGAGAGAGACGAAGTGGAGTGACAGTAATTGCGAGTTCCCCTCCTCTTGTTGACCACGGGTGGTTGCTCCCCCTTGCGTCTCCATAGTAAATGTAAAAAAAGAGGCCCGAAAAAACAATACAGAACAAACAAACAAAAGCCCAGCCCACAAAAAGAAAAAACACTCGGCCCCTCCCCCCCAGCAAGGGACGACGGCCCAACGAAAAAAATAGAAAAAGAAAACGGGCTGGGCCGCGCCTTAGACACACCCCAGGGCAAACAAAGATCGAACGGCTGACTCGTCGACTGAGACTTTTCGAAGTCTCAGTCGACTGAGATTTAGCAGCTCCATAAGAGGAATTATGAGACGTGACATGAGAACAGTGCCTGAGAACTTGGATCAAGTAAGATAGGTCTCTCTGCTGTAGACGTGACATGAGAACTTGGATCCCTGCTGGATGCTGTGTGAACTGTGAACACGGTGGCTGCTGACTGCCGTAGAAAGAAGAGGACAGTGATATTACCGTTTGACTCCAAAAACATCGATATTTCACGTCTCACAAAAATGAAAAACTGTATTTCACAAGGGATCATAAACAGCAACATGCGGAGTATCAAAGGTAAGCGAGCAAACCAAATCCAAAGGAACGTACTAGAAGCAGCAGCACAAAGCCGGCGTGCGTGCGTGCGTGCGTTCGTAGTATACGTACGTCGGTACGTGCACGGAACACGGCCAAAACCCCGGGCGGCCGTGCGACGCGATCGTATCACCCATTGTACACGTGGAGCACGTAGTATGGGCGCTCTTCAGACCTCACACGTCGGCCGGCGACCCGTCGACGGGGACGGTGTGCCTTGACTGGCTGCCCGACGTCGCCCTCCGCCCGCCCTCGCGCACGCTGTTCTCCGCGAAACGCTCGGTCGCGGCGCTGTACCCCTTGGCCCGCTCCTCCTCGGTCCACTCCTTGCTGTAGTACTCCTCCGCCGTCGCCCCCTTCCGCGGCCCGACGAACATGCCGCCCCACTGCGGGAAGTAGATGAGCGTGATGGGCAGCGTGCACGCCAGGATCATCAGCCCCATGTACATGATTCCCGTCTCCGTCTTGTACGTGGTGCCGCGGAAGAAGATGACCTGCGTCAGCACGGCCCCCACGTTGCCGCCCCCGCCGGTCATTCCGGAGATGAGCCCCAGCGACCGCCGCGAGACGAACGGCACGATGCCGAAGGTGAGCCCGCACGCGGCCTGCACGAAGAAGGAGAAGAGTATCATGACTGCCACGGACGCGCCGAACGAGTAGTCGACGACGCCGAGCACCACGCAGAGGATGCCGCCGATGGTCTGCACGATCCACAGCCCCCACAGCCTGCCGCGCATGCCGAACCGGTCGGAGAGCCAGTCGGACATGAGCCCGCCGCCGGGGCGGGAGATGATGTTGGCCATCCCGAAGCTGGCGGCGATGAGTCCGGCCGTGTGGAGGTTGACGTCGAAGCGGTCGTAGAAGTACTGCGCCACGATGTTGTCGACGGCGAGCTCGACGCCGAAGCAGTAGCCGTAGGTGAGCGCCAGGATCCAGGCGCGGTAGTTGGTGACCGCGTGGCGCAGCACGTTGCCGAAGCTGTCCTTGTGCATCTCCCCGGACTTGTGCAGCTTACGGTAGTTGCCGTCCGGCATGTCCTGCCCGAACGCCAGCACGGCGATGGCCGAGAACGTCTGCATGATGCCCGGGATGAAGAAGGCGACGCGCCACGCGACGAAGTCCGTGCTCCCGATCTTGCGGACTACCTCGAACACGAGCGGCATGATGAACTGCACGGCGCCCCCGCCGAGGTTGCCCCATCCGCCGGCGACGCCGTTGGCCAGCCCCACCTTGGGCGACGAGAACATGGAGCTCATCCAGAACTGCGTGGACACGAAGGAGGCGAGCGAGAAGCCCGTGAAGAAGCGCACGAGCAGGAACGACGACGCCGAGTCGATGATGGCCGAGCAGTACACCGCGGGGGTGGTGAGCAGTATGATGGCCGCGGACGCCAGGCGGGGCCCGACCAGGTCGCAGGCCGTGCCCATGGCGAGACGCGCGAACACGGCGCCCGACACGGACGCGATCCCGGCGTTGCCGATGTCCTTGCCGGTGAGGCCGAGGTTGTCCCGGATGAGCGGCAGGAGCGGCGGCGCGGCGAAGGTGGAGACGAAGCAGCAGAAGAAGGAGAACCACGAGAGGTGGAAGGCGCTCATGTGCGGCCTCGCGAACGAGAAGAGCCAGAACTCGGTGGCCTTGTTGTCAGAGTCCACCGGGATCCTGAACTTGCCCTTGGGCGCCGCCTGCACCCCCATCGCCGCCGGCTTCGACTCCCCCTCCATCTCACTGACTAGCTACCTTGCTGCTGCTAGCTACGACTGTGTTGGCAACTTGGTATGTAATGCAGTACAGTCTCAGCGGCCCGGCGAGTATATATAGGGCAGCCGGAGCGGCGCTCGATCGGTGCGCGCGGCGTAGCGCAACGGTTGGGGACGGCGAGAGGGCAATGGGGGATGAATAAAGATTGCGGTGGTGATCGAACGGGGTCAGTGGAAGGCCGGCACCGCTGTGGAGCGCTCGCGTAGCGGTTCTCCGAGGAGGATACGGGGTTTTGTTCGCGAGCTGGTAGTTATTTCTTTTAAACGGCGTACGTAGTAAGGGCAGAGGAGATCGTGTGAGCTCTGACTTTGGAGGCCAAAGCCGATTAGTTCCTCGGGTAGTGGGAACTGCCTCAGCTCCCCCCTCCCCTGCTCCGCACCTGTGAATATATCTTCGGCGAATGGCGATGAATGCTTACAGGATTTCGGCGTGCTCCCGGACAACGCAGCAAGCTACTAACTCCGTACGGGAGTGCCGCCGTACGGGAAGCATGTATAGTCTGCTTTTGTTCCCTATATTAGTACTAGGCTAGCATAGCTAGCATACGGCATACTTTGTCCTCCTTTTTCGAGATCATACACTGTTCTGCACAAATCCAATTCGACTCTTGAGAACTTATTATGCTCCTGCCCGTCAAAAATGTTTTTTTGCAAATACATAAAAAATAAATAATAATAATTAAAACTGTTCATTGTCACACCCAAATGCCTCTTCATAATTTTATACTACTTTCTCTATAAACAAATATAAGATGTTTTAGATCACTAATGTACTTTGTGTGGTATGCCTGTAAAACTAGGCAAAGCTTGCAACGGAGTGTCATACGAGTAGCATGGTAATATTAACGCGATGGAGGAGAAGATATCAGCTCACGCCGAGTCTTACAAACCGTGGTGTTTCTTTCATTCTCTAAGGTTAACAAACTCAAGGAGAATTACGGCACATGGTGCAACTGGAACCATGACACAATCATGGAACTTGTAAAGTTCCGACTACTTGTTCCCTTGTTTTCTGATTGTCAAACAGTGGTTCTGCCGCTAGCCGCCGTTTCGCTACAAACAACTCGTGTCAGCGGATGAACAAATCAAGATATTAACGGATTAACCAAATCAACAATGCATTTGAAAAGATCATCAGTGACCTACCACAGCTAAGCTCACAGAAAAAACCATGGTGCGGCATCAAGGACCTATCACAACTAAGATTACAGCCAAACGACACCGGCATATTTATCGTTTCCAAAGACAGGCAGACAAAATGCTCCTATAGTAGGAGTACTAATACGTATTCGGCAGGACTATCGTTTCAGGGAAATAATATTCCTCCGACCGATTGGAGATCCTCCATTACTGGGTTGGGAACTGCGCCTATAGTTGCACCAACGGACAAACAGCTAGGAAACGTTCAGGTTTTGGATCTACATAGAACTTAGTCCAGGTACGTAGGTGCAATGTGAAAATATGACGGAGACAATAAAACAAAATTACGCGGCATTAGTACCATATCCAATTGCACGGTTTGATGTCTATGTTGTCTATGATAGTGCGACGTCACCCGTTGAGACGCTATACATATTTTAGACCATTGCTTAGAGCATCTCTAATAGCTGCCCTATTTAGTGTATAAAAAATTGCTCGGGGTAAAATTTAGGGCACAAAAAAGTGTATTTTAGGGCATGAGAAATTGAGGGTCTCCAACAATTTCCCTAAAATAGAACACCACTGCTCTATGATTTTCTTCTTCACAATTGCTTCCACTGAAAAAATGCATTGCAATCTTTGATACTATACATAAATAGATCAACTGAGCATGAACAGATAACTCCGTACAATTGTACTCCTCCGTTCCTAAATATTTGTCTTTTTAGAGATGTCAAATAAACTACCACATATGGATGTATATAGACATATTGTACATTCATTCATTTTGCTCCGTATGTAGTCACATGTTGAAATCTTTAGAAAGACAAATACTTAGGAACAGATGGAGTATCTATCTACTGCAACATAAGCATGAATAGATAATTTTATACCTGAACTAAACTCAACTTGAGTAGTACTATACTGAACTTAACATTGCTGAACTAATTGTGCATATGTCTACCATTCTCAGTGATGAGAAAAACGAGATGTTTATCTGCTGACAAAATCAACACTGAACCGCAAGAACAGCCTCCCGCTCATCGGTTTGCCTATTCACGAGTGGGGAGCAAAGGATTGGTGGGGTTGTGTGTGTGTCGTCGGCGAGTTGTGGCGGAGGATCGCGATGAGGGAGCTGGATGCCGACCAAAGGGAGCAAGACCGGGTCCTGGGCAGCGACAACAAGATCCAGCAGAGCGTGATGAGTGCTTGTGCCCAGCTTGTCGCGCATCTGATGGCATGTAAGTGCGCAGGGTTTAGTTGTAGACTTTTCGAAGTAAGATTATCGATCCTCAAGGGAGCACAAGAATTAAGCGTTGCCTCTTGTAGTGAATTATGGATTTGTGCCCATAGTTTCAAATAGCAGAGATAGCGTCTGCCATTGCATCCGCAATAGCTTCTGCTATTGCTCAAATTAAATGTCATTATTTGTTGTTAATAATCTAGAAATTTAAGACAATGATCTAGTGTTTTTAAAAATCCGCTACGCGGACATAGCGCCCGCTATCTGCATTCCATTACGCGGACCCCAATCCGCTACCATCCCGCCATCCGCTATCTGAAACCATATTTGTGCCTGCAAGTAATTGTAGACACAAGACAAAGTGAGGGCAAAAATAAATAATTATTTTGATGTAGAGCGAGATGAAAGTAAATAACATAAAAGTAATAAGAAAACAACAACACGAATAACAAGTGAAAATGATAGAGGAGTAAGGCGGTCACAGAGAGTCTGGAATCCCCATTGGTATGTTTCTAAGGCAACATACACAACCGCATAGTATGCTCTGAATACTCGAGCCACTCTTGACGATTATGCTGGGCGGAGCTGGGTATAGAACACATTATATTCTAGGTAGACTTCGTGCCACGCACACCACTATCGTAGTCTCCCCCTGCAGGTTACGACTAAGGTAATTAAGGGTCACCCCGTGGACGCGACCTCTCTAAGGGTTCTCCGTAAATCCCTTGTCAATTCCAAAAGCTAGGAGGAAAGGCTTTTACTGTTACCTCGAATTACCTTCACATCCTAACCTTTACCATGACAATTATACACTTTGTGGCCTTTCGACGGTAATGCTAAGTGGGGCCCCTTCACAACATTCACAAAGTTTATTAAACTAAGCATTCAACAGAGGATCCCATATCCAGTATAACGTTACAAATCATATACATACCAAGCTTTATCCGTATCCTTGAGAACTAGGGGTTTACTCACACATGGAGACAACAAACATCACGAGGGTGGTGGTGGTAAACATGAATGGATCACACACGTAACACACAAGATGATCCACTAGGGTTCCTAAAGTTACAATGAGATGGATGATGATGATGGTGATGATGATGATGATAGTGGTGATGATGATGATGATGATTATGATGATGAGGATGGTGACGATGTTGACGTCGCCTTGCACTTGATGGTGAAGACGACGATCTCCTTCTTGCCAATCCCTCTTCCGGATCGCTCCAAAGGTTAGGGTTTTGCCTTCTGAATGTGTTTCTGGTGTGCGTGTTCATCCCATTCCCGACCCAACTTCACGGAGTGGAAATAGTGGACGACGTGGCGGCGTTGGCACCTTATATGACCGCTCATACGAGCGGGCACACTTGTAAGAAAGGTCGTCTTTGGCTCTGGAACCGCCGCGGGAACACCCTTGGTCCCATTGCTTCATTCTTTTATGGTATTTGATTATCACATTAAGTAATGTGATTCCACCATCAATTCCAGGGATTCCTTCCATAAAACTTTATTTGCTCCAAAAAACGTTGCATGTGGAATACAAACAAAAAGTAGTGCGTAGGCGCGATAAAATTCCACAAAGCCAACCATGTAGACACAAAATAATGTTGGGGAACACAGTATTTCAAAAAAAATTACCTACGATCACGCAAGATCTATCTAGGAGATGCATAGCAATGAGACGGGAGAGTGTCTCCACGTACCCTCGTAGACCGAAAGCGGAAGCGTTTAGTAACGCAGTTGACGTAGTCGAACGTCTTCACCATCCAACCAGTCCAAGTAACGAACGTACGGCACCTCCGTGTTCAGCACACGTTCAACATGATGACATCCCTCGAGCTCTTGATCCAATTGAGGACGAGGGAGAGTTCCGTTAGCACGATGGCGTGGTGACGGTGATGATGAAGTTACTGGTGCAGGGCTTCGCCTAAGCACTACGACGATATGACCGAGGTGTGTAACTGTGGAGGGGGGCACCGCACACGGCTAAGAGAAGACTTGTTGTCCTTTGGGGTGCCCCTGCCCTCGATATAAAGGAGGGAGGAGGAGGCCATGGCAGGAGGAGGCGCGCCATAGGGGAGTCCAACTAGGATTACCAATCCTAGTTGGAGTCCCCTTCCTTTCCACGAGAGGGAGAGAGAGGAAGGAGGAGGAAGGGAGAAGGAAAGAGGGGGGCGCCGCCCCATCCCTAGTCCAATCTGGACTGGCCATGGGGGGGCCTCCCTTGTGGCCCTCCTCTCCTTTCCACTAAATCCCATTAAGGCCCAATACTTCCCTAGGGGTTCCAGTAACCCCCGGCTCCGAAACTCATCCGAAACATCTCGAACCATTCCGGTGTCCGAATGTAACCTTCCAATATATGAATCTTTACCTCTCGACCATTTCGAGACTTCTCGTCATGTCTGTGATCTCATCCAGGACTCCGAACAAACTTCAGTCATCAAATCACATAACTCATAATACAAATCGTCATCGAACGTTAAGCGTGCGAACCCTACGGGTTTGAGAACTATGTAGACATGACCGAGACACATCTCCGGTCAATAACCAATAGCGGAACCTGGATGCCCATATTGGTTCCTACATATTCTATGAAGATCTTTATCGGTCAAACCGCATAACAACATACGTTATTCCCTTTGTCATTGGTATGTTACTTGCCCGAGATTCGATCGTGGGTATCATCATACCTAGTTCAATCTCGTTACCGGCAAGTCTCTTTACTCGTTCCGTAATACATCATCCCGCAACTAACTCATTAGTCACATTGCTTGCAAGGCTTATAGTGATGTGTATTACCGAGAGGGCCCAGAGATACCTCAATCTCGATCTATGCCAACCCAACAAACACCTTCGGAGACACATGTAGAGCATCTTTATAATCACCCAGTTATGTTGTGATGTTTGATAGCACACAAGGTGTTCCTCCGGTATTCGGGAGTTGCATAATCTCATAGTCAAAGGAATATGTATAAGTCATGAAGAAAGCAATAGCAATAAAACTGAACGACCAACATGCTAAGCTAACAGACGGGTCTTGTCCATCACATCATTCTCCTAATGATGTGATCCCATTCATCAAATGACAACACATGTCTATGGTCAGGAAACTTAACCATCTTTGATTAACGAGCTAGTCAAGTAGAGGCATACTAGGGACAATTTGTTTTGTATATGTATTCACACATGTATTAAGTTTCCGGTTAATACAATTCTAGCATGAATAATAAACATTTATCATGATATAAGGAAATACAAATAACAACTTTATTATTTCCTCTATGGCATATTTCCTTCAGTCTCCCACTTGCACTAGAGTCAATAATCTAGTTCACATCGTTACGTGATTTAACACCAATAGTTCACATCTTTATGTGATTAGTTCACATCTCCATGTGACTAATACCCAAATGGTTTACTAGAGTCAATACTCTAGTTCACATTTCTATGTGATTAACACCCAAAGAGTGATCATGTTTTGCTTTGTGAGAGAAGTTTAGTCAATGGGTCTTCCACATTCAGAGACGTATGTATTTTACAAATTTTCCATGTCTACAATACTCTGCACGGAGCTACTCTAGCTAATCGCTCCCACTTTCAATATGTATCTAGATTGAGACTTAGAGTCATCCGGATCATTGTCAAAGCTTGCATCGACGTCACCCTTTACGACGAACTTTTTGTCACCTCCATAATCGAGAAACATGTCCTTATTCCACTAAGGATAATTTTGACCGCTGTCCAGTGATCCACTCCTGGATCACTATTGTACCCTCTTGCCAAACTCATGGTGAGGTACATAATAGGTCTGGTACACAGCATAACATACTTTATAGAACCTATGACTGAGGCATAGGGAATGACTTTTCATTCTCTTTCTATTTTCTGTCGTGGTCGGGTTTTGAGTCTTTACTCAACTTCACACCTTAAAACTCAGGCAAGAACTCCTTCTTTGTCTGATCCATTTTGAGCCCCTTCGAAATCTTATCAAGGTATGTACTCATCGAAAGTCTTATCAAGTGTCTTGATCTATATTTATAGATCTTGATGCCCAATATGTAAGTAGCTTCACTGAGGTCTTTCATTGAAAAATTCTTATTCAAGTATCCTTTTATGCTATCCAGAAATTCTGTATTATTTCCAATCAACAATACGTCATACACATATAATATCTGAAATGCTACAGAGCTCCCACTCACTTTCTTGTAAATACAGGCTTCTCCAAAAGTCTGTATAGAACCATATGCTTTGATCACACTATCAAAGCGTACATTCCTCCGAGATGCTTGCACCAGTCCATAAATGGATCACTGGAGCTTACACACTTTGTTAGCACCTTTTGGATTGACAAAACCTTCTGGTTGCATCATATACAACTCTTCTTTAAGAAATTCATCAAGGAATGCAGTTTTGACATCCATTTGCCAAATTTCATAAAATGCAGCAATTGCTAACATGATTCGGACAGACTATAAGCATAGATACGAGTGAGAAACTCTCATCATAGTCAACACCTTGCACTTGTCGAAAACCTTTTGCGACAATTCGAGCTTTGTAGATAGTAACACTACTATCAGCGTCCGTCTTCCTCTTGAAGATCTATTTATTCTCAATGGCTTGCTGATCATCGAGCAAGTCAACCAAAGTCCATACTTTGTTCTCATACATGGATCCCATCTCAGATTTCATGGCCTCAAGCCATTTTGCGGAATCTGGGCTCATCATCGCTTTCTCATAGTTCGTAGGTTTGTCATGGTCTAGTAACATGACTTCCAGAACAGGATTACCGTACCACTTTGGTGCGGAACGTGCTCTGGTTGACCTACGAGGTTCGGTAGTAACTTGATCTGAAGTTTCATGATTATTATCATTAGCTTCCTCACTAGTTGGGGCATGCATCACAGGAACGGTTTTCTGTGATGAGCTAATTTCCAATTTGAGAGAAGGTACAATTACCTCATCAAGTTCTACTTTCCTCCCACTCACTTCTTTCGAGCGAAACTCCTTCTCTAGAAAGGATCCATTCTTAGCAACGAAGATCCTGCATCCGGATCTGTGATAGAAGTTGTACCCAACATTCTCCTTTGGGTATCCTACGAAGACACATTTATCCTATTTGGGTTCGAGCTTATCATGTTGAAGCTTTTTCACATAAGCATCACAACCTCAAACTTTAATAAAAGATAGCTTAGGTTTCTTGCCAAACCATAGTTTATACGGTGTCATCTCAACGGATTTAGATGGTGCCCTATTTAACGTGAATGCAGTTGTCTCTAATGCATAACCCCAAAACAATAGTGGTAAATCGGTAAGAGACATCATAGATCGCACCATATCTAATAAAGTACGGTTACGATGTTCAGACACACCATTACTTTGTGATGTTCCAAGTGACATGAGTTGTGAAACTATTCCACATTGTTTTTAAATGAAGGCCAAACTCGTAACTCAAATATTTGCCTCCGCGATCAGATCATAGAAACTTATTTTCTTGTTATGATGATTCTCAACTTCACTCTGAATTTCTTTGAACTTTTCAAATGTTTCAGACTTGTGTTTCATTAAGTAGATATACCCATATTTGCTTAAATCATCTGTGAAGGTCAGAAAATATCGATACCCACCACGAGCTTCAACACTCATCGGACTGCATACATCAGTATGTATTATTTCCAATAAGTCAGTGGCTCGCTCCATTGTTCCGGAGAACGAAGTTTTAGTCATCTTGCCCATAAGGCATGGTTCGCAAGCATCAAGTTATTCCAAAAGCCCATCAGCATGGAGTTTCTTCATGCTCTTTACACCAATATGACCTAAACGACAGTGCCACAAATAAGTTGCACTACCATTATTAACTTCGCATCTTTTGGCATCAATATTCAGTAAACCATTTACATTGGATGTAAGACCATAGAAGGTTTTATTCATGTAAACAGAACAACAATTATTCTCTGACTTAAATGAATAACCGTATCACAATAAACATGATCCAATCATATTTATGCTCAACGCAAACACCAAATAACATTTATTTAGTTCCAATACTAATCCCGAAGGTAGAGGGAGTATGCGATGGTGATCTTATCAACCTTGGAATCATTTCCAACTCACATCGTCACCTCACCCTCAACTAGTCTTTGTTCATTTTGTAACTCCTGTTCCAGTTACTAATCTTAGCAACTGAACTGGTATCAAATACTCTGGGGTTACTATGAACACTAGTAAAGTACACATCAATAACATGTATATCAAATATACTTTTGTTCACTTTGCCATCCTTCTTATCCGCCAAGTATTTGGGGTAGTTCCGCTTCCGGTGACCATTCCCTTTGCAGTAGAAGCACTCAGTTCCAGGCTTAGGTCTAGATTTGGGCTTCTTCACGGGAGTGGCAACTTGCTTGCCGTTCTTCTTGAAGTTCCCTTTCTTTCCTTTGCCCCTTTTCTTGAAACTAGTGGTCTTGTTAACCATCAACACTTGATGCTCTTTCCGGATTTCTACCTTCGCCGATTTCAGCATCGCGAAGAGCTTGGAAATCGTTTCCGTTATCCCTTGCATATTATAGTTTATCACAAAGTTATAGTAACTTGGTGATAGTGACTAGAGAACTCTATCAATCACTATCTTATCTGGAAGATTAACTCCCACTTGATTCAAGCGATTGTAGTACTCAGACATTCTGAGCACATGCTCACTGGTTGAGCTATTCTCCTCCATCTTGTAGGCAAAGTACTTGTCAGAGGTCTCATACCTCTCGACTCGGGCATGAGTCTGAAATACCAATTTCAGCTCTTGGAACATCTCATATGCTCCGTGGCGTTCAAAACGTTTTTGAAGTCCCGATTCTAAGCCGTAAAGTATGGTGCACTAAACTATCAAGTAGTCATCATACCGAGCTTGTCAAAAGTTCATAACGTTGGCATCTGCTCCCGCAATAGGTCTGTCACCTAGCGGTGCATCAAGGACATAATTCTTCTGTGCAGCAATGAGGATAATCCTCAGATCACAGACCCAGTCCGCATCATTGCTACTATCATCTCTCAACTTACTTTTCTCTAGGAACATATCAAAAAATAAAATAGGGGAGCTATACGCGAGCTATTGATCTACAACATAGATATGCAAAAACTATCAGGACTAAGTTCATGATAAATTAAAGTTCAATTAATCATATTACTTAAGAACTCCCACTTAGATAGACATCCCTCTAGTCATCTAAATGATCACGTGATCCATATTAACTAAACCATGTCCGATCATCATGTGAGATGGAGTAGTTTTCAATGGTGAACATCTCTATGTTGATCATATCTACTAAATGATTCACGTTCGACCTTTCGGTCTCAGTGTTCCGAGGCCGTATCTGCATATGCTAGGCTCGTCAAGTTTAACCCGAGTATTCTGCATGTGCAAAACTGGCTTGCACCCATTGTATGTGAACGTAGAGCTTATCACACCCGATCATCACGTGGTGTCTCGGCACGACGAACTGTAGCAATGGTGCATACTCAGGGAGAGCACTTGTACCTTGAAATTTAGTGAGGGATCATCTTATAATGCTACCGCCGTACTAAGCAAAATAAGATGTATAAAGGATAAACATCACATGCAATCAAAATATGTGACATGATATGGCCATCATCATCTTGTGCCTTTGATCTGCATCTCCAAAGCACCGTCATGATCTCCATGGTCACTGGCTTGACACCTTGATCTCCATCGTAGCGTCATTGTCGTCTCGCCAACTATTGCTTCTACGACTATCGCTACCGCTTAGTGATAAAGTAAAGCAATTACATGGCAATTGCATTTCATACAATAAAGCGACAACCATAAGGCTCCTGCCAGTTGCCATAACTTTTACAAAACATGATCATCTCATACAACAATTTATATCTCATCACGTCTTGACCATATCACATCACAACATGCCCTGCAAAAACAAGTTAGGCATCCTCTATTTTGTTGTTGCAAGTTTTACGTGGCTGCTACGGGCTTCTAGCAAGAACCGTTCTTACCTACGCATCAAAACCACAAGGATTTTTCGTCAAGTGTGCTGTTTTAACCTTCAATAAGGATCGACCGTAGTCAAACTCGATTCAACTTAAGTTGGAGAAACAGACACCTGCCAGGCACCTGTGTGTGAAGCACAACGGTAGAACTAGTCTCATGAACGTGGTCATGTAATGTCGGTCCGGGCCGCTTCATCCAACAATACCGCCGAATCAAAGTAAGACATTGGTGGTAAGCAGTATGACTATTATCGGTCACAACTCTTTGTGTGCTACTCGTGCATATCACGCATAGACCTGGCTCTGATGCCACTGTTGGGGAACACAGTATTTCAAAAAATTTACCTACGATCACGCAATATCTATCTAGGAGATGCATAGCAACGAGACGGGAGAGTGTGTCCACGTACCCTCATAGACCGAAAGCGGAATCGTTTAGTAACGCGGTTGATGTAGTCAAACGTCTTCACGATCCAACCAATCCAAGTACCGAGCGTACATCACCTCCGTGTTCAGCACATGTTCAGCATGATGACATCTGTGACGCCTGGATATTTAGGCTACAGTAATTCCACGCTAATGATGCCACGTCACCTCGGTTACTGTTGTTAATCTCGTGGTGGTTCAAAGTATGATTCAAATTCAAATTTAAAATCAAGTCAAACGATTAAAGTATTCAAAAGTCAAAACTAAAATGTTCTTAATGTGACAAATAAATCATGGATATTATTGGTGGAGTAACAACATCTTTATAAGATATTTAAATACCCTAAAGTGATTAAACAACATCAAAACAATTAGTTATACTCTAATATATTTTTAAATACTAAACTATTTTTATTCGAGGTAAAACTTCTTAGAACAGTGGATTATTTGACACACTATTTTTTTTGGGGCTATTTTCATATTTTACTAAACCAAAAAAATAAAGTGCAACTAAAATAAAATGCAGAAAAGAAATAAAAAATGTAAAACAAACATAGAAGATCCCCTCACTCCAGCCGTTTCGTGCCCAACCGCCACCAGGCCGCCCACCCACTCCTCTCCATAACCACCCCCGAGGAAACCCTAAGTCTGACCGACTCCCACTCCTCACACGCCTCCTCCCCTTCCTCGTTCCGGATCTGGGCAGAAGCGCCTGACCCGACATCCCTCGTGGAATCCGCCTGCCGCTCCCTCCACCTTCAACCGCCTCCGCCCCCTCCACCACTTGCTCCTCCCGATCTCTCCTTCCTCTCCCTCCCGATCTGGATCGAGCTGGGCAAATAGCCCTCATGAGCTCGCCACGGTGACTCCGTGCCCAAGCCTACCACGCTTCCATCCTCCTCCATGACGCCACCTCACCGGCCAAGACTTCCGACCTCCTCCCTCTCCCTTCCGTGCACCAAGGCTGTCTCCCCCGAGCTCAAGACGCATTTATCCGCGGGCCGCCTTTCACCGGAGGCCACCCTTGCTGTCCGGCTGCTGCTGCCTCCTCCCTCAGTCATTGCCGCCTCGAGCCGCCTCGAGCCAGGCTCGCCGCTTCGCTCGCTTCTCCTTCACCGGCCGTCGCCTCGCTCGCCACCACTATCGCCATCGCTACGCCCACCTCTCCGACGCCATTCGACTGGCCCCGAGTTTCCATCGACCTCCTCAAAGGAGCCAAATGGCGTCCGTTCCCTCTTCCCTTGCCGATCCTGCTGTTGATTGGCGCTGCTTGCCGGTCGCGACGACCTCGCTGTTTACCGAGCCGCTTCGGTCAGGACTGAGTACGTGCCGCTTCGAACTCCAGCTCAAGGCTGGCCGTCTTCGTCAGGCCGCTCACAGCCTCTTCCCCTCACAGGACATGCGCCCGCGACGCTTCGCCGCCTGCCGCTCATTGCTCAGCTGCCTCGCGCCACAGCCAGGCTGGCCACGCATACTCCGCCTCGTAGGGCGCCTGGTGCGCCCTGCACCCACACGCTCAGAATCACCAGACACTCACGGGCTCCGCCCACAACCACTGAACTATAGGCCCTTCCGGGCCCGATGACAAACGGGGCCCACGCCCATGAGAACGAAAAAAAAGAAGATTTAAAAAATAAAATAAATAAATAAATAATTAAAATAATTAAAATATTAATTAATTAATTAAAGAATTAATTAACTTAATTAGTCCTGATTAGTTAACCTAATTAATTGTAGTTAATAAACCTAATCATTTTAGTTAGACTAACTAAACTCGATTAGTTAGTCTATTACAATGACAACCGGTCCCACCATCGATTGGCCTACCAACCTCACACCTTGGCCGACGTCAAAGATGACATCAAGCGTCGATGTCATAGTTCCATTTTTCGATTAAATTAAATAATTAATTAAATTCTAGAAATTAATAAAATCTTTAGAAAATCATATCTTTTTAACCAGAACTCTCGGTTAAATTATTTTCAACATGAAAGTTGCTTCGACGCATTTAGACGAATCCTCGGACACGCATTGTTCAGTTCCGCCCACATCCCTAACCCTATCGAACTCGGAACTTTCCTCCGGCCTTCCTCAAAACGCTTAACCCCGGATACTTTCCCGGATGTTTCCCCTTCACCAGATCATCACATACCGCGTTAGTACGCCACATCACGCTTTTGCTTTGTCATGCATCGCCATGCATCATCTGTTTGCTTAAATATTCATTGTTTCTTCCCCTTTCTTCCGCTTAGCTGAACCTGACCGAGACCGCCGCGCCAGCTCGACTACGGTGTCGACGATCCCTCCTTGCAGAAAGCAACCAGCAAGCCCCCCTTGATCACCAGATATCGCCTATTCTACTCTATACCGCTGTGCATTAGAGTAGTGTAGCATGTTACCGCTCCGTTATTCCTATCCCGATGCATAGCCCTTGCTACTATCATACTACTTACCTTTACCGCAATCCTACATGCTTAGTATAGGATGCTAGTGTTCCATCAAGGGCCCTACACTCTTGTCCGGTCTTCACATGCTATATCTTGGGCTGTGATCACTTCGAGGTGATCACTGCATATACTATATACTTTACACTCATTACATTACTCGTGATATCGCTCGGAGATGGGGCCGAAGGATGTGGCTCCATCCCTAGAGAGGTGGGCCTGGGTTCTACCCACGGCCCCGATCACATTTTGTATGTGGCGGCGGCATGGCAGGTTGAGACCACCTAGGAGAGAGGTGGGCTGGCGGCCTGGTCGGGCGTTCAAGTCGCGGATACTTAACACGCTTAACGAGATCTGGTATTTGATCTCGAAATCGGCCATTTGGTCTATACGCACTAACCATCTACGTGGGGAGTAGTTATGGGTATCCCGACGCCGTGGTATCACCGGCACTGTGACGCCCGGCCGAGCTGGCCCCGCCGATTGGAACGTAAGCCTGCTCTTGTATTAAGGGGGCTAGTTCGCTTTCAGCCGCCCTCATAACGTGTGTGCAATAGGCGATGGGCCCGGCACTGTTTAGGTTTAGACGGCGTGCTGGCCTCTCTGTTGTGCCTAGGTGGGGGCTGACGTGTTGATCTTCCATGTCGCATGACCTTAAAAGTGTGTCCCGCCAAATGGGATCAAGCGTGTTGGGTTATGTGGTGCACCCTCACAGGGAAGTTAATCTATTCGAATAGCCGTGATCTCTTGATATGGGCGATTTACTTGGAGTTGTACCTTGACCTTAAGGACAACTAGAACCGGATACTTAATAAAACACACCTTCCAAGTGCTGTATACAACCCGGTGGTCGCCTCTCTCGTGGTTACGAGGAGGATCGCCATGACAGGATTATGCTATGCTATGCGATGCTACTTGGAGGACTTACCGCTTCTCTTCTACATGTTGCAAGAGGAGGTCAAGCGTAGTCTCTACGAGATTAGATATCCCCTCTTATTCGGCATCATTCGCAGTTAACCACCGATATGGCCCTTTTACACATATATGTTACATGCATATGTAGTGTAGTTCTTGCTTACGAGTACTTTGATGAGTACTCACGGTTGCCTTGTTCCCCTTTTCCCTATCTCTACTCGATTGCTGCGACCAGCGATGGAGCCCGGAGCCAGATGCTACCGTCGATGGCGACTACACCCGGAGGTGCCTCTACTACTACGTACGGCCCGGATTTACTTACCGAGTAGTTAGGAGGATCCAAAGCAGAGGCCCGCGCCTCTTTTCAATCCAGATCCCGTTGTGCTAGCCTTCTTAAGGCAAACTTGTTTAACTTATGTCTCAGACTCAGATATTGTTGCTTCCATGACTGGCCTATGATCGAGCACTTGTATTCGAGCCCCTCGAGGCCCCCGGGCTTGTAATATGATGCTTGTATGACTTATTTTATTTTTAGAGTTGTGTTGTGATATCTTCCTTGAGTCCTCGATCTTGATCGTATACGCTATGCATGATTAGTGTACGATTGAATCGGGGCGTCCACAAGTTGGTATCGAGTCGACTCCCATCGTAGGAATACCCCTTCCCAACTCCTTGGTCAAGTCGAAGTCTAGACATTACAAAACTTTTATTAACATGGTACGGTGCCTTACGGCCCACGTCGCCATTGGGTGGTACTAGGATCTTTTACCTCGACCTTTACTCCGGATTCTCGAACTCTCTTCTATTCAAAAACAATTTTACTAAATCTAACATTAGGATCTCGTTATCACTTTCACCCGGAGAATATTACCGATCGATCATTGCACTGTAAGACCAAGATATTTCTCCGCTATTAACCGAGAACTTGTGTTCATCGACGGTAAATCCCCTTCACTGTAAAACCTTATGGATAACTACTTGCAGCTGTTATTCTACCCTCATCCCCGCTGGTCTTGTTATTACAAGATACCCCTGAAAAACTCGTTGTTTCGATAATCCTTTGAGCTTCTTGCCGTTGTTCCTTGTCACCGAATACCCCTACGGTTAATTCTCGCACTTATCGAGTATCCGCCCCTGCCGCAGTTGCTCTGTGTTACACAAAAGTCTTCAAATACCATTGATATTCAAAATCCTCAACCTATTGCTCGAATTTCTTGTTTGCTTTCATTATAATTAATCCCATAAGTATAGTAATCATATTAGCATCCTTTGTCACCATCATTTTTGAGTCCGCTGATTCAATACGCTTGTGAATGTTCACAATCATCAAAAGTCCCTAGGATTATCTTTCCTACCGTACGTCATTTTGAACATGAGCCTGGTTCTCACCAAACTATCCGCCGACAGCCTCGGTATATTCAATTGATCCATCCTTGATCGTAATGTCTCGCTCGATCCCTTGTTTTGAAATCATAATTCCTTTGCATTTAAGCTTTGAATTATGCGTATGATTCCATAACTTGTTGCATTCGCATTCTTTCTTCCTCTCGATTGGGTATCGAGCACTCACCTCAGCTCCATCTGTGGATCGCCATATCCACCGTTGGATTATTATATCCCATTTGTCCTTCATAATTAATCACCTTGTGAGTCCTTCCCATACACAATGCCTTTGTTAAATTGTATCCTTTCCTTTTGTCATCCATGCTCTACTTTCGAAATGTGATACTTACCTTGAAGCTTATGGTATATGTTCGTAAGAAGTTCTGATGGGATTGAACCAACGCTTCCCTCACTCCAAGTGTGAACCCAAAGATTTCACGAGTCATACTTATCCGGTATTGCACCGTAAAACTTTCAACAACTAATGTCATCTTCAAATACGAGAGGTGAATGGAAGATTATGCATTGAGGAAGTGGGAGTCTAATTTTGAACTTTGTGTTCATGCCCATGGACGCGATGTATATCCTATCATGGAAGCTTCTTGTAATAATAACTATTTCCTTGATAACTAACATATGGTATTCCGTGGAATTGATCCCTTGCAACCGTGGTTCCGACCATGATTGTTCTTCTTGATTCCATTTCTACGTTAAAACAATTGTCTCCTATGGATCAATACACCAGTCAACCTTTACTTTGATCTTGTGTCGGTATTACCCCCACGGTATCTCGAGATTATCATGGAACTCGCATAACTTCTTATGAGTTCTTCATCAAGTGCTACCTTCCCACCGATTCCAATTTTTCACGGGCTCGAGTTATTAAACACTCATAGACACCGATAACTGAACCGAGTCCGCTCTACGGTTCAACAACTCTTCAAGAAGCTTCTATAAGTACGAAGTTTGTACCCGATCACGCCATTCCTAGCCTGTTTGGCTATATCATTGTCGTGGATTTATTCTAACTGCGGCTACACGGTCCTTATTCTCGAGCACCAATTTATGCATTTATAGCTAAGCTTACGCCGATTTTCCTCGTCATACCCTTTTCACCTTAAACAACAAGCTTGAGTTCGAGTTTGTGTCGAATCGTGGTTCCAATAACCTCTTGCTTCATCATTCCTTTGACTTGATGTGATGTCGTCAATGATTGATTACATCTGCATGAAATCTCTCGACAATTGTGTCGTAATCATCATCAACCTTATGAGCTCTTCCAGAATTCAATTGAATTCATGATGGGTAATACCATCCTTGCCCCTCGATGATTCCTGTTCTCATCGACCACTTTATTGCCTTCCGCTCAACACAACTTCTTGTTCGTGTTTTGTGTAAACCTTGAGATCCCTCGCTACCAAAGCAGCTTGATCTTCCTTACCTCGAAGTATTACCATCTCTTTTTGTCAAGAATGTGGTGAGAATTTCACCACCTCTTAAGAATTCTTGATATCATAATACTTCTTGCCATCTTCATTCATTCCTTGGTCCCTCAGTGATTGTTTTCAACCTAATACCGGCAATTGAGCTATGACGTGTGAATTCAAAACTTCTAGCAACCCTATTGCTTTGAAGTGAATGGCCGATGGTTCATTCTAAGTCTTTCGATAATTGAATCACCATTCTAATATTGGCCGTCATCTAACCCAACCCATATTTCGGTGCACCGCTCAACCAATGTTTAATTATGTATGTTTTCCTCGAGCATATCCCATTATATCATTTGATCTAACAAATGTCATCTTCTTGTTCACATTATCATGGAAATCCATCCGCTTTGGAATTCTCGATGAATTGTCGCTGGAGCCCATCACCACCTTCTCATCCCTCCTTGGTTTAATGATGAACTATTGCTTCGTAAACCCGCTCCCATAGTTCATTTCTCGAGAATCTTGCAATGTCATTTCACTCGATTTGTGTTGCACCTTTTCCTCCTCGGACCCCCGAGTCCGAGGTGTATCATGACACCAATTGGATATGAATCTCGGCCGATATGATGGTTGGGACAACTTTCCAAGAGTTATGATGTTGATCCTTTGATGACCCGGTAACATGATGTCATGCCTAGCACTTCCTACCGAGGACCTATCATTATTATTTCTTTTGCAAGGATAACCATTCCTCCCGGAGGAAATTGTAGGACTTATTTTATAAGTTACTCCCGATGGATCATTGGTGTATCCAAAGTCCGCCTTGATTGAAAACACCATATCATTGCTACTCAAGCATGTCCGTGGTACTCCGCTCATCACCAAGAACATTTGAAGCACAATGCTAAATTCTCTTTATCAATTATCCAAACACAGTTGTATGGGTAATGTCATGAAATTATCTATACCCTTACCTAAAGGGTTTACTGCATTATATCCTGTCATGAATATCATGCTCGCTTGTCATTGGGAAGGATATACTCTCAAAATATGTGTTTAAAAACATTTTCCTTTCAATTAATCTGTTTAATCGATATAATGATACTATCCTTTCCATTGTTTTGTTTAACCTTTCCAAAGAATCAGATTTCAACCGAGCAAAGGATAATTCCTCGCTTAGGTAAGCACCTCGTTGTACCACTGTAAGTAAGACCCTATTATTGTTGATGACATTCCGTAACCATCGGCGGACGAGAACTTTGCCTATTGGTCCGCCTTCGCTCAACGAAAGCAGAAAATGGTTCTTCGCGTCCCTCGCCCTTGGTACCAACGTTGTTGCCGACATAACCGACATGGTACTCTCGGACATGCCTTGCTATCATGACCGTGCAAGATGTCATCGCCCTATTAAAAAAAACAACACACCGTGGGCCCATAACCCAGTTCCCACGTGATCGAAACTCCGACTCTCCTGCATACACCCCTATTCCCAAAGTTATTCCTGTGTATTCCGTGTGTAATTCACGGGCCACCGCCCTAGTGATCTATTCTCGCATCGACGCAATGCCCATTCCCGTTTCGAACTCCCTTTCACGCTTTGTACATCGAACGATTGCCTAACCGCTGGAACTTCTCGTGGTACTTTCTTACTTTGCTCGATAATTCGTTAAGTCAATTCGAGAGTTACTTCCGCCACCTTCCTCGCTAAGTTGTTCTACCGTGATAGTCTACCCCGCAGAGGTCCATCCTTCCTAGATACCCCCTTAATCTCTCGTTAGTATGATGAAGACTCCAAGGAAGGATAGCCACTTCATCATGATGACTCTAAAGCAAAAAATGAATACATCAACTAAAAGGATCAACCTCTTCGAAGGGCAGCCAAGACCGAGAAGACTAGTTAGGTTTTTCGCTACAACACCTTTTCCCCTTACTTCCACCGGCTTAAATCTCGACGAGATTTTTTGTAGTGGAGGAGAATTGTGACGCCTTGATATTTAGGCTACAGAATTCCACGCTTAATGATGCCATGTCACCTCGGTTATCAATTGTTAATCTCGTGGTGGTTCAAAGTACGATTCAAATTCAAATTTAAAATCAAGTCAAACGATTAAAGTATTCAAAAGTCAAAACTAAGATGTTCTTAATGTGACAAATAAATCATGGATATTATTGGTGGAGTAACAACATCTTTATAAGATATTTAAATACCCTAAAGTGATTAAAACAACATCAAAACAATTAGTTATACTCCTAATATATTTTACCAAATACTAAACTATTTTTATTACGGTAAAACTTAGAACAAAGGGATTATTTGACACACTATTTTTGGGGCTATTTTCATATTTTACTAAACCAAAAAAATAAAGTGCAACTAAAATAAAACAGAAAAGAAATAAAAACAGAAAACAAACATAGAAGATCCCCCCTCACCTGGGCCGTTCGGCCCAACCGGGCCACCAGGCCGGCCCACCCCACTCCACTCCATAACCACCCCTGAGGAAACCCTAGCCCACCGACTTCCTCCTCACATGCCTCTCCGCCCTTCCTCGCTTCGATCGGCGAGCGCCTGACATTTGTCCCTCGTGCCCGATCCCGCTGGTCGTCGCCGTCCCCTCGACCGCTTCCAACCGCTCCGCCCCTCCACCACTTGCTCCTCCCCGATCTCTTCCTTCCTCTCCCTCCCGTGATCTGATCGAAAGGGCACATCCTCATGAGAGCCCAGCCCTGGCCACGCACGCTTCCATCTTCTCCGCGATGCCACCTCACCGGCCGCGACCTTCCGCCTCCTCCTCTCCTTCGTACCGTCAGTTTCTCCCCGAGTTCATGACTTCATCCGCGGGTCACGAATTTTGCCACACGAGGCTACTCGTCCGCCGGCCACGCCCTCCTCGCCATCGCCACCACTGTCGCCCCCGGAGCCGCTCGACGCCGCCGCTTCGCTTCCTTCACCGGTCGCCCCGTCGCCTGCCACCACCGCCATCGCGCCGCCCACCTTCTCCGACGCCATTCGACCGCCCCGAGCTCTCCATCGACCTCCTCCCGGAGCCAGCCATGTCCGTTTCCCCTCTTCCCGTCCGATCCGCTGCTGATTTGGCGCTGGCTTACGCCAAGTCATGACGACCGCGTTCACTGAGAGCCTCGGCTGCGGACCAGTACGCTGGCCAGCTCGGACTTCCTGTGTTTGCCGTCTCGTGCCAGGCGCTTCAGGACTTTTCCTCATGCGGACATGCGCCTTCGGCGACGCCTCGCTGTCGGGCTCGGCCTTGCACACAGCCATGTCCTGCCGAACGCTGGGCGGCCTCGGGCCACGCACTGCCTCGGCCGGCTCGGCTGCAGGTGCGCCTCACACCCACACGCCCAGAATCACAAGATACTCACGGGCTCCGCCTCAAGAATTCACGCCCGATTCCGAGTAGGCCTCTCACACGACAAACGGGCCCACGCCTCGAGAACGAAAAAGAAGATTTAAAAATAAATAATTAATTAAAATAATTAAAATATTAATTAATTAATTAAAGAATTAATTAACTTAATTAGTCCCGATTAGTTAACCCTAATTAATTGTAGTTAATAAACCTAATTCATTTTAGTTAGACTAACTAAACTCGATTAGTTAGTCTTAGACAATGACAACCGGGTCCCACCATCAGATTGACCCGGTCAACCCTCGTTGACCGGCCGATTGCCAAAGATGACATCATGTCGATGTCATAGTTCCATTTTCGGATTAAATTAAATAATTAATTAAATTCTAGAAATTAATAAAATCTTTTAGAAAATCATATCTTTAACCCGTGAACTTTAAATTATTTTCAACATGAAAGTTGCTCAACGACGAGACGAATCCGGATACGCAGCCCGTCGTCATACACATCCCTAACCTATCGAACTCGCAACTTTCCCTCCCTTCGCCTCGAACGCGAACCCCGGGGATACTTTCCCGGATGTTTCCTTCACCGGTATCATCACATACGCGTTAGGGCACGCCTAGCATCACGCTTTTGCTTTGTCATGCATCGTCATGCATCCGCTTGCTTAAATATTCATTGTTTCTTCCCTCTTCTTCCGCTAGACACCGAGACCGACACGCTGGCACGCCTAGTTCGACCACGGTGTCGACGATCCTCCTGCTAAGAGCAACCAGCAAGCTTCCCTTGATCACGGATATCGCCTATTCTACTCTATATACCGCTTTGCATTAGAGTAGTGTATGTTATCGCTTCACGTTATTCCTATCCCGATGCATAGCTTTCGTCCTTGCTACTCATTGTTACCTTTACACCGCAATCCTACATGCTTAGTATAGGATGCTAGTGTTCCATCATGGCCCTACACTCTTGTCCGCTCCGCCATGCTATACTCATCGGCCGTGATCACTTCGCCAGGTGATCACGGGCATATACTATATACTTTACACTATTACATTACCTTTGATATCGTTTCGAGATGAAATTTGAAAGGACAGTGGCTCCATCCCGTAGAGGGTGGGCCGGGTTCGGCCCCGATCGTTACTTTGTGGTGGAGCGACAGGCGGTTGAGACCACCTAGGAGAGAGGTGGGCTCGAATAGCCTCGGCGTTCATGTGATACTTAACACGCTTAACGAGATCTCGGTATTTGATCTGAGTCTCCGCCATTTGGTCTATACGCACTAACCATCTACGTGGAGTAGTTATGGGTATCCCGATGTCGTGGTATCACCAGCACTTCGTGGACGCCAATGGTCGAGCGGGCGCGCCGATTGGAACGAAGCCCCGTTTTTGTATTAAGGGGGTTAGTTTCGCTTTAGGCCGCAACGCAACGGTGTGCAATGGGCGATGGGCCTGCACTCGCAGGCGCTTTAGGGTTTAGACCGCGTATTGGCCTCTCTCACAGTGCCTAGGTGGGGCTGCGTGTTGATCTTTCCATGACGGGCATGACCCGAAAAGTGTGTCCACCAAATGGGATGCAAAGTGTTGGGTTATGGTGCACCCTCGCAGGAAGTTAATCTATTCAAATAGCCGTGATCTTCGGGTAATGTGAGACGACTTGGAGTTGTACCTTGACCTTATGACAACTAGAATCGGATACTTAATAAACACACCCTTCCAAGTGCCGATACAACCCAAGGGTCGCCTCTCGTGGTTACGAGGAGGGATCACGGATAGGATTATGCTATGCGATGCTACTTGGAGGACTTCACCGCTTCTCTTCTACATGTTGCAAAGACGGAGGCTGCTGTGGTTTAGTCTTCACATGATTAGATATCCTCTTATTCTCGGCATTCTAGTTCAACACCGATATGGCCCCTTACACATATATACATGCATATGTAGTGTAGCTCCTTGCTTGTGAGTACTTTGGATGAGTACTCACGGTTGCCTTTGTTCCCCCTTTTCCCCTATCTCTACTCGATTGTCGACCAGCGATGGAGCCCAGGAGGAGATGCCACTGGCCGATGACGACTACACCGGAGGTGCCTACTACTACGTGCAGCACGTGGCGGTAGGGGTACCGACATTTCAGGAGAAGTTAGAGGATCCCTGTGCAGAGGCCTGCGCCTTCTTCGACCAGATCCTGGCTTTGTACTAGCCTTCTTAAGGCAAACTTGTTTTAACTTATACGTGACTCGACATTGTTGCTTCGGCCGACTCTGCCTATGATCGAGCACTTGTATTCGAGCCCTCGAGGCCCCGGCTTGTAATATGATGCTTGTATGACTTATTTTATTTTAGAGTTGTGTTGTGATATCTTCCTCATGAAGTCCTCGATCTTGATCGCATACTGCGTTATGCGTGCATGATTAGTGTCACGATTGAATCAAGGCGTCACAACATCCTCGAGCTCTTGATCCGATTGAGGGCGAGGAGAGTTCCGTCAGCATGACGGCGTGGTGACGGTGATGATGAAGTTACCAGTGCAGGGCTTCGCCTAAGCACTACGACGATATGACCGAGGTGTGTAACTGTCGAGGGGGCACCGCACACGGCTAAGAGAAGACTTGTTGTCCTTTGGGGTGCCCCCTGCCCCCATATATAAAGGAGGGAGGAGGAGGCCGGTGGCCAGGGAGGAGGCGCGCCATAGGGGAGTCCAACTAGGATTCCCAATCCTAGTTGGAGTCCCCTTCCTTTCCAAGAGAGGGAGAAAGAGGGAAGGAGGAGGAAGGGAGAAGGAAAGAGGGGGGCGCTGCCCCATCCCTAGTCCAATTCGGACTGGCCATGGGGGGGGCCCTCCCTTGCGGCCCTCCTCTCCTTTCCACTAAATCCCATTAAGGCCCAATACTTCCCCCCCCCCCAGGGGGGGTCTGGTAACCCCCAGTACTCCGAAACTCATCTGAAACATCCCGAACCATTCTGGTGTCCGAATGTAACCTTCCAATATATGAATCTTTACCTTTCGACCATTTCGAGACTCCTCGTCATGTCTATGATCTCATTCGGGACTCCGAACAAACTTCGCTCATCAAATCGCATAACTCATAATACAAATCGTCATCGAACATTAAGCGTGCGGACCCTACGGGTTTGAGAACTATGTAGACATGACCAAGACACATCTCCGGTCAATAAGCAATAGCGGAACCTGGATGCTCATATTGGTTCCTACATATTTTACGAAGATCTTTATCGGTCAAACCGCATAACAACATACGTTAGTCCCTTTGTCATCGGTATGTTACTTTATCGAGATTCGATCGTCGGTATCATGATACCTAGTTCAATCTCGTTACCGACAAGTCTCTGTCGGTGGGAACGACACATATGGGATCACTGGAATCCCTTCTACGGTCGGCGGGCGCGGGGTTGTGAGAAGAGCAGGTCCAGGAGCCAACACAAAGATCGTTTACCCAGGTTCGGGCCGCGAGGATGTGTAATACCCTAGTCCTGCTTTGGTGGACGTATTCGGTGTTCTTGAGCTTTCGAACTAGCTACGGTGGCTGCGTAGTTCCAAAGAGCGAATCCTTCTCGGTATGCCTCGGTCCTCCTTTTATAGTCGAAAAGGGGTTGCCACAATGGCACGGGGAGGTGGAAAAGGCGTGCAGTCTGTGAGCTTATCGCCGACATTACGGGACAAAGCGCATTAAATGCGCTACTTAGGTGTCCATTAGCTTTATCGGGGGCCGAGAGCGAGGCCCGTCCGTCCGTCACCGCTCCGTGTCGCCGACAGCGCCCGAACCAGCGATGCGTGCGGTGCCATGTAGGCAGGCAGGCTGCTGAGGTGGCGTGGTGGCAGGGTCTTCACGAAGATCTGCATGCCACCATGCAGGTGCTTGCTGAGTCAGTCTGGAAGCCGCGTGTTTTCCACGCAGGTGCCGGCCCAGCTGGTTGTGTTGGCAGCTGCATACGAATGGCGGCGGAGCCTTGGTGCTGGTCTTGAATGCAGCGATTAGCCTGGGCGCCCTCGGCAAGGGCCTTGCCGGGGCCCGGCAAGGTCTTCTTTATGGCGTCGCGATTGTCCCCGACAAGGCGGCTTGCCGGGGGTCTTATGGATCTCCTCGGCTAGGATCCCGCCGAGGGTCGTCGTCTTCTGGTCCTCATCTGATCTTGTGTGTTTATGATCTTGACAAAGATCTGTATGCCACCACGGGGGTGCCTCTCGAGCCTTGGTTCCAACGTAGTCGTTGGCGGCGTTTGGAACTCTTGGGCTCGAGGGTGGCTCGCTCTGCTGGTACTAGGCAAGTTGCCCTGGCAAGGCTCTTTCCGGGGCCGCGGAGGCCGCCCCGGCAAGGGCCTTGCCGGGGGAGTCCACCTCGCCCTCTTGCTCTTTGGTGTTTCTGGTCTTGGCGTTTCCTTGACCGTCTTGTGCTCCGGCTTCTCCCCGGCCTCCCTCCTCTGCCCTGCTAAGTGTGGCCGTGGGCGCGACTCTGACTGTCCGTGCACAAGTAAAGGGGTACAAAGGAGTGCCCCTACTTTAGTACACCTACAGGAGCCCCCGGGCCTGGGCCATACATAAGCGTGACATGTTGTTTGGCCAGGCCCAGAACCGTGCGCGGGCAGTCGGGGCGGGATTTTTCCGCAGTAATTTTTTGCCCGCCACGCTTCCCCACGACCCGCATTGAACGCGCGATGTGGAGGGTTGAGCGTGACGTGGGGGTCATGCGTGGGGCGGTTCCCGCATGCATGCGTCACATCATGGTAAAGAGGTGGCTCGCGCCTTCCCCATAAAAAGAAGGAGGCGTGGAGGCGCGGCTCATTTACTAAGCGGACTCGGGTCACGGTCTTCAAGGCGCCCATGCCCCACGATCATGGGGCGGGGAATGGTCGCCTCACCCGTCCTTTCGATCCTGCCCACTTGCCACACGTCCTCCATGCAAGTGGCAGGCGGCGGGGGCGGGAAACTGGGCCGTCGCTGATTGGGGCAGCGGGTCGGTCCCGATTCCCTGCGCCCCTGATGGCTAGATTGGCCGAGTGGGGCGGCCGAGCCTCGACCCCGCCCCTTTATAAGGAGGGGGAGGGGGACGTCACTCCACATTCCTTCAGTATCCATCCTCTTCCACATTCGCTCCTCTCCTCCACCTGCCATGGCGAGAGGAGGTGCTGAGCCTTCGACGGTGGCAGCGAGGGTCGTCGCTCGACAGCGTGTTCCTCCTTCCTACGAGCTCGCTCGGCGGAACCTGCCACGAGAGGAAGGGGAGGGGGCGAGGCCGAGGTCGCCGCGACGGTCGGGGGAGAGGGGGATGAGGCGGCGTGATGGCCGTGCCTCCGCCAGCGGTTCCCCCCGTGATGGAAGGCCACGTCGGGGACCAGCCCCGCGAGTTTTTCATCAGGCCACGTGGGCCACCGCGTCGTCATCTCCGCCTCCCCTCCCCATTTGCTCGGGAGATGGAGCTCGATCTGCCCCAGATCCTCAAGATGCACATGAGGGGCTGCGGGAACGGCGGCACGCGGGTCGACGTCGACTTCCCCGCTCCTCACGTCATGTACCTCTGTCATGGATGGAAGACGTTTGCTTGCATCCACAGCCTGACGGTGGGGCTCGTCCTCTATTTCAAGTTATTGGAGGGCGGCCTGCTCTCTGTCAAGGTCTTTGGAGATCTTGGAACTCATCTAAAGTGTTGCGTGGAGAACTCCTCCGACAATGAAGATTCCTCCTCGACCGGGAGTGACGAGGAGGACAGCGACAGGGACGACGAGGGAGTCGAGCGGCAGGATGCCGACTCCGACTTCGACTGACCACGTCGCTCCTTCCTCGGCCACGCGCCCTGCCGAGGGTCTTCCTCGCCAAGCTCTCCATCGGGGCGCTCCCCGTCATCTCCTTGGGCGGCTAGCGTAGGAGGTCCGGAGAAGGCGAAGAAGGCGGGTGGCGGCCGTCAAGTCAGAGTACGCGGGCACCGGTACCTTCGTCGCGTATTGCTGGCCCGCTGCCTCGTCTTCCAGCTCCTTTCCCGGCACCAAGATGTTCTCTTGGTGCCTTCTGCTCCTTGCACCTCGCCTAGGCGCCCCTTTTGCCCTCCTGCTGTCTGGTTCCACCTTCAAAGGACAAGAAAGGGATTACGGGCACCTGATCTCTTTTTAGTTTGTAAGCCTACGGGCACTTGTTAATTTTAAGACTTGTAATGCCCTTGCTCATGTTTTTAATTCCGTATGAACTGTACCTGTATGGGATGTTTCTAATGAAAAAGGGTGTTTGCCGGGTTTCTTTGTGCGTGGGCGAGGCCCATGCCTAGGGGTGAATCCTTGTTACTTTTAAGATAAACATTGTCGCCCGCAACAGGCGTTGCCTTCCCGCCACTTCAGCAACCATTCTCACACCTTTGGCGGAGGCAGGGTTGGAGTGCAGTTAGGCCCCTCCTTTACTTTCTTGCCACCGCGACTACGACCAAGTTCCGACTTCCGACCCAGGGGGATGGCTCTCGGGTACAGGAAAAGGGGAGCACGGTGGTTTAAGGTTATAAACGCGGTTTCACATGTCCCAGTTCTATACAGAAATGCATAACACGGGATGAAAGACTTATTTGAATCCGCTGCCCCCGACAACCTTGGCTCGCCGGGGTTGGATCCTTGTGTCTTCAGCCCCGGCGATCTTGGCTTCTTTGGGGCTGCGTCGATTGTCCTCTTTCTCCCAAGCGGCTCAGCAGAAGTGTCCGTGTGCCCTGTGAACCAAAGAAGACAGAAAGATGCAAACTCGACCTCTAGGCTAGGGGTTAGTCGCCGCCAAGCACTACCAACCCTAACCGAGGGAGGGACTTAAACCTAGCATGCATGCTATAACTTAGGGCGCCAGCGCTTCATTTATTTATGCTCAGGGTCTGCGCTGGCTTTGTCTGAGAGGGTTACATGACTTGTCGGCAAAGCTTGTACAAAAGGTGGCTTGCCGGGAGGCCCGGCAAGCCGCGCCTTATGGGTAAAATTTGCGAAGATGCTCGATGTTCCAGGAGTTGCTCACTGGGACAACATCTTTGGTCTCCAGGCGGACTGCGGGCACAGTGACTCGTATTACCCGATAAGGGCCTTCCCACTTCAGCGTCAACTTGTTGGAATTCTTGGCCGGTCGAACACGCCAAGAACAAGGTCACCTTCCTCAAAGCTTGAGCATGAACCTTGCGGCTATGTTAGCGGTGCAAGGCTTCTTTGATGGCGTGCCACTCTCCTGACCGCCCGAAGGCGATCTTCCTCAAGGAGCGTTGCGTCATCTTGCCGCAATCGCTCTTGCTCAAGCTCGTCATAAGCGAGCACTCGAGGTGATCCGTATGTGAGTTCTGTGGGGAGAACTGCTTCTGCCCCGTAAACCAGGGCAAAGGGTGTCTAGCCGGTGGCTCGATTTGGGGTCGTTCTGATCGACCAAAGAACCACAGGCAACTCATCAATCCAGCACCTTCCACTCTTGTGCAGCCTGTCAAAAGTATTCGTCCTCAGGCCTCGTAACACTTCAACATTTTCCCTCTCCACCCGGCCGTTGCTCTGTGGATGTGCCACGGAAGCGAAACAGACCTTGCTGCCGAGGTCTTGGATGTATTGCATGAAGGTGCGGCTTGTGAACTGTGTGCCGTTGTCAGTGATGACTCTGTTTGGCACACCAAAGCGGCACACTAGTCCCTTGAAGAACTTGATGGCCGACTGTGCAGTCACCTTCCTCACTCCCTCCATCTCTGGCCATTTTGTGAACTTGTCGATTGCAACATACAAGTACTCAAAGCCCCCGACAGCGCGGGGGAAGGGCCCAGGATGTCGAGCCCCCAGACCGAGAATGGCCAGGAGAGAGGAATCGTTTGAAGGGCTTGAGCTGGTTGATGAAGCTTCTTGAATGGGCCAGCACGCTTCACACCTGGTTACTAGTGTCGTCGCATCCTGGAGGGCGGTGGGCCAGAAGAATCCTTGCCGGAATGCCTTACCGGAAAGGGCCCTCGACCCTATGTGGGAGCCACATATGCCTCCATGTATTTCTGCCAACAACCCCAGTCCTTCCTCACGGGGGATGCACTTCAATTTCACACCGCTCGGTCTTTTTCTATACAGGACGTCATCGACGAACTGGTACAGAGAAGACCGACGGGCTACTTTTTCCGCTTCTTCCTGCTCCTCAGGAAGTTCCCCTGTCTGGAGGAATCAGACAATATGATGTGCCCATGCCGGAGCCCGGGGCTCGACGACAAGGACCAAAGGCACCTCTTCTGCCATGGGAGTGGCCGTCTCCATGGTCAAGGCTTGACGGCCTGCCAAAGCCAGCTGCCCCTCGGCAGGCTCAGAATCCACGGCAACACCCTTGCCGGCGGCCCCTGGGGGCTCAGCAGGAAAGTACTTGCCGGGGCCTGATTTCCTCCGCTTGTTCTGCTCCGTTGATGGTTCGGCGGATGGCTGAGTTAATGGAAGCAGAAAGGTACCTGGTTCCATAGGTAGCTTGAACGCAGCATGCTTTGACAGGTAATCAACGATGTCGTTCTCCGCTCGGGGAACGTGCTCCGCTTGTATACCGTCGAAGCGCTCCTCCAGCTTCCTCACCTCATCTACGTAGGCCTCCATCAACGGGCTCTGATAATCTTTGTTGACTTGTCTGACGACGAGCTGTGAATCACCCCTGACGATGAGCTTCTTAACCCCGAGGTCTGCCGCGATCTTGAGACCGGCAAGAAGCCCCTCGTACTCGACAGTGTTGTTTGTGGAAATCTCCCTGGGAAAGTGCATCTGGATCACATACTTGAGGTGCTCTCCGGTGGGTGCGACAAGCAGCACACCGGCACCGCCGCCTTGCAGCGAGAAATCCCCATCAAAGTACATGATCCAGTCGCGACTTGCTTCCTTACCGGGGAGAGCGGTCTCCTGGATTTCCTCGTCGGACATTGAGGTCCACTCAGCAATGAATTCTGCCAAGACTCTGCTCTGGATTGTCGAAGAACTTTGAAACTTCAACCCAAAGCTCGACAACTCTAAGGCCCACTCCACAATCCTTCCGGTTGCGTCAGGTTGTGCGATTATCCGTTACCTTGAGGCGGGTGGCAACGGTGATCTCGTGGGCTTGGAAGTAATGATGCAGCTTCCTCGAGGCCATAAGGAGGCCGAAGAGCAATTTCTGCACACCGGAGTACCTTGACCTAGCCCCCTGCAAGAGGGAGCTGACAAAGTAAACCGGTTGCTGCATCATCTTCTTCTTCCGCACCACTTCATTTGGCTGCGCGGGCCCTGCCTCGATGGCGCCAGACTCTGCTGGGGGCCTTGCCTTGCCGGCACCAGGCCCTACCGATGGAATTTTTGACGTGCCATCCGCCGGTCCTGTCGTTGCCACTGCCTCTTTGTCAACCTCCCTCTGCGCCACCAACGCGACACTGACCACTTGATTTGTCGCCGCCAGATACAGCAGCAACGGCTCTTGCGGTTTAGGCGCTACCAGTACTGGTGTAGAAGAGAGGTACTTCTTCAGATCCTGCAGTGCTACTTCGGCCTCCGCGGTCCATTCCATGGGGCCCGCCTTTTTCAAAATCTTGAAAAAGGGAAGGCGCTTCGGCGGAACTTGGAGATGAATCGGCTCATGGCGGCAACGCAGTCAGTGAGCCGACGCACATCCTTGATCCGCTTGGGCGTCTCAATCTGCTCGATAGCCTTGATCTTGTCTGGGTTTGCCTCGATCCCGCGCTGCGACACATGGAACCCGAGAAGTTTGCCGTACGGAACACCGAAGACACACTTCTCAGGGTTCAGCTTGAGGCTGATCTTGTGCAGGTTGGCAAACGTCTCTTCTAAGTCTTGTACAAGAGTTTCCTTGTCCTTGGTTTTGACCACTATGTCATCCATGTATGCTTCCATATTTCTATGTAGCTGGGGTTTAAAACCAATTTGGACCGCTCTTGCAAACGTTGAGAGAGCACTCTTTAACCCGAAAGGCATCCGTAAAAAGCAATACATACCACAAGGGGTGATGAATGTTGTCTTCTCTTCGTCTTCTCTTGTCATGAAGATCTGGTGGTAGCCCGAGTAGGCGTCGAGGAATGATAACAAATCACACCCGGCTGTGGAGTCAACAATCTGGTCGATGTGCGCAACGGGAAGGGGTCCTTAGGACAAGCCTTATTGATATATGTGTAGTCAATACACAACCTCCACTTCCCGTTCACCCTGCGCACTACCACCGGATTGGCCAACCACGTCAGATGGAGCACCCCCCTCACCAAGCCTGCTGCTTCCAACTTCCTAATTTCTTCTGTGATAAACTCTTGCCTTTCCAGAGCCTACTTCCTGACCTTCTGCTTGACGGGCCGCGCATGAGGATAGACAGCTAGGTGGTGCTCAATCACCTCCCTGGGAACACCGGGGATGTCGGATGCTTTCCATGCAAACACATCGACATTCACCCGCAGGAAGGTGACGAGCGCGCCTTCCTATTTGCCGTCGAGGGTGGAGCTTATGGTGAAAGCCCCTCCCGTGTCGTCCTCCCTAATGGACACCTTCTTGGTCTATGGTGGCGCAGCTCTTGATTTCTTGCTCTTGCCGGTGGAGCTCTCTGGCATGTCCTCGACGGTAGTACAACACTCCGAAGAGGTGCGCTTGCCGGAGTGGGTGCGAGAGGTCTTGCCGGGCTTCTTCTTCCCGGGGCTTGTTGGCGGGGAGCAAGTGCCTTGGCGGCATTCTTATCGCTTCCCGGTAGAGTAGGTCGACAGATCAGCGCATCCTTCTTGTCGCAGGGGACGGTGATGATGGTCATCAGCCCAGGCATCTTCAGCATGTTGTAGGCATAATGCGACGCCGCCATGAACTTTGCTAGTGTTGGGCGCCCGAGGATCCCGTTGTAGGGCAAGGGGATCCCGGCTACATAGAAGACAATCCTCTCCATCCTGTAGCTCAACTCGCCTCCGAACGTCACAGGCAATGTGATCTTCCCCTTCGACTGGCTTCTTCCCGGGTTGACCCCTTGAAACGTGCCCGTCTCCTGGAGGTCTTCATCGGGAATTTGCAGCCTCTTGATCACAACGGGCAAGATTAAGTTCAGACCGGCCCGCCGTCAACCAGCATCTTGTTCACCTTGAGGTTGCGTATCGTTGGTGTGACCAACAACGGCAAACACCCGACCGCAGTGGTGCGGTCAGGGTGGTCCTCGGCGTCAAAGATGATGGGTGTGCTGGACCACTTCAGCGGCTTCTGAGCGTCGAATGATGGCTCCGCTGCTGTGATCTCACAGCCCACTACTTGAGCTGGCGGTGAGAAGTATGAAGCGAGGCGTCACCATCGACGCACATGGCCTCCGTAGCCTTCTGAAACTCTTGCTCGCCGGACAAGTCGTCCTCGTCATGATCATCGTCTTCTTGCTTCTTGTCACAGTCCCAGGCGGGCCTCTCCTGTTGGTTATCCTTGCCGCCGCGGCCTTCTTGGCCGCCACGCTTCTTGCCGGATCCTTCGGCACCGTCTTGACCTTCTCCTTGTCCCACCTCTCATACTCGGCCTTTTGCTTTTCGGCTAGCAGCTCGACCCGTCGGCAGTTCTGGAGGTCGTGGCCCTTGGTGCGATGGATCTTGCAATACTGCTTGTCAGAGCCCCTCGGCTTGTCGACAGCCGCCAAGGCCCGGCAAGCGGCGCACCCAGCAATTTCCTTACTGGGGTCGTCTGCCTTAGCCTTCTTGGTGGCGCCGGTGCTGTCGGATCCCTCGACGGCAAGCACGGTCTTGCCCTTGCGTTTCCTGTTGCGACACCGGCCCTTCTTCGTCGGGGCAACGGTGTCTTCATCGATGAATTCGGTTTCCATGCAGCGTCCTCGCCGGTACTTCCTTCCCTCTTCAGCCGGGCGCACCTATCGGCGAACATAAAGTTCGCCACATCCTTAACCTTGTTCGCCGCCAGTTCTTCGCATCTTGCGGTTGCGCGTATTACGATGGAACGCGCTAATCACGGCGGCGGGATGAACATCGGGATGTTGTATCGCACCGGCTGAACCTGCGGATGTACTTGCGCGGGTTTCCCCTTCCTTCGGGGAATGATATGCAAATCATCGCCCGACCATGAGCTTGGTGGCCTCCGGTGAAGGCACCAACGGACTCATGGCACAGATCCGCCCAAGAAGAAATGGAATCTGCCGGCAAGTGCATCAACCAAGACATGACGTTGGGCTTCAGTGCCAACGGGAAGTAATTGGCAAGCACCTTGTCGTCGCGAGCTCCGGCAGCTTGCATCGCGATGGTGCAGATGCTAAGGAACTCTAACGGATGGGTCTTGTCGTTGTACTTCTCGCCAACGTCGGGCTTGAACATGCGGTGGGATGGCCACTGGAACTGCCGCAGCTCAAGGGTAAAGGCTGGGCAACCCACCTCGTAAGGTAGACCGCCGGAGCCCCCCGGTGCTGGGTGGTCCATAGCGGGTCCCGCCCGCTTATCTGACTGGTGGCGTGTATCGCGCCGACGCTCGATAGTAGTTCGAGCATCTTCATGGGATCGTTCTCGAAGAACTTCGCGCTGGTCGCGATGGGTCCGTGGGTCGGGCAACGCTATGTAAATGTTATCACACGCGTCGTCACGATGGATTGACACCAGCGGCAGCTGGCGCGGAGGAGGAGAGTGTACTGTAGCTGCAGCTCCCCCGGTCCTCCCACCGCTGACATGTGGTGGCTTGACGGAGCGCCGGCCCGAGGGCCCCGCCGGACGCGGTTCATCTTTATTGGTGACGATGACGAGGCTTCGGATGGTGGCTCTCCACACGTCGAGCTTCTCCGCAGTAGGAGGGAAGTCGAGGAGCAGCTGCGCACGCGCCAAAGCTTCTGCTGGCGTGGGTGGTGGCGACAGCTGCGTGGACCGTGGCACGCTTCGACTTCTAACCACGTTAGAAGGAGCTCTATCACGGCCCAGCGGTTGCGTGCCATTTTTGCCAGCACTTCGGCGGGCATGTCGACTCTTCGTCTCCGCGGACGATGCATTGAAACTCTTCCCACGGCGGTGTCCAGGGTCACCGGCGTGGTGACGCTGCTCGTCGCGCACACCATGGGAAGAGCGCGATGTGGGCGCCAGGGTGGGCGTCTTGGAGGTCGCTGCGCCGCATGTAGGGGGCACAGGGACGCCCCTGGAGGGCCCCGTGTCACCTGCGGGGGCCCCAGCCCCGTCTTTGGATCAGGAAGTGTGCGGCTCGTCGTTTGGCGCCTGACGACGCCGCTTCGGCTGAGCTCGACTACGGGGCGATCTTTGGTGCTTTCGCGGGCCACGGCTCGGTTCTGTCGCGACCGGTCGCTGCTTTCGCCCGCCTTTGGCGCGGGCCGCTCGGCCCCCGACGAGCCGATCGTCGTGATCGTCTTCTTCTTGGGAGCCATGGCGACGAAGAACTGCTAGGCTAACTGGTAGACCAGATTCCCACAACTGCGCCCCCTACCTGGCGCGCCAAAGATGTCGGTGGGAACGACACCTATGGGATCACTGGAATCCCTTCTACGGTCGGCGGGCGCGGGGTTGTGAGAAGAGCAGGTCCAGGAGCCAGCACAAAGATCGTTTACCCAGGTTCGGGCCGCGAGGATGCGTAATACCCTAGTCCTGCTTTGGTGGATGTATTCAGTGTTCTTGAGCTTTCGAACTAGCTACTGTGGCTGCGTAGCCAAAGAGCCGGATCCTTCTCCAGTATTCCTCGGTCCTCTTTTTATAGTCGAAAAGGGGTTGCCACAGTGGCACACAGGAGGTGGAAAGGCGTACAATGCGCGAGCTTATCGCCCGACATTACGGGACAAAGCGCATTAAATGCGCTACTTAGGTGTCCATTAGCTTTATCGGGGACGGGAACGAGGCCCGTCCCGTCCGTCGCCGCTCTGTTTCGCTTCGACACGCGCCCAGGCCAGCGATGCGTGCGGTGCCATGTAGGCAGGCAGGCTGCTGAGGTGGTGCGGTGGCAGGGTCTTCACGAAGATCTGCATGCCACCACGCAGGTGCTTGCTGAGTCGGTCTAGAAGCCGCGTGTTGCCATGCAGGTGCCTGCCCAGCTGGTTGGGCTGGCAGCTGCATGTGAATGGCGGCGGAGCCTTGACTGGTGCGGGTCTGGCAGTGGCCCTGTTGGCGCCCTCGGCAAGGGCCTTGCCAGGGGCCCGGCAAGGGTCTTGCCGTGGCGTCGCAGTTGTCCCCGGCAAGACGCTTGCCGGGGGTCTTATGGATCTCCTCGGCTAGGATCCCGTCGAGGGTCGCCGTCTTCTGGTCCTCATCTAATCTTGTGTGTTTATGATCTTGACAAAGATCTGCATGCCACCATGGGGGTGCCTCTCGAGCCTTGGTTCCAACGTAGTCGTTGGCGGCGTTTGGAACTCTTGGGCTCGAGGGTGGCTTGCTCTGCTGGTACTGGGCAAGTTGCCCCGGCAAGGCTCTTGCCGGGGCCGCGGAGGCCGCCCCGGCAAAGTCCTTGCCGGGGAATTCCACCTCGCCCTCTTGCTCTTTGGTGTTTCTGGTCTTGGCGTTGCCTTGACCGTCTTGTGCTCCGGCTTCTCCCCGACCTCCCTCCTCTACCCTACTAAGTGTGGCCGTGGGCGCGGCTCTGACTGTCCGTGCACAAGTCCAACTTTAGTACACCGACAGTCTCTTTACTCGTTCCGTAATACATCGTCCCGCAACTAACTCATTAGTCACATTGCTTGCAAGGCTTATAGTGATGTGTATTACCGAGAGGGCCCAGAGATACCTCTCCAATACTTGGAGTGACAAATCCTAATTTCGATCTATGCCAACCCAACAAACACCTTCGGAGACACCTGTAGAGCATCTTTATAATCACCCAGTTATGTTGTGACGTTTGATAGCACACAAGGTGTTCCTCCGGTATTCAGGAGTTGCATAATCTCATAGTCAAAGGAATATGTATAAATCATGAAGAAAGCAATAGCAATAAAACTGAACGATCAACATGCTAGGCTAACGGATGGGCCTTGTCCATCACATCATTCTCCTAATTATGTGATCCCGTTCATCAAATGACAACACATGTCTATGGTCAGGAAACTTAACCATCTTTGATTAACGAGCTAGTCAAGTAGAGGCATACTAGGGACATTCTGTTTTGTCTATGTATTCACACATGTACTAAGTTTACGGTTAATACAATTCTAGCATGAATAATAAACATTTATCATGATATAAGGAAATACAAATAACAACTTTATTATTGCCTCTAGTGCATATTTCCTTCAAATAACTATCGAAATCATCACATAAATTGGACACATCAGCATCCGCGCGCCCGTTGCCGATAGTGGAGTCATGCTCCCATCGCCTCTTCGGTTACGGAAGAGAGAAATTCGGTGAGGTGCTCATTGGCGGTAGGAGAGGAGCTTGTCGCCTACGTTGGGGTTGAGGCACTTCTTGTTGGCGGCCAGGGTGGCCTGGGTGCATTGTGGCATGACGTTGCTTGTCAGCCTTGGTGCACAGTGGGGAGGAGCGCTGCTCGTCAAGCCAGAGTTGGAGCATGGTGGTTGGAGGCAGTTAGGAGGGACGAAGGCGCATTAGGCGGTCGATTCGCAACCGAATCGACCAGATCCAGATAGGAGCTGCCGAATTCCAGGGGAGGTGACGCTGGAAGGAGCTGCGACACGCGTCGGCCATGGCAAGGAGGGCGGCGAGCGTCGCGGGGTGTGCTGCGGCGTCTGAGGAGCTTGCCATGGCGACATGGTGGCCGACGGAGGCGGGGCAGTGATCGCGCGCGGGAAGGAATGGCTGGCAGTTGGTGCCTCACAGGCGAGTCTTTCGGTTTTGTGGCATCCGCTCAAGTGTTGTATATTTGCAACACTTAGTGTTGCACATTTTTGGGCTGCCAAAAAAAATGGCCAAAATTTTATGATTGGGTAGCTATAGGAGCTGCTTTTCCCCCTCAAATGCCCTAAAAAGCCCTAGTGCCCTAAAATAAGGTAGTTGCTAGAGATGCTCTTAATGGGGTCCCAGTCACCCCTCTCACACATCATTCGACCTTCGGTAGGGTGACCCCTTTCCTGTTATTTGTTATTGCCATCCCCCCATAAAACATGTTGAAATATGTCACTTGGCAAGGTCAACTTCAACGGGAGAAGGGCTCATCTATGCACATTTATCTACAAGGATGGTGCAACAATCTTGATGCCCACATGAAAGAAGATGCCATAGTCCTGTCTCATATTTTGTGTTAACTTCGAGCCTTGTCGCAGGTCTTACCACCAATTTCCAAAAACGTTTTATGGCATCGATCCAGTTCCATGGTCTTGGCTTCCCAGCCATGATCACCTCTTTCTTGATGAAATATATCGGTTTTCCCCTATCCGTCAAGAGCCTAAGGCATATTCATTTTCAATGCCTTGATGACAAAGTGACAAGCAAGTTGAAGCCCTAACATTGAAATCACTTCAATTCGGCGGACGCTGGATTCTTGTGTAGTTCATGACCACTTTGCAAATCATTTTCCATCTATCCCCATTTTATATCCTTCTTGCAGTCAAGTGTTGTCTATTGTGTGGAAATATCATAGAGCTTTCTTTGGTTGGATACGAATAAGGTAAATGCTAGGCAATGTAAGCTTATATAGGATGTCTACTACTCCAACTCTTTACAGTGACAAACTTGTAGGGTCTTTTTGGTGGAATATTCCTAAGCTCCTCCCTACATACAAGAAACATGCTATTTGCAAGGCTGGCATTCAAAATAGTACACTCTCATGACAAGACTACTGGGAAAACCACACTCTAATAAGGGCACTAAGCTTTTCTCTTTCACTACTAATAAGGAGATCTCTTTATTTGCAATCTACACTAGAAGTGGACAACTTTAAAATCTTTTTACAGACCCCTTTTAGTTCAAGCATATTAGCAATTCATTCATCCAAACTTCACTCCAAAGTAGAGGTCAATGTACTCAATAGAACATATGGAGATAGCTTGGCCTTCTGATCAATACTCTTCAATGAAAATGTACAAGAAGTTGATTGGACCTAACAAGGCACATAACATCTTCAAAGTTCAAACTGATTTGGAAGTGCTCCTCTCGACTCAGATATAAAATATTTTTTTGGCTGCTACTACTACTACTACTACTACCTCCGTCCTGGTTTATTAGTCCCCTCAATAACGATATAATTTTTGGTGACATGCATTAACATTTTGTTAGTTAAATCTATGGCCAAAATTGACACAAAATACAAATGGAACCAATGAACCCAGACAGAGGTAGTATATGTCAGAATCAACACTACGAACCTACTAAACAGAAAAACTATGTACCTTGAGAGCTATGCATGTGCTTTATGTGATGAAAACAAGGAGGAGAGTGCCATGCATCTTTTTTGGGACTGCCCATTTTGCAATGGTGTGCCGGGACTCAATTATACCTTATAGGACGAGAGGCATTTTTGGTATTGATGAAGTTATTTTTGCTATGGATGCTCTCCACTCTAGCTTTGCACATGATATTATCATTTTAGGCAGCTAGAGCATTTGGTTAATCAGAAACAATTAACTTTTTAGATAGGATGTACTTCACATTTGGCGATGGACATATTATCTACAAGAGGGCCTAGTTGCTGCACAGAACAGAGCCAAGCCAGCAACAGGTAAGAAAATCAAGAGCTGGGCTGAAGAGCACTTGTAAATCATGACTTTCGTTATGTTTCCTAGAATAGACATTAGTTGATTTGTTTAGTTTATTTCTTCTTTTTCTTAGTTTGTACATAACTTTACATTAATGAAAATTATCATAGAACTATTGTTCTATGGTTTCGGGGTTTAAAATAATATATGGGATGCCACGTGTTGCCTAGCGATCCTTGGTGGCCTTGGCACCGGGAATCTTGACAAGTTTGCTCATGCACTTCTCCTTCATTGCCATGGCTTGAGTGGGCGCACCTGGATAAATGTTGGATAGGCCTTGGAAGTCTGTGCACCGAGGAGGAAATGCAATTGTTTCACGCCACCATGGAAGTCACTATCATAATCGAGTTAAGACAAAAATTCAGGACTCTCCTTGGTTGAGCGGTCAATGCCCCACACACATCAGCCTCTTATTTATGTTGCCTCAAAGAAGAAAAATTGGAACTCTAAACTTGCACTTCGTCATGATGGTTGGATTGATCACATGATATGAGCAAGGGGCATGTCATCCAACTACTTTGCGGAATTCTTCACTCTTTGGGAGCAGCTCCTTCCCATTGAGCTTGGAGCCAAGGTGGAGGACACTACCATTTGGAAACCAATAGAAAATTCATGCTACTCATGTGCCTTTGGGGATGATAGCCATGTCACTTACTTATACCATTTGGAAGCAGTTGGCACCTCCTAATTGCAATTTTTTTGCATAACTTATCAATCAAAACTGGAGTCGATCGTTGGTTGTTTGGCTAGCATATGGGCAAACTTATTTTGGTTCTTGCAATTATGTAAGCGGTAGGTGGCCCATTTCCTCTTCCAGTGTCATTACACAACTAGAATTTGGCATATGTTAAAGACTGCCTCATTTATCAAGACTTGTATTCCTATTGATGGCAAAACTTCACCTCAGTTAGTGAGTGGTGCTATGGGGTCATTATTCGTGTCGGTATCCGTAAGAAGAATACAAGCACTATTCTTATGCTTGTCTCTTCAGAAATTTGTAATGAGCAGAATGCCAGAGTCTTCAAGAACATTTCAACCATGTATACAATCAACTTCTCAACATCAAAAGAAAGGCATCCCTCTGGGTTACTGCATGGACATCTCATCTAGGGGTTGTAGTTTCGGGAGAGTAACTCCACATGTTTTGCCATGACCATTCTTTGCGCACTACTTTACATTCTTGATACATCTCCAACGTATCTATAATTTTCGATTGTTTCATACTATTATATTATCAATCTTGGATGTTTTATAATCATTTTATAGTCATTTTATATCATTTTTTGGTACTAACATATTGAGATAGTGCCCAGTGCCAGTTGCTATTTTCTGCATGTTTTTTAATATCACAGGAAATCAATATAAAAAATAGTCCAAAGGCAATGAAACTTTACAGCGATTTTTTACCAGAAGGAACATAATGGGCCACAGCTACGCTGGGGTGCTCAGGAGAGCACAACCCACTGTAGTAGCGTCGAGAGGCCAGCAGACGCTGGTGTGTTTGTGCCCACCTTGGGTGCCCCCGGACCGCCTCTTTGCACTATAAATGCCCCAATATTCCCAAAACCCTAGGGGAGTCGACGAAATATTGATCCAGCCACCACAGAGTCCAGAACCACCAGATCCAATCTAGACACCATCTCGGATGGGGTTCACCACCTCCATTGGTGCCTCTCCGATGATGCGTGAGTAGTTCTTTGTAGACCTTCGGGTCCGTAGTTAGTAGCTAGATGGCTTCCTCTCTCGCTGAATTCTCAATACAATGGTCTCTTGGAGATCCATATGATGTAACTCTTTTGCGGTGTGTTTGTTGGGATCGATGAACTTTGAGTTTATGACCAGATCTACCTTTTTATATCCATGAAAGTTATTTGAGTTTCTTAATTCTCTTATATGCATGATTGCTTATAGCCTCGTATTTCTTCTCCGATATTTGGGTTTCGTTTGGCCAACTTGATCTATTCATCTTGCAATGGGAAGAGGTGCTTTGTAGTGGGTTCGATCTTACGGTGCTTGATCCCAAGTGATGTAAGAGGGAACCGACACGTATGTATCGTTGCTACTAAGGATAAAACGATGGGGTCTATCTCTACATAGATAGATCTTGTCCACATCATGTCACCGTTCTTATTGCATTACTCCGTTTCTCCATGAACTTTACACTAGATGCATGCTGGATAGCGGTCGATGTGTGGAGTAATAGTAGTAGATGCGGGCAGGAGTTGGTCTACTACTCTTGGACGTGATGCCTATATAATGATCATTGCCTGGATATTGTCATGATTATTCGAAGTTCTATCAATTGCCCAACAGTAATTTGTTCACCCACCGTTTGCTATTTTTCTCGAGAGAAGCCACTAGTGAAACCTACGGGCCTCGGGTCTCTTTCTCATATATTTGCCTTTGCGATCTACTTTTCCTTTGCATTTATTTTTAGATCTATTAAACCAAAAATACAAAAATACCTTGCTGCAATTTATTCTTATTTATTTTATTTGGCTTTCGATCTATCAATCTACTACAATTTTATCTCATGTCTGTTTGCCTATCTTGAGGTGCCGTACTCGGAAGGGATAGACAGCCCCTTTAACACGCCGGGTTGCGAGGATTTGTTATCTGTGTGCAGGGTCTATTTACGTTGTGTTGCTTGGTTCTCCTACTGGTTCGATAACCTTGGTTTCGTATCTGAGGTAAATACCTACCACCGCTGTGCTGCATCATCCCTTCCTCTTTGGGGAAATACCAACATAGCTTCAAGCGACATCAAAAGGAATTTCTTGCGTCGTTGCCGGGGAGGATCTTCAACATATACTAGGTTCCTAATCACAAATCTCATCGCCTTGCAATTTACAACATTTTCCATTTGCCTCTCGTTTTCCTCTCCCCCACTTCACAAAAATTTGCCGTTTTATTCGCCCCTCTTTTTCCGTTTGCCGTTTTCTTGCCGGATCAGTTTTTTACTGCAATCTTGTTGTGTGGTCGTCATGACTCAAGAGAACACCAAGTTATGTGATTTCTCAAATACCAACAACAATGATTTTATTGGCACTCTGATTGCTCCTCCCGCCATTAGTGCGGAGTCTTGTGATATTAATACTGCTTTGCTGAATCTTGTTATGAAAGATCAACTTTCCAGTACTCCTAATGAGGATGCCGCTTCCCATCTTAATACCTTCGTGGAATTATGCGATATGCAAAAGAAAAAAAATATGTGGACAATGATGTGGTGAAGATGAAATTATTTTTGTTTTCTTTGCGTGATTCTGCAAAAATTTGGTTCTCTTCTTTGCCTCGCAATATTATCGATTCTTGGAATAAATGCAAAGATGCTTTTATCACTAAGTATTTTCTGACCGCAAAAATTATTTCCCTTAGAACCCATATCATGAATTTCAAGCAACTTGAACATGGGCATATTGCACAATCTTGGTAAAGGATGAAAATGATGCTAAGGAATCTCCCAACTCATGGGTTAAATCTTTGGATGATCATACAAAAATTTTATGTGGGTTTAAACTTTGTTTCTCGTAATCTTTTAGATTCCGCTGCTGGTGCTACTTTTATGGAAATTGCTTTGGGCGAAGCCACCAAATTGCTTGATAATATCATGGCAAATTATTCACAATGGCATACCGAAAGGGCTCCTACTAGTAAAAAAATTAATTCTGTTGAAGAAGTTTCTTCTTTGAGTGAAAAAGTTGATGCTCTTATGAAATTGGTTGCTAGTAAAAGTGCTCCTATTGACTTTAATGATATGCCTTTGTCTACCTTGATTAAGCAAAATAGTGATGCCATAGATGTGAATTTTATCTCTGAAATAATTTCAATAACAATGCTTATAGAGGTAATTTTAATCCTAGGCCTTTTCCTAGTAATTCCTCTAATAATTATGGTAATTCCTATGGAAATAAATCTTATAATAATAATAGGAACACCTCTGATCTTGAGAACAATATTAAAGAACTTATCAACACGCAAAAAGTTTTCAACACTTCCATAGAAGAAAAGTTGAGTAAGATTGATGATTTGTCTGGAAGTGTTGATAGAATTGCTCATGATGTGGAAAATCTCAAGATGAAATTTTTTGTGCCTAAAGTAGATGAATCAATTAAATCTCTTTATGTTTCTATGGATGAAAGTAAGAAAAGAACCTCTATGCTTAGAGCTAAAAGAGAATTTTTATAAAAAGCGTTTTCTAGTGATTTCTTTCGCAAAAGTGATGAAGATCTTAAAATGATTGGTGTTTCTTCTATTGATTCCTTGTTTAGTAAAGTTAAGATTGATGAAAAAGGGACTCAAGAAGAGTCAACTTTAGGTAAAAGGCGTCCCAATATTTCGCAGGGTGAAAATCTTATTGAGAAAATTGATGAAAGTGGGTTTGAAGAGGTCAAAACTTTAGCTAGTGATGTGCCCACTCTTTTGGATTACAAAGACTTTAATTATGATAGTCGCTCGTTGATTGATTTTATTTCTTTGTTGCAATCCATGATAAATTCACCCCATGCTTATGAACAAAATAAAGCTTTTACTAAACATATTGTTGATGCTATGATGAAAGCTTTTGAAGAAAAATTGGAATTAGAGTTTCAATTCCTAGAAAATTTCATGATGAGTGGGAACCTACTATCAAAGTCAAGATTAAAATTATTATGAATGTTTTGCTTTGTGTGACTTGGGTGCTAGTGTTTCTACAATTCCGAAATCTTTATGTGATGTGCTTGGTTTTACCGATCTTGAAGAATGTTCTTTTAATTTGCACTTGGCGTATTCTACTATTAAAAAGCCTATGGGAAGAATTAATGATGTTCTTAATCTTGCAAATAGGAATTATGTGCCCATATATTTTATTGTTCTTGATTTTGATTGCAATCCGTCTTGTCCTATTATTCTTGGTAGACCGTTTCTACGCACTATCAGTGCCGTGATTGATATGGAAGAATGCAATTTTAAGTTCCAATTTCCTTTGAGGAACGGAATGGAACACTTCCCTAGAACAATAATTAGGCCACCATATGAATCAATCATGAGGGCATCTTATGGATCTCGAACCAAATATGAAAAAACTTAGATCCTTGCTTTATGCCTAGCTAAGGGCGTAAAACTATAGTGCTTGTTGGGAGGCAACCCAATGAATAAAATTTATTTTTGCTTTTTGCTTTCTGTTCTTGTGTGTTTTCAAGATTATGCTACTGGTATGATTGTGTTTTTTGTGTTTTATTAGTGTTTGTGCCAAGTAAAGCCTTTAGGATCTTCTTGGGTGATAGTTGGTTTGATCTTGCTGAAAACAGAAAATTTTGCACTCACGAAAACAATTCTCATTTTTTACCAGAGCGTGATAAAATGCCAATTATTTTTGCAAAAGATTAATATACAAATTTCTCAGGTCATCCTAATTTTCCAGAATTTTTGGAGTTTCAGAAGTATTAGAAATATCCAGATTGCTACAGACTGTTCTGTTTTTGACAGATTCTATTTTCTTTGTGTTGTGTGCTTGTTTTGATGGCTCTATGGTTTTTTTGATGAGTTTTTGCCATAAAAAGTTGGAATACAGTAGATATAATGAAAAAATAAAATATGAATTGGTTTGACACAACACTTATAGTAGTGATTTATTTTTCTCACACTAACGGATCTCACGAAGGTTTTGTTGAGTTTTGTGTGATTGAAGTTTTCAAGTTTTGAGTTATCTTACGATGACAGAATAAGGAGTAGAAGAGCCTAAGCTTGGGGATGCCCCGGCATCCCAAGCTATTATCCAAAAATGAGCAACCAACTAAGCTTGGGGATGCCTCCGAGTGGCATCCCCTCTTTCTTCTAACGACCATCAGTATTTTACTCGAAGCTATATTTTTATTCGTCAGATACTATGTGTTTTGCTTGGAGCGTCTTGTATGATATGAGTCTTTTTTTGTTTTATTTCGTGTTTTAAGTCTTGATTCCTTGCTGGACACACCTATTTTAGAGAGCCAAAATCATGCCATGACTTGTTAGAATTGCTCTCTATGCTTCACTTAAATTTTTATGAGCTATGGATTTACTCTAGTGCTTCACCTATATCTTTTTGAGCATGGTGTGCTTTAGTATTTTTAAAGAAATGCTCTCTTTCTTCACTTAGATTTATTTGAGAGTTAGTAAAATTTTCAAGAAATTCTCTCTTGCTTCACTTTAATTAATTTGAGAGAAAGAAAGAAATATTATGCTCATGATCTTCACTTATATTTGTTTGAGCTTATGAAAAGCAACAGATAAAAATTAGTCCCAAAGTGAAAGATATCCAAGAAGGATATAATGAAAACTTTCATGAAGATCATTGGACAAAATAAACTTGATTTTTAGTAATAGTTTCGAGATATGATGATGTGATATGTGAGTTATGTTGATGAGTAATTATGCTTTAGTAAGAATATTGGTGTTAAGGTTTGCGATTCACTATGAAAGCATAAAAGTCAATAGTCATGCAATGAAATTATATCCTACTTGTTGTGCATTATCCGGTGTTAATTATGCTTAATGCTTGCTTATGAGATTATCCGTTTCTTGGTTGGTCGCTTCTAAATCTTTTGCTAGCCTTCATTTTGCACTAAGTATGAACTCTACTTGTGCATCCAAAATCCTTTAAACCAGTTTTGCCACATGAGTCCACTACATCTACCTATATGCGGTATTCTTTTCCTTTCTAAGCAAATTTTCATGTCTAATTTTCAAAATAAACTTCTCTTTTGTGTGCTCGTTTCGCTCGCGGAGCGGTGATGGGTGGCTAATATTTTCCATGCTATATGTGTTATTCTCACGATGAGTATTTATTCACTTGTCATTGCACGAGAGTAAGGCAAAGGTATTAGGGATGCCCAGTACCGAAATGAAAAATGAATTTACTTTATGTTGTCAAATAATAAATTCCTTGGAAAGTGTTCGTATGGAGGGCAACCGTGGATATGGCTAGCCATGGAAAGTGAAAGTATGGTGGAAAAAGGAATAAAGTTTATTTTCTGTTTAGGAACCGCCTATGATATATCTAGCTTGGAAAGTGTTGGGAACTCTAAGTCGTTTTCGTTGGTGGGATGGATACACCTCCCAAAATGTTTTTATCTCTAAGTTTTTCGCTTTGAGCTCTGGCACCTCTACAAATCCCTACTTCCCTCTGTGAAGGGCCTTTCTTTTTTACTTTATGCATTTTTTTATTTTTGAATTTGAGTCTGCATCTTCTCTTATAAAAGCACCAACTAGGAGGCAATATGATCGTACTTGAGTATTGGGTGTAGCTAATATGTGAGTGTGTTTCATGAATGGATCAATGGTTGAGCATGATGGGCTAGGGATAACTTATTTTAGCATTGATATTTTGAAGATATGCTTGAGTATTTAAATTATCATGTCAAAACTAGACTATTGCTTTGAATCAAATAAAAGTCCAAATGTCCATGCTATAAAGAAAAGAATTTGATATGACATGTTAGGTAGCATTCCACATCAAACATTCTGTTTTTATCACTTTCCTACTCGAGGACGAGTAGGAGTTAAGCTTGGGGATGTTGATACGTCTCCACGTATCTATATTTTTTATTGCCATGTTGTTATATTATCAATCTTGGATGTTTTATAATCATTTTATATCATTTTTTGGTACTAACCTATTGACATAGTGCCAAGTGCCAGTTGCTACTTTCTGCATGTTTTTTACGTCGCAGGAAATCAATATCAAACGGAGTCCAAACGCAACGAAACTTTACGAAGATTTTTTTGGACCAGAAGGAACATAATGAGCCCTGACTCTGCCTGGGGGGTTCTCCGAGGAGAGCACAACCCACCAGGGCGCGCCAATAGGCCCAGGCGTGCCCTGGTGGGTTTGTGCCCACCTCGGGTGCCCCCCGGACCGCCTCTTTGCTCTATAAATACCCCAATATTGCCAAAACCCTAGGGGAGTCGACAAAATATTGATCTAGCTGCCTCAAAGTCCAGAACCACCAGATCCAGTCTAGACACCATCTCAGATGGGGTTCACCACCTCCATTGGTGCCTCTCCGATGATGCGTGAGTAGTTCTTTGTAGACCTTCAGGTCCGTAGTTAGTAGCTAGATGGCTTCCTCTCTCTCGCTGAATTCTCAATACAATGGTCTCTTGGAGATACATATGATGTAACTCTTTTGCAGTGTGTTTGTTGGGATCAATGAACTTTGAGTTTGTGATCAGATCTATATTTTTATATCCATGAAAGTTATTTGTGTTTCTTTGATCTCTTATATGCATGATTGCTTATAGCCTCGTATTTCTTCTCCGATATTTGGGTTTTGTTTGGCCAACTTGATCTTTTTATCTTGCAATGGGAAGAGGTGCTTTGTAGTGGGTTCGATCTTGCGGTGCTTGATCCCAGTGACAGAAGGGGAACCGACACGTATGTATCATTACTACTAAGGATAAAATGATGGGGTCTATCTCTACATAGATAGATCTTGTCTAAATCATGTCATCGTTCTTATTGCATTACTCCGTTTCTCCATGAACTTAGTACACTAGATGCATGCTGGATAGCGGTCGATGTGTGGAGTAATAGTGGTAGATGCAGGCAGGAGTCGGTCTACTAATCTTGGACGTGATGCCTATATAATATCATTGCCTGGATATCGTCATGATTATTCAAAGTTCTATCAATTGCCCAACAGTAATTTGTTCACCCATCGTTTGCTATTTTTCTCGAGAGAAGCCACTAGTGAAACCTACGGCCCCCGGGTCTCTTTCTCATATATTTGCCTTTGCAATATACTTTTCCTTTGCATTTATTTTCAGATCTATTAAACCAAAAATACAAAAATACCTTGCTGCAATTTATTCTTATTTATTTTATTTGGGTTCGATCTATCAATCTACTACAACTTTATCTCACGTCCGTTTGCCTATCTTGAGGCGCCGTATCCGGAAGGGATTGACAACCCCTTTAACACGTCGGGTTGCGAGGATTTGTTATCTATGTGCAGGGGCTGTTTATGTTGTGTTGCTTGGTTCTCCTACTGGTTCGATAACCTTGGTTTCATATCTGAGGCAAATACCTACCACCGCTGTGCTGCATCATTCCTTCCTCTTTGGGGAAATACCGACGTAGCTTCAAGCGACATCAAGTCTTCTCCTTACTCAATGAAGTATGCCAAAGCTTTTGCCTTTGTGAACCAACTTGTGGTTGGATGGTTAGAGGGACAGTGGTAAGTGGTAACCCCAGCCCACCAGGCTTCAATTCCCGGTGCTCGCATTATTCCTGGATTTATTTCAGGATTTCCGCGTGATGCACCCTTAGTGGGAGGAGACGTTCCCATTGACGATGAGGCGCCTACGGCGACTTCGTAAATCTCAAGATGATATGTCGGCTCAGTCTCTCAAAGGTGCTGATAGGGGTAGGGTGTGCGTGTGTGCGTTCATAGGGGTGAGTGTATGCACGTATGTATGAGCGCTTGCGTTTGTACTGTGTTAAAAAAAGCTTTTGCCTTCTTTTTCTAAAGCGCTCAATATTGGCATATGAGTGATATACATGGAATCATATGAGATAAAAAACTACACAATTCAATAACCGAAGTTTGTCAAAAGAAGTCATTCGAATACATGATATAATCCAAAATGAGAATTCATGATGAGGACTAACGAATTTTTTGTGAGTTTAACAAGGAGAACAACAACTTTTGTCGCAAGGATGAATGAGGGGAGTTCCATGCACCTATGAAATTTATTTTGGAACAAACTTCAGTGGAACCTAGTTATGATATAATGTTGGTTTTAAATGAGAACTTCAATTAAATGATGAAAAAAATAGAGGTGACAACTTAATTCTATGAAAACTGGTATGTATCTTTTCTTGGACGATGAAATGAGTAATTCTGTTAGGTTGTAATCATTATTTTTAATGAAAATAGGTTGCTTGCATCACTTAACCTAGAGGCTAGATATGCCCCATCCTTTCCAAAATAAATAATTTGTTGAAAAGTGAAATCCCCATAAATAAGTGTAGAGCGCTTGTGGTTATAAATCTATGATGTTCCAGTCATGTTTTGTGCCCCATCATTAAAGTGCAATAAAAGAATAAAATTTCAATTGAACTTGTGTAATTGCACAAATAGATTGTAACTTTAACATACAAAAAAAAAGTGAAATGCAAGTTCATTTACAAAAAAGTGCAGTTGCACACAAAAAGCGTAATTGTAAACATAACATATGCAATGGTAAGAAATACAAAACAGACAACAATTAACAAAAATGGGTAGTAAAAAGGTGACCAAAACTTAAATACAGATCCAAACTTAAAAGTCTTGTCCAAATGGTGCTACGCTGGACCTGCTGGTGCATCGACTCCGAGATCTATTTTATTTTTCTCGAATACGCAGCTTGCATATCATTGCATTGATAGAAGAAAATAGAATGAGTACAGATAGGAGTACAACACATGACACAAACGCAGACATGCGTGAACATGGTGCCCCGGAGTAGAAAGAAAAGGGATGCTCGACCCGAAGAGAGGATACATCACATCTAAACCTACCAAACCCGAACCAAGAGTGGCAACACCGGACCAACTCGAGCATCAACATCCCGGGGACCAAAACCAGGGACACAGCGAGCGAGCAAGATGGCGCCTTCAAGAAGGAGGACGACGTCGAGACGCCGTCGCCATCCGATCCGGAGGAACCGGACCTAGGGTTTCCCCTGAGCTCGAAGAGGAGCGCAGCCGAGGGCCTTGACAGCGCCTCCAGGAAGGAAAACGACATTCGTAGACGCCGCCGCCGCCAGCATTGGCAAGCCGAGCAGGGATTTCTCCCAGGCCTGAGGCTGAGCAATCCCATAGCCACCGTATCTGGAAACGAAGATGAGGACACCAACGCCGGTCGGAGTCACCATGTTGGAAGGGGGTTGGCGGGGCCGCAACTGTTGTCGGAGGGTGGCACCGCCTCCGAACCCACGAACATTGGATCTGGCAAAAGCGGAGGCTTTGAGGCATACAAGGTAGGGCGGGCGCGAAGCAAGCCACAAGGGCGGTGGGGCGACGGCGATCGCCAACGCTGGCAAGCAAGGACCGGAGGAACGCAGATCCTGGCTACCGTGGCCATAGTCGTCGGGACATCGGGGGACCAGGCAAGCTAGAAGGAACGCAACTGCTGGGTTGTCGAGGCCGGAGCCGCCCGAAAGAGGATGCCGGCAGCCATGGACACCGGAAGGGACGCGGGTCCAAGGTCGTCGGGGCCGGAGTAACGCCAGAAGCACCCACCTTGAGGGCTTCAAGACCACCACTAGCATTGTATGCTCGTCGCCACCACGAAAGCCATCTCTGTGGCTCGAGGGAAAGGACGGGCCGCCGGCGGCGAGGGGCCCGCCAGCAGGAAGGCATGCCACGGACACCCTTGCGACCGCCCGCAGATCCCACGCCCAATCCAAGGGCAGCACCACCAGCAGGCTTGGGCCACGCACGGAGGGGGAGGGAGAACTGCTGGGGACGACGCCCTGTGGCCAAGGCTAGCACACGGCGACCATCGCCGGACCGGCAAAGCGTAGCAGCTGGAAGGGGGGTGCCACGCGGGGCACTGGGCGGAGGAGGATGTGCGCGCAGGGGCGGATCTGTCCCGCCGCCGTCTTCCCAAGGCGCCAGCGATTGCCCCCTTCGCGGAGCAAGCAGCGGCGGTGGCGGATCTGGGCGGGGAGGTGGTGTCCTGCAGCGGGGCGGATTTGGGGGTGAAAAAGGGGGGAGGTTGTGGGAGGAATGGATTCGCCCCGCCGCCGCCATCCACAGGCGCGTGGCAACCATGCCCGGCCCTCCGTGGCCCGGCGGGCGGCGGAGGTGGGTTCGCCCGGCGGCGGCCGATGCGGTTTCCCTCGTGTCGCCAGGGAGGGCGACGCGGTTTCCCCGAGATATATCGGCTATTTACTTTGCTTCAAGGGTGTTGGTCCTCTAGGGCCTAGGTACCGTGACTTCTCGGCGACTGCATCATCCAAGGAGTGGCCGATTCAGGCAGCGGTGGCCGCAGAGTGGCGCGCCACCGGCCCGCTCGGAAGGTTGGAGTTGGTAAGTTCCCAAGGACATCTGTGTAATTTCTATTTTTACCACGTTTCTTGTACTGCTTGAAAGTTTAATAGATTGAGGGGTTCTTTCGGGGAAAAGAATAACGCCTAGGTTTTGGCAATTTCGTAAATGATATTATGATCATTGCCGTAGGATACAAAATAAAAAGAAATGCTGAAAATCACATCTCCTAGGAGTTGAATCATGGAGGCATTGACTTGAGTTTTCTCGAAATAACAAATGAGAGGCAGCATGTAGGATTGTATAGCCGATATATTAATAACGAGATTCCGGGATACCGTTCTTTAAAGCAAAAGAATAAGAGAGATTCCGCTACCTCGATCCAACGAAAGGTTGGCGCGTCACCAAGTTTAAGATTCCTTCATATGTATTGCAACTAGCAGCAGCTTAACACAGTAGTATATTGATATAGATGGCGGGATCCTGTTCCCGGTTCTCATACTGTGATGGGAACTTTGTGTCACCCACCCCGTTCGTGGGATCACGAAGAAAGATTCTTCCTCTGACTTTGGGATCTTGCGTCACTTCGTCCGAGCCCTTGCTTTCCGCGAAGAAAAGGCGCTAATAAACCAGTATAATTAATGTGCTCTGTAGCCTAGATTCAGAGCATACGGATTCCCGGTCTGTACGGAAGCCAACTTATTCAAGGGCACCCGCCATCATCTTCCAAAGGGTTCTGCTCTTTGTACAACGTTTCTACTACCACGCAGACCAGCCGCTACAACCAAAGCAGGTTGGACAGGCGTAGTTGCTGCAAGGATAAGTTTTATTTGTTGCAAGTTATAGCAGGCAAATGATTCTCTTGCTGTGAAATGCTTTTCCCAGAGTGACTAGCTCTAGCAGACTACAGAGGTGCTCCTGGCGTGATGAAGCATCTCTTCTTTTGAGAGACGGCTTAGGTAATCCTGCTATATGCGCACGAGTGAAACTCCCGGCTTCACGAAAAAGATGTGCTTTGGCCGTCCGCACTTGCTCTCTGTTAGTTAGGTTTTCGTTTGGCAACTCTTGCGAGCATGTCATGTTGGCTGTTTTTTCAAACAAAAAAGAAGGAAGATCATATATTCGTCCGGGGCTGATACATTTCTTAGCCGTACGCGTGCAAGTTTTGTCTTTTACACCGACCGATACTGGTAGGCTGCAAGTAGGCCGTGCAAGATGACAACAAGACGAACCTGCTCTCTGCAAATTGTCAAAAACTCCGAACTCGAAAGTCTTCCATGGACGCAATTGCCTGCCACTTCATGGCACTGAAAGGGATGGGACGGCGCCCTTCAACTCCGGCATACCGGCGTCCCCCAACGGGTGAACGTGGCAACTCGGTGCACCAGCTGCAATACAAGTTTCGAGCCAATCCCCTGCTCTTACTTGCGTCACTGTTCTGCCAGCTTTAAGAAAGTCGTCTCCTCTCACCTCTCATGGTGCCCATGCTCTGACCTGCAAAGATTCATGATTCCGTTTCAGCACTATTGATATCTGTCAAGTTGGGCGACGACTTTGATTTGATAGCAAGCAGATTCATTGGTTGGGTATCCACTGGGCGCATATAGCTGTTGCTTGCAGCGATTTCGATCTCTTAAAATGGGAGTAGGAGCTTATTTACTTTGTTAAGTAGAGTACGTGACAGGCTGTTAACCATCACAATTAACTCCTAATCATATTAACTTATGCCCATTGGTTGCACAAGAACAGTTATGAGGCACATGAAAGGGTACGAGTGGAACAACTTGGGTTTGAGGAAAAGGAACTTGTACAACTTGGTTGAAACTATTGGCTTTGAAGATCTTGTCTAATAAATTTCTAAATATGTAAAAAAAATTACAACAATGATTTTGCTTTTTAGGGAAACTTGTTCCACAGTGATTAATGCAAGAATACATCAGTTGAAACAACATCGAAATACATTTACCAGCAGAGTATTTTTCTGAAACAAATTAATCAACTATTATAGACTAACAGGACTATTACCAGCGAACCTATTACAACATAATTGTATATTCATTGTGTTTGTATCCCCTTATATAGTATAAAAAATGTTTCCTGTTTCAAGGATTATTTTTAGCAAATCTAGTGTTGTGGTTGAATTTTTGCTAACCAGAGAGGACAATTTTCCACACTTAGCCACTAGGACTCAACCAATCATGTCCACCAAGCATCAACTCTTAAAAACATGATAACAACAACATATCGGTACCCCTAAGAAAATATAACGGCATCTCTCCATCTCAAGGCTTAAGTCCTTAACCGAAAAATGCAAGAGCATCTAGACAACACCAGAAGAAGCTCAAGGAAGCGGAGAGCATCTGATTTGACCTGCTTCCACCTCAACGCGTGGGCTCGCCCCCATGCCACCTCCGTCCAAGCCGAGGCGGGATCGATCTGGGGAAGGAAGGGGAGGCCTAGCCGCCCTCCCCTCCCGGGGCGACGGCCACACGATCTAATGACGGTAGAGAGTTCGGTCTTGAATATTGGGGTGGTGGTCCCTAGACGAAGGGATGCACGGTTCTGCAGTGAGCAATGTAGCAGCACTCATAGCTGCTTTTCTTGGTTGTGGGGCGACGAGGGGTGTGGTGGTGGTGATCCTGTCGGGACCACTGCCGGTGGAAGCAGTGGAGCCCCAATCTCGATCTGGAGGCCTTGACCTTATTGTGGCGGGCGTCGCCATGGGTTGGGTTTGGTGGCATAGGTTCCTCATTGTGGCGCGAAATGTCGGGGAGGGGGGAGCATTGAAAGAATTGCGAAGATTGTTTTACAAGGCTTAGATTGAAAGAATAAGGGTTGATTACCTTCGATACAGTTTTGGATGTAAGTATAGCATTCTTCCCTCTAGACCCTAGGTTTATCGAACCATGGGAAGCATTGCTTGGCGAGGAGATTTCTTCATGAACTCGTTATCTGAATATGTTCTAGATTCCCGCAAAGGTGATTAAAAAGACAACAATAAAGAAATAGGTCTTTGCTTAAGGTTTCACCTGCAACCATGTACATGTGTTTGGGATTACAGCATGACATTGGTAAACATTGTTACATATATCTTGTCAATAAATTATTATGGGAGATGTGTCATAATAACCCCATGAATGACCGCCGCTGCATAGATTGACATTCTATTGTCCAATCAAGACCCTTCCAACTCGCAGGGTTACCTCAGTTATTAAGGATAAACCATACCAATACATTGGGCATTTAATGACTGCACCTTATCTACCCCCAAAGACTCGATTCCAGCTACCGTACTAATCTTACTATCACCAATGTTCAACATAGCCTTCCACTCCTCTATGCACTTTACCTATTCTTGTTTCGGTCTTTGGTTTGTAGGGTTCATGTGAGCCCTAGGATTGAGTAGAGACAAGAGATACAATCATTGCGCAACACATAGAAATAATGTTCATGGGGCCACGAGGCTATGCCTTAGCCCTTAGCCCGATGGGGCTACTCACACATCGCGAATAAATAACAAGCAGAAGACGCTGTTGAAATCAATATTTTAAGATGAATGATTGAAGGTCTTACAATGATGCCAATCATGATGTACTCGCAGTTACAAGTATTATGACTAATTGAGATCGAGTCTATGGATATGGAGATGATGGCTTTGGAGGTGGTGGTTGCTGTAGATGGGAACGGTGATGGTGACTGCAGGGACTTGGAGGAGGGAATTGTCATACCCTTTGGCGAATAGTTTGCTTCTCCTTTACATAGTGCTGAGGGGCAGAATAGGCTTTCCGAGCGCCTCCGAGGCGAATTGACCTTGGGTTCATTCATGGAAATTGTCAGGTATTACAACACTAAGGCGGCGCGATGGGGTATGAACCATGGTTTGAGTAGCCGATGCTCGTACAGGGCACCATATTCTTCTCTGGAGAAAACTACGCTCACCCAGTTGATTGTCATTGATCATCACACCTAGCATATTCCTTTAGTAGCTCGATTTGCACCTAAAATAGACCACTTCTACAAGGAACAATAAAAGAGAGGAGATTGCAATCATTTGTATTTATTATTCATTAGTAGGCAATTTGAAGTGACTGTCCCAAAATCATCTGAGAAAATCCGGTCTAAACAAGGGTAAAATAATAAGTGAACAACCAAATAATCAGATACGAGTTTGGAGGACGAGGGGACCATTGTTGTATTCCCTGAATTTCTCAAGGTTGAGATTAGAGCCTCTATGAGAATTGATAGGTGTACATCGGCTATGGTAATAGCGGGGAGTGAGAGATCTTGGCATAGACCTGGGTGTCTGGGGGAGTCCCCTCTCGATACAACCCCTGTGGGTGATACGTCTCCTTCGTATCTATAATTTCTGATTGTGTCATACCAATATTCTACAACTTTCACATACTTTTGGCAACAATTTATATGATTTTCTTGGACTAACATATTGATCCTGTGCCAGTACCAGTTCCTGTTTGTTGCATGTTTTTTGTTTCGCAGAAAATCCATACCAAACAAAGTCCAAGCGCGATAAAATTTTACGGAGATTATTTGGAATATATATGTGATTGTTGGAAAAAGGAGTAAACGCGAGATGATGCTCGGGGAGTCATGAGCTCAGACAACGCGCCCCCTACCCTATGGCGCGCCGGGCAGGATCGTGGCTCCCCCTTAAGTCAGTTGGGGCCCTTCTTTCACCACAAGAAAGATAATTTCTGGATAAAAATCATGTTAAAATTTCAGCCCAATCAGGGTTACAGATCTCCGAGAATATAAGAAACACTGAAGGGCCAGAAAATAGGAACGAGAAACAGAAGAGAAACAAAGAGAGATCCAATCTCGGAGGGTCTCCTGCCCTCCGGGAGCCATAGCTGCCAAGGACCAGAGGGGAAACTATCCTCCCATCTAGGAGGGAGGCCAAGGAATAATAAGAAGGAGGGGGCTCTCTCCCCCTCTCTCCTGGTGGCGCCGGAGCGCCCGACGGGGGAACCATCGTGGGGGCGGTCTACTCCAAAAACTCCGCCGTCTTCCTCAAGACCTCCATCACCTCTCCTCATCTATATTCAGCGCTTCACTCTCCCGCAACCCACTGTACCCCCTCCTTGAACATGATGCTTTATGCTTCATATTATTATCCAATGATGTGTTGCCATCCTATGTTGTTTGAGTAGATTTTTTTGTCCTAAGGGTAATTGGTGAGTTTCTATGATTGGTTTAAATTGCTTGTGGTTATGTTGTTGTCCTTTGGTGCCCACCATATGAGCACGCACATGGATCACACCGTAGGGCTAGTGGTATGTTGATAGGACTATGCATTGGAGGGCAAGACTGACGCAAACTTCTTCCTACCATATAAATTGATTCATACGGGATTGAAGGGGGACCAATATATGTTAATGCTATGGTTGGGTTTTACCTTAATCAACTTTAGTATTTGTGGATGCTTGCTAATAGTTCCAATCATAAGTGCGTAGAATTCCAAGTCAGGGATGACATGCTAGCAGTGGCCTCTCCCACATAAAAACTTGTTATCGGTCTAGTAACTTGGCCAATTGCTTAGGGACAATTCTGCAAATCCTACCACCATTTTCCACGCTTTCTATACTAAATTAATTGTTCTTTTTGGCAAAACAGCATCTAAAGTTTATTTTCACATTCTTTATTATCTTGCAAACTTACCCTACTACACCTACAAAGTACTTCTAGTTTCATTACTTGTTTCTAGGTAAAGCAAACGTTGGTGTGCGTAGAATTGTATCGGTTGTCGATAGAACTTGAGAGAATATTAATTCTACTTTTAGCTCCTCGTTGGGTTCGACTCTCTTACTTATCGAAAAAGGCTACAATTGATCCCCTATACTTGTGGGTTATCAAGACCTTTTTCTCACGCTGTTGCCGGGGAGTAATAGCGTAGGGGGAATATTCTCGTGTGTGCTTGTTTGCTTTATCACTAATTAGTACTTTTTATTTTCTATTCTAAGTTGTTTTATATCTTTAATTATGGATATGGAACACGAAATAAAAAAATATAGTTGTATACGATTACTATGATGTTGAACAAATTGAAGAATCTGTTGCTTTTAAAGGTGCATATGAAATTGCTTCTATGATTGAAAAGTATGATGCTACTCTTCACAAATCTGAAAATTGTGCCATACTTAAATATTGCTATGAAAATTATGCTTCCAAAGCTTATATTAATGAATTTACTGAGAGAACGTGTGCTGCCCTGGGAGAGAGTAATATTTTACAGGAACCTATGGAAGAAGAATTTGATGAAACTGTGAGCTCATTAGATGAAAAAGATGAGGAGGAGAATGAAGAACAAAAGGAGGAAGAGCGGATTAGCTACCCGTACCCACCTTCTAATGAGAGTAAGTCTTTAACTCATACATTGTTTCATTTTCCTTCGTGCTTACTGAGGGATAAATGCTATGACCCCTCGGATTCATTTGAAATATCCCTTTTTGATGAACTTGATGCTTGCTATGCTTGTGGCTATGATGCCAATATGAATGATGCTTATGGAGATGAACTTGCTATAGTTCCTTATGTTAAACATGAAATTGTTGCTATTGCACCCACACATGATAGTCCTATTTTTTTTGAATTGCCCCAACTACACTATATCGGAGAAGTTTGCACTTATTAAGAATTATATTGATGAGTTGCGTTCTATCACTACACATGATGATTTTGATAGATATAATATGCATGTGCTTGCTGCTCCTACTTGTAATTATTATAAGAGAGGAATCACATCTCTAACTCTCTATGTTTCCAATACGATAAAATTGCAAGAAGCTGTTTACACTATGCATTGGCCTTTACTTGGTGTGCATGAATTGTTCTTTTATGACATGCCGATGCATACGAAGATAGTTAGACTTCGTCATTGTATGATATATGTCGTTTTGTTCGCACTACTAAATTATAAACATTGTTAATTAAAATTGGCTTTGATACACCTTGGGATCCGGGTGGATCGATTACTTGAGCACCTTATGCCTACCTTCTTGGCATTAAAGAAAGCACTAGCTGGGAGACAACCCGAAAGTCTTGGGGGTCATTTTATTCTATTGTGTGATTTTAAAAGGTTTAAAAACAAAAATATATAAAGGAAAACCTAAAACTTTTTCAAAAAGAGAAGCGATTGGAAAGTTATGCATTGAAGAAGTGAGGATCGACCTTGAACACTTGTGTTCATGCTCACGGAAACAATGTAGAATTTTTCATGAAAGTTTCTCACAAAAAATTATCCCCTTGTACAAATCCATTTTACTATAAAAATAATGTACCAAGATTTACCTTTAGGGTGTTTAAATTGCTTGTTTGGTGTGTGTTGTGCAAAAACAGAAACACAGGCTGTAGTGCATGAATTTACATTTTTACTGGAACGTCAAAAGTTTCTGAAGTTTTTACACCGTACTGCTATGCAAATTTTTTATCACGTCCTAATTTTTCAGAATTTTTTGAGTTACAGAAGTATATTCTTCATCTGCATCTTTACAAATTGTCATGTTTTCATAGATTGCTGTTATAGTGTCTTTATCTGTATATGTTCGAAATCTTGTCGAGCCCCATTGATTTGGGAGCCATAAAATTGTGATAGCATACAGTGGGTAATGTTTAATTATAACTATGCAATAATGTTACAATAGGACATGATGGAATTTGATGTTATATGTTCTAACCCTTCTAATAAAAAGTCCGGTTAAGTTTTGTGTGGATGAAGTGTTCGAAGATCTCGGAGGTATCAAAGAATAAGGAGAGGCAAGAGTTCAAGCTTAGGTATGCCCAAGGCACCCCAAGTAAATAGTCAGGGAGACTCAAGTGTCTAAGCTTGGGGATGCCCTAGAAGGCATCCCATGTTTCTTCTTCGACAATTATCGGTATGTCTTGGTTTTTGTTTTGTTCACATGATACGCGTAAATTCTTGGAGCATCTTTTGTGTCTATTTTCCCTTTCCTTTTATGCACCATGCTGGTATGGGATAGTCATTGGATAGAATGCTTCACTTTTGAGTATAGATGTATAGAATGCTTCATGTGCTTCACTTATATCATTTGAAGTTTGGATGCTCCTTTCTCTACATTTGGAAAACCGTTATTTGTAGAATGCTCTTTTCCTTCACTTAAATTTATTAGAGCGTGGCCTTCTGTAGAAATAATTTAACTCTCATGCTTCACTTATATCTATTTAGAGAGTTAAACAGGAATTGGTCATTCACATGGTTAGTCATAAAATCCTACATAAAACTTGTAGATCACTGGATATGATATGTTTGATTCCTTGCAATAATTTTGCGATATTGAGGTGGTAATATGAGGGCATGCTAGTTAAGTAATTAAAGTTGATTATTAATAATGGTGTTAATGAAAGTAAGTCTTTACACAAGTAAATATTCACGCATGTAGAGTGGTGGCCGCTGACATTAGTAGTGAGGTCGGAGCATATTTTATCATCGATTGATCCTTTGCGTTGTCTAAATCGGGGGCGCGCGATGGTTATCTCCTCCCAACCTCCCCACTAGGGGAATGCAAGTAATCCTTTGCTTCGACGGCTTTGAAATTTTCACAATAGGTATATGAGTTCTTTATGACTAATGTGAGTTCATGGACTATATGTACTCTCACTTTTTCACATAATGCTAGCCTCTTCGGTACCATGCATTGCCCTACCTCACCTGGAGAGTTGGTTGTAACATCCCAAATTTTCAATTTGGAATGTTATACACTAGATCATCATTGCATATCATATTTTGTTTGCTTTTGGTTTTGATCCTAGAAATTCTACGCAACTCAAGGACCCACGGAGAGACTTGGGGATTTCGTTATTTTCATATTTGAGTTTTCTCAAATTTTGAGAATAGGATCATTTGATTTTAATTATTTTATCTTCAATTATTTATATTACAAAAAATATGAGAGAGGGAATAAAATGACTTTCCCAAAATAAAGAAACATTGAGGATTTAATAATAAAATCAAATAAGATTTTATTTCGGAGTTTTTCGCTATTTTATCTGAATTTAGGAAAAAATATGCGTTTTCAAAATTGCATTTAGGCCCAAATAAATGTTCACTTTGTCCGGCTTGATTTTAGAAGTCGGGGAAAATTTATTTTGGGATTTTTGGAGTCCGTTTAGTATTTCTTTCGTCAGTTTTTCTGCGCAGAATTAATTTTTTTTTTAAAAGTCCGAACCAACCTTGGGTCGTAACGCCAGACTCCGCTTTGGCGGGCTTTATAACCGCCGGGCCCCGAGCCACCACCAGCCCTTGCAGCGCCCCAAACCGTAGCGCCGCCGCCTCGTTCCACGCCGCCATTGCTTATGCCGCCCGCCGTCTTTCTTGCCCGCCGCCTCGTCGCCGCTTGCCACCGCCGCCGCCCCGCTTCGCGAACCCGCCGCCTCGCCGGACCCACCGCCCGAGGTAGCCGCCATCGCCGGCGGTTTTCCTCAGAAAACCGCCCGTTTTTTTTATTTAGCCGTGATTTTTTTAGTTTCGTTTTTTTATAGATCGGTTTTTTCCGGTTTAGTTATTTAGTGAGCATTCGCTCGTTCGATTGTTTTAACGAACGCGTTCATCGTTTGGATCCAGATAACGAACGTTCGTTCGTTAATCTGTTCGTCGTTTTTCTTTTTCTCGGATTTTCCACGATTATTTCTGATCGCGATTTCTGATCCGATTTTCGTTTTAGTATAACTTTTCGCTCGTTTATCCGAATCAGGCGGATCATTAGCAAGGCAAGTAACACTTTGATCATACCTTTCTACTGCCTAGTTTTATTGCATTAGATCAATCCTCAAACATTGCATGATTAGGATCTAATTAAATTGTGGGATGGGAAGTAGATGAGGTAGTACCTATTACCCGTTTTACTATCAAACCTTTGGGAGTTACTTCTACATTTGCTTCTTATGCCATGCTATGCTAGTAGACGTGGATTGGGTGAGTGATATCCATGACAGATGTGAGATTTTTAATAAATGGTTTATCTAAGGTGGAAACTTAAACACACATCTGGGTGGATTGAGGTACCTGGGTATTCCAGGATTGCCTGTTTCTTTTGGACCGCCACCCAGGCTCAAAGGGATCATGAGACTATTCATACTAGAAACTTCCGTGTGCAGCCACAAGCTACTATGGGCTCTAGCATAGTTGACTAAGTCGTGCGAACTCTTACAGTGGTAGACTAGCTGATGTAGGGGATGTAGGTTGGTACGGTCTACCCTATCGTAAAGTGCTAGCACTTCTGAAATACTATGTCTCGGTCATCCGTTTCTCAAACACCATGTAGTGCGAGAAATCCAACGGAGGAGGTCGAGTCTTGTGGGGAAAAGTGCGCAAACCTCTGCAGAGTGTACAAACTAATCATGGTTAGCCGTGTCCCCGGTTATGGACGTTTTGAGTATCTAGTACTTGGATTATCATGTGAATCTCATCATGTTACTTTAATTAATTTTGTTGGGTTTTAATGATGATGCTTAATTGGGATTGAGGATCCTGTCAACCATTCTCAATGTTTAACAACCACCATGATAGTTAAGTAAAATTTATTCCTTTGCAGTAGGGAAAAATTGGCTTTGCGCAAAACTGTAACCATAGAGCTTTCCACCAGCCATATATGCATGTAGTATAGCTTATTCTTTTATTCGTCTCGTGTTACATTGCCAAGATATTCCATGTGTTGACCCGTTTTCGGGCTGCAACGTTTCATGTTGCAGACTTTTCAGACGACGAGTAAGGTGCCTTTAGGTCGTGGTTCTATACTCAGTGATGCCGTTGGAGTTGATGGACTCGCTTATCTTCCAAGCCTTCCGCTGTTATCGTTATTAGATGGTCTTAAGCCATTTTTATTGTAATAAGTTCTCTCTTGAGACTAATAAGTGTGTGATTGCTACTCTGTTATAAATCCTTCAAGTACTGTGTGGTGTCAGCATTACTGATCCAGGGATGGCACCTGAGCACAGAGATTAGACTGTTTAAGGTCTGGTCGCTACAAGATGGTATCAGAGCACACGATGACTGTAGGACACGACCACTAAGCTAAAGCCCTAGATCACTACTCTCTTCTCATTTCTGACTCCTCATCTTTTCCACTCTTTTAGGATGACGAAAGCGAGGATCAAGTTCACGCAGCCTGATGAAGATACACCCTTTGGACGACACCTGAAGGAAGTCACTAAGTACCTGAACATCAGAATACCAAGCTTCACCGGGACCTACAACGCCACTTTACCCGAAGAGGAGCGTTGGAAGATTCAAGGTCAAGTTCCAGGAAGAACGTTCACAGGCCGATCACGGAGCCCATAGAATGTACTTTTAATGCACCAACACTGGTGCAGGAAAGAGCATGGCAGCTCACATCACCATGGGACACATTGGAGAAGTCTACCAAGATGACCTCAAGGATACTATCTACCAGATTTGTGGGCGCCGAGATGAACAATGGGAGATAGTTGGCACCAAGAAGGATAGATCCATTGCAGCCTTCATCCAGGAGTTAAACCAGCACATTCGACGCCAAGAGAACCAGATGTGCGCAGACATGATGGAGTTGAAGAAAGCAAAGGCTAGAATTATCGAGCTAGAAGGAGAACCAAGGCCACTCGCAAGGATTACATGGAGGAGATCGTCGCTCTAGTGAGACAAAACGGCGACCTTAAGGAGAAGATTGAAGAACTCATGGGGAATTCAGCACCGGAGGAGAAGATGATGATTGCACTTGTCCGCATAACTACATCATCATCGGCGACATCGATTTCGATCCTAGTGATGATGACTTCAAGACGGGCGGAGCAGATATCATGGAGTCTTCATCGAGCAGTTTTTCTAGTAGACCACCATAACAAAGAGTAGTGTTCCACCATGTACATAGCATAGTCCAAGCACTTTTACGATAGTTCTAGATCGATTGTATGCCTTGTTTGATTGAATGAAGTGATTTTGTGTGCATTTGCCTCATGTGCATTTGGGTAGTGTTTTCTCTTTAGACCTCATTCTATTCTTAATTCTCATCTTTTCTAAACCCTCAGATGCCTCCGAGACGTCACAATGGATTTGCTTTCCCACCGGAGCTCACTCAATTGATCCAAAGAAGAATGCTTTGATGCAGTTGCTAGTCCGTAACTGCAACTGTGGGAACAACAACAACAACAACAACAACAACAACAACCCACCACCGCCACCACCGTTGATCACTTAACCCGCTTTTCTTAGGCTGAATCCGCGGTGTTCTCCAAAGAGCACCGAGCCGATAGTGGCGTATGATTGGCTCCGTAAGATGTGGAGGGAGTTGACCACTGCAGGATGTACAGATGGGGAAAAGGTGAAATTTGCCGCTCATCAGCTTGAAGGACCCGCAGCAGCATGGTGGGAGAATTTCACAGCCACTTACCCTGTAGACACTGTCACATGGGATCAGTTTCAGCAAGCTTTCCGTACTTCCCATGTTTCAGCAGGAGCTATGGCCATGAAGAAGCGTGAGTTTCGCAACTTGCGCCAAGGAGGACGGATAGTTGGCCAGTATGTGGATGATTTTAGTAAACTAGCACGTTATGCCCCAGATGACGTTGCTACGGATGCGACTAAGCGGGAGAAGTTTCGAAGGACCGAATGACGAGCAGAGGATGCAATTGATGGTAGCAAGCTTCAACAACTACCAGGAGTTGGTAGATCGTGCTCTTATGATTGAAGGGAAGCAACAACAAATTGAAAACCGCAAGAGGAAGTATGGATAGGGGAAGTACAATTACGGAGCTCGTGAAACCCCATCTTACCCCTAAACCGGGAGTTCATTTTCAGCATACCCATGGAGGAGGTAGCTCGCACAACCATAATGGCCCCAAGAATGGTAATGGGAATGTAGGAAGCAACGGCCAGAACCGTACCACCCCATCAACCCCAGCCAAGAGAGACCTAAGCCAAGTCATCTGCTTTTAAGTGTCGAAGACCGGACATTATGCCAATGAATGTCCCAAGGCGAGAATGGCAATGGAAGCTCGGAAGAAGCCGAACCCTTTCAACAGGACGGGTGAACCACGTTAACGTGGAGGAGGTTGAAGCTCAACCTGATGCGATAATAGGTAAGTTTTTGGTTAAGTCATTTCTGCTTTCGTTCTTTTTGATATTTGTGCATCGCATTCATACATCTCAAGGGATTTGTGGATAAGTACAACCTACCAACCCAAGCCCTTAGGTCACCCATGTTAGTAACCTCGCTTTGGATCGTAGTATATGGCTAGTCGATGGTGTGATCGATTACCATTAAGGATTGGTAACTATGTGTTTCCCTCGGACCAAATAGTATTGGAATCTCAAGGATTGGATGTGATATTAGGCATGGATTGGTTATCAAAGTATGAAGGGAACATTGAATGCGCTTAGTAAGACAATCTTGCTTCTGACGCCTTGAAGGAAGAAGGATCAAGTATGTATCACGGCATGTGCCGAAAAGGACTCAAGTAAATTCCTTATCAGGAGTTGTGCAGGAGGAAGTACTAGTAGTAAAGGACTTTCCGGATGTATTTCCAGAAGAGTTGCCAGGCATGCCACCGGATAGAGACATCGAGTTTTTTATTGAGGTTTTGCCAGGCACAGGACCAATATCTAACAGACCATACAGGATGTCCGCAAAAGATTTGGAGGATATTAAGAAGCAGATTAAGGAGTTATTGGATAAATGGTATATTCGCCCAAGTTCTTCGCCTTGGGGATCGCCAATACTTCTAGTGGAGAAGAAGGATGGAACATTAAGGATGGTTGTTGATTATCATGGATTGAACGAAGTAACAATCAAGAACAAGTACCCACTACTGATGATCAATGATCTGTTTGATCGATTGCAAGGGGCTAAAGTGTTTTCCAAGATCGATTTGCGATCAGGGTACCATCAGTTGAAGATTAGAGAGCAGGACATACCTAAGACGGCTTTTACCACCAGGTATGGGCTGTATGAGTATACCGTTATGTCATTTGGTCTGACTAACGCACCTGCCTATTTTATGAACATGATGAACAAAGTGTTTATGGAGTTTTTGGATAAGTTTGTCGTAGTGTTCATTGATGATATTCTGGTTTACTCGAAGAATGAAGAGGAGCATAAAGAACATTTGTGATTGGTACTTGAGAAGCTCAGAGAACATCAGTTGTATGCCAAGTTCAGCAAATGTGAGTTTTGGTTGAAGGAAGTGGGATTCCTCGGACATGTTATATCCGGAGAAGGAATAGCAGTTGATCCCACAAAGGATATCACTGTAACAAATTGGGAAGCACCATTAACAGTTGGAGAGATCCGGAGTTTCCTTGGACTCGCAGGATACTACCGGAGATTTATTGAGAACTTCTCAAGGATTGCAAAGCCTATGACAGAGTTGTTGAAGAAGGATACCAAGTTCATATGGACTGAGGAGTGTGAGGCTAGTTTCGTGAGTTGAAGAAACGTTTGGTTACCTCACCAGTGTTGATTCTGCCAGATCATAACAAGGATTATGAGGTGTATTGCGACGCTTCACGTCGAGGACTTGGAGCCGTGCTTATGCAAGAGGGAAGAGTTGTTCTGTATGCTTCACGACAACTGAAACCTCGCGAATTGAATTATGCCACGCATGATTTGGAGTTAGCAGCCGTAGGGCATGCATTGAAAACATGGAGACATTTCCTCATTGGAAACCATTGTGAGGTGTACACGGATCACAAGAGTTTGAAGTACATTTTCACTCAGAAGGAGTTAAACCTCAGACAAAGGAGATGGTTGGAACTCATCAAGGATTATGATATGAGATTTCATTATCATCCCGGAAAGGCTAATGTAGTAGCTGACGCATTGATCCGTAAGACCCATGTCAATACACTAATGACGGGAGAGTTGCCAAAGGAGTTAGCCGAGGATCTTCGTGAGCTATGTTTGGAGATAGTTCCGAGAGGCTATGTAGCAGCATTGGAGATTCAATCGACTTTGATGGATAAAATCAGAGAAGCTCAGAAGACTGACAAGGAGATTGCCTCCATAAAGGAGAAAATGAGCAAAGGAAAGGCTAAGGGATTTCGTTAGGATGAACACGATACCCTATGGTTTGAGGACCGAGTTTATGTGCCAAATGACCCAGAGATCAGGAAGTTAATTCCGCAAGAGGCCCATGATTCACCATATTCGATTCACCCAGGAAATACCAAGATGTATTTGGATTTGAAGGATACTTTCTGGTGGACCGGAATGAAGAAAGATATTGTGGAGTATGTAGCAGTTTGTGATGTATGCCAGAGAGTAAAGGCAGAGCATCAAAAGCCAGCAGGATTGTTACAGCCATTGCCGATACCCGAATGGAAGTGGGATAAGTTAGGCATGGATTTTATCATGGGATTACCCAGGACTCGTTCAGGCTATGACTCAATTTGGGTTGTAGTTGATCGATTGACAAAGGTAGCTCATTTCATCCCGGTAAAGATCACTTACACCAGTGCTAAGTTGGCGAAGATATACATGACCAGAATCGTATGCTTGCATGGAGTTCTAAGGAGCATCGTATCAGATAGAGGAACCCAGTTTACCTCAAAGTTCTGGAATCAGTTGCACGAAACTTTGGGTACCAGGCTAGAGTTCGACAACTTTGCATCCACGTACGGATGGACAGTCAGAGAGAGTCAATCAGATTTTGGAGGTTATGCTATGAGAGTGTGCGCTAGTTTATGGATCAAGTTGTGATGACATATTGCCATATGGAGAGTTATCTTACTACAATAGCTATCAATCCAGTTTGAATATTGCCCTTTCAAGCCTTGTATGCGAAAGGAGGTGCAGGACACCGTTGTCGTGGGGACGAAGTTGGAGACCGCCATTGTTTGGACCGGATTTGATTAGGGAGTCTGAACGGAAGGTGAAGTTGATTCGCGATAGGCTCAAGGTAGCCCAGTCCAGGCAGAAGAGCTACGCAGATTCTAAACGCAAGGAGACAGTTTACAAAGTCGGAGACCGAGTTTATCTTCGAGTATCTCCACTTGAAATTAAACGTTTCTTTGTTAAGGGAAAGTTAAGCGCCATCGTTTTGTAGGACCATACCGAGTTGTGGAACGTATGGGAGAAGTGGCCTACAAGTTGGAATTGCCCAAAGGATTGTCAGGAGTTCATGATGTGTTCCGTGTTTCTCAGCTGAAGAAGTGCCACGCGGAGATGGCTGATATACCGCTGAGGGATACCGTGCCGTTGGAGGCAATTCAGTTGGATAACGATTTGACCATGAGGAGAAACCAGTTAAGATTCTTGAGTTTGCCAACCGAGTCACCCACGGCAAGGTTATCAAGTTTTGCAAAGTTCAGTGGAGCCACCACACAGAGGATGAAGCCACCTGGGAGGGAGAGGAAGATTTGCTGAAAGACCACCCTCACCTGTTTTCTAGCCAACCCGAATCTCGAGGGCGAGATTCATCTTAAGGGGGGTAGGTTTGTAACATCCCAAATTTTCAATTTGGAATGTTATACACTAGATCATCATTGCATATCATATTTTGTTTGCTTTTGGTTTTGATCCTAGAAATTCTCCGCACCTCAAGGACCCACAGAGAGAGTTGGGGATTTCGTTATTTTCATATTTGAGTTTTCTCAAATTTTGAGAATAGGATCATTTGATTTTAATTATTTTATCTTCAATTATTTCTATTACAAAAAATATGAGAGAGGGAATAAAATGACTTTCCCAAAATAAAGAAATATTGAGGATTTAATAATAAAATCAAATAAGATTTTATTTCGGAGTTTTTCGCTATTTTATTTGAATTTAGGAAAAATATGCGTTTTTCAAAATTGCATTTAGGCCCAAATAAATGTTCACTTTGGCCGGCTTGATTTTAGAAGTCGGGGAAAATATATTTCGGGATTTTTGGAGTCCGTTTAGTATTTCTTTCGTTAGTTTTTCTGCGCGGAATTAATTTTTTTTTCAAAAGTCCGAACCGACCTTGGGCCATAACTGCCAGACTCACTGCCCGGGCTTTATAAGCCACGCCTGGCCCCGAGCCAATTTCACTGACCAATTACCGCGCCCCAAACCATACGCGCTACATGCCACGCCTCACACTTCACAAGACCGCCGCCTTGGCTCGGAGTCATCACGCCGGACTGCCCGAGGTAGTTGTCGCCATGGGTTTCCTCAGAAAACCGCCAGGTTTTTTTTATTTAACCACGGTTTATTTTTTTTAGTTTCTTTTTTTATAGATCGGTTTTTTTCCGGTTTAGTTATTTAGTGAGCGTTCGCTCGTTCGTTCGTTTTAACGAACGCGTTCATCATTTAGATCCAGATAACGAACGTTCGTTCGTTAATCTGTTCGTCGTTTTTGTTTTTCTCAGAATTTCCGCGATTATTTCTGATCGCGATTTGTGATCCGATTTTCGTTTTAGTATAACTTTTCGCTCGTTTATCGGAATCAGGCGATTCAAGCGCCTGGAGTTTCGTCTCGAAACTCTCTTTCCATTTAACCAACTTAAACAAGTTTTTGCTTCTGTAAAATTTGACTTAAGTCCAGATTAGTAAAACGAAGTTGTTTTCTTTCGCAGTTTGACTTTTGTTGCTTCGTTTGATTTGATTCTTTTTGCAAACCGGAGTTCTTAAGTTGAACTTTCTGGTTAGATCTCTTATTTGAGTTTTACCTGTGCATTAGATGAGTACTTATTGTATGCTTGTTTGTTTGTTTGCGATAGAGTACCCGGAGTGCCGCCTGTTACTTCGAATCTCTAGGTTTCGCGGATCATCAGCAAGGCAAGTAACACTTGGATCATACCTTTCTACTGCCCAGTTTTTATTGCATTAGATCAATCCTCAAACATTGCATGATTAGGATCTAATTAAATTGTGGGATGGGAAGTAGATGAGGTAGTACCTATTACCCGTTTTACTATCAAACCTTTGGGAGTTACTTCTACGTTTGCTTCTTATGCCATGCTATGCTGGTAGACGTGGATTGGGTGAGTGATATCCATGACATATGTGAGATTGTTAATAAATGGTTTATCTAAGGTGGCAACTTAAACACACATCTAGGTGGATTGAGGTACCTGGGTATTCCAGGATTGCCTGTTTCTTTTGGACCGCCACCCAGGCTCAAAGGGATCATGAGACTATTCATACTAGAAACTTCCGTGTGCAGCCACAAGCTACTATGGGCTCTAGCATAGTTGACTAAGTCGTGCGAACTCTTACAGTGGTAGACTAGCTGATGTAGGGGATGTAGGTTGGTACAGTCTACCCGATCGTAAGGTGCTAGCGCTTCTGAAAGACTATGTCTCGGTCATCCGTTTCTCAAACACCATGTAGTGCGAGAAATCCAACGGAGGAGATCGAGTCTTGTGGGGAAAAGTCGCAAACCTCTGCAGAGTGTACAAACTAATCATGGTTAGCCGTGTCCCCGTAATGGACGTTTTGAGTATCTAGTACTTGGATTATCATGTGAATCTCATCATGTTACTTTAATTAATTTTGTTGGGTTTTAATGATGATGCTTAATTGGGATTGAGGATGCGTCAACCATTCTCAATGTTTAACAACCACCATGATAGTTAAATAAAATTTATTCCTTGCAAGAGGAAAAATTGGCTTTACACAAAAATGTAACCATAGAGCTTTCCACCAGCCATATATGCATGTAGTATATCTTATTCTTTTATTACTCTCTATGTGTTACATTGCCAGCATATTCCATGTGTTGACCCGTTTTCGGGATGCAACGTTTCATGTTGCAGACTTTTCAGACGACGAGTAAGGTGCCTTTAGGTCGTGGTTCTATACTCAGTGATGCCGTTGGAGTTGATGGACTCGCTTATCTTCCAAGCCTTCCGCTGTTATCGTTATTAGATGGCTTTAAGCCGTTTTTATTGTAATAAGTTCTCTCTTGAGACATTCGATGTAATAAGTGTGTGATTGCTACTCTGTTATAAATCCCTCAAGTATTGTGTGGTGTCAGCATTACTGATCTAGGGATGGCACCTGAGCACAGAGATCAGACTGTTTGAGGTCTGGTCGCTACATTGGTGCAATCTTCGCTGGTGCATCCAAACCCCGTGATATGATACACTCTATCACACATAAGCCTCCTGACGGTGTCATGGATAAGGGGGTAGTAACCTAGTCGACCTACGATCCTCGGGCTAGGCCGACGAGCCCTCATTCGTGGTCGAGATGGACTCTGAAGGCCGTAAGTAGGAGGTGTAATCAAGACTACCTCCCCTAAAGACTTGACGTATACTCCAAGATCTCTGTCGCTGCCTAGCTCCTAGTTACCGACCTTGTAACCCTAGATACCCTCCCTGGCGTGTATATAAGCCATAGGGTTTAGCCCGTTGAGGGGACATCAACACAAAATCATTACCTAGCCCTAGAGTTAGACCCCACATTACAATCTCAAGGTAAATCAACTCTGTATTCGATACATCTTCATCAATATAAACAAGAGCAGGACGTAGGGTTTTACCTCCATCAGGAGGGCCCGAACCTGAGTAAATAGTGTCTCCTTCATTCCTCTTACTCTCGGTCCAAGATCCACAACTCGGGACCCCCTACCCCGAGCTTTGCCAGTTTTGGCACCAACACTGATGCTTTCATTGAGAGTTCTGTTGTGCGATCGATGAAAAGATCGATGGGATCGCTGATCAACGACCCCGAACTTGTAGGGCTCACTCGCGCGCCTGAAGTTTCGGTCATCGAAGCGCCTCCACATCAAGTTGAGGTGAATCATGACCCTTCCCTAGTCCCCGCGGGGAATTCCCCAAAAGGCAAGGGGCTGAGATACTTCCTGGAAAGTGAGTTGGATAGCGGCCTACCAGTAGCGGCCGACCCAACGGCCACAAACTCGACATCGGATAAGAAGAACATGGTCTCAAACCCATGATCTTTTGAGATCGGAACTCATCCGTTAACCTCCCACGTAGAGTACCGCCCTGACGACGCCGGCCCACCTGACATTTGGGATCTGGCCTACATGCAACAACTCCCCTATGAATCAATCAGGCAGTACTGGGCTGGATTCTTGTCTATGAAAGACAAGATATCAAATTACCTGGACTCGGACATAATTGCTTCTTTCCAGCGCGGATGCAAGGATAAAGGCGTCTCGAATGCCCTTGCTCATCGCTGCGTTCAAACACTCCCGGTGTTATCCGAGCTAGTGTCCCGATTCTGTGCCATTGAAGATGCCTGGCTCACCGAGAAAAATACAGATTTGATTTGTGAATATTATGTGAGACATCATGAATAAGTACCTCGGCGTGGGCTTCACAAACGAACATCCCGGACAAATGATCTCGGGAGAAAAATAAATCCTCTGGTCAACCAGGGACTATCCTGGACGGCTTTCTGGATAAGCCATGTCTGATCCACGCTATCCTTATCAACTCTTGCCCGACCCACAGCCTTCACGACTGTTGGGTGTTGAGGCAAGTAGCAAAGGGGGGACTCGCTGATCTGACGGGCACCTCCCACCACATGGAACAAACCTCGGATGAAGACGAGGTCTTGATGATCTATGAGACCTTCGCGTCCATTAACCAGTGTAAATGGGTGATGCGGCTTGAAACTGCGTTGGTATTTCCCCAAAGAGGAAGGGATGATGCAGTACAGCTACGGTAGGTATTTTCCTCAGTTGTGAAACCAAGGTATCAATCAAGTAGGAGAACCAAGCAACACTATGTAAACGGTACCTACACACAAAGAACAAATACTTGCAACCCGATGCGTAATAGGGGTTGTCAATCCCTCCACGGTAAAAACATAGATTGATATGTGGTAGTTTGGATAAATAGATCTGAATAAAACACGAAATAAAATAAGTAAAGAAAAAGTGCAGCAAGGTATATTTGGGTTTTCAGAATAATATATCTAAAAAAATACGGAAAAGATAGATCGGAAAGCAAATACGATAAAAGATAGACCCGGGGGCCGTAGATTTGACTAGTGGCTTCTCTCGCGAAAATAGCACACGGTGGGTAAACAAATTACTGTTGGGCAATTGATAGAAGAAAAAATAATTATGACGATATCCAAGGCAAAGATCATGTATATAGGCATCACATCCAAGATTAGTAGACCGAAATGATTCTACATCTACTACTATTACTCCACACATCGACCGCTATCCAGCATGCATCTAGTGTATTAAGTTCATGGAGAAACGGAGTAATGCAATAAGAACGATGACATGATATAGACAAGATCTATTCATGTAGGAATAGACCCCATTTTTTTATCCTTAATAGAAGCGATACATGCGTGCCTCGCTACCCCTTCTGTCACTGGGTGAGGACACCATAAGATCGAACCCATCACAAAGCACCTCTTCCCATTGCAAGAAAAATCAATCTAGTTGGCCTAACTAAACTAAAGATTCGGAGAAGAAATATGAGGCTATAAATAATCCTGCATATAAGAGATCAAAGAAGACTCAAATACTATTCATAGATATAGAACTGATCATAAATTCAAATTCATCGGATCCCAACAAACACACCGCAAAAAGTCATTACATCGAATAGATCTCCAAGAGACCATTGTATTGAGAATTAAAAAGAGAGAAGAAGCCATCTAGCTACTACCTACGGACCCGTAGGTCTATGGTGAACTACTCACGCATCATCAGAGGAGCACCAATGAGGATGATGAACCCCTCTGTGGTCGTGTTCCCCTCTAGTGGAGTGCTAGAATAGGGCTCTAGATTGGATCTCGTGGTTCTGGAACTTGCGGCGGCTGGAATTGTGTTTCGTCAACTCTCCTAGGGTTTCTGAAATATTTGGGTATTTATAGAGCTGAGAGGCAGTGGAGGAGACCCCCGTGGGCCCCATAACCCATCATGGCACGCCAGGGGCCTCTGGCGCGCCCTGGTGTCTTGTGGGCCCCATGAGCCTCCCACAGGTGCTTTCTTGGCTCCCAAGTTGTCTTCTAGTCCAAAAGAAGTCTCCAAAAAAATTCGCTGTGTTTGGACCCTGTTTGATAGGAATATTCTGTGAAGTAAAAAACAAGCAAAAAACAGCAACTGGCACTGGGCACTATGTCAATAGGTTAGTCCCAAAAATGATATAAAGTTGCTATAAAATGATTGTAAAACATCCAAGAATGATAATATAACAGCATGAAACAATCAAAAATTATAGATAAGTTGGAGATGTATCAGCATCCCCAAGCTTAATTCCTGCTCGTCCTCGAGTAGGTAAATGATAAAAACAGAATTTTTGATGTGGAATTCTGCCCAACATGTTCATCACATATTCTTTTCTTTTGTAGCATGAACATTTGGACTTTTAGATGGTTCAAAGCAATAGTCCAATTTTGACATGAAAACTTCAATACTCAAGCATATCAACAAGCAACCATGTCTTTCAAAGTATCAACACTAAAGAAAGTTATCCCTAGCCCATCATGCTCAATCATTGATCCATTCATGAAGCACACTCGAATATTGGCTACATCCAATGCTCAAGTACGATCATAGTGCTCCCTAGTTGGTGTTTTATAAAAGAAGATGGAGACTCAAAAAATAAAAATTGCATAAAAGTAAATAGATAGGCCCTTCGCAGAGGGAAGCAGAGATTTGTAGAGGTGCCAGAGCTCAAAGCTTAGAATGAGAGATAAAAATGTTTTGAGAGGCAAGCTTTGTGAAAGAACATGCGGTGCCCCCATGTTTGGTTTTGGTAATTGATGATAATCTCTATGGACTAATGGTTGCCTTGAGTTATATTTGAAGGTTTTGTCCATAGGCTTTTCTTGGAGTACATGTGTTGGTTTCAAGGAGAGTTTGTGTTGACCAAGGTGCTATTAAGGAATTATCCAAAGATTGGTCATGTGAGAGTTGAGCTTATTGCAAGCATGTCTTGAAGAAGAAGATTGTGTGATCATTCATGTTTACCTTCAAGACATCATCCAAATGAAGAGAGTTTGAAAGATTCAAGGTTGATCAAGACTAAGTCAAGAGTGAATCAAGTTGATCAACTCACAAAGCGTAGAAGATGTACCGAGAGGGATCAAGTGATCCCATGGTATGGTAAGCATTGTCCATTGTGCTTTGTGTACTAACCCATGGTCTATGTGAGAGTTCTACATGGGGTTGGGTACGTGTTCATGGGCTTGCGTCAAGAGGAAGATATCACTCAACCCATGGAGAGGATGACATCAAGTGGTGATCGTCATCAAGATTACCGTGTGCAAGTTCAAGTGGAGCATCGCGAAGAGATCAAGTTCTTGAAGCTTGCCGTCCATTGTGGTGACAATGGACTTGTGAAGATGTGCCAAAGAGTGGCTCACCCATAGTGTACTATGGGGGAGCAATCATCTAGTCTTCATCGAGCCAACGCAATCAAGAAAGGTGGTCCAACTTGAGGGAGTCAAGATCGTCATCATCTAGCTCAAGTGGACCATGTGCAAGGCAAAGGTTTGCCCTTGGTAGGTTTTCTATTTTACCGGTCTCATGGTGGTAGTTGGGAGACCGGGTTATAGGATCGTTTGCCGTACTATTAAGGGGGGCTCTCAAGTTGGTAGCTTGATCGCATCGTTAGTAGAGAGCTCAAACCATTGCATCCTTGCATCATGTTTCTTGGTTTCTGTTTGGTGTTTCTCTTTGTGAGTTTTAGAGCTTGGGGTCTTCTTCTTGACAAGCTCGAGTTCATCGAAAACGGAGTTCATGTGCATCTTCTATGATGTTTTCGATGTTGGAGGTTATGCCAGTTCTTCTCTGTTGGAGGTTTCTCTCCTGTATTTGTTAGGCATACCTCCCCTGCCAATTCTTTACTATAATCAGCCGCTATTGGATGCTACTCACCGTCTTCTATCCAACAAGGTTGAGTTTGCTCAATTTGAAGCTCATATGCAGAAGTTGTGGCAGTTTAGGCTTTATTGCATCCTCTGTTTTCTCTGTTGTGTTCCTGAAAGCCTCAAGCGGTAGTACTGCTCTCTAGAGCGGTAGTACCGCTTATGTAAGCGGCAAGATCTTGCTTCTGGGATGCGTATTTTCGTGTCGGGTTTCGCGGTAGTAGAGCGGTAGTAGAGCGGTAGTACCTCTTATAAGAGCGGTACTACCTCTCCACCCGAGCGGTAGTACCTCTTATTAGTGGTAAGCAGTACTACCTCTCCTCCCGAGCGGTAGTACCTCTTATAAGTGGTAAGCGGTACTACCTCTCCCCAGAGCGGTACTACCTCTCTGGCAGAACTTCAGCTCGTGTTTTCTCTCTCGTTGGGCTATTTTGACCGTGCTAAGCGGTAGTACCGCTGCTCCAAGCGGTAGTACCGCTTGTGCACGACCTGAGCACATAATGGTTGGATTCGGGAGGTCCTATAAAAGGGGGTCTTCTTCCCCAATGATCCTTGTCCTTTGAGCTCGTGTTCTTCCCCCATTGTTGACCTTCTCCGAGCTTGCTAACTGTCAATCCCTCCATGGATTCTTGCTAGTTTTTGAGGGAAAAGAGAGAGGAGATCTAGATCCACATTTCCACCAATCACTTTCTCCTCTGTGTGAGGGGAACCCCTTGGATCTAGATCTTGGAGTTCTTGGTGTTCTCCTTCTTGTTCTTCCTCTCATTTTCTTCCCTAGCATTAGTTGCTTCGGGGATTTGAGAGAGAAGGACTTGGGCACTCTGTGTGCCCTTGCCATTGCATTTGGTGCATCGGTTTGAGTTCTCCACGGTGATACGTGGAAGTTACAAGTTGAGAAGCTTATTACTCTTGGGTGCTTGGTGCCCTTGAGCTTGTTCCTCTTGGGTGCTTGGGCGCCCTAGACGGTTGGTGGTGTTCGAGCTCAATCATTGTGGTGTAAAGCTACGCAAGCGTCGGGGTCTCCAATTAGGTTGTGGAGATCGCCTGAGCAATTTGATCGGTACCGGTTACCGCCCCAAGGGTTGCCAAAGTGTATGGGTTCGGTGACCGCCCCAAGGGTTGCCATTTGTACGGGTTCGGTGACCGCCCTCAAGGGTCCCTTAGTGGAATCACGGCATCTTGCATTGTGCGAGGCGTGAGGAGATTACGGTGGCCCTAGTGGCTTCTTGGGAGCATTGTGCCTCCACACCGCCTCCAAACGGAGATTAGCATCCGCAAGGGTGTGAACTTGGATACATCATCGCCTCAAGTGCCTCGGTTATCTCTTACCTGAGCCCTTTACTTATGCACTTTACTTTGTGATAGCCATATTGTTTCTTGTCATATATCTTGCTATCACCTAAGTAGTTTTTCTTGCTTAGCATAAGTTGTTGGTGCAAATAGGTGAGCCTAGTTGTTGTAGGTTTTGTGCTTGATAAATTAACCACTAGGTTTATTCCGCATTTGTTCAAGCCTCAACCGTAATTATTTTAAAGCACCTATTAACCCCCCCCCCCCCCAGGCGACATCCACGATCTTTCACTTTGCCCGTCAACAAAAATGACCGAGTATTTCCCAACACTTTCCATGTTATATATATAATAGGTGGTGCCAAACATAAAATAAAGATTATTCCTTTTTCCACCATACTTTCACACTCCACAGCTAGCCGTATCCACGGGTACCGTCCATACCAACACTTTCCAAGGAATTTATTATTTGACAACATAAAGTAAATTTCTTTTTTCATTTCGGGATTGGGCATCCCTATTACCGCCGTACTCTCATGCAATGACAACTGAACAAACACTCATCTTGAGAATAACACATCTAGCATGGAAAATATTGGCCACCCCATGTCGCTTCATGAGCGGTACGGGCACACAAAAAGGAAGTTAATTTTGAAAATTAGAGTTGGCACATACAAATTTACTTAGAACGACACAAAAATACCGCATATAGGTAGGTATGGTGGACTCATATGGCGAAACTGGGTTTAAGGATTTTGGATGCACAAGTAGTATTTCAACTTAGTACAAGTGGAGGCTAGCAAATAGGTTGATACGCAACCAACCAAGAAACGCAAATTCACATAAACGAGCATTAAGCATAACTAACACCGAATAATGCACCACAAGTAGGATGTAATTTCATTGCATAACTATTGACTTCCGTGCTTGCATAGGGAACCACATACCTTAACACCAATATTCTTACTAAAGCATAATTACTCACCAACATGACTCACATATTACTATCATCATATCTCAAAACTATTACAAAGAATCAAGTTTATTTTGTCCAATGATCTTCATGAAAGTTTTATTATACCACTCGAATATCTATCACTTTGGGACTACTTTCATATGATGCAATTGCTTTTGACATGCTCAAACAAATTTAAGTGAAGAACATGCGTATAAAAATTTTCATCTCTGAAAATAATATAAGTGAAGCATGAGATAATTTCTTCAAAAAAATTACTAACTCTCAAATAAATATAAGTGAAGCATGAGAGATCTTCTTCAAAAATATTAAATCACACCATGCTCAAAAAGATATAAGTGAAGCACTAGAGCAATTTCGTAGCTAAAAAAATTTAAGTCAAGCACATAGAGCAATTCTAACAAATCATAGCATAATTTCGGCTCTCTCAAATAGGTGTGTTCAGCAAGGATACTTGTGACAAACTAAAAATAAAAATAAGCAAAGACTCATATAATACAAGGCGCTCCAAGCAAAACTCATGATATGTGACGAATAAAAATATAGCTCCAAGTAAAATTACTGATGGTTGTTAGAAGAAAGAGGGGATGCCTTCTAGGGCATCCCCAAGCTTAGTTGCTTGGTTCTCCTTGAATATTAACTTGGGGTGCCATGGGAATCCCCAAGCTTAGGCTCTTTTCACTCCTTATTCCTTCATCCATCGTGATCTCACCCAAAACTTGAAAACTTCAATCACAAAAAAATTAACAAAACCTTCGTGAGATCTGTTAGTATAATAAAGCAAATCACCACTCTAAGTACTTCTGCAAACCCATTCATATTTTATTATTGCATTATACCTACTATATTCTAACTTTACAATGGCTTATACCCTCCGATACAAACCATAGATTCATCAAAATAAGCACAGAACGCAACGAAAATATAATCTGTCAAAAACAGAACAGTCTGTAGTAATCTGGACTTTGTCCATACTTATGTAACTCCAATTTTTTTGAAAATTTATGACAACGTAGGAAATTTGTATATCAATCTTGTGTAAAAATTTCAGAATTTTAGAATGCTTCTTTGATTTTTAACAATTCTGCTACTGGGCGCTAAAGTTTCTGTTTTTCAACAAGATCAAATCAACTATCACCAAACATGATCCCAAAGGCTTTATTGGGCACAAACACTAATTAAAACATACAAACACAATCATAACAGTAGCATAATTGTTAAAACACTCAAGGACAGAATGCAAAAATAAGGTTTATTCATTGGGTTGCCTCCCAATAAGCGCTATCATTGTATGCCCCTAGCTAGGCATAATGCATAGATTCAAGTGTTGTCATCTTTAATTTTCCCCCATAGGATGCCCTCATGATTGATTTATATGGTGGATTAATTCTTGTTCGAGGGAAGTGTTCCATACCCTTTCTTAGTGGAAACTGAAATTTAATATTCCCTTCTTTCATATCAATCACGGCACCTATAGTGCGTAAAAACGGTATACCAAGTATAATGGGACAAGACGGATTGCAATCAATATCAAGAACAATAAAGTATATGGGCACATAATTCCTATTCGCAAGAATAAGTACATAATTAATTCTTCCCAAGGCTTTTTAATAGTAGACTCTACCAAGTGCAAATTAAGAGAACATTCTTCATTGTTGGTAAGACCAAGCACATCACATAAAGATTTCGGAATTGTGGAAACACTAGCACCCAAATCACATAAAGCAAAACACTCACAATTTTTAATCTTGACTTTAATGGTAGGTTCCCACTCATCATATAATTTTCTAGGAATTGAGATATCTAATTCCAACTTTTCTTCTAAAGCTTTCATCATGGCATGTACGATATGTTTAGTAAAAGCTTTATTTTGTTCATAGGCATGGGATGAATTTATCATGGACTAAAACAAAGAAATACATTCAATCAAAGAGCAACTATCATAATGAAAGCCTTTGTAATCCAAAAGAGTGGGCACATCACTAGATAAAGTTTTGACCTCTCCAAACCCACTTTTATCAATTTTCTCATCAAAATTTTCACCCTCCGAATCATCGGGACGCCCTCTAGCTAAAGTTGACTCTTCTTCAGTCCCTTTATCATCAATTTTAATCTTACTAAACAAGGAATCAATAGAAGAAACACCAATCACTTTAAGATCTTCATCATTTTTATGAAAGCAATCGGTAGAAAACACTCGTACTAAAAGTTCTCTTTTAGCTCTAAGCATAGTGGTTATTTTCTTACTTTCATCCATAGAAACATATAAAGCTATAGTTGATTCATTGATAACAACCTTAGGTGGAAAAATTTAATCTTGAGATTTTTTTTACATCATGGGAAATTATATCAATGCTTCTAGACATATCATCAATCTTATTCAACTTTTCTTCTATCATATATAGTATTGAAAACTTTTTGAGCATTGATAAATTCTTTAATATTATTCTCAAGATCAAAGGGGTTCCTATTATTATTGTAAGAAGAATTACCATAGGAATTGTCATAATTATTAGAGGAATTTCTAGGAAAAGGCCTAGGATTAAATTTACCTCTATAAGCATTGTTATTAAAATTGTTTCACGAGACAAAATTCACATATACCGGGTCACTATTTTTCTCAATCAAAGTAGACAAAGGAACATCATTGAGATTAATAGGAGCATTTTACTAGAAACCAAATTCATAAGAGCATCAACTTTTTCACTCATAGTACTAATTTCTTCACCGAATTAACTTTTTTACTAGTAGGTGCCCTTTTGGTATGCTATTGTGAATAATTTGCCATAATGTTATCAAGAAATTTAGTAGCCTCACCCAAAGTTATTTCCATAAAAGTACCACCCGCGGTGGAATCGAAAAGATTTCTAGAAAGAAAATACAACCCCGCATAAAAAATGTGTATATTCATCCAAAGATTTAAACCATGAGTAGGACAATTTCTTAGCATCAATTTCATTCTTTCCCAAGATGTGCAACATGTTCATGCTCAGGTTGCTTAAAATTCATGAGTTGATTTCTAAGGGAAATAATTTTCGTGGGCGGAAAATACTTAGTAATAAAAGCATCTTTGCACTTATCCCAAGAATCCATACTATTGCAAGGCAAAGAAGAAAACCAAATTCTTGCACGATCCCTCAAAGAGGAAGGAAACAATTTTAATTTCACGATATCATTGTCCACATCTTTTTTCTTTTGCATATCACACAATTCTACGAATGTGTTTAGATGGGACACGACATCCTCATTAGGAGCACCGGAAAATTGATCTTTCATGACAAGATTCAACAAAGCAGCATTGATATCACAAGACTCCACACTAGTGGCGGGAGGAGCAATCAGAGTGCTAATAAAATCATTATTGTTGGTATTGGAAAAAATCACACAATTTGGTATTTTCTTGAGACATCATGACTACGCAAACAAGATTGCAAGCAAAAAGATATATCTGACGAGAAAAAGGCAAACGAAAAAGATGGCGAATAAAAAGGCAAATTTTTGTGAAGTGGGGGAGATGAAAACAAGAGGCAAATGGCAAATAATTTAAATTGCAAGGAGATGATATTTGTGATTAGGAACCTGATAGATGTTGATGATGTCTCCTCAGCAATGGCGCCAGAAATTCCTTTTAATGCGTCTTGAAACTGCGTCGGTATTTCCCCAAAGAGGAAGGGATGATGCGGTACAGCTACGGTAGGTATTTCCCTCAATTGTGAAACCAAGGTATCAATCCAGTAGGAGAACCAAGCAACACTATGGAAATGGTACCTGCACACAAAGAACAAATACTTGCAACCTAACGCGTAAGAAGGGTTGTCAATCCCTCCATGGTAAAAAGATAGATTGATTTGTGGTAGTTTGGATAAATAGAACTGAAGAAAACACAAAATAACATAAGTAAAGAAAAAGTGTGGCAAGGTATTTTTGGGATTTTGGACTAATAGATCTGAAAACAAATACGGCAAAAGATAGACCGGAAAGCAAATACGATAAAACATACACCCGGGTGCCGTAGATTTCACCAGTGGCTTCTCTCGAGAAAATAGCACATGGTGGGTAAACAAATTACTGTTGGGCAATTGATAGAAGAACAAATAATTGTGATGATATCCAAGGCAATGATCATGTATATAGGCATCTCCAAGATTAGTAGACCGAAACGATTCTGCATCTACTACTATTACTCCACACATCGACCGCTATCCAGCACACATCTAGTGTATTAAGTTCATGGAGAAATGGAGTAATGCAATAAGAACGATGACATGATGTAGACAAGATCTATTCATGCAGGAATAGACCCCATATTTTTATCCTTAGTAGAAGCGATACATGCGTGCCTCGCTACCCCTTCTGTCACTGGGTGAGGACACCATAAGATCGAACCCATCACAAAGCACCTCTTCCCATTGCAAGAAAAATCAATCTAGTTGGCCTAACTAAACTAAAGATTCGGAGAAGAAATATGAGGCTATAAATAATCCTGCATATAAGAGATCAAAGAAGACTCAAATACTATTCATAGATATAGAACTGATCATAAACTCAAATTCATCGGATCCCAACAAACACACCGCAAAAAGTCATTACATCGAATAGATCTCCAAGAGACCATTGTATTGAGAATTCAAAAGAGAGAAGAAGCCATCTAGCTACTACCTACGGACCCGTAGGTCTATGGTGAACTACTGATGTCTACTACACAACTTTATTCTTGTAGACTCGTGTTGGGCCTCCAAGCGCAGAGTTTTGTAGGACAGTAGCAATTTTCCCTCAAGTGGATGACCTAAGGTTTATCAATCCATGGGAAGCGTAGGATGAAGATGGTCTCTCTCAAACAACCCCGCAACCAAATAACAAAAAGTCTCTTGTGTCCCCAACACACCAAATACAATGGTAATTTGTATAGGTGCACTAGTTTGGCAAAGAGATGCTAATAAAAGCGTAGTAATTATAGTAGATATTGATTTTTGTAATAGGAACAATAAAAACAGCAAGGTAGTAATTGATAAAACAGAGCACAAACGGTATTGCAATGCTTGAAAATGAGGCCTAGGGTCTGTACTTTCGCTAGTGCAATCTCTCAACAATGCTAATAAAACTGAATCATATAACCATCCCTCAACGTGTGATGAAGAATCACTCCAAAGTTCCTATCTAGCGGAGAACATAAGAAGAAATTGTTTGGAGGGTACGAAACCACCTCAAAGTTATTCTTTCCGATCAATCTATCCTAGAGTTCGTACTAAAATAACACCAAGCTATTCTTTCCGATCGATCTATCCAAGAGTTCGTACTAAAATAACACCATATGATACACATCAACCAACTCTAATGTCACCTAGATACTCCAATGTCACCGTGAGTATCTGTGAGTTGATTATACGATATGCATCAAGCAATTTCAGATTCATAATACTCAATCCAACACAAAGAACCTCAAAGAGTGCCCCAAGATTTCTACTAGAGAAACAAAGACGAGAACGTGCATCAACCGCTATGCATAGATTGCCCCAATGTCACCTCGGGAATCCGCGAGTTGAGTGCCAAAACATATCTCAAGTGAATCAATATAATACCCCATTGTCACCATGGGTATTCATATGCAAGACATATACCAAGTGCTCTCAAATCCATAAAAGTATTCAATCCGATAAAATGAAACCTCAAAGGGAAAACTCAATTCACAACAAGATAGAGAGGGGAAAACACCATATGATCCAACTATATTAACAAAGCCCACGATACATCAAGATCGTGACATCTCAAGAGCACGTGAGAGAGAGAGATTAAACACATAGCTACTGGTACAAACTCTCAGCCCCGAGGGTGGACTACTCCCTCTTCACCATGGTGGTCGCCAGGATGACGAAGATGGCCACCGGTGATGATTTCCCCCTCCGGCAGGGTGCCGGAACGGGGTCTAGATTGGTTTTTCCCGGCTACAGAGGCCTGCGGCGGCGGAACTTCTTATCTAGGGTTACATCGAGGGTTTTTGGAATAATTTGAGAATTTATAGAGTGAAGAGGCGGTGTGGGAGGCCACCGAGGTGGGCACAACCCACCAGGGTGTGCCTGGGCCCCAGCGGCACCCAGGTGGGTTGTGCCCCCCTCGGGGCACCCCTGTGGTACTTCTCTGGCCCATCCTGGGTGTTCTAGTCCATAAAAATTCTCCAAAATTTTCGCTGTGTTTGGACTCCATTTGGTATTGATTTTCTGCGATATAAAAAACAAGCAAAAAATAGCAACTGGCACTGTGCATTGTGTCAATAGGTTAGTCCCAAAAAATGATATAAAGTTGCTATAAAATGATTGTAAAACATCCAAGAATGATAATAAAACAGCATGAACCAATAAAAAATTATAGATACATTGGAGACGTATGTAACACCCCGGATGTAAAACTTCCCATTTTGGCAATATATCCATTTTATTCTTCATCAATACCAAGTGGTTCTCCTCTTTGTGGGTTTCTTTTTGGGTTTGTCGGTTGTTTTTGCTTTATCTTGTCATGTTTTCTCTATGCCATCTCATGTTGCATTTTGGTCATATCAAGTATAGCTTTGTGTTTGCCATGTTGCATTGTTGTCATTCATGTTGTTGCCATGAGCATCATGTGCCTGACCCTTGTACCCCTTTCAAACCATTGCACCATCACTTCTCCTTCCTTCCCTTTTTCTTCCATTCTTTGTGAGTGCCTTTTTGCCTCCACCATAAATGTTCATCTTTTCCCCAATATTCTAACCATATGTACCTAGCCTCTCTGCCAAACTACAGCTCATTTGAAGTTGTTTTGGTTGGGTTTTAAAATGGTTCAAGTTTGAAATCACTTCGAACTTGAATTATTTTACTTCCCTAAAAATACCCGAGCAATTTTATCAAATACTACACAAATTCAGGACCTTGAGAATATTGTCAAATTTCTCAAAATCCTTCCTGTTAACCCTGTGCTTTTCCTTTTGTTTCTGTCTGAAGAAAAAATTGGAAAAGGGGTGCAGGAGAGCTGCCTAGCAGCAGCAGCAACCACCTGGGTTCCGGCCTCCAAGCCGGCCCAGCTAGGCAGCCCCGCAGCCCTGTAGCGTGCACCGCCAGCCCGCTCGTTCCCCTCCTCCCTGTCTTCGTGCACTGCTGCACAGACACCCCACTAGGTCCTCTCCACAGGGCCATCCCGGCCCTGGCCGCCGCCTACCCCGCCTCCCTGCACCCACCTTTTCCCTCTCCTCGCTGCCGCCATGGGGACCATGAGCACGAGAGCGCATGAGCTCGATCCACGCCTAGCCCCTACTTATCCCCCACTCCTTGTCCTCACGCCCCTAGGGTTTCCCTCTTCCTCTCGCCCTTGCCAGTGAGTAGAACCACCAGATCCACCGCAGCCGCTTCGTCCGAAGCGCACTGGAGCGCCTCGTCAGCCGCGGCGTGCTCTCCGCCACTCCCAACCCTGCAGCTCGTGTCCATCTTCTTCCCGTCGTCGACTCCTTCCACGACGCCGACCACGGTGCCCCTGGACGACAAGTCCCTCGACGTCCCTCGCTTCCTCTTCCCTCTCGGTCAGAAATCGCCCAAGGTTGAGCTCAGGCTAAATGCGTCGGCTTCGTCTCCGTCGACCACTCCGTGTCCTTGGGTGAGATTGGTAACGCACCTCCCTCTCCCATCCATTCCATGGCATTTAGGCAACCGTGAGGCGCGTTCGATCCGTGTCCTTCCCGCCGCCGTGCTCCGGCGTACTCTGAACTTATTTGTTCTGTGATGTTCGCCCGTGCGTGGTGTTCGTGTCCCCGCTCTGGTTCACCCTCGTCGTGCTCCCGTAGGGCACTCGCGCCCCGTTCGCGCTCCCGTGCGCACCCGGCCTTTCCCGATGTCGCCGTAGCTGCTGTTGCCGGTTGCTGCGGACGCCATGGCCCCGAGTCGAGCCACTGCTCGAGCTCGAGCGCCCCTGTTTTCCCTCGTAGGTGCACGCGTTCATTCCTCTTTCCGCACGGCCGGAGGCCCAGCGGGATTGCCGCCGCTCGCCCGGCGCCGCGTCGTCTTCCCCTGTTTACCAGCAGGTTGCTCGACATTGCTGTCTAAAGGAACCGAACCCCCCATTCCTTTCAGTCACGCCCGCCTAGCCCAGTGGTTGCTGATGCAGAGCCACACCGGGGAGACCCGGGTTCGATCCCCCGCCGCTACATATTTCTCCCCCCCTTTTTATCTTTGATTGCACTGTTAGTATGACAGGGTGGCCCCACCTGTCATACTCTCTTAGGCTGTATGTTTTTTTTATTTTTATTACTTGTTTTATTTTGATTCCCAGCGAATATTCCATTTCTGGCATATGGAATCTGTCCTTTTCGGGCAAGTCCATTTCTGGACGTTTCCAAATATGGAAAATGCCATTTCTGTTATTTACCATTTTAGGCAGGTTTTAACTTGGTGCATTTGTGATGATTTTTCTACAGCAACCCTAACATATTATATATGTTTTTGGGGTAGAAAAATCCCACCAACTTAGTGGTGGCATTAGTTTCTGCATTTGAGCAAGTTCATGAACATGTCATTTTACATCATGTTGCTGTTTTGTCTTTCATGTGTATATTTATGCATTTATGCTATGAGGTAGTTTTGCACATGAACATGTTCTTCATCATGCCTACTTCATGCTAGATTTTGTTCCATGCCATGACATGCCTTGTAGTGAGTTAATCAAGATTGTAAAGATGACATGTTGAATCTGTTTCTGCTATGCCCTGAAATTTCACCAAGTTTGAATCTGTTAACGAAACTTGCTATATTGACATGGTTGCTATTATATTTTCTGATACTTTTTGGCTCATGGTCAGTAAGGGACTTTTGTTCTATGCTTTGAGTAGATTCATGCCATGCCTTGTTTTGCTATTATAAGTTCATATAGCATGATGTTTGCTTGCTCTGAACATTGCTTCCTGATGCTGATTCTGCCATGTTCAGTATTTTCTCCAAGTCTGTGAAGCTGATATATTTTGCACTTTTTCCATGCCTGTTTGAACCTGTTATGATGTGATTTAGCCGTAGCTCAGTGTTCATCTTTTGTCAAGCATCTTGAGTAGATAAGTGCCATATGCTTTTCTGGTACGTTTGGGTGCAGTAGCTTAATTTCTTGTTGCTTGCTATGTGGTATCATGCTGTTAATGGCAGATTTGTGCCATTCTTGTTTTGCTTGTCATTTGCAAACTGTGCATCCGATTCCGGTGACCTTTATATCGATTTCAACCGAAATCATCTCATCTTTCCAGCGGCATACTTGGTTTGCCAAGTTGATGCCTGGTTCATCTTTTTCCTTCCAGAGCACGCGTACGCATTGCATATCACATCCCGCATATCATGTCATGTTTTGCATCATGTTGCTTGTGCATTGCACCGTGATTTATTGTGGTTCCTTTGCTTGTGTTCTTGCTTTGGATAGAGCCGGGAGACGAGTACGTGAACGAGGAACCTGGTGAGAACGCTTACGAGGATCAAGCTTTCGACAACTCTGAGAACCTTGCAGGCAAGATGACCATACCCTCGAAATCACTTCTATCTTTGCTTGCTAGATGCTCGCTCTTTTGCTATGCCTATGCTACGATGCCTATCACTTGCTTATCATGCCTCCCATATTGCCATGTCAGCCCCTAACTATCCTTTCCTAGCAAACCGTTGTTTGGCTATGTTACCGCTTTGCTCAGCCCCTCTTATAGCGTTGCTAGTTGCAGGTGAAGATGAAGTTTGTTCCTTGTTGGAACATGGAGATATTGTTCCTTATTGGAACATGTTTACTTGTTGGGGATATCACAATATATCTGCTATAATTAATGCATCTATATATTTGGTAAAGGGTGGAAGGCTCGGCCTTATGCCCGTGTTTTGTTCCACTCTTGCCACCCTAGTTTCCGTCATACCGGTGTTATGTTCCTTGATTTTCGCGTTCCTTACACGGTTGGGTGATTTATGGTACCCCCTTGACAGTTCGCTTTGAATAAGACTCCTCCAGCAAGGCCCAACTTTGGTTTTACCATTTGCCACCTAAGCCTTTTTCCCCCGGGTTTTCGCGAGCCCGAGGGTCATCTTTATTTTAACCCCCGCCGCTTCTCCTTCGAGTGCTGGTCCAACTTGAGCGATGTCCGGTGCCCTTGAGCAATCGTGGTCTATGCCAACCCGACGCCCTGCTCATCCGGTGTGCCTCGAGAACGAGATATGTGCAGCTCCTATCGGGATTTGTCGGCACATTCGGGCGGCTTCTTTGGTCTTGTTTTATTGCCGTCGAAATGTCTTGTAGTCCGGGATTCCGAGATCGATCGGGTCTTCGGTAGAAGGAATATCCTTCGTTGACCGTGAGAGCTTATAATGGGCTAAGTTGGGACACCCCTGCGGTATTATCTTTCAAAGCCATGCCCGCGTTATGAGGCGTATGGGAATTTGTTAATGTCCGGTTGTAGAAAACCGAAGTTGACCTTAATTAATACACATCAATCAAGCGTGTAACTGTGATGGTCTCTTCTCGGCGGAGTCCGGAAGTGAACACGGTGTTGGAGTTATGTTTGGCGTAAGTAGTTCAGATCACTTCTTGATCGCTACTAGCTTCACGACCGTGCTTTGCTTCTCTTCTCGCTCTCTTTGCGAATGTAGCCACCATATATGCTAGTCGCTGTCGCAGCTCCACCTCACAGCTCATCCTTCCTATAAGCTTAAATAGTCTTGATCTCGCGGGTGTGAGATTGCTTTGAGTCCCTGTGACTCACAGATTCTACCAATACAGCTTGCAGTGCCGACGATGCCAAGGTCAGTGTGACGAACCGAGCTCAAGTGGGAGTTCGACGAAGAACGTGGTCGTTACTATGTGTCTTTTCCTCGATGATCAGTAGTGGAGCCAGTTGGGACGATCAGGGATCCGTAGCTTTTGGGGTATCTTCTTTTATTTTGGTTCCGTAGTCGGACCTTGAGTGTATTCTGGATGATGAATGTTTATTTATGTATTGTGTGAAGTGGCGATTGTAAGCCAACTATGTATCTCTTTCCCTTATGTATTACATGGGTTGTGTGAAGATTACCTCACTTGAGACATTGCTTTCAATGCGGTTATGCCTCTAAGTCGTGCTTCGACACGTGGGAGATATAGCCGCATCGAGGGCGTTACAAGTTGGTAATCAGAGCCATCCCCGACTTAGGAGCCCCCCGCTGATTGTTTGTCATGCGTTGTTGAGTCTAGAACAAAAATGTTTTGAGTCTTAGGATTATATATATCGGAGAGTAGGATTCTTTTTACTCCCCGGTCCCTTCGTCGCTCTGGTGAGGTCTCCGATGTAGAAGTTTTGACTCTCCTCTCCTCAAATTTCACTAAAAAATTTTAGGATCACACGGGTATCTTGGGATCGTTCGATGGTTTTGTGACGAGAACATTGTTCTTGGTGCCTCGACATTTAGGGGTTGTGGCGGTGTCCCGGGAGTTGAGCTCCGAGGTGTTGTCGTCACAATTTTATCGTTGCAGTTCTGGAATACCTGAGTTTTGCCGACATCGAAAATCTCTTTTGTGCAGTTGTTGGTGAGATAACCCCGATAACTGGGGCGAGCTCGGGGGTATTGCCATGACTCGTATAACGGATGCTTTTCGAAGGTCGAGGTACGATTTCGAAGGTTTCTTGGTTATGTGTTGACGGATGGATACAAATGGATCTAGGTATTGTTAGTTTGGGTGATATATTTTGTGTCCCTGTATCCCTAACACCGCAGTTGCATAACCAGAAAGTTTCGGGAGTTTATAGGTGGGTTTCAAGTAGCTCCTAGCATTTCTTCCCACAGATATTTGGTTTGTGATTGGGTAATCCTTACCACTTATTTGTTCCAGTCGTACCTTGTTATTTTTTCATCAACCTTATTCAAGTGGCTTCTCACCTTAATGGACGTGTGATGTTAGCTTTTGGAATTCATTCGTTCATCCTTGTTCGAATGTTTATTGTGAAGACTATATGTTGCAATTTCTATCCGTTGATTCAACTTGTCTATCTGCTCATCAAGTGCTAACGGATGTCACCCTCTTCAGGATGGCTCCGCCAACGCGTCTGAATCCGGATCGCAATGATGAGAGTCAGTCGAACCCTCCACCTCCACCTCCGCCTCCGGAGGCATAGCAAGCTATCATGGCAGCCACCAATGCCAATGCTCAGATGATTTTGCAAATCTTGCAAGAGCGTACCCAAGGGCAAGGCAATCAAGGAAATCAAGGTCAAGGCAACAACCAGCCGCACTTTGCTACCCTCAATCAGTTCCTCGCTAATCAGCCGAAGTCTTTCGGTTTACGTAGTCGAGGCCACAGACGCCGACGATTGGCTTGTGGACATCTGCAAACATTTTGAATGTAGCAATGTCGGACACGAGGACTTTGTCAAGTTTGCTTCGTTTCAACTCAAGGACCAAGTCTGCCGAGTGGTACCCGACCATACAAAAGATTCCAGAGGAGGTCGTGTTATTACAGGATGAGTTCCCCGAGACTTCGAAGCTCACCACATTCCGAAAAGTGTTGTTGAGAGCAAGCGTGAGGAGTTCCACAATCTCAAGCAAGGCAACATGTCTGTCTATCAATACAATATCCAGTTCCAGAAACTCGCTCGCTTCGCTAAGCAAGACGTCCCTGATGAAAAGAGTATGATCTATCAATTCAGAGGTGGTCTCAGAGAAGATCTGCAATTAGCTCTCGTGCTTTTTGAGCCAGAAAAGTATGATGAATTCTACAACATGGCACCGAAGCAAGAAGCTGCCCAGCTCAAATGTGAGGCTTCTAAGAAGAGAATCAGGGATGCAGTTCAGTCTTCTTCTTCCTCTCAAGTGGCAGCTAAGCAACAGAAGTTCTACCTTCCTCCTCCTCCGCTCCATTAAAATCGGCCTTATCAGAAGAACTCGGTGGTCGTGGATCTTCCCACCCACCCAACCCAGGGCTATCGTAACAAGTCTAATTCTCAAGCTCCAAGGTCAAATGCTCCTTATCACCGTCCGCCTCTCAGAGGTGACTTGCAACAAATGTCGCCAGAAAGGTCACTATGCTAACAAGTGCTTCAACCAAAGGCGCCTTCCGCCTCCTCCTCCTGTGAAATCTTCCAAAGAATGCAGTGGTCAAGCATAATCCCAAGTCTGCAAAGGTGAACATGATGAATGCAGCGCAAGCAGAGGATTCTTCTGATGTGATTATGGGTAATCTTCTAGTTAATGATATTCCTGCAAAAGTCTTATTTGATACTGGTGCATCGCATTCTTTCATTTCAAGACCTTTTGCATCTAAGCATGAATTTCTCCAAGATTGCAAAGCCTCTTTCCAACCTCCTCCAGAAGCATGTGAAGTATGTCTGGTCTCCTGAGTGTGACGTTGCTTTCAATACTCTCAAAGAGAAACTCGTCACAGCTCCCCGCCTTAACTCCTCCCGATGAATCCAAGCCATTCAAGTTTTCTGTGATGCTTCTCTTCAAGGTCTCGGTCTTTGTGTTAATGCAAGAGAAGAGAGTTGTGGCCTATACCTCTCGTCGGTGAAGCCCAACGAAAAGAACTACCCCACTCACGATCTTGAGTTGGCGGCAGTTGTCCATGCATTAATAACATGGAGACATCTCTTGTTGGGAAGGAAAGTGGACATTTTCACCGATCACAAGAGTCTCAAGTATATCTTCACTCAACCCAACCTCAACCTCAGGAAAACTCGATGGGTCGAGATGATTCAAGAGTACAACCCAAGTATTGAATATACTCCGCAAGGCCAATGTGATTGCAGATGCTTTGAGCAGAAGGCTTATTGCAACAGTTTAATTCTCAAGCCCTTCCAACCGGATCTCTGTGAAGCTTTCCATGCTGAATCTTCAAGTTGTTCCTCAAGGCTTTCTTGCCAACCTCATAGTCTCTCCTACTTTGGAAGATCAAATTCGTGAGGCTCAACTCCTGGATACCATGGTGAAAAAGGTGAAACGTGGTATCGACAAGGGCATTTCCAAGTACAAGTGCTTCCACATTGATGACAAAGATACTCTTTTCTTCGAGGACCGGATTGTGGTTCCAAAGGGTGATCTACGTAAAGTCATTATGAACGAGGCACACAATTCGCTTCTATCCATTCATCCTGGAAGTACGAAGATGTACCATGACCTCAAGCAGTCATATTGGTGGACTCGAATGAAGCGAGAAATTGCTCAATTCGTGAATGAGTGTGATGTTTGTAGAAGAGTGAAAGCAGAACACCAACAACCAGCTGGTCTCCTCCAACCTCTTGCTATTCCAGAATGGAAGTTTGATCATATCGAAATGGACTTCGTGACTGGATTTCCAAAGTCCAAGCGTGGAAATGATGCTATCTTCGTTGTCATTGACAAGCTTACTAAAGTGGCTCATTTTCTTCCTATCAAAGAGTCTATCACAGCAGCTCAGTTGGCGGAGCTATACACCTCCAGGATTGTCTCCTTGCACGGCGTTCCACAATTGATCTCTTCAGACCGTGGCAGCATCTTTACCTCCAAGTTTTGGGATTCTTTTCAGAAGGCCATGGGCACCAACATTCGTTTCAAAGACAGCCTTTCCATCCTCAAACAAGTGGCCAAGTCGAGCGAGTCAATCAAATCCTCGAAGATATGCTCGGGGCTTGTGTCATTTCCTTCGGTATGAAGTGGGAAGATTGTCTTCCATATGCCGAAGTTCTCCTACAACAACAGCTTCCAAGCGAGTTCGGCAAGGCCCCATTCGAAATTCTCTCAGGGCGTAAAGTGCCGTACTCCTCTCAATTAGTCCGAGACAGGTGAACGCCAACTTCTTGGCAACGACTTGATCACAGAAGCCGAAGAAATGTGCAAAGTCATTCGTGAGAATCTCAAAGCCGCGCAATCACGCCAGAAGAGCTATTATGATGACAAGCACCGTGATGTGGCTTTTGAAATCGGAGACCATGTCTACCTCCGCCTCTCCAATGAAAGGCACTCGTCAACCCGGTATCAAAGGGAAGCTTACCCCTAGATACGTGGGTCCTTTCAAGATCATTGGCAAAAGAGGCGATCTCGCCTATCAACTTGAGCTTCCGTCCAACTTCGCGAACGTGCACGATGTGTTTCACGTGTCACAGCCTTCGCAAGTGCTTCAAGACTCTGGCGCACTATCAACTTCAAGAGATTGACCTCCAAGAAGATCTCTCTTATCATGAGCACCCCATTGCTATTCTTGAAGAAACCGAGCGCAAGACTCGCAACAAGTCAATCAAATTCCTGAAAGTGAAGTGGTCACACCATTCCGACCGAGAAGCCACCTGGGAGCGCGAGGATCACCTCCGTTCCGGATATCCAGAGTTCTTTCAGTCCTAGATCTCGGGACGAGATCCCTTCGTAGTGGTGGAGTGTTGTAACACCCCGGATGTAAAACTTCCCATTTTGGCAATATATCCATTTTATTCTTCATCAATACCAAGTGGTTCTCCTCTTTGTGGGTTTCTTTTTTGGTTTGTCGGTTGTTTTTGCTTTATCTTGTCATGTTTTCTCTATGCCATCTCATGTTGCATTTTGGTCATATCAAGTATAGCTTTGTGTTTGCCATGTTGCATTGTTGTCATTCATGTTGTTGCCATGAGCATCATGTGCCTGACCCTTGTACCCCTTTCAAACCATTGCACCATCACTTCTCCTTCCTTCCCTTTTTCTTCCATTCTTTGTGAGTGCCTTTTTGCCTCCACCATAAATGTTCATCTTTTCCCCAATATTCTAACCATATGTACCTAGCCTCTCTGCCAAACTACAGCTCATTTGAAGTTGTTTTGGTTGGGTTTTAAAATGGTTCAAGTGTGAAATCAATTCGAACTTGAATTATTTTACTTCCCCTAAAAATACCCAGAGCAATTTTATCAAATACTACACAAATTCAGGACCTTGAGAATATTGTCAAATTTCTCAAAATCCTTCCTGTTAACCCTGTGCTTTTCCTTTTGTTTCTGTTTGAAGAAAAAATTGGAAAATGGGTGCAGGAGAGCTGCCTAGCAGCAGCGGCAACCACCTGGGCTCCGGCCTCCAAGCCGGCCCAGCTAGGCAGCCCCGCAGCCCTGTAGCGTGCACCGCCAGCCCGCTCGTTCCCCTCCTCCCTGTCTCGTGCACTGCCACAGACACCCCCGCTTAGGTCCTCTCCACAGGCCATCCGGCCCCGCTGTCGGCGCCTACCACTGCTCCCCGCACCCACCTTTTCCCTCTCCTCTCGCCCGTCGCCATGGGGGATCATGAGCACGAGAGCGCATGAGCTCGATCCGTCGCCCTAGCCCCTGCTTATCCCCCTCTCCTTGTCCTCACGCCCCCTAGGGTTTCCCTCTTCCTCTCGCCGCCGCCGCCAGGTGAGTAGAACCACCAGATCCACCGCAGCCGCTTCGTCCCGAGCGCACCTGGAGCGCCTGCGTCAGCCAGCGTGCTCTCGCCACTCCCAACCCCGCAGCTCGTGTCCATCTTCTTCCCCGTCGTCGACTCCTTCCACGACGTCGACTACGGTGCCCCGGACGACAAGTCCCTCGACGTCCCCTGCTTCCTCTTCCCTCTCGGTCAGAAATGCGCCAAGGTTCAGAGCTCCGACTCGTCGCCGTCAGCTCGTCTCCATCGACCACTCCGTGTCCTTGGGTGAGATTGGTAACGCACCTCCCTCTCCCATCCATTCCATGGCATTTAGGCAACCGTAGGGCGCGTTCGATCCGTGTCCTTCCCGCGCTCGTCGTGCTCCGGCGTACTCTGAACTTATTTGTTCTGTGATGTTCGCCCGTGCGTGGTGTTCGTGTCCCCGCTCTGGTTCACCCTCGTCGTGCTCCCGTAGGGCACTCGCGCCGCCCGTTCGCGCTCCCGTGCGCACCCGGCCTTTCCCGATGTCGCCGTAGCTGCTGCTGCCGGTCGCCACGGACGCCATGGCCTCGAGTCGAGCCACTGCTCGAGCTCGAGCGCCCCTGTTTTCCCTCGTAGGTGCACGCGTTCATTCCTCTTTCCGCACGGCCGTCGGAGGCCCCATGTCCGCGGTATTGCCGCCGTTGCCCTCGCCGGCGCCGTCGTCTTCCCTGTTTTCAACAGGGTTGCTCGACCTGCTGCCTGTCTAAAGGAGCCGAACCCCCCATTCCTTTCAGTCACGCCCGCCTAGCCCAGTGGTTGCTGATGCAGAGCCACACCGGGGAGACCCGGGTTCGATCCCCCGCCGCCACATATTTCTCCCCTTTTTATCTTTGATTGCCTTTATTAGTATGACAGGTGGTGGCCCCTTTGTCATACTCTCTTAGGCTGTATGTTTTTTTTATTTTATTTTATTTTTATTACTTGTTTTATTTTGATTCCCAGCGAATATTCCATTTCTGGCATATGGAATCTGTCCTTTTCGGGCAAGTCCATTTCTGGACGTTTCCAAATATGGAAAATGCCATTTACATTATTTACCATTTTAGGCAGGTTTTAACTTGGTGCATTTGTGATGATTTTTCTACAGCAACCCTAACATATTATATATGTTTTTGGGGTAGAAAAATCCCACCAACTCAGTGGTAGCATTAGTTTCTGCATTTGAGCAAGTTCATGAACATGTCATTTTACATCATGTTGTTGTTTTGTCTTTCATGTGTATATTTATGCATTTATGCTATGAGGTAGTTTTGCACATGAACATGTTCTTCATCATGCCTACTTCATGCTAGATTTTGTTCCATGCCATGACATGCCTTGTAGTGAGTTAATCAAGATTGTAAAGATGACATGTTGAATCTGTTTCTGCTATGCCCTGAAATTTCACCAAGTTTGAATCTGTTAACGAAACTTGCTATATTGACATGGTTGCTATTAAATTTTCTGATACTTTTTGGCTCATGGTCAGTAAGGGACTTTTGTTCTATGCTTTGAGTAGATTCATGCCATGCCTTGTTTTTCTATTATAAGTTCCTGTAGCATGCTGTTTGCTTGCTCTGAACATTGCTTCCTGATGCTGATTCTGCCATGTTCAGTATTTTCTCTAAGTCTGTGAAGCTGATATATTTTGCACTTTTTCCATGCTTGTTTGAACCTGTTATGATGTGATTTAGCCGTATCTCAGTGTTCATCTTTTGTCAAGCATCTTGAGTAGATAACTGCCATATGCTTTTCTGGTACGTTTGGGTGCAGTAGCTTAATTTCTTGTTGCTTGCTAAGTGACATCATGCTGTTAATGGCAGATTTGTGCCATTCTTGTTTTGCTTGTCATTTGCAAACCGTGCATCCGATTCCGGTGATCTTTATATCGATTTCAACCGAAATCATCTCATCTTTCCAGCGGCATACTTGGTTTGCCAAGTTGATGCCTGGTTCATCTTTTTCCTTCCGGAGCACGCATACGCATTGCATATCACATCCCGCATATCATGTCATGTTTTGCATCATGTTGCTTGTGCATTGCACCGTGATTTATTGTGGTTCCTTTGCTTGTGTTCTTGCTTTGGGTAGAGCCGGGAGACGAGTACGTGAACGAGGAACCTGGTGAGAGCGCTTACGAGGATCAAGCTTTCGACAACTCGAGAACCTTGCGCAAGATGACCATACCCTCGAAATCACTTCTATCTTTGCTTGCTAGATGCTCGCTCTTTGCTATGCCTATGCTACGATGCCTATCACTTGCTTATCATGCCTCCCATATTGCCATGTCAGCCCCTAACCATCCTTTCCTAGCAAACCGTTGTTTGGCTATGTTACCGCTTTGCTCAAATTTCTCTTATAGCGTTGCTAGTTGCGGTGAAGATGAAGTTTGTTCCTTGTTGGAACATGGAGATATTGTTCCTTATTGGAACATGTTTACTTATTGGGGATATCACAATATATCTGCTATAATTAATGCATCTATATATTTGGTAAAGGGTGGAAGGCTCGGCCTTATGCAGTGTTTTGTTCCACTCTTGCCACCCTAGTTTCCGTCATACCGTGTTATGTTCCTTGATTTTCGCGTTCCTTACACGGTTGGGTGATTTATGGGACCCCTTGACAGTTCGCTTTGAATAAGACTCCTCCAAAGAAGGCCCAACTTTGGTTTTACCATTTGCCACCTAAGCCTTTTTCCCCCGGGTTTTCGCGAGCCCGAGGGTCATCTTTATTTTAACCCCGGGCCAGTTCTCCTTCGAGTGCTGGTCCAACTTGAGCGATGTCCGGTGCCCCTTGAGCAATCAGGGTCTATGCCAACCCGACGTCTGGCTCATCCGGTGTGCCCTGAGAACGAGATATGTGCAGCTCCTATCGGGATTTGTCGGCACATTCGGGCAGCTTTGCTGGTCTTGTTTTATTGTCTTTGTCGAAATGTCTTGTAGTCCGGGATTCCGAGATCGATCGGGTCTTCCCGGTAGAAGGAATATCCTTCGTTGACCGTGAGAGCTTATAATGGGCTAAGTTGGGACACCCTGCAGGGTATTATCTTTCGAAAGCCGTGCCCATGTTATGAGGCGAGATGGGAATTTGTTAATGTCCGGTTGTAGAAAACCCGAAGTTGACCTTAATTAATACACATCAATCAAGCGTGTGTAACCGTGATGGTCTCTTCTCGGTGGAGTCCGGAAGTGAACACGGTGTTGGAGTTATGTTTGAAGTAAGTAGTTCAGATCACTTCTTGATCGCTACTAGCTTCACGACCGTGCTTTGCTTCTCTTCTCGCTCTCTTTTGCGTAATGTAGCCACCATATATGCTAGTCGCTGTCGCAGCTCCACCTCACAGCTCTGTCCTTCCTATAAGCTTAAATAGTCTTGATCTCATGGTGTGAGATTGCTGAGTCCCTGTGACTCACAGATTCTACCAATACAGTTGCAGGTGCCGACGATGCCAGTGCAGGTGACGCAACCGAGCTCAAGTGGGAGTTCGACGAAGAACGTGGTCGTTACTATGTGTCTTTTCCTGATGATCAGTAGTGGAGCCCAGTTGGGACGATCGGGGATCTGTGTAGCTTTTGCGGTATCTTCTTTTATTTTGGTTCCGTAGTCGGACCTTGAGTGTATTCTGGATGATGAATGTTTATTTATGTATTGTGTGAAGTGGCGACTGTAAGCCAACTATGTATCTCTTTCCCTTATGTATTACATGGGTTGTGTGAAGATTACCTCACTTGAGACATTGCTTTCAATGCGGTTATGCCTCTAAGTCGTGCTTCGACATGTGGGAGATATAGCCGCATCGAGGGCGTTACAACGTATCAGCATCCCCAAGCTTAATTCCTGCTCGTCCTCGAGTAGGTAAATAAGAAAAATAGAACTTTTGATGTGGAATGCTGCCTAACATGTTCATCATATATTCTTTTCTTTCATAGCATGGACATTTGGACTAGTATATGGTTCAAAGTAATAGTCTAATTTTGACATGAAGATTTCAATACTCAAGCATATCAACAAGCAACCATGTCTTTCAGAATATCAACACTAAAGCAAGTTATCCCTTGCCTATTATGCTCAATCATTGGTCCATTCATGAAACACACTCGCATATTAGCTACACCCAATGCCCAAGTACGATCATAGTGCCCCTTAGTTGGTGCTTTATGAGAGAAGATGGAGACTCAAATAAAAATAAAAATTGCCTAAAGTAAATAGAGAGGCCCTTTGTAGAGGGAAGTAAGGATTTATAGATGTGCCAGACCTCAAAGCGAAAAAGATAGAGATAAAACATTTTGGGTGGCATGCTTTTCCTGTCAACGGAAATGATCAAGTAGTGCCAATACCTTCCATGCTAGATATATCATAGGCGGTTCCCAAACAAAAAATAAAGTTTATTCCTTTTTCCACCATACTTTCACATTCCACGGCTAACCGAATCCACGGGTGACGTCTGCTACCTCTTGAGTACTGCGTTGGTTTTTCCTTGAAGAGGAAAGGGTGATGCAGCAAAGTAGCGTAAGTATTTCCCTCAGTTTTTTAGAACCAGGGTATCAATCTAGTAGGAGGCTACGCGCGAGTCCCTCGTACCTACACAAAACAAATAACTCCTCGCAACCAACGCGATAAGGGGTTGTCAATCCCTTCACGGTCACTTACGAGAGTGAGATCTGATAGATATGATAGGATAATATTTTTGGTATTTTTATGATAAAGATGCAAAGTAAAATAAAAGCAAAGTAAAAAAGCAAAGGAAATAACTAAGTGTTGGAAGATTAATATGATGAAGATAGACCCGGGGGCCATAGGTTTCACTAGTGGCTTCTCTCATGAGCATAAGTATTTTACGATGGGTGAAAGAATTACTGTTGAGCAATTGACAGAATTGAGCATAGTTATGAGAATATCTAGGTATGATCATGTATATAGGCATCACGTCCGAGACAAGTAGACCGACTCCTGCCTGCATCTACTACTATTACTCCACTCATCGACCGCTATCCATCATGCATCTAGAGTATTAAGTTCATGAAAACAGAGCAACGCCTTAAGCAAGATGACATGATGTAGAGGGATAAATTCATGCAATATGATAAAAACCCCATCTTGTTATCCTCGATGGCAACAATACAATATGTGCCTTGCTGCCCCTCACATCCTTTGGGAAAGGACACCGCAAGATTGAACCCAAAGCTAAGCACTTCTCCCATTGCAAGAAAGATCAATATAGTGGGCCAAACCAAACTGATAATTCGGAGAGACTGGCAAAGATAACCAATCATACATAAAAGAATTCAGAGAAGATTCAAATATTGTTCATAGATAATCTTGATCATAAACCCACAATTCATCGGTCTCAACAAACACACCGCAAAAAGAAGATTACATCAAATAGATCTCCACGAGAGGGGAGAACATTGTATTGAGATCCAAAAGAGAGAAGAAGCCATCTAGCTACTAACTATGGACCGGAAGGTGCGAGGTAAACTACTCACACTTCATCGGAGAGGCTACGGTGTTGATGTAGAAGCCCTCCGTGATGGATGCCCCCTCCGGTGAAGCTCCAGAACAGGCCCCAAGATGGGATCTCGTGGAGTGCATGTAAGGTTGCGGCGGTGGAATTAGGTTTTGGCTCCGTGATTCCATCGTTTGGGGTACGTAGGTATATATACGAGGAAGGAGTACGTCGGTGGAGCAACAGGGGGCCCACGAGCGTGGAGGGCGCGCCTTGGGGGTGGGCGCGCCCCCCTACCTCATGGCCTCCTCCTTTGTTTCTTGACGTAGGGTCCAAGTCTCCTAGATCATAATCTTCCTAAAAATCACGTTCCCGAAGGTTTCATTCAGTTTGGACTCCGTTTGATATTCCTTTTCTGCTAAACTCTGAAATAGGCAAAAAACAGCAATTCTGGGCTAGGCCTCCTGTTAATAGGTTAGTCCCAAAAATAATATAAAAGTGGATAATAAAGCCCAATAATGTCCAAAACAGTAGATAATATAGCATGGAGCAATCAAAAATTATAGATACGTTGGAGACGTATCAGGCATCCCCAAGCTTAATTCCTGCTCATCCTCGAGTAGGTAAATGATAAAAACAGAATTTTTGATGCGGAGTGCTACTTGGCATAATTTCAATGTAATTCTTCTTAATTGTGGTATGAATATTCAGATCCGAAAGATTCAAGACAAAAGTTTAATATTGACATAAAAATAATAATACTTCAAGCATACTAACAAAGCAATCATGTCTTCTCAAAATAACATGGCCAAAGGAAGTTATCCCTACAAAATCATATAGTTTGTCTTTGCTCTCCTTCACCACACAAAGCATTTATCATGCACAACCCCGATGACAAGCCAAGCAATTGTTTCATACTTTTGACATTCTCAAACTTTTCAATCTTCACGCAATACATGAGCGTGAGCCATGGATATAGCACTATATGTGGAATAAAATGGTGGTTGTGGAGAAGACAAAAAAGGAGAAGACAGGCTCACATCAACTAGGCGTATCAACGGGCTATGGAGATGCCCATCAATAGATATCAATGTGAGTGAGTAGGGATTGCCATGCAACGGATGCACTAGAGCTATAAGTATATGAAAGCTCAACAAAAGAAACTAAGTGGGTGTGCATCCAACTCGCTTGCTCATGAAGACCTAGGGCATTTTCAGGAAGCCCGTCATTGGAATATACAAGCCAAGTTCTATAATGAAAAATCCCCACTAGTATATGAAAGTGACAAAATGAGAGACTCTATATCTGAAGATCATGGTGCTACTTTGAAGCAAAAGTGTGGTAAAAGGATAGTGACATTGTCCCTTCTCTCTTTTTCTCTCATTTTTTTATATTTTTTTATTTGGGCCTTTTCTCCTTTTTTTATGGCCTCTTTTCCTTTTTTTTTATTTTTCGTCCGGAGTCTCATCCCAACTTGTGGGGGAATCATAGTCTCCATCATCCTTTTGCTCACTTGGGACAATGCTCTAAAAATGAAGATCATCACACTTTTATTTTCTTACAACTCAACAATTACAACTCGATACTTAGAACAAAATATGACTCTATATGAATGCCTCCGTGATGTCTGCAGGATATGCAATGAATCAAGAGTTACATGTATAAAAGAATTATGAATGGTGGCTTTGCCACAAATACGATGTCAGCTACATGATCATGCTAAGCAATATGACAATGATGGAGCGTGTCATAATAGGAACGGTGGAAAGTTGCATGGCAATATATCTCGGAATGGCTATGGAAATGCCATGATAGGTAGGTATAGTGGTTATTTTGAGGAAGGTATATGGTGGGTGTATGATACCGGCGAAAAGTGTGTGGTATTAGAGAGGCTAGCAATGGTGGAAGGAAAAAAAGTGCGTATAATCCATGGACTCAACATTAGTCATAAAGAACTCATATACTTATTGCAAAAATCTACAAGTTATCAAAGAAAAGTATTACGCACATGCTCCTAGGGGGATAGATTGGTAGGAAAAGACCATCGCTCGTCCCCGACCGCCACTCATAAGGAAGACAATCAATAAATAAATCATGCTATGACTTCATCACATAACGGTTCACCATACGTGCATGCTACGGGAATCACAAACTTTAACACAAGTATTTCTCAAATTCACAACTACTCAACTAGCATGACTCTAATATCACCATCTTCATATCTCAAAACAATTATCAAGCATCAAACTTCTCATAGTATTCAACACACTCATAAGAAAGTTTTTACTAATCTTGAATACCAAACATATTAGGATTGTTTAAGCAAATTACCATGCTATTTAAAACTCTCAAAATAATCTAAGTGAAGCATGAGAGATCTATATTTTCTATAAAACAAATCCACCACCGTGCTCTAAAATATATAAGTGAAGTACTAGAGCAAAACTATATAACTCAAAGGATATAAGCGAAGCACATAGAGTCTTCTAACAAATTCAAAATCATGTATGGCTCTCTCAAAAGGTGTGTACAGCAAGGATGATTGTGGTAAACTAAAATACAAAGATTCAAATCATACAAGACGCTCCAAGCAAAACACATATCATGTGGTGAATAAAAATATAGCTCCAAGTAAAGTTACCGACGGAAGTAGACGAAAGAGGGGATGCCTTCCGGGGCATCCCCAAGCTTTGGCTCTTGCCACTCCTTGTTCCATAATCCATAAAAAAAATCACCCAAAACTTGAAAACTTCACAACACAAAACTCAACAGAAATCTCGTGAGCTCTGTTAGCGAAAGAAAACAAAAGACCACTTCAAGGTTCTGTAATGAACTCATTCTTTATTTATATTTGTGTGAAAAACTACTGTATTCCAACTTCTCTATGGTTTATACACTATTTTACTAGCCATAGATTCATCAAAATAAGCAAACAACACACGAAAAACAGAATCTGTCAAAAACAGAATAGTCTGTATTAATCTGTAACTAAAGCAAACTTCTGGAACTCCAAAAAATCAGCCAAAATAGGAAGACCTAGACAATTTGTTTATTGATCAGCATAAATTGGAATCAGTATTTTATCATGTTCTGGTGGTTTTTAACAATTGTTTTCGTGAACAGCAAGTTTCTGCAAGATCAAATAACTATCATCTAAGAAGATCCTATAGGTTTAACTTGGCCTAATTAAAACATAAAAACACACCTAACCAGAGGCTAGAACAAATATTTATTCCTAAAAAGAAGCAAAATGCAAAAAAACCTAAAAATAAAATTGGGTTGCCTCCCAACAAGCGCTATCGTTTAACGCCCCTAGCTAGGCATTGATAATTTCGATGATGCTCACATGAAAGACAAGAATTGAAGCACAAAGAGAGCATCATAAAGCATGTGAAAAACACATCTAAGTCTAACATACTTCCTATGCATAGGCATCCTATAGGCAAACAAATTATCAAGACAAGCAAATACTAGCATATGCAAGGAAGAAGTGAGAAACAATAGCAATCTCAACATAACGAGCGGTAATTTAGTAACATGAAAATTTCTCCAACCATATTTTCCTCTCTCATAATAATTACATGTGGGATCATAAGAAAATTTAACAAAATAGCTATCATATAAAATATTTTCAACACGATCCACATGCATGTGAAGTAGACACTCTTCCAAAATAGTGGGATTAACATTAACTAAAGTCATGACCTCTCTGAACCCACTTTTATCAAAAACTTCATAGGATTGAACATTCTCCAAATATGTGGGATCTAAAGTTGACACTCTTCCAAACCCACTTTCAATAATATTGCAAACACTATTATCAATCTCATATTCATCATGGGGCTTAAATAAATTTTCAAGATCATAAGAAGAACTATCACCCCAATCATGATCATTGCAACAAGTAGAAGACATAGCAAAACTGGCATCCCCAAGCTTAGGGTTTTGCATATTATTAGCGTAATTGACATCAAGAGAATTTATAGTAAACTCATTGCAATCATGCTTTTCATCGAAGGAACTACCAAGTATGGGTGCAATAGCAACGATCTCATGTTTAACATAAGGAACTATAGCAAATTCATCTTCATAAATATTGGCATCATGGCCACAAGAATAGCAAGCATCATGTTCATCAAGGGATATTTCAATCAAATCATCGGAATCATCATTATCTATAGATTCATGCATATCATTATTTCCTTCCAAAGCAACGGTCATTCTCTCAATAAATTCTTTGACATAGACATTATGAGCATAGTTTTCATAGCAATATTTAAGTATGACAAAATTTTCAGATTCGTAGAGAGTAATATCATACTTTTCAATCAAAGACGCAACTTCATAAGCACCCTTAAAAGCAACAAATTCTTCAATTTGTTTGATATCATAGTAACTATAAACACCCTTTGCATAAGAAGATAAGACTTCATTTTCATTAAACTCACATAGGTAGGGAAGGTGTTTTTTAGGGTTCTTAGAGCAACAAGTAAAATCACAAATTTCACAAAGATTCCAAGCATAACATAGCAATATGTTTATTTGATTCCATAAGAGTTTCCCTTTTTCAAATAAACGGTGACGCACAAAATGAGCATGCTCATCTAAAGATTTCCCATCAAGTAGGCTAGTTGGGGTTTCAAAGACGAAAGCATAAGGATCGAGTGATCCAAGTAGAACACTTTAAGTGGATCCATATCAATAGATTTTTAGCAAGCAAAGATGCTAGCAAATAGAAGGCACATGGAAACACAAACAAAAGGACATACGGGAAGAAGGCGAAGAAAAGGCGAATAAAACGGCAAGGTGAAGTGGGGGAGAGGAAAACGAGAGGCAAATGGCAAATAATGTAATGCGGGAGATAATGGTTTGTGATGGGTACTTGGTATGTTGACTTTTATGAGACCTCCCAAGAACGGCGCTTAGAAATCTTCTTGCTACCTCTTGAGCAATGCGTTGGTCCTTGAAGAGGAAAGGGTGATGCAGCAAAGTAGCGTAAGTATTTCCCTCAGTTTTTGAGAACCAAGGTATCAATCCAAAGAGGAGGCTACGCCGTGAGTCCCTCGTACCTACACAAAACAAATAACTCCTCGCAACCAACGCGATAAGGGGTTGTCAATCCCTTCACGGTCACTTACGAGTGAGATCCGATAGATATGATAGGATAATATTTTTGGTATTTTTGTGATAAAGATGCAAAGTAAAATAAAAGCAAAGGAAATAACTAAGTGTTGGAAGATTAATATGATGAAGATAGACCCGGGGGCCATAGGTTTCACTAGTGGCTTCTCTCATGAGCATAAGTATTTTACGGTGGGTGAACGAATTCATCGTTGACCAATTGACAGAATTGAGCATAGTTATGAGAATATCTAGGTATGATCATGTATATAGGCATCACGTCCGAGACAAGTAGACCGACTCACCCTGCATCTACTACTATTACTCCACTCATCGACCACTATCCAGCATGCATCTAGAGTGTTAAGTTCATGAAAACAGAGTAACGCCTTAAGCAAGATGACATGATGTAGAGGGGTAAATTCATGCAATATGATAAAAAACCCATCTTGTTATCCTCGATGGCAACAATACAATACGTGCCTTGCTGCCCCATCACATCGGGAAAGGACACCGCAAGATTGAACCCAAAGCTAAGCACTTCTCCCATTGCAAGAAAGATCAATCTAGTAGGCCAAACCAAACTAATAATTCGCAGAGACTTGCAAAGATAACCAATCATACATAAAAGAATTCAGAGAAGATTCTAATATTGTTCATAGATAATCTTGATCATAAACCCACAATTCATCGGTCTCAACAAACACACCGCAAAAAGAAGATTACATCGAATAGATCTCCACGAGAGAGGCGGGGGACATTGTATTGAGATCCAAAAAGAGAGAAGAAGCCATCTAGCTACTAACTATGGACCCGAAGGTCTGAGGTAAACTACTCACACTTCATCGAAGAGGCTATGGTGTTGATGTAGAAGCCCTCCATGATGGATGCCCCCTCCGGCGGAGCTCCGAAACAGGCCCCAACATGAGATCTCGTGGGTACTTTTGGCTCCGTATCTGATCGTTTGGGGGTACGTAGGTATATATAGGAGGAAGGAGTACATAGGTGGAGCAACAGGGGGCCCACGAGGGTGGAGGGCGTGCCCTGGGGGGGTGGGCGCGCCCCCCTACCTCGTGGCCTCCTTCTTTGTTTCTTGACGTAGGGTCCAAGTCTCCTGGATCATAGTCTTCCTAAAAATCACGTTCTCGAAGGTTTCATTCCGTTTGGACTCCATTTGATATTCCTTTTCTGCGGAACTCTGAAATAGGCAAAAAAACAGCAATTCTGGGCTGGGCCTCCGGTTAATAGGTTAGTCCAAAAAATAATATAGAAGTGGATAATAAAGCCCAATAATGTCCAAAACAGTAGATAATATAGCATGGAGCAATCAAAAATTATAGATACGTTGGAGACGTATCAATGTCCATACCAACACTTTCCAAGGATTTATTATTCGACAACATAAAGTAAATTCATTTTTCATTTCGGGATTGGGTATCCCTAATACCTTTGCCGTACTCTTGTGCAATGACAAGTGAATAAACACTCATCTTGAGAATAACACATCTAGCATGGAAAAATATCAGCCGCCCCCTACCGTTTCATGAGCGGTACAAGCACACAAAAAGGAAATTATTTTGAAAGTTAGAGATGTCACATACAAATTTGCTTAGAACGGCACTGAAATACCGCATATATGTAGGTATGCTGGACTCATATGGCAAAATTGGGTTTAAGGATTTTGGATGCACAAGTAGTATTTCTACTTAGTACAAGTGGAGGCTAGCAAAAAAATTGAGAAGCAACCAACCAAGAAACAAAAAATCACATAAGGGAGCATTAAGCATAACTAACATTGAATAATGCACCACAAGTAGGATGTAATTTGATTACATAACTATTGACTTTCGTGCTTGCATAGGGAATCACAAACCTTAACACCAATATTCTTACTAAAGCATAATTACTCAGCAACATGACTCACATATTGCTATATCCATATCTAAAAACTATTACAAAGTATCAAGTTTATTTTGTCCAATAATCTTCATGAAAGTTTTTATTATATCCCTCTTGAATATCTATCACTTTGGGACTAATTTCATATGTTGCTTTTGATAAGCTCAAACAAGTTTAAGTGAAGAACATGAGAATAAATGTTTTCATCTCTCAAAAACATATAAGTGAAGCATGAGATAATTTCTTCAAAAATATTAAAGCACATCATGCTCAAAAAGATATAAGTGAAGCACTAGAGCAAAAGAAAAACTACTCCAAAAAGATATAAGTGAAGATCAAGTGAGTAGTTAAGTAAGTAGGTAGCTATGTCAGGAATCTCTCTTATTTAAAAACTTTCAGATCTAAGTATTTTATTAAAACAACAAACAAAACAAAATAAAATTACATTCCAAGAATAGCACACATCATGTGAAGAAGCAAAAACTTAGGATCAATCGATACTAACCGATAATTGTTGATGAAGAAAGGTGGGATGCCTACCGGGGCATCCCCAAGCTTAGATGCTTGACACTTCTTGAAATATTATCTTGGGATGCCTTGGGCATCCCCAAGCTTGATTTTTTGTGTCTCCTTAATTCCTTTTATATCATGGTTTCCCTAAATCTTAAAAAACTTCATCCACACAAAACTCGACAAGAACTCGTGAGATAAGTTAGAATAAACTAATGCAAAAACCTTATCATTCTCTACTGTAGTAAATCACTAAAATTATTATTCAACATTGCATACTAAATAAATCTGCATATTTAATACTCCTATCCTCAATTAGAATCATTAAACAAGCAAACATATGCAAACCATGCAAACATAACAGCTATCTGCCAAAACAGTACAGTCTGTGAAGAATGCAAGAACAATCATACTTCTGTAACTCCAAAAATTCTAAAAATTTACCACATTGTAGATAATTTATCAGAGCTTATTTTGCAAAAAGTTTCAACATTTTATTACATTCTGGCTTTTCTCGGGAATTTTTGCAACAGCGATAAACTTTCTGTTTTGAAACAGCAACACGTAGACTTGCAAAATAAGCATGGTAAAGGCTATCCTTAACATTTTTATTAAAAAAAGATGCAAAAAATTATTCTAAATAACAGCAAGCAAATCCTAACAAAATAAAATGATGCTCCAAGCAAAACACATATCATGTGACAAATAAAAATGTAGCTCCAAGTGAGGTTACCGATAATATTGGAGATGAAAGAGGGTATGCCTTCCGGGGGCATCCCCAAGCTTAGTTGCTTGGTTCTTCCTTGAATATTACCTTGGAGTGCCTTGGGCATCCCCAAGCTTAGGGTCTTGTCACTCCTTATTCTCCTCATATCGACATCTCACCCAAAACTTGAAAACTTCAATCACACAAAACTTAACGGAACTTCATGAGATAGGTTAGTATGATAAAGAGCAAACCATTTCAGTTTGGTACTGTCAAAGACAAGATTCATAATTGTTTCCACACAATGCCTGCTGTAGCATATCATTTCCACAATTTATATTGATTAATATAAGCCATAGAAACTAGGAAACAAGAAAACTATGCATCGAAAACAGAATCTGTCAAAAACAGAATAGTCTGAAGTAATCTGTACTCCAACCATACCTCTGCTACTCCAAAAATTCTAAAAAATTGGGAAAACGTAGAGAATTTGTATATAATCATCTGTAAAAAAATTCAGATCAAAATCACGTTCCTGTGAACTTTAAAAAGTCTTGGACTGAGCGCAATAGTTTCTGTTTTTTGCACAAAATCAAGTCAACTATCATCCACACTATCCCAAAGGCTTTACTTGGCACTTTATTGAAACAAAAGCAATAAAACATGATTAGTACAGTAGCTTAATCATGTTAACACACAAAAACAATAGGGGTAAATGTTGGGTTGCCTCCAAACAAGCGCTTTTCTTTTGTGCCTTTTAGCTAGGCATGATGATTTTAATGATGCTCACATAAAAGTAAAGAATTGAAACACAAAGAGAGCATCATGAAGCATATGACTAGCACATTTAAGTCTAGCCCACTTCCCGTGCATAGGGATTTTGTGAGCAAACAACTCGTGGGAACAAGAATCAACTAGCATAGGAAGGCAAAACAGGTGCAACTTCAAGATTTTCAACACATAGAGAGGAAACTTGATATTGTTGAAATATGTAGAAGCATATATTCCTCTCTCATACAAATTTCCAGTAGCATCATGAATGAATTCAACAATATAACTATCACATAAAGCATTCTTTTCATGACCACAAGCATAGATATGTTATTACACTCCACATAAGCAAATTTATTCTCATGAATAGTAGTGGGAGCAAACTCAACAAAATAACTATCATGAGAGTGAAAAGTAAAGTAACGATGACAAGTTTCATGGTTATCATTATTCTTTATAGCATACATGTCATCACCATAATCATCATAGATAGCAACTTTGTTCTCATAGTCAATTGAAACCACTTCCAAAATAGTGGATTCGTCACTAAATAAAGTCATCACCTCTCCAAATCCACTTTTATCATTGTAATCATCATAAATAGGTGGCATTCTACCATTATAACAAATTTGCACATCAAAACTTGGGGGAATAAAAATATCATCTTCATCAAACATAGCATCCCCAAGCTTATGGCTTTGCATATCACTATAATCATGGATATTCAAATAATTTATACTAGCAACACTGCAATCATGCTCATCACTCAAAGATGCTTTGTCAAACATTTTATAGAATTCTTCTTCTATCAATTGAGCAAAATTTTCCTTTCCATCATTTTCACGGAAGACATTATAAAGTTGAATAATATGATGCAACTTCAATTCTATTTTTTACTTTTCTTTTATAAATCAAACTAGTGATAAAACAAGAAGCTAAAAGATTCTATTGCAAGATCTAAAGATATACCTTCCTGCACTCACCTCCCCGGCAACGGCGCCAGAAAAGAGCTTGATGTCTACTACGCAACTTTATTCTTGTAGACTCGTGTTGGGCCTCCAAGCGCAGAGTTTTGTAGGACAGTAGCAATTTTCCCTCAAGTGGATAACCTAAGGTTTATCAATCCGTGGGAGGCGTAGGATGAAGATGATCTCTTTCAAACAACCCTATAACCATATAACAAAAAGTCTCTTGTGTCCCCAACACATCAAATACAATGGTAATTTATATAGGTGCACTAGTTCGGCAAAGAGATAGTAATAAAAGCGTAGTAATGATAGTAGATATTGATTTTTGTGATAGGAACAATAAAAACAGCAAGGTAGCAGTTGATAAAATGGAGCACAAACGGTATTGCATTGCTTGAAAATGAGGCCTAGGGTCTGTACTTTCGCTAGTGCAGTCTCTCAACAATGCTAATATAACTGAATCATATAACCATCCCTCAACGTGCGATGAAGAATCACTCCAAAGTTCCTATCTAGCAGAGAACATAAGAAGAAATTGTTTGTAGGGTACGAAACCACCTCAAAGTTATTCTTTCCGATCAATCTATCCTAGAGTTCGTACTAAAATAACACCAAGCTATTCTTTCTGATCGATCTATCCAAGAGTTCATACTAAAATAACACCATATGATACACACAACCAATTATAATGTCACCTAGATACTCCAATGTCACCGTGAGTATCCGTGAGTTGATTATACGATATGCATCAAGCAATTTCAAATTCATAAACTCAATCCAACACAAAAAAGCTCAAAGAGTGCCCCAAGATTTCTACCGGAGAAACAAAGACGAGAACGTGCATCAACCCCTATGCATAGATTACCCCAATGTCACCTCGGGAATCCGCGAGTTGAGTGCCAAAACATATTGTAGCGTCCAAGATGCGATTCTATCCAATCACGTGATGAATTCATGATTGGGGCACAACTGCATTTCGAACGCATAGCAAGGTGGATATCATTACAACATACCTTGTACTGAATAGATGAGAATACAAGATAAAGGCTTACACTCGCCACAAGCTACATCATGAATACAACGGTTCATCAATACATAGCAATCATCATACAGGAGAGCAGAATCCGACTACGGATGAAATCAAACAAAAAAGAAGAACAATATCCACCCTGCTAATCCTAGGGTCCCCGACCCGGAACCTAATCCTTAGATCGAAGAAGAACTCCAAAAGCAATCAAGCATCGCTCTTACGTCAGATCATCGGGGTCATAGTGGTACACGTTTCGTAGGCACACAATCTGAAGATGTTCGGGGTCGTAGTGAGGAATTTGAGGTCCACGGGTCTCCGAGGGTCGACGGTAGTGGTACACACGTTGTCGGGTACTTGTCGGTCCGGTCTTGGCGACGGTAGTTGTACACGGGTCGCAGACGTTCGGGTCATGGGTAGAGGTACTTGGCGCATCGTTATGATACTTGGCAAAATTCTCGGAGAAGATGCTTGACGGTCCGGGTACGGGTCTTGGCTTCTCGTTCTTGCCGATCCAAAACCAAGCGAGAGAAAAGGGCCTCTGGTGGGCAGCAGAAAGGTAGGGCGGTGCGGGAGCAGCGGGATGCCGGGAAACCCAACGCGGGGCTGGGCATGCCCGAAGCATAAGAGGCCGCGACGTTCGAGGACAAGGGCAGCAGCGCGTGGATCTTGGCTAGCTGGATGACAAGGCGAGGTGCGTCGGTTGTGCCTGGAGCAGGGGCATCTCCTCGACGCCGGCAGCTCGATGCAGAGCAGGCGAAGCAGGGTCGCTGCTGTCGAGCAGCTGCTGACAGCCAAGCAGCAACATGGAGGCGGGGAAGTAGGAGCAATGTAGGGAGGGCGACGGGGCAAGGCGAGATGGCGCGGCGGCGACGGGTAGCAGCGGCGGTTGTTGGCTGGCGCAGGGCTCGCCGGAGCATCCGGTGCTCGCGGAGGCGGAGGCATGGTGCAGGGGAGCGACGGAGGCGTCACATCGGACGACGGCGATGCACAGGAGGTAGCCGACGTTCACCATACGAGCTCGAGGAAGAAGGAGGAGCCGGGCAGCGCGCGAACACGGAGGAGAGGGAGGACGTGGCGGTGGCAGGAGGAAGAACGGGCGAGGGGGAGCTCTCCGGTGGCTGGAGAACCGAGCGCTCGCATGCGCGTACGCGTCCGTGTGCGACGGCGCACAGGAGGAAGACGAGGGGAGAGATGGGGATCGGGAGAGAGGCTAGTGTTATAGGGTTGGAGGGGTGCGGTTGGGCCTAGGTGGTCCGACCTGCTGGGAGGACCAAGTGGCCAGCTGGGCTTCTCTTCTCTCTCTCTCTTATTTCCTTTAGCGGAAAAGAATTAGAGAGAAGAAAAAATAAAGAGAGGGTTAAGGAAAGAATTTGCGCATGGGGGTAATTTTCCCGGACTCATAAAAATGAGCTTGATCCAGAAAAATAGAAGTTGGCATGACTGAAAGTTTAAATTCAAACTCATTTGAATTAAATTCAAGTGGTTTGAATGGGAAGTGGGGGTTTGGAAGGTCCAAAAATGTTGAGAATTTAGGAAGAGCCTTGATAAATGGGAAAAGAATTGTTGGCAAAGCTTGGAGGTGAAACTTGAAGCAGAAGAGGCATGGAACTTAAACTGCATGTGTGTTATGGTGATTCCAAAGTTAATGAAATATTTTAATATAGCTCCCTAATAATATTGGGAGACTTTTATATGTTGTAAAGAGAAATCACCATGTGCATTTCCCTCGATTTAAATGGACCGAAGATCCATGCAATTTATTTAGCTGAGTTTTAAAAAGGGGTGCAAGATGACATGATGCAACGCACATGATGCAAAGGTGAATGCAACGAATAAAACAAATCACACGACGAATCTCGGAATCCATGGAAGGCATCTGGAGCGCCGGTCTTGGGGCGACACAACTCTCCACCACTTATAAAAGATCTCAACCCGAGATCTAAGGATGGCACTGGGGAGAAACGGAAGAGGAAGAGGTAAAACAAAGTTGCTTCTTTGACAAACGAGTGAAACCAATGAACCTTGAGAGGTTGAAAAGTTGAAAGAAAGAACACAACAGAGTTGAACTCAATTGAGAGCACTCCGGTAGAAAAGAGAAACAAGGAACACCATGTGAACCTTGGAGGTTGCAAAGCTATGAATGACAAGCACAATGGACAAGAAATACATGCAAGCACTCCGGTTGAAACGAGATGTACAAGGAACGATAAAGATCAATTACGACAACGCTCCGGTTGGAAATGGAAGGCATAGAATATGAACTTGGAAAAATGAAATCACTTGGTTGAGACTCCGGTTAAAAGAGGAATGATAGACACAACACTCCGGTTAAATGGATAAGCAATAAAAGAACATGATCTTGACAAAACAAGATGATGGGTCGAAGAGAGCAACTTCACAATGCCTCCGGAAGAAATGAAAGAATGGAGAAAAACAAGATCTTGAAAGAGCACGCTACAGAGGAAATGCTAGAATGGAGTTGTTGGATTATCAACAACGAAAGGATAAGCTTGTTGTGGGCTTATGGAAAACATCTCAAAATTATGAGGTGACAACGTGCCACTCACGGGAAAAAAGATTTGATTGAGAGCACCAAAGAGATGAAAAACTTCTTCCACCAAGATGATAAAGAGATAACTTGGATCATTGTTAAGCACCCCAATTAGCAACATTCCTTAGGGAAGGCTTTAGGTGAAATCTTTACCAAGATAATTCCAACGAAGAGATTGATGGATTTAAAATACCTCGTTCTTGACAACATGTGAATCATGAAACATGAAGGAAATTGTCAAAAAATGACATAACACCACCTCAAAAGATAATGTAGAAAGAATTGCATTTCAGAATGCATATTGAAGAATGCTTGATCTCCTCCAACAAGGATGTTGACGAACACTAGAAGAAGGAATGAAATATTTGATGAACCACCATGTAGAGCCTTCGTGAGAACTCCGGTAATAAAAGGATGATGAGAAAGAAGTGAAGGATGAAAAGAATAAGATTGAAACCTTGTAATGATTTAGACGAAGCTTCGTGCCGATATAACCACGAAGCGTTGCAACTCCGGAAAGAAAGATGAATCACTTGGAATAGAGAATTCACTCATCATGAACAAACTCTGGAAGAAGGGATTAAATCACTTGGATGAAACAAGAATAAGAATTATGTTATGCGTTTCCTTCATCAATTTAAATTGATGACAAGCAACGGATTTGGCATACTACTTATTCTCGTTGAAAGGGATTGGAGATAGATATAGCGCAACTCACAGACCACCGGTAGGATTATGAGAGAACAAGTGAATTGATATGATAACAAGAGAAGACGAATCTTGAATGGACCACTGTAAGAATTTGAAAATGAACGAAGCAAAGAGAACAAATCACCGGGAAGAATTAGAAAACGAATGAAGATACTTGAGGGAATTCAGATATGAGAGAACGGAGAGATCATGAACTGATTAGAGGATATTTGAACGATGCACCGGCCGGTAGAATTGGGGAATGAGAGCTGAATGTTGAGAACGAATAAATCTTCTGAAATGATGGCCTTCGTAGGAATAAAATGGAAAGAACTCATGAAATGCTTCGGATGGGTATGAAAAGAATTCTCAGGATTGGAAATGATTTGAGAGGATGGCATGAAGCTAGAACCACGAATCTTCAAGAGAACGGACCAAGATTTAGGAAAAATTCTTCTTCGGTCTTCAAATGTTGAGAATGATGATGAGAACCACCATGATAATTGATCAGACACTCCGAAAGAATGAAAAGCGAAGAGGTTGAGCCAACGATGAAAAATGTTTTGAAAGCAATCTGAGAGAAAACATATGACTGATGGAATCCATTCTTACGTCACACTTTAAGAGAATTTGAGAATAACTTCGAAAATTTAGAAGAGTCATGTAAGATCCTGGGAAAAGACCTGTGGGTTAGAGCCCACTCAAAAGAGAACACCATTGAACGATTTTAAAAGAGAGATTGCACCGGTTGAATTAAATGGATTGAATGAGATAATAATCTCCAAATAGCTTGGACGGATTAAGAATGGAAACGCGAATCTTTGGAGATATCTTGAACACTCTGGAACAAATGAATAGCAAGAGGTGAATGATGTAGAGGTGCATCGGCATGAGAAAGCATTTGAAACAAGGAAAGGAATATGATCAACACCGGAAGCTTGAATTGAATCCACCGGAGAAGAAAAAAGAACGAAGAATGATGAACTTGAAACTCCTGACCATCTTCCTGAGAATCACCGGGTAAGAACATTGAAAGAAAAGAATGAAGAGACTTCACATCCATAAGTTGGATACTTGATTAAGAAATCTGAGTCCTTGAAGAAAAAGGGTGGGAGGGCGGGAAAACAAATGCAACTTGGGGACTAATGAAACAGACAATCCTTAGGCTTCTCAATGGCGCCCGTATGGGATGATCTTGAAGAGAAGTGCACCAATTGAAAAGGATTGACATGACAATGTCGATGATCAAGAAGGACTAGTATTCACATAGAAGTATGAGAACACCGCTTAGAAAAGGTATGGAATCAACACTAGACATTGAAGCAACTCGAATACCATAACTCAAAACAAAACAAAGGATTGGCTTGTAGAATAAGCCGGAAACAAAAACATAAACCCTCATGCATTTGTTGGAAAGATAAACCTAGGTAACTACTTGAATTCCCATCTATGAACTCTCGAAACTTTCTGGTTATGCAACCTGGTGTTGGGGATACATGGAGGCACATATATCTCACACAAATCCTACACTCCAACTGTATCCATCCGTCAACACATAACCAAGAAAACCTCGGAAATCGTGTACCTCAGACCCTCGAAAACATTCCATATACTAGATGTGGCAATACATCTGATCGCTCTCCCAGTACTGGGTGTTGTCAAACTACTCTCACCACAAAGAGTATAAAAGTGTTTTCGATGTCAACGACCTCTGGTATTCCAAAACTACAACGATAAGCAATGTGACAAAAACACCTTGGAGCTCAACTCCCCGGGACACTGCCACAACCCCTAAATGACAGGAGGCACCAAGTCAGAATCCCTGTCACAATGATAACGCAACGATCCAACAATACCCGCGTGATCCTAAAAAAATTTGAGTGAAAAAGAGGAGAGTGAAGTCAAAACATCTACGTCAGGAGTCCTCACCAGAGCGACGAAGGGGATAAGGAGTAAAAAGAATCCCTACTCTCTGATATAACTAGACTCAAAATAGTTTTCTTCTAGACTCAACAACGTCAGCGGTTCGATCAATCAAGGGGGCTCCTAAGGTTGGTAAGGCTCTGATACCAACTTGTAGCGCCCAAGATGTGATTCTATCCAATCACATGATGAATTCATGATTGCGGCACAACCGCATTTCGAGCGCATAGCAAGGTGGATATCATTACAACATACCATGTACTGAATAGATGAGAATACAAGATAAAGGTGTACACTCGCCACAAGCTACATCATGAATACAATAGTTCATCAATACATATCAATCATCATACAGAAAAGCAGGATCCGACTACGGATGAAATCAAACGAAAAAGAAGAATGACATCCACCCTGCTAATCCCATGCTCCCCGACCTGGAACCTAATCCCTTGATTGAAGAAGAACTCCAAAAGCAATCAAGCATCGCTCTCACGTCAGATCATCGGGGTCATAGTGGTACACGTTTCGTAGGCACACAATCTGAAGATGTTCGGGGTCGTAATGAGGAATTTGATGTCCACGAGGTCTTCGAGGGTCGACGGTAGTGGTACACACGTTGTCGGGGTACTTGTCGGTCCAGTCTTGGCGACGGTAGTTGTACACGGGTCGCAGACGTTTGGGTCATGGGTAGAGGTACTTGGCGCATCCTTGTGATACTTGGCAAAATTCTCGGAGAAGATGCTTGACGGTCTGAGTACGGGTCTTGGCGTCTCGTTCTTGCCGATCCAAAACCAAGCGAGAGAAAAGGGCCTCTGGTGGGCAGCAGAAAGGTAGGGCGGTGCGGGAGCAGCGGCAGAAAATGTCGGGTGTTGAACGTGTGTACATGTACGTAGGTCTGGGTTTTGTATGCCGCACCTGTAGTGTCTCTCTCCCTATGTATTTACTTGTATCTTGGGAGACAAGACACCGGTCGCACCCCTTGTACATATATATATGTGCCTAGTGCATGATCAATTATTATCGATGCACCAAATCATTCTTTACATGGTATCTATCGCAAGTCGATCCTCTCCCGCTTCCGCCTAACCCTAGCCGCTGCCTCGGGCCGCCGCCGCCGCCGCCCCACGCCGCCGCTACCTCCCTGTGTTGTGCCTAGTCCCGCGCCGTGCGCTTACTGGCTTCCAGCCCCGCCTGTGTTGTGTGCTGCTCAGTTCCTCGCTAAGCCACGTCACTCCCCGATCCTGCCCGTCGCCTGTTCCACGCCACGCCACGCCCTGTGCCGCCAGCTGTTCCACGCCCCGTGCCGTCGGCTGTTCCTCGCTAAGCCGTGCCCCGTGCCGCTAGCTATCGCGCCCGACAGCGATCCGATCTCGCTCCGTCCGCTGCTACTACGCCCTGCCCCGCGAACGCATCACCCGGGCTGCCGAGTCCTGCCGCCGCTGCACTGCTCGCGTCGTGCCGCATCACCGCGCCACTATGACTTCCTCCGGTTCCTCCTCCTACAACCCCTTCGCCGGCCCAGACCCCGCTGACATCCGCGACATCAACATCCACGACCGCGTCCCCGTCGTCCTTGATGCCACCGACGCCACGTATTTCGCGTGGAAGACGTAGTTCTCGCTGCTCTTCCGCGAGAACAACCTCGTGGATCACGTTGACGACTCCGTCGACTCCCGCGTCATGGCGGGTGACTCCGAGTGGAGCGCGATCGACGCCACGCTCATCGGTGGTTCTTCACCACTATCTCAAAGGACCTGTTTCACACGGTCGTGAGCGATGGTGATGTGACGCCCCCGATTCAATCGTACACTAATCATGCACGCAAATGTGTACGATCAAGATCAGGGACTCACGAGAAGATATCACAACACAACTCTACAAATAAAATAAGTCATACAAGCATCATAATACAAGCCAGGGCCTCGAGGGCTCGAATACAAGTGCCCGATCATAGACGAAGTCAACAAGCAACAATATCCGAGTACGTACATAAGTTAAACAAGTTTGCCTTAAGAAGGCTAGCACAAACCGGGATACAGATCGAAGAGGCGCAGCCTCCCGCCTCGATCCTCCTAAACTACTCCCGGTCGCCGCCGGGCTGCACGTAGTAGTAGGCACCTCCAAAGGCAAGAGTCGCCATCGCTCGGTGGCGCTCGGTTCCCCGGCCCCATCGTCTGCAGTTGCAGCAATCGAGTAGAGATAGGGGGAAAAGGGGAACAAGGCAACCGTGAGTACTCATCCAAAGTACTCGCAAGCAAGGATCTATACTACATATGCATGGATATATCTCAGAAGGGCCATATCGGTGGCACGAACTGAGTAATGCCGTAATAAGAGGGGGATAGCTAGTCTTATCGAAGACTACGCTTCTGGTCACCTTCGTCTTGCAACAGGTAGAAGAGGGTAGGTTGAAGTCCTCCAAGTCCCCCTCGGTCTCGTAGTCTACCGAAGAGAAGAGGGGGAAGAAACAATGAATACCATGTAAACAGATGCATATCGATGCATGACATGACAAGTAACGATGCTAGGCGTGCCCTAACGTGGTATGAGGTGGTACGGTTAAGGGGAAACATCCGGAAAATATCCCGGTGTTTCGTGGTTTGACGGAGGAGCCGAGGGGAAAGTTGCGAGTTCGATAGGTTAGGGGTGTGTGGCGATTTAACGGACTGCGTATCCGGATTCGCCTCGCTGCTCGAGCAACTTTCATGTACAAAGTTTTTCCATCCGAAAGTTACGGATTATTTTATATTAATTTTCAAAGTTTTAATTCATTTTCTAATTTATTTTAATTCGAAATTAATGTTAAATTGCTAGATGTACCCTGCACAGTGTACACAAAAATTGTACACAGGCTGACAAGTGGGACCAGGGGAACCCAGTTGACCGATCAAACTTTGGATCGTCAACAGGTGGGGCCCCTGTCATTATTTGCCTAGTTAACTAACAGGTTTAGTTAGGCTAATTAAATAGTTAATTGGTTAATTAAGAAACATTAATTAAGTTAATTAATTATTTAATTAATTAAGTATTCTTTTTTTATTCTATTTTTTTAACAGGGGTGTGAGGGGGGGCCCACCTGGCAAAGGGCCTGTGCAACCACTGCGGCGATCGGGGAGCACGCACTGTGAGGCGAGGCCATGGCAGTGGCGGCCCCATGGCGGTGACCACCGTGGCGGCGTAGGGAGCACCGTGGCGCCGCGCGGCGGATCGCATAAGGCCGGTGGCTGAATCGCGGGCGCGAAGCCGATGGGCTGCAAGACGAAGCGCGAGGGCGCAAAAGTGGCGCGCAGATGACGAGGGTGACCGCGGGCGAGGGCGTGCATACGGGGGCGCGGAGGATCGCGACGAGGCGCATGGGCCGAGCGCGGTCGACGCGCGGTGGGCGACGCCGGTGACGAAGAAAAGGGGAGAGAGGGAGGGAGGCCGGAGCCTCACCGCGGGGCGTAGGGTACGAGGCAGCGGTGCTCGGGGTGGGGGACGGGGACGGTCGCGTTGACAGAGACGACGGCGACGATGTAGTCCGGCGAGGAGTCGAGGAGGAGGACGGAGACGAGGCGAAGGGCGACGACGCCGACGCCGGGCTTGGGGCGCCATGGGGGAGACGGAAGGCGGGCCGGCGTGGTTCGGGCGACGGAGGCCTTCGGACAGGCGTGACGGCGCTTGGGGTTCGCAGCGACGGATGATTTACGAGGTGGCTGTGGCGGAGGCGTTCACAAGGCCGAGGCGGTGGCGGAAGGTCGACGAGTCGGGCACCGTGGGAGGTTCGCTTCTCGATCCCGATCTGGATCGGTGAAGGGGAGAGAGACGTGGGGATCGTGGGGAGGGGGAGTGGGGCGAATGGGTGGACCGGCTAGGGTTTCTCCCCTGGGGGGGGGCTATGGAGGGAGGGTGGGCTGGCTGGGCACAGGGGTTGGCCAGTTGGGCCCACGCCTGAAGAGGGGGCTTCTCCTTTGTTTTAGTTTAGTTACGCTTTTCTATTTTCGTATTTTCTTTTATTTATTTATTCTCTTGTTTCTTTCTTTTACTTATGTAATATTTTATAGTTTTACAAAAAGTGAAACCCACACCTAAAATAGAGTTACAATTATAACTACTGCCACAAAAGGTTTTAACCCTGAACAAAATAGTATAGTATTTTATGAAATCCAAAATGCATTTATTTAATTGTTTTACCTACTACTTTAATTACTTAAGTGCATTTAAACCTTTTATAAAAATGTGGTTTCTCCACCATAATTACCTATGCATTATTTGACACAACCCAAACAATTTAGTTTTAATATTTCAAAACTTTTGTCGTTTGGCTTTATTTTAAATTTTAATTTGACGCGTTTGAACTAACGGACGCTTAGCATCGTGTCGGGATGACGTGGCTTGATTAGCGTGGGATTATTTTAGCAAGATTATTCGGGCGTCACAATTCTCCTCCACTACAAGAAATCTCGTCCCGAGATTTAAGGGCGGGAGTAAGGGGGAAGGGATCTGGTTACGTAACTCTAACGATTCTTCTCGGTCATAGTTGCTCTTCTCGAAGAGGTCGATCCATTACATTGATGTCTTCAGTTCTCTGCTTTGGGTCATCATGATGAGGTTGTCGTCCTTCCTTGGGGATCTTCATCGTACTTACGGAAAGGATAAGGGGTAGCTTCAAAAGGACATACCTCTACAAGGTTGTCTATCTGGTCGATAACATCGAGGAAGGTGGCGGAAAGTAACTCCCGAATTGAAACTTAAGAAAATATCGAGAGCAAAGTAAGGAGGTATCATTGGAAGTTTCGAGCAGGTGCAATCGCTCGATGCCCGAAACGAAGTGTTGAAGGGGTTTAGAGCAATGTAAATAAGCATTGCATCCGATACTGAATAGATCAACAGTAGGTGGCCCGTGAATTACCTACAAAGTCAAGCGCGAGGAATAACTTTGACAACAGGGTGTACAAGAGTGTCAGGTTTCGATCCTGTGGAACTGTGGGTTATGGGCCCACCATGTGGGTTAAAAGTAGGAAGGCCGGTGACATCTTGCACCGTCATGATAGCAAGACATGTCGAGGTTAGCCTATCGCTTATGTTGGCAACAATGTCGATACCAAGGGCGAGGGACGAAGAGAACCGTTTTCCGCCGTTGAACGAGGCGGACCATTAGGCAAAGTTCTCGTCCATTGGTGGCTACCAAAATGTCATCAATTATAGTAACAGGGTCTTGCTGACAGAATTGTACACGAGGTGTTTACATAAGCAGGGAAATATTACTGCTTATATCATATATATCACAAGAAGGTTTAATCAAACCAATGGAAAGGAAAAGTGGTTATCAGATTTAATCAAAACAATGGAAAGAAAAATGTGTTAAAGCACATAATTCAAGGGCATATCCTTCCGAAGGACAAGTAGAGCATGATATCCATGACAGGATATAATGTAGAAAACTTTTCGTAGGGGGAGAAATTTCATGACATTACCCATACAATGGTGTTTGGATAATTGAGCAAGAAACATTTAGCATTGGGCTTCAAATGTTCATGTTGAAAATCAGAGTACCACGTACATGCTTCGGGATAGCATTGACATGTTCTTCAAGCAAAGGTCAAACTTTGGATACACAAAGGATTCATCAGAACAACTTGTAGAATAAGTCTTACAGTTCCTTCATGGAAGAATGGATAGCCTTGCCGGAAAGAAAACTATAACACTAGGTCCTCCGCCAGGGTGCCGGGCATGACATCACCTTACCGGTTCACATAAAGACCATTGTTATAACTCTTGGAAATATGTTCCAACCATCATATCTGACTGAGGTTCAGATCCGATTGGTGTCAGGATACCTCCGACTTAGTATGCCTGAGAAGAAAAGGTGCAACACAATTGACGAGATGACAATGTAAGATTCTCGAGAATTGAACTATGGAGTGATTTCCGTTAACAAGAGTCCATCATTAACCCAAGGAGAGGACAAGGAGGTGTCTGGTGAACTCAACGGCAATTCACCGAGATTCCCAAAAGATGGATTTCCACAATTAAGTGAACAAGGAGATAACATTGGTCGATCAAATGATATAAGGAAGTATGCTCGAGGAAAACATACACAATTAAACATTGGTTGAAAGGTGCGCCCAAATATGGGTTGGGTTGCACGACCAATGTCGAATGGCGATTCAATAGTCAATAGCCTAAGAATGAACTTTCGACCATTAACTTCAAAAAAATAGGGTTGCTAGAAGGAAAGAATCCAAACAACACCGCTCACTTGTTGGAATTAACACGGGACCAAGAAAGAATGGTGATGGTGAGAAGTATTTCTATGTCAAGAATTCTCAAGAGGTGGAACAAATCTCGTAACATTCTTGACATAAAGGATGGTAATACTCCAAGGTAAAGAAGAATAATTGCTGGATAGCAAGGAACTCAAGGTATAACACCAAACATGAACAAGCTTGTGTTGGTGGGAAGGCAATAAAGTGGTCGATGATAATACAATTCATCAAGGGCAAGGATGGTATTTCTCATCATGAATCCAATTGATATCCTGGATGAGCTCAGAATGTTGATGATCACGACACCTTTGTCGCGAGAGTTCATGAAGATGTAATCGATCGGTGACGACATCAAGTCAAGTAATGATGAAGTGAAAGGTTATTGGAACCAAGGGTACGACACAAACTCGAAACCAAGCTTGTTGTTCAAGGCGAAATGATATGACGATGAGGATCGACGTAAGGTTAGTTCATCGTTGAAAATTGTGCTCCGAGAAGAAGGACCGGTAGCACAATTAAAATCATCACGACAATGATATAGCCAAACAGGCTAGGAATGGCGTGATCGGGTACAAACTCGTACTTATAGAAGCTATCGAAGAGTTGTTGAACCGTAGTGCGGACTCGGTTCGCTTATCGGTGTCTTTGAGTGTTTAATAACTCGTGAGCCCGCGAAAAATTGGAATCAGGAAGGTAGCACTTGATGAAGAACTCATAAAAAGTTATGCGCTCCATGATAATCCCGAGATACCGTGGGGGTAATACTCGACACAAGATCAAAGTAAAGGTTGGACCGGTGTATTGATCCATAGAAGACAATTGTTTTAACTTGTCCGAGAAATGAGATCAAAGAAGAACAATCATGGTCGGAACCACGGTTGCAAGGGATCAATTCACAGATACCATATGTTAGTTATCAAGGAAATAGTTATTGTTACAAGAAGCTTCCATGATAGGATATACATCGCGTCCATGGGCATGAACACAAAGTTCAAGGTCGACTCCACTTCTCCAAAGGCATAACCTTTCATTCACTTCTCGCTCGATGAAGTTGCAGTGTTGAAATTTTATCTGGCGAAACACCAGAAGAGTATGGCTCGTGAAAACTTTCGGGTTCACACGATTTAGAGAAGGCATATGTTCAACCCATAGGGGCTTCTTAGAAACATATACCACAAGTTTCAAGAGTAAATAACACAAGCCCGAAAGCAGAGCATGGTTGGCCAAGAAGAGGATACAACTTAACAAAGGCATTATGTATCGTGGGAAGAACTCACAAAGTGATCAAATGTGAAAGACATCGCGGATAACAATCCAACAAAGGACTTGATGGTCCACAAAGGATCCGATGTGAGTATCGATACTCAACCGTAAGAGGAAGGAATGCAAATGCAACAGGTTATGGCATCATCTGAATAATTCAAAGCTTAAGTGCAAAGGAATTATGATTTCCAAAACAAAGGATCAGAAGCAGATGCTCTAATCAAGGATGGTTCAATTGAATATACCAAAGGCACAATCGATTTACGTATAGTTTGGTCGAGAACCAGCTCATGTTCAAAATGACGTCTGAGCCGGAAGGATGAATTCTAGGATCTATTTGAGGAGTGTGAGAATTCGCAACATATTGAATCAACCGACTTAAAATGATAATGACAAGGTATGCCATTAAGATTACGAGACTTATGGGATTAATCATAATGCAAGCAAGCAAGAATTTCAAGAGCAATAGGCTGCTCAGGATTTTCGGAAGATCGGGTAGTATTTGAATGTATTTTTGTGAAACACATGAACAACTTTGGACGAATGGATACTCGGCAAGTGCAATAATTAACCGTAGGGGTATTCAGGTGACAAAGAACAGCAAGGCAAGAAGCTCAAAGGATTATCGATACAACGACGAAGTTTTTCAGGTATCTTGTAATAACAAGACCAACTGGGGTGAATGTAAGAATAACAACCGCAAGTAGTTATCCGTAAGGGTTTACGGTGGAAGGAATTGCAAACGCGATGAACACAAGTTCTAGAGTTAACAATGGAGAGTATCTACAGGTCTTCACAAAGCAGACGATCATCAAGAATAAGGGGCTCTCCGGTGAAAGTGATAACGAGATCCTAATGTTAGATTTAGTAAAATTCATTTAACCCGAATAGAGGAGAGATCAGAGTCCCAGAGTAAAGGTCGAGGAGTAAAAGATCCTAATACCACCCAATGGCGACATGGGCCCATGGGCCGCACAGCCATGTTAGTAAAAGTTTTATAATGTCTAGACTCGACTTCGGCCAAGGAGTTGAAAAGGGGATTCCTACAGCAATGGCTCGATACCAACTTGTGACGCCTTGATTCAATCAGACACTAATCATGCACGCAAATGTATGCGATCAAGATCGAGGACTCACGGAAGATATCACAACACAACTCTACAAATAAAATAAGTCATACAAGCATCATAATACAAGCCGAGGGGCCTCGAGGGCTCGAATACAAGTGCTCGATCATAGACGAAGTCACCGAAGCAACAATATCTCGAGTACGTATATAAGTTAAACAAGTTTGCCTTAAGAAGGCTAGCACAAACCGGGATACAGATCGAAAGAGGCGCATGCCTCCCGCTCGATCCTCCTAAACTACTCCTGCGCCGCCGTCACGGTCAAGACGTAGTAGTAGGCACCTCCAAAGGCAAAGAGTCGCCATCGCTTGCGGCGCTCGCCCGGCCCCATCGTCTGCTGCAGCAATCGAGTAGAGATAGGGGAAAAGGGGAACAAGGCAACCGTGAGTACTCATCCAAAGTACTCGCAAGCAAGGATCTATACTACATATGCATGGATATATCTCAGAAGGGCCATATCGGGACCGAATCGCAGAATGCCGTAATAAGAGGGGATAGCTAGTCTTATCAAAGACTACGCTTCCGTCACCTTCGCCTTGCAAATGTAGAAGAGGGTAGGTTGAAGTCCTCCAAGTAACATCACATAGCAATAATCCTACCCGCGATCCCTCCTCATTGCTTTGAGAGAGAGCGACCACCGTTGTATCCGCACTTGGAATAGTGTGTTTTATTAAGTATCCGGTTCTAGTTGTCATAAGGTCAAGGTACAACTCCAAGTCGCCCTGCTATCAAGATCACGGCTATTCAATAGATTAACTTCACCGCAGGGTGCACCAACTTACCCAACACGCTTTGATCCCATTTGGCCGGACACACTTTCTCGGGTCATGCCCGATCGCTGAAGATCAACACGTCGCAGCCCCACCTAGGCTCAACAGAGAGGTCAAGACGCCGGTCTAAACCTAGGCGCCTGTGGGTCTGGGCCCATCACCCCAACACACACAGACGCTATAGGGCGGCCGAAGCGCACTTAGCCTAGTGGCGTTCAGCCCAATTCGCAAGCGCTACCGATCGGCCGACGCCACGAAGTGCTTACCGATACCACGACACCGGATACCCATAACTACTCCCACGTAGATGGTTAGTGCGTATAGGCTCAGAGCCAACTCAGATCAAATACCAAGATCTCGTTAAGCGTGTTAAGTATCCGCGAACGCCGAACAGGCCAGCCCACCTCTCTCCTAGGCGGTCTCAACCTGCCTGCCGCCTCCGCCACAAAGATCCACTCATGGGTGCTCCACCAAATTTAATTCGACTTTTAGTCTCCACATGTATCATGTATAAGTATATAGTATATACCCGTGATCACCTCCCGAGTGATCACGGCCCGATAGTATAGCACAAACAGACGGACAAGAATGTAGGGCCAAAATGAATATACTAGCATCCTATACTAAGTATATAGGATTGCGTGTAAAGGTAACAAATGAGTAACAAGGACAAAGCTATGCATTAGGATAGGTATAATGTAGCAAGCGAATATGCTACACTACTCTAATGCAAGCAAGATAGAGTAGAATAGGCGATATCTCGTGATCAAGGGGGGCTTGCCTGGTTGCTCTGGCAAGAGAGAGGGGTCACAACTCCGTAGTCGAACCGGGCAGCAGCAGCTGGGCCGGTCTCAGAAGTCTAATGGAGAGTAGATGGGGAAGAAACAATGTATACAATGTTAACAGATGCATATCGTTGCATGACATGACTAGTAACGATGCTAGGCGTGCCCTAACGTGGTATGAGGTGGTACTGTTATGGAGGAAACATCCGGAAAATATCCCCGGTGTTTCGTGTTTGACGCAGGAGCCGGAGGGGGAAAGTTGCAGGTTCGATAGGTTAGGGGTGTGTGGCGGACGAACGGACTGCGTATCCGGATTCGTCTCGTCGTTCTGAGCAACTTTCATGTACAAAGTTTTTCCATCCGAGTTACAGATTATTTTATATTAATTTTCAAAGTTTTAATTCATTTTCTAATTTATTTTAATTCGAAATTAATGTTAAATTGCTAGATGTACCCAAAGACAAAGTGTACACAAAAATTGTACACAGTCGACAAGTGGGACTAGGGAACCCAGTTGACCGATCAAACTTTGATCGTCAATGTGGGGCCCCCGTCATCGACTGCCTAGTTAACTAATGTGTTTAGTTAGGCTAATTAAATAGTTAATTGGTTAATTAAGAAACATTAATTAAGTTAATTAATTATTTAATTAATTAAGTATTCTTTTTATTCTATTTTTTAACAGGGTGTGAGGGGGGCCACCGGGCAAGGGCTCAGCAGCCACTGTGGCGACCGGGGAGCACGCATCAGGAGGCGAGGCCATGGCGGTGGCGGCCCATGGCAGTGACCACCGCGGCGGCGACGGAGGAGCACCGTGAGCCGCGTGGCGGATCGCATAAGGCCGGTGGCTGTGAATCATGCGCGAGCCGATGGCTGTGGCGCAAGACGAAAGCGCGAGGGGCGCGTAAAAGGGCGATACGAGCAGGTGACCGGGAAGCATCGGGCGAGGGCGCAGTATACGGGGCGCGGAGGATCGTGACGAGGCGCATGGGTCGAAAGCGCTTCGACGCTGCTGGGGCGCCGATGACGTAAGAAAAGGGGAGAGAGGAGGAGGCCGGAGCCTCACCGCGGGGCGAGGGTACGAGGCAGCGGTGCTCGGGGCGGGGACGGGACGGTCGCGTTAGACAGAGACGACGGCGACGATGTAGTCCGCGAGGAGTCGAGGAGGAGGACGGAGACGAGGCGAAGCGGCAACGACGCTGACGCCGGGCTTGGGGCGCCGCTGGGGAGACGGAAGGCGGGCTGCAGTGGCTCCGGCGACGGAGGCCTTTGGGCGGCGGCACGACGGCCGCGGGGTTCGGGCGAGCGACAGGATGACGACGAGGTGGCCGTGGCGGAGGCGTTCCGCGCGGCGTCGAGGCGGTCGGGAAGGTCGACGGAGTCGGGGCGCCGTGGGGAGGCTCGGCCCCCTCGATCCCGATCTGGATCGGGGAAGGGGAGAGAGACGTGGGGATCGTGGGGAGGGGGAGTGGGGCGAATGGGTGGACCGGCTAGGGTTTCTCCCCTGGGGGGGGGCTATGGAGGGAGGGGTGGGCTTGGGCTCGGGGTTGGCCAGTTGGGCCACGACCAGGAAGGGGGGCTTCTCCTTTGTTTTAGTTTAGTTACGCTTTTCTATTTTCGTATTTTCTTTTATTTATTTATTCTCTTGTTTTTTTTCTTTTACTTATGTAATATTTTATAGTTTTACAAAAAGTGAAACCCACACCTAAAATAGAGTTACAATTATAACTACTGCCACAAAAGGTTTTAACCCTGAACAAAATAGTATAGTATTTTATAAAATCCAAAATGCATTTATTTAATTGTTTACCTACTACTTTAATTACTTAAGTGCATTTAAACCTTTTATAAAAATGTGGTTTCTCCACCATAATTACCTATGCATTATTTGACACAACCCAAACAATTTAGTTTTAATATTTCAAAACTTTTGTTGTTTGCCTTTATTTTAAATTTTAATTTGGCGCGGTTTGAACTAACGGACGTTTAGCATCGGTAATCGAGATGACGTGGCTTGATTAGCGTGGGATTATTTTAGCAAGATTATCCGGGCGTCACAGGTGATGACGCCCGCGCCGTGTGGGTCAAGCTCAACGGCCTCTTCACCGACAACAAGCTTCAGCGTTGCGTGTTTTTGCAGCAGGAATATTTTGACTGTCATCAGGATGATCAGTCTATCGATGACTACTGCCACCGCCTGAAGACGTTGGCGGATGAGCTCCGTGACATCGGCGCCAAGGTTGATGACGACCTCCTCCTCAGCACGCTCACCGCCGGCCTCAAGGAGGACTTCGGTAATGCCGCCTCCAACCTCTCCCTCATCACGGAGCCCTCCTTTCCCAAGTTTGTGGCGCACTTGCGGCTGGAGGAGCGCTGGATGAAGGGGTCAAGCGCTGTAGCACCACCGCCACGGCACCTCGTGTGGCGCCCCACCAACGGCCGCCCGCGCCTGCACCCGGCCACCAGCCGGCCCCACCTTGATTCTACCTCCCGCGCTTCACGCTGCCCCCAGCAGACGCAGAGGTGGCGGGCGCCCAAGCAACCGTGGGTGGTCGCAACAGCGCAGGGGGCTCCTCGTCACAGCAGCAGCAAGCAGCCACCGCCTGGACTTACGGCACCAACCCGTGGGATCAAGGTCAGACACGCCAGACTCGATGCGGTTCGCGGGCTCCGCCTCGAGCATCCTCGGGCCTCGTCCGGTGAAAGTGCAACTATCCCTAGGTGGTTTTGGTAATTCATGACAACATATAGCTCATTGAGATAATGCTATTCCAAGACAAACATTTCAGGAAAGCTCAATGAATGGCATGACATGGATGATGAAAGTGGATCCCTCAAAATATTAAGGACAAAGGATTGGCTCAAGCTCAAAAGCTCAAGACTCTTCATTTTATATTTTAGTGATCCAAGATCACATTGAGTCTATAGGAAAAGCCAATACTATCAAGAAGGGATGAGGTGTTGCTTAATGAGTTTCTTGCTCCACAGTGCTTAGTGATATGCTCCAAAAACCCTCAACTACTTTCTCACATCCACATATGACCTAAACCTAAAGTCAAAATCGGTCCTACCGATTCTTTCTATCCGGCACCACCGAGTTCAAATGTCATAGCCACTGCCACAAACCCTAGGAAAATTGGTTTCACCGATAGGGATCTCGGTCTCACCGAGATGGGATTGTAATCTCTCTGTTTCCCTTCGTAACGCTTTGGTCTAACCAAGTGAGCGATCGGTCCCACCGAGATTGCAATGTAAACTCTCTGCTTCCCTTTTCGTAACATTTCGGTTTCACCGAAGAGCGAATCGGTCCCACCGAAGTTTACTCCGACCAACTCTCCGTTAGCTAATTACCTAAATCGGTCTCACCGAAGTTTGTGTAATTGGTCTCACCGAGATTACGTTATGCCCTAACCCTAACCATATCGGTCCTACCGAAGTTGCATATCGGTCCCACCGAAAACCCTAACTGGTCACTAGGTTTCTTGAATCGGTCCGACCGAGTTTGTTGATTCGGTCCCACCGAGTTTGGTAAATTGTGTGTAACGGTTAGATTTTGTGTGGAGGCTATATATACCCTCCACCTCCTCTTCATTTGTGGAGAGAGCCATCGTAACAAACCTACACTTCCAACTTACCAGCCTCGAGAGAGAACCACCTACTCATGTGTTGAGGCCAAGATATTCCATTCCTATCATATGAATCTTGATCTCTAGCCTTCCCAAGTTGCTTTCCACTCAAATCTTCTTTCCACCAAATCCAAATCCAAAGGAGAGAGAGTTGAGTGTTGGGGAGACTATCATTTGAAGCACAAGAGCAAGGAGTTCATCATCAACACACCATTTGTTACTTCTTGGAGAGTGGTGTCTCCTAGATTGGCTAGGTGTCACTTGAGAGCCTCCGACAAGATTGTGGAGTTGAACCAAGGAGTTTGTAAGGGCAAGGAGATCGCCTACTTCGTGAAGATCTACCGCTAGTGAGGCAAGTCCTTCGTGGCGGCTTACGACCATGGTGGGATAGACAAGGTTGCTTCTTCGTGGACCCTTCGTGGGTGGAGCCCTCCGTGGACTCGCAAGCAACTGCTACTCCTTCGTGGGTTGAAGTCTCCATCAACGTGGATGTACGATAGCACCACCTATCGGAACCATGACAAAAACATCCGTGTCTCCAATTGCGTTTGAGTCCTCCAAACCCTTCCCTTTACATTCTTGCAAGTTGCATGCTTTAAATTCCGCTGCTCATATACTCTTTGCATGCTTGCTTGAATTGTGTGAAGATTGCTTGACTTGTGCAAAGATAGCTAAAATATGCCAAAGTCTAAAATTGGGAAAAGGTTAAGTTTTTAATTGGTCAAGTAGTCTAATCACCCCCCTCTAGACATACTTCAAGGTCCTACAAGTGGTATCAGAGCTTTGTTCTCCATTTGCTTTGATTTTCATAGCTTTTGGTGGTCATAGCCTTGGTTTCACAACCTAGGAGAGTATGGCGTCTAGCGAGGGAAATTATCACCGTAGAGGTCCTTACTTTGATGGCACTAATTTTGCTAGTTGAAAGCATAAGATGAAAATGCATATTCTCGGACATAACCCCGCCGTTTGGGCTATTGTGTGTATTGGCTTGCAAGATGAATTCTTTGATGGGAGAGAACCGAACCGTGAAGCTAGCGCGGAGGAATTTAAGATGCTGCAATACAACGCTCAAGCTTGTGATATCCTCTTCAATTGCTCGTGCCCCGAAGAATTCAACAAAATCAGCCGTCTTGAGAATGCAAAGGAAATTTGGGATACTTTGATTGATATGCATGAAGGTACCGACTCCGTCAAGGAATCCAAGTTGGATGTGCTCCAAAGTCGGCTTGACAAGTTCAAAATGAAGGATGGTGAAGGTGTCGCTGAAATGTACTCTAGGCTTGCTCTTATCACAAATGAGATTGTCGGTTAGGAAGTGAAGAGATGACTGACAGATTCATCATCAAGAAGATCCTAAGAGCATTGGATGGAAAATATGATACCGTGTGCACATTGGTCCAAATGATGCCAAATTATAAAGATCTCAAGCCAACGGAAGTCATTGGAAGAATTATTGCTCATGAGATGTCACTCAAGGATAAGGAGGAACTTCACAACAAGTCAAGTGGTGCTTACAAAGCCTCATGTGAAGCCCCCACATCATCAAGTGAGAAACAAACCTTCAATGAAGAATTAAGCTTAATGGTGAAGAACTTCAACAAATTCTACAGGAGTAGAAGCAAAGAAAGAAGCTCTAAGTTAAGGTCCTACAATGACAAAAGATCTTCTAGTCGAGAGCGCAATTGCTACAATTGTGGGAGACCCGGACACTATTCCAATGAGTGTACGGCACCCTACAAAAGAAGAGAAGATTCTCCAAAAAGAAGAAATAGAAGAGAAGAATCACCACCAAGAGAGAGAAGGAGTAAAGATGATCGTTATGAACAAAGACCCTCACGGAGAAGCAAGGATTCGGAAAGGAAGGACAAGTCATCAAAGAGCTACACAAAACGAAGACATCAAGCTCATGTTGGTGAATGGGTATCCGCCCGACTCCGGCAATCACTCCGAGAGAAGCTATCACTCGACTCGAATATACTCGTGGATGAAGGTGTTGCCGGTCTAGCACTTGTGTCAACCAAATCCTACGACATATTTGATTCACCAAATGAAGGAACTGGAAGATGCTTCATGGCCAAAGGTCCTAAGGTAACACACCCCGAGTATGTTGATTTCAATAGTGATGAAGATGACTTGTTAGGTGATGATGATTTACTTGTTGACAACTCTAGTGATGAATACTATGATGAAACGTCAATTAATCATGCTAATCAAGATGAAACGAATGACAATGATAAGGAGAAGATTGAGCTTCTAACTAAAGAACTAAACACTCTTAAGTTAGCTCATGAAACTATCTTCGAAGATCATCGAGAACTTTTAAGGGCTCATGAGAAGTTACGCTTTGAAAAGATCAATCTTGAGCAAGAGCATGAGTTCCTAAAGGCAATCAATGATGATCTCCGTAAGAAAAATTCTTCTTGCATTGCCAAGCGTTTACTCTTATCTACTTACATGCCTCAAGTCAAGTCTAGTAACAAGAACAAGAAAGATTCTTCCTCTAGTAGTAACAATAACAATGCTAAATCCAATATTGTTGCTTCTAGTAGTTCTCTTGATTCCACTAATGATTCTCTTAGCCAAGTTACACACGAGCAAGAAAACAAATTATTGAAGGGAATTATAGAGAAAGGTGTATACAAGAGCCTTGCCGGAGTAAGCAATTCGAGGAAATTGTACGCAAGCAAGGAAGGCACCGGAAGAATCAAGGTGTTGGTTTTGAACGAAAGTTCAATGCCAATGGAGTTGAGTGGGAAGAAGATCAATACCCCAAGACGAAGTTTGTTCCTCAACAAGAGAAGTATGATCCTACTTCCTTCAAGGGAACACAAGCACAAGATGATCTTCCACCACAAGACCACAAGAACAAAGGCAAGGACAAGCTTCAAGAGGAGACTGATGCATTTGAAGAAGCACCTAAGGTGATGCTGGTCAAGTGGGTTCCCAAGACTACGTCAAGTTCTACTTCATCAAGTACAACTACAACACCAAGGATTCCCATCAAGATGATGTGGATCCCGAAGAAGAAGAACTAGAGTGTTCTTGAGGGTGACTCCACCAACATTCCTCACTCATATCTTTATGGAAAGGACAAGTGCAATCATCTTCCATATCTTGCACTAGTTCAAGGAGTCACAAACCCTCATGTTGGTAAGGCAAGGGACAAGGTAACCTAATGCTTTCATGGACATCATCTAGTGTGTGCATCACTCTATGTCTATGGATATTCTTGTTTGTTCCTTGTGGGACTAACCCATGTAGGTATTGAAAGTGCAACTCACTCCAAAGGATTGCTCCAAAAGATCTACATCAACATTGAGCATCCACATCTTCAACACCTACATGAAGTCATCATCGACAAAACCCAAGGTTAATTCATCCCTCTAAGGGGGGATCTCACATCTAGGGGGAGCATAACTCTAAGAATTGAGTCAAAGCAACTCTAATGATGTGAACACATAAATGCTTTATGTAAAAGTGGTAACCCCACTTGAGCTTAAACGATGAGTATGACCTATGATCAAATGTTCTCATTTGACTCCTAAGTCAATATACTCATATATAGATGACCTAGTCATCGCCAATTGTTTGATAGATGCTAGAATTGTTTGTGCATGCTTTGTCACATATTTCATTTGTCATTTTATTGTGTGAGCAAGTTGGTTGCATATTTTACTCATTCGAGGACATCCACTTGTTGCTTTGATTGATTGGTTTCTTTTTCTTTGGCCAAGTGGATGGACAAGAATGCCTAAGAACCTTCTCTAGCTATCTATGCTTTACTCGTCTCAAACTCTATTCATGCTACATCACAAAATTTGATCAAGTCAGATTCGAACCACTCTGTGTGAGGAGCACTCGGAGTCCCCGATTTGTCATAGACTTAAACTTCCAAAACTTCTTTATGCTTTTCAGTCTGACCGATTCTTCCATTTTGGTCATACCGAGATCACTAAGTCGATCTAGGTTTTCAATCTCAGTGCAACCGATTTGAACTTTTCGGTCACATCGAGTTGTCAGAATTAATCAGCTTAAGCATCTCGGTGCCACCGAGTTGTTCCACTTGGTCACACCGACAAAGGTTTCGGCTATATAATCACATCGGGCAAAATTTTGGAAACTTTCTCCAAACCTCTTTGCCGCGATAGCTCGCTCGCCTTCTAGGTCTCCTCGGATCGTCGACTTCATCGCCAACCTCCCGTCACCGGGTCTCTCCCACCGTCAACGGAATTTATCTCCGTCGTTGCCGTAGCGAGTTCACCGCCGAACTAGGGTATGAACTCGATCACAAGCATATCCTCGTCGATTCTCGGTAGACATTGTGTTCATTATGATTCTTGCCACGATTGAAACACCTCTATCCGCATAAAACAATCCTTAGAATAGATGCGATTCGAGAATTTAGGGTTAGAGTTTCACGAAACCATCTCGGACTCCACCGAGTTGAAAAACTCGGTCCCACCGATTCAGCCTAACGCCATTGCACTAGTAACTCTCGGTCCGATCGAGAATTGCTAATCGGTGTGACCGATTTTAGAACTTTGTGAAACCCTAGCGCCTTGGTGCCATCGAACCGTGACTCGGTGCGACCGAAGTTCACTAGTTTAGGTTCCAAAACAGCTTCGGTATCACCGAAGTTTGAAAATCGGTTGATCCGAAATGCTTTCATGGAAAACTAAAACTAAACTTTTTGAATCATTCTTTTGCAAAAATCTCTGCATTTTGTGATGCTCATCCACTCTATCTCATCTATAACTATTCACGAGTGGGTCAAGATTAGCTGTGAGCAAGATGTCGCACCAAAGTGACAAACAAGTCGGAGGAGCAGACACAGATGAGTGAGGGCACTAGTCCCTCTAGCACTCGAGATGAGGGAAGCGAAGCACTCCCAAAGAATTTGCCCAAAGCTGCCACCAGGACAAGGAAGAAGAGAACCTCATAATCTGAGGATGAGGATTATGTGGCAATAGAAGATGAGGCCATTTCAAAGAAGAAAGTGCTCAAGAAGGAGTATAGCTCAACTGCAGTAAAGCCAGGAATGAAGATCAAAAGGCCTGCAGGAAAACAACCAATGTCTAAAGCCAGAGTCTCCACTCAAGCATCTTTGGAATCCCAACCCAAAGAGCCTGCTGCAGAAGGAAAGAAAAGAAAGGAAAGGGTCAAGAAGACCATGGCCAGAGTGATTGAAAAGCCTTCCATGATGGAAGAAGAAGAAGAAGAAGAAGAAGAAGAAGAAGAGGTTGCTGCACCAGCACCCAAGGTACAAAAGCTGATGGGTGATGCTATAAAGTCAGGGGCTGCAACATCAAAGCCCAAAGAAGCACCCAAAGTTGCCTCCAAGTCCAAGAGTGCACCTAAGAGGAATACCGTGAGTATACCAAATTTGAAAAGAACAAGGCCCCAAAGGTTCGATGTTGTCAGCCGAGGAAGATGATGAAGGACAAGTCCTAAGGAAGCTCAAACCCAAGATTCCAGACCACAATGATGCTCATCCTGTGGTGAGAACATGAAGATCGGGGAGAGACTTAGGGTTGAGGCTATGGAGAGAGTCGATCCATATGCCACCGTGGAGAAGGACTGTTGTTGATTACGTGTTCCACACAAAGGAACATCGAGATTCCTATGAGACAATCTTGTTGGACAAGAAGCCCATAGTGTGTGATATGAGGTGGGTCGACCGACCTACATACAAGAGAATGAAAACATTATCCTGGAGTGTGATGCCTTTCAAGGCGTGTGGAGTTGCAGACTTTGTTGGGCGAAGCACACAAACCGGAATGATGAGCTCATTATGCAATTCTACTCCACAAAGACATTTCTATCCAGATGGCATGATAGTTTGGATGTCTGAAGGAACGAGATACCAATCAACTATTGAGGAGTGGGCAAGTCTGATCAATGCCCCAAAGGAGAGTGAAGATGACTTGGACGTTTATGCCAAGAAAAAGATGGATCACAACTCTATGTCACAGATGTACAAGGAGATCCTGCATAAAGCTCTTGAGACCTTCAAGCTTGGGTCACCCATTTTCTTCTGTCAGGGCTGCCAACGATCAACTGGATCCTAAGGCACACTCTTTTGCCCAAATCAGGTGACCACAACATGATTAGAGGGCATGCAATTAATTTGCTACACATATTTGATGTGCCACAAAAATTCAAGGTCACGGGCCTTATGGTTGAGACTATCAAGAGGACAGCAGCAGACCAAAAGAGAAGTTGTGGATATGCCCCACAAATTCAGGAGTTGATTAACTCAAAGATGGGCACATGAAATTTTCTGTTGGATAAGGAACACTTTGTTCTTTATCCTGACTTTGAGGACAATCAAGTTGTGATGAATGAGAATGAACCATCATCAGTACAAGCTCAAGAGAAGAAGGAGAAAGCAAGGAAAGACAAGGCTGCCAAGATGCCAACACAAGAGGAGGCATCTGAGTACTTTTTGAAGAGCAAGCAGGACCAGCTTAGTTACTTGATAGCATCAACTCTGAGGATTGAGAAAGGGTTGGCCACCCTAACTCAAAACCAGGAGAGCCCGGAAAGAATCATGGAACAAAAATTCTATGATCTTGATGTCAAAGTAATCGAGATTCACCACCGTGGGAGCAGCTACAGGATGACATGCAGGAGAGGAAGGACAGACAACTATCGATGCATTTGCCAGAGTGCCTCGAGCTCGGAGATCACCGCAGAGCCAAGAATAGACACGAGAGTCACTTCATCTCTGCTTCCACCATAGCCTCCAGCCAAGAACCAGCCCAAAGACCAACTCTTACAGCTCCTTCCACATCAACTCAAGTCTTCGGCCCAAGGAGCCATCTCTACGCCACCAACTCAAGACCAAGCACGAGAGACGATATAGTACTATGCATTTTCTAGGAACTTTTTGGTAACTTGTTGCCAAAGGGGAGAAAATGTATAGATCATAGGTCTAGAGAGAGAGAGAGTTTGCTTTTGTTCTCTCTTGTCTTCTTGGTTGAACTTTGTTTGCTTTTGCTTGCTTGAGACACTATGCTATTACCTGTGAGACATTGATGATCATGTGTTTGATCATAAGCTACACTTATGCTTGTTAGATGATATTATCTTACTTATCCTTATATGATCATTCACTTTGCTTGGTGATGAGTGCATATATTCAATCTTTATTATTTTGAGCGCTCCACCAAGAAGTATGTGACATGGAAGAGCAACCCATGAGCCTAATTCCTTGTGCATTTGCAGTCCAAAGCAAATCTCAAAATATGCACAAATTTAGGGGGAGCTCTTGCTTATCACATACTTCTCAAAGCGATTTATGTTATTTCAATCTTATTATCATTTGTCGAAGCTTTGATCTATATGTTGTCATCAATTACCAAAAAGGGGGAGATTGAAAGTGCAACTATCCCTAGGTGGTTTTGGTAATTCATAACAACATATAGCTCATTGAGCCAATGCTATTCCAAGACAAACATTTCAGAAAAAGCTCAATGAATGACATGGCATGGATGATGAAAGTGGATCCCTCAAAATATTAAGGACAAAGGATTGGCTCAAGCTCAAAAGCTCAAGACTCTTCATTTTATATTTTAGTGATCCAAGATCACATTGAGTCTATAGGAAAAGCCAATACTATCAAGAAGGGATGAGGTGTTGCTTAATGAGTTTCTTGCTCCACAGTGCTTAGTGATATGCTCCAAAAACCCTCAACTACTTTCTCACATTCATATATGACCTAAACCTAAAGTCAAAATCGGTCCTACCGATTCTTTCTATCCGGTGCCACCGAGTTCAAATGTCATAGCCACTGCCACAAACCCTAGGCAATCGGTTTCACCGATAGGGATCTCGGTCTCACCTAGATGGGATTGTAATCTCTCTGTTTCCCTTCGTAATGTTTCGGTCTAACTGGCAAGTGAGCGATCGTTCCCACCGAGATTGCAATGTAAACTCTCTGCTTCCTTTCAGAACATTTCGGTCTCACCGAAAGAGTGAATCGGGTCTCGGGTGTCAAAGCCGGGCGGATCTCGGTAGGGGTCCCGAACTGCGTCTAGGTGGATGGTAACAGAGACAAGGGACACGATGTTTTACCTGTGTTCGCCCTCTTGATGGAGGTAAAACCCTACGCCCCGCTTCGATTGATATTGATATTGTGGATGTTTACAAGAGTGGATCTACCACGAGATCAAGGAGGCTAAACCCTAGAAGCTAGCCTATGGTATGATTGTAAGGGTTATTGTTCTGTCCTACGGACTAGAGCCATCCGGTTTATATAGACACCTGAGAGGGCTAGGGTTACATAGAGTCGGTTACAATGGTAGGAGATCTACATATCCGTATCGCCAAGCTTGCCTTACACGCCAAGGAAAGTCCCATCCGACACGGGCGAAGTCTTCAATCTTGTATCTTCATAGTCTTGGAGTCCGGATGATGATGATAGTCCCGCCGATGATAGTCCACCGATGATGGTAGTCCGCCATCCGGACACCCCTAATCCGGACTCCTCAAGAGCTCCCGAACCAGCTTCAATGACGATAAGTCCAAAGATGCGTAGTCTTCGGCGTTGCAAGGCGGGTTCTCCTTCAAGTTCTACGCACTGCGAGCAAAGGTTCAGCTTCCTCATCAATGTTGCGCGTCTTGGCTTCCACGCCCAATAATAGCCTTCTTCCACGCGTCAGCGCTGACGTGAAAAGCCGTGGTGTCTTTTATGTTTTACCCCTAGTTGTGCGAATAATCTGCCTATAAGGGAGGCAAGAATCCAGATCCAAATCACCATCTTCCCCAAGAATACTCATCTGAGCGCCTTTTGACCAAGAATCCATTCCATCATGGACCGTCAACGCGGCTCCTCTTCTCGCTCCCCCTTTGCCAGAGATTGGAGGAGATGCTCTGTTCGCACAACGAAATGGGTGAAGCTCCAAGTGGGGGATATCTCCTCCGGCCTTCATGGTTCCGGCTCGAAAGGCCGGGCCACCTACAAAGGTGGGAAGCAAGCGGAGGTTACCCCAAATCCCAACAAAGGGGAGCGGGTATGCTTCGTCCCCTATCTCGATAAGGGGCTCGGATTTCCTATACATCCATTCCTCCATGGGCTCCACGGAGTTCTACGGACTCGGCTTCATCACCTAACGCCCGCCTCAATCCTCGTGATATTATGGGTTACGTAGCTCTTCATGAGCTATTCTGGCGCCGAGCCCCACTTCGTTAATGGAAGAGGTTGTTCGCCTTGTACCCCGCTCTCACGTTAATCCATATATCAAGTGGGCGCCACGAAATATGGCGCATTGCCGGACCGGATATCCATCCTAACCCCTAAGAAGGCGCTCAAGACCGGCCTTCTAATGGTTTTATATAGAAGACGCTCACGCCGACCTGTTCGGATCGGCCTCCGGAGTTCAAGAATGCTCCTCAAGAAACGCCTTAGTTGGCGTCCCGCGAGCCCCCGTCTGGAGGAAGATAAGAGCGCCCATTATTTGATGGGCGAATAAGGTTATCTTGGCCCATGCCAGTTGACCATGATTGGAGTCATGGCAACATGCATTATGCGGGGTGCAGCCACTACAATACAGGCCACCCCATGTGGGATTTCAACGGGAAGACGATGCCACCCGTCATGGCCGCAAGGGCCGGATTCGGCCAAGATCCGTGACGATCCTGTCTAGCTCAGATAAGGGGAGAAGGAGGATTTCTTCTGACGAACCCATTAAATGGGTTCTCCATGAATAATCCCGGCCTTGGGTGTTTAACACTCTGCGTGTCCGACCGTGCCTTTCAAACTTAAGTTTCTTATATTGTGTTCTTCTTTCGACGCAGAACTGCGCTACGGACCGTGGAGGCATGCTAAGTCCGGCTCCGCAGCCCGAGGATCCGAGAGAGATCCCGGATCCGCCTCCAAGAGGATCCGGACATAAAGGTGGAGCTAATCGACGGGGTGTTCCACCACCAAAGATGGACAATGCTTTAGTCGCCATCACGGCCGACTATCCCGGACTATATCCGGCTTCCCTGTGTGATTGGCCAAAGCCCCGACACCGCTATTCCTTCCTTGCTTATTTCTCGACCACCATATATGATGGCGCTGTAGGAGGCGCCCTAGGGCGAGAAGCCGAGCTCGATGGCCGACCAACAAGGGCCAGCCGACCAAGAGGGCGGAAGAGGAGCGCAGATGGATCGAATCGTCCGCCGCAAAGGTGTAGCTCACAATTCATTATTTTAGAGCAACGTTCCTAGGAATCGCTTGAGTGCTCATGACTTTTATAGGAAAAAAAAGCGTCCCACGGATCAAGGGCGTGGAGGTTGCCAATCCAACCTCTACTACCAGTGCTCCCCGACCGGGTCGAGGAGGGAGGCGAGCAAGGCACGAAGCCGGACGCTCCTCCGACGGAGGATGCCGGCTGCATCGCCCGCCACCAAGTCCGAGGTGGAGAGTGCCTCAATCACAGCGCCACGGACAAGATTTCGTGACGCTGCTTCTCCCCGAGGCATTGAATGCCTTTAACACGGGGACGCGCACCTTCGTCTGCTCAAGATGGTTTTACCAGAGCCACGAGCAAAGATGTAAAAGACATACTGGTAAGAGAATTTAATAGTTATATATGCCAAGAGTCTCCCGAGACTTAAAGTAGTTATATTAACTGATTTAAGGATCATATGAAACGAGGATCTTACCGAGAAGAATAACCAATCTGTCTCAGAGCTGCAAGAGTGCAAGGCCCAACTTGAGGCCGCACTCTCTGGGCGCAGGAGGAAACGCAGGGACCTCTCCCGTAACGCATTATTTTAGAAAGATAAGTAGCGTTTGGCCTTTGCGCAAGTCCGAAAGGAAAAATGACGTTGCGGTCTTTGGGACAAGATCCGGACAGTAAGAACTTCGCGCCAACTAAAGGTCGGCGAGAGGGTGCCGATAAGGTGCAAAGATGAAAGGAACAAGCTCCAGGATGCCCATGCCCAGCTTGGAGAAGAGCCGAAAGGCGTTCGGGCCGAGCCGCCTCAGATTAAGGAGAATCACGCTTTGTCGCGGCATATATAGTAAGTGCTTGAGCGAACTCCTTTGAAAAGAAGAGTTCGGCGAGGAAGTCAATTTGATGTAATATGTCCGCAGGTATGCTCACAAGTCGCCTCATGGAGGAGATGCCCGTATCAACGGGTGATCAACTTCCGAATTGTTGCAACCGATCGAACGAGTTCGGCAGCAATGAGCGGCGTTATCCAGTGTTATGGCCAGCCTTCTCCTTACCCGAGGGTCTTGGGGAGCTTATGGAGAAGCTGCGAGGAGTCTTGTGGCGCTTCCATTTATGGAAGATTTCGACTGCCGCCAAGGTGCTGTGGAGGCCTGGGCCATGGTAAAGACGCGGTACAAGAAGGCGGATCCCAACCACATGGCCGAAGTCGGACCTGTGGGGCCCGATGGGAAGGAGATCCCTATGAGTTTAGTATACGGCCAAGTGGAGTTGGCCGCGAAATTTTCCCAACAGATCAGTAAATTAGACAACCCGTTAGACGGGATTGAGGAAGAATACAATCACCGATTTGACAATGTATTATAAAATGACATACAAAATGCCTTCTAGCCGGATTGTAGACCGCTTGTCTTTCTTGACCTTTTTTCGCTTCGACCTCGGGACCCTAGAGTCCTGAGTGTGTCCGAATACCTTCTCGGTTATGAAACAACTGGGGTATGCATGGAGACCAAAGCGTAGGGGTCATCGTTGCTTTATCGCATAAGTGCCCAACTAGTTATGTTATATTACATGGGTAGTAAGAAACATCTTCCAGGAGAATAGTTCCATTAAGGGTTCCTTTCCTTCGGGGTGGCATGCCCTAAAGTGCATGTCCGGATGTGAAAAAAAGCAGAAAAACATCTCTGGGGCGAGATAAATAAGTGGATAAAAAATCATCTTTTAAGTCACCGAATCAATATTACCTTAAGAACGCTAGCTTTGGCTTCACCTACCGAGGTACACATCCTACCGACCCGGCAAGAATAATCGCAGAGGTGCTCCCATTACCTCCTAGCCGAACAATCGGGAACGAGGGGTAAGCAGTGAGCCGTGCAACCCAAATTTTGGCCAAAACTTAAGTCATATCGATGCATATAATGGTGAATAAAAGGTACATGTGGAGGCTTGACATGTGCCGGGCATGAAGCCCGTATAATTAAGCTTTCCGTAAAGAAGCCCTGTGTATAATGAGTGCGGATAGCACATCAATTCTGTGCGAACGTTATGCAAGTAGGCCCTTTAAGGCTTGGATGAATAGGGTTGAGAAGAAAAGGATAAACAAAAGGCATTTGAAGTAAAAAAAAAAAAATTGACGGGGGAAAGGGACGAACTCTTAGTCCGGCGCTAGGCATAGAATCGCTTGAGGCGGGCTGCGTTCCATGGGTTCGGCTCGAGTCGGTTATCCGATGCATTTCAGAGACGGTACGCTCCGCCGGTTAGGACTTGATCGATGATGAAGGGCCTTCCCATTTGGGCTTGAGCTTGTCCTTTTTCTTGTCCGGCAGCGAGAACCAGCCGCCAACGTTGTAAGTCTTGGCCCGCATTTCTACGCTTTGATATCTTCGAGCTGCTGGCGATAGAATGCGGAACGAGCCTTGGCGACGCCGCGCTCTTCCTCCAATGCGTCCAAGCTGTTCTCGCCGATCCAACTCGGCTTCTCTTTCTTCGTACATGCGCACTCGAGGTGAGTCATGAATGATGTCGCAGGCAAACTGCTTCGCCAGTATACCATAAAAATGGTGTGCATCCCAGTACGGTTAGGCGTTGTCCGCAGCCCCCGAGTACGGAGTCGAGCTCCTCTACCCAAAGGTCGTGTCGATTTCATAAGGGACCGCACTAGTCCGGGTTTGATGCCGCTCATTATTAGACCATTTGCTCGTTCCACTCGACCGTTGGTTTGAGGATGATAGATCGAAGCGTAATCGAGCTTGATGCCCATATTTTTGCACCATGATTTAACCTCATTGGCGGTGAAGTTAGGTGTCGTTATCGGTGATGATGTGCTGGGGACACCATAACGATGTACTACCCGGATATAAAGTCTATCACCGGGTCCCGACTCTGCCGCTTTAACCGGCTTGGCCTCTATCCATTTGGTGAATTTATCCATCATGACCAATAGGTACCTTTGCTTGTGGGTTCCCCTTTAAGTGGTCCAACCATGTCAAGCCCTGCACTACGAACGGCCGTGTAATGGGTATAGTTTTGAGGCGGTGGGTGGCATATGGCTCTGATTAGCAAAGAGCTGACAACCGACACATCTTTGGACTAAGTCCTGAGCATCTGCTCGGGCCGTCGGCCAGTAGAATCCTGTACGGAATGCCTTAAGATAGATGAAGGCTTGCCGCATTGTTCCTCCACCACTGCAACGTGATGGGTGACCTGGGGAGAGTTAATCTCTCTCGGATCGGGTTTAGGCCCAATCTGATCGTGGTCCAGAAGCGACTCCCAGGCGGCGATGCGATCCAAGAGCTCGTTTAAGAAAGAGAGCTCCATCGGATCTAACCGCTTCGGCGAGTTCCGAGTTAACGTGAAGATTGCTTTCGATGACCCGAGAAGTCATCGTCGGTAGCGGCCGAACAAAGCGGTCATAAGAAAACCGCTTAGCCGGAGAGTTTGGCCGATAGCCAAAGCAACTTTAGCAACAAGGTGCCGTCTTTAAATACGGGATGAGGCATCCTTCCCGATGGCGACGCAGACAAATGAACTCTCAATGAAAGCACCAATGTCGGTGTCAAAACCGGCGGATCTCGGGTAGGGGTCCCGAATCGTGCGTCTAGGTGGATGGTAACAGGAGACAAGGGACACGATGTTTTACCTAGGTTCGGGCCCTCTTGATGGAGGTAAAACCCCACGCCCCGCTCGATTGATATTGATATTGTGGATGTTTACAAGAGTGGATCTACCACGAGATCAAGGAGGCTAAACCCTAGAAGCTAGCCTATGGTATGATTGTAAGGGTTGTTGTTGTCCTACGGACTAGAGCCATCCGGTTTATATAGACACCAGAGAGGGCTAGGGTTACATAGAGTCGGTTACAACGGTAGGAGATCTACATATCCGTATCGCCAAGCTTGCCATACACGCCAAGGAAAGTCCCATCCGGACACGGGCGAAGTCTTCAATCTTGTATCTTCATAGTCTTGGAGTCCGGATGATGATGATAGTCCGGCCGATGATAGTCCGGCCGATGATGGTAGTCCGGCCATCCGGACACCCCCTAATCCGGGACTCCCTCACGGTCCCACCGAGTTTACCTGACCAACTCTCTGGTTAGCTAATTACCAAAATCGGTCTCATCGAGTTTGTGTAATTGGTCTCACCGAGATTACGTTATGCCCTAACCCTAACCATATCGGTCCTACCGAGTTGCATTTCGTCCCAATCGAAAACCTTATGATCACTAGGTTTACTGAATCGGTCCGACCGAGTTTGTTGATTCGATCCCACCGAGTTTGGTAAATTGTGTGTAACGGTTAGATTTTGTGTGGAGGCTATATATACCCCTCCACCTCCTCTTCATTCGTGGAGAGAGCCATCAGAACAAACCTACACTTCCAACTTACCAGTTCTGAGAGAGAACCACCTACTCATGTGTTGAGGCCAAGATATGCCATTCCTACCATGTGAATCTTGATCTCTAGCCTTCCCAAGTTGCTTTCCACTCAAATCTTCTTTCCACCAAATCCAAATCCAGTGAGAGAGAGTTGAGTGTTGGGGAGACTATCATTTGAAGCACAAGAGCAAGGAGTTCATCATCAACACACCATTTGTTACTTCTTGGAGAGTGGTGTCTCCTAGATTGGCTAGGTGTCACTTAGGAGCCTCAGAGCAAGATTGTGGAGTTGAACCAAGGAGTTTGTAAGGGCAAGGAGATCGCCTACTTCATGAAGATCTACCGCTAGTGAGGCAAGTCCTTCGTGGGCGACAACCATGGTGGGATAGACAAGGTTGCTTCTTCGTGGACCCTTCGTGGGTGGAGCCCTCCGTGGACTCGCAAGAACTGCTACCCTTCAGAGGTTGAAGTCTCCATCAACGTGGATGTACGATAGCACCACCCATCGGAACCACGACAAAAACATCTGTGTCTCCAATTGCGTTTGAATCCTCCAAACCCTTCCCTTTACATTCTTGCAAGTTGCATGCTTTAAATTCCGCTGCTCATATGCTCTTTGCATGCTTGCTTGAATTGTGCGAAGATTGCTTGACTTGTGCAAAGATAGCTAAAAGCTGCCAAAGTCTAAAATTGGGAAAAGGTTAAGTTTTTAATTGGTCAAGTAGTCTAATCACCCCCCCCCCTCTAGACATACTTCAAGGTCCTACATCCGGCGAGCCACCAGGCGCTCTTCACCTTGTGAGCAGCCGCCCCCCTCACTCACGATCTTTGCGCCTGCGCCTCCTCTGATGTCGCTTGGCCCTCTGGAGGGTTTCTCCCTCCCCAGGTGCCGCCGCCGTGGGATCCGGCCCTTCTTGCTACTCTGCACTCGGCTCCATCACCAAGTACCTACGGTGGTGGAGGTGACTGGTACATGGACTCGGGCGCCACCGCACACATGACTGCTCATCCCGGTAACCTCACGTCTTCCACTCCCATTCATACTCCCACTCGAATTGCCGTTGGTAACGGTTCCTCCCTACCCATTACACATGTCGGTCATATGTAATTTCCGTCTACTTCTACTCCTGTCAATATGTCTAATGTTCTTGTGTCTCCTGACTTAGTCACTAATCTCGTTTCTGTTCGCCACCTTGCTCGTGAGAATCCTATCACTGTTGAATTTGACGATATCGGTTTTTCTGTGAAGGACGCCCGTACACGGATGATACTCCACCGATGTGACAGCCCGGATGACCTTTACCCGGTGCATCCTTCCGGCGCCACCACCACCCCTCGTCCTGCCGCCTTCGCCGCTAGTGTCGATCTTTGGCATGCCCGTCTCGGTCATTCCAACTCCACTGTTATGCGTCAGATTTTTCAGAGTTTTTCTTTCTCATGTAATAAGGTTGACGACCACACTTGTGAGGCTTGCCGTCTTGGCAAGCACGTTCGTCTTCCCTTTAGTGAGTCTATAAACATTTCCACCTTTCCGTTTTAGTTATTGCATAGCGATGTTTGGACGTCCCCGGTTGCAACCAACACGGGCTACTTATACTATTTGGTGATATTGGATGATTTTTCTCATTATGTGTGGACATTCCCTCTCCGTCGCAAGTCGACGCTCTCGCCACACTCACAACTTTTTATTCATATGTCACCACACAGTTCGGTCGTCCTATTCTCGCCTTTCAAACTGACAACGGCAAGGAGTTTGACAACGTCGCCGTCCGCAATCTTCTTGCGTCCCACGGCACCATCTTTCGCCTCTTTGTCCCTACATCGCCACGGAGAATGGTCGCGCCAAAGCGTCATTCGCACTCTTAATGACCGTGTCCGCATGTTGCTTTTCCACTCCCTCGTGCCTCCTCGGTTACGGCAGACGGCGCCATGACACTTGACCTCCTTATTAACATTAAATCCCGTGTTGTTCCCGATGGAACTACACTCCTCACCAGCTCCTCTTTGGTGCGGTTCCGTCTTATGATGGTCTTCACATCTTCGGGTGTCTCTGTTACCCTAGCACCGCGTCCACTACTCCTCACAAACTCACTCCCCGGTCACTTCCTTGCATCTTCCTTGGTTATCCTCCCAACACCAAAGGTTACCGGTGCTATGATCCAGTGTCCCACCGCGTTTTCACTTCGCGGCATGTTACTTTGATGATCCGTGTTCCCGTTTGGTAGTACTGTCACCTTCGGCGTCTCCAGGCTGTTCGCCTCGCCTTCCACTCTTTGGCGGACCGCCCACCATCATGGCTCGGCCTGCCAGCGCTCACCGCGGGCGGCCGCTGCCCCCTGTCTCGCCTCGGCCCGTCCACGCCTTGATCCCTACTGCAGCCCCGCCCGCGATCCCTTCACCGTGGCCCCGCTGCGGCCCGTCGCCCGCGGCCCATTGCGGCCCTATGTGGCCCCCGCCAGCCCTGCCGCCAGCCGCATCGCCTCACCGCAGGCGGTCACTCGGGCTCGGACTGGGACACTTCGTCCTAGCACGCGCTACCCATCGGACGAGTACGCATGTGCTGCATCCACCTTGGCGTCGTCTCCGCTCCCCACATCCGCTCGCGCAGCCCTTCGAGATCCGAACAGGCTAGCTGCGATGCATGAGGAGTTTGACGCCCTACAGCGCAACCGTACGTGGCAGCTTGTCCCACGGCCTCCCCGTGCCAATGTCATCACTGGCAAGTGGGTCTTCCGCCACAAGACTCGCCCCGACGGCTCTCTCGAGCGCTACAAGGCGCGTTGGGTGGTCTGCGGTTTTCGCCAACGGCCGGGCGTGGACTTCACTGACACCTTCGCCCGGTTGTCAAACCGGGCCACGATTCGCGTTGTCCTCCAGCTTCTTGTGCTTCTCGCGCTGGCGATCCACCACTCGATGTGTCTAATGCTTTCTTGCATGGCCATCTCGGCGAGGAAGTGTTCATCGGCCCCTCTTTGGTTTCGTCGACACCGCCTATCCGGACCACATGTGCTTGCTCTCCCGTTCTCTCTACGCGTTGAAGCAGGCACCTCGGGCCTGGTACCAGCGGGTCGCGGCCTTCCTTCAGCAGCAGGGGTTCCGGTCCACACGGTCCGATGCCTCCCTGTTCGTTTATCACCAGGGTCCTGCTACCGCGTACCTCCTCCTGTACGTCGACGACATCATCCTGACTGCTTCCTCGCCAGCGCTCCTTCAGCAGATCACAGCTCGCCTTGGCACCAAGTTCGCCTCAAGGACTTGGGGGCTCTCCACTACTTCCTCGGCATCGAGGTTGTGCGCCGGACCACTGGCTTCTTCCTGCACCAGCAGAAGTACGCCTACGAGCTTCTGGAGCGGGCCGGCATGCTCAACTGCAAGCCTGCTCCTATGCCTGTCGACACGAAGGCTAAGGTGTCCGCCGTCGAGGGCTCTCCGGCGTCCGGCGCTCCCTTTTACCGCTCCATCATCGGTGCACTTCAGTACCTCACAGTGACGCGTCCGGGCATTCAGTACGCTGTCCAGCAGGTGTGCCTTCATATGCATGCTCCTCGTGATACTCACTGGGCTCTGCTGAAACGTATCCTTCGGTACATACATGGCACCACACCTATGGGTCTCACTCTGACGGCATCACCTGACACCAGCCTTGTCGCCTACTCCGACGCCGACTGGGCTGGGTGTCCCGACACTCGACGCTCCACTTCCGGCTACTGCGCCTACCTCGGACCCTCTCTGATTTCGTGGTCGTCTAAACGAGAACCCACGGTCTCACGATCGAGCGCCGAGGCCGAGTACAGGGTTGTGGCCAATGCCGTCGCGGAGTGCTCTTGGCTACGACAGCTACTTCAGGAGTTGCTATGCGAGGTTACCAAGGCGACGCTTGTTTACTGTGACAACGTCTCCACAGTGTATCTCGCTGCCAACCCTGTCCATCACCGACGGACGAAGCATATTGAGCTCGACATTCACTTCGTCCGGGAGCACGTTGCACTTGGTCGTGTTCGAGTTCTCCATGTGCCCACCGATCAGCAGTTCGCCGATGTCATGACGAAGGGACTACCCACCTCGATGTTTGAGGGCTTTCGGTCCAGTCTCTGCGTCACCAGCGACGCTTCGACTGCGGGGGGTGTTGAAGATGTGTACATGTACGTAGGTCTCGGTTTTGTATGCCGCACCTGTAGTGTCTCTCTCCCTATGTATTTACTTGTATCTTGGGAGACAACACAACGGTCGCACCCCTTGTACCTATATATATATGTGCCTAGTGCACGATCAATTATTATCGATGCACCAAATCATTCTCTACACCGGGAAACCCAACGCAGGGCTGGGCATGGCCCGAAGCATAAGAGGCTGCGACGTTCGAGGACAAGGGCAGCAGCGCGTGGATCTTGGCTAGCTGGATGACAAGGCGAGGTGTGTCGGTTGTGTGTCGGCGACAATGGGCAAGCGACGCGCCAACATGAAGATGATTTCAACAAATGGCCTACCCGCAAGCCTCGCCTGCCCACTCGGCTTGCATGCCCAGAATGGGCCTTGGGCCTTGTAATCCCTTAAGTACCCCATTCCCTTCCCAAAGGTCAGTGGCAAAAGGCAAATGGTATTGTGACCCGGCTAGATAAGCGTGTTCTCCTTCCTCCTCAATTCCCCTCACGAGATCCAATTGTAAGAACTTGATTAGAATTCTCATGAAGATATAGATGAGATCCTTACAATCTGGCATCAGAGCCCTTTGATCCCGCGGCCCTGCCGGTCCACTCGAGGCATACCCGGCTCGCCGACAAGCACAAGGCCAAGCGGCGATGGACCGTGATCTCGCTAGAAAAGAAGGCTATCTACGATTCGCCCGCTACCGACTTCGACAAGTCCGGCGAGACCGCATCGACTCCACCGCGCAAGCCATCTCCAAGCTTCGACTCAAAAGCCGACCAGTTGTCAAGCCGCATCGACGACGTCAAGGTTTCGCTGGGCGTCGACATCGACGAACTGCGACAAGGTCTGGATCGGTCCCCGCACCCTCCACCGGATGCAACCAGGGGCGAGTCCTCCACTCCCTTAAGGCCATCAGGAGGTGGATCGATCGGCCCCGATGGGCACCACGTCGACACAGAAAATCGGGGGCCAGCGCATAAGGTGTATGTGCCGCCTCCCGGCCGAGGTAACGCTAGTCGACCAAGCCCGCAGAGAATCAAGGCTCAATTCGATCGAAAATTTTCGGTAGTCTACTTCTGATGTGTTTGGGTTTGGACCTCGCATCGAGCTTCCTCGTTTCGATGGCTCCAACGCAAAATTATGGCAGACCCGCAGTGAAGACTATTTCAAGTTTTGGGGCACACCTATGAATCAATGGATATCTCTTGCCACAGCACTATTTGAAGGTCAAGCTGCATGGTGGCTGGAATCGGTCTTGTGCGTCGAGTCCCCAATGTGACACAGGGGACGAAGTTCTCGTTGCTTGATCCGAGTTCGACCGTAACCTGCATCAGTCGGTTTTGAGGAAATTCTTCAATATTCAGCAAACTGGCACAGTGGAAGACTATGTAGAGCGTTTTTCAGACTTGTCTGATCAGCTGACAGCATATGAGCTATACCCAAACACCGTGCACTATGTCACACGATTCATGGAGGGGCTTAAGCCGATTGGTCGAGTAGCTGGGCATACAAAGAACCACAAGACTTTGACACGGCCTACCAATTGGCCTGTTGCACGAGGAGTTAGGCGCGTCGATCTGTCTGCAGTCACCAGCAGCCACTCAACGCCGAGCAACCGCTCTTCCCTTCCTCCACCACCCAACAAATCGGTACTCGATTCCGGCTAGAGTGCTCAAGAGAAGAAAAGCTGTTTCACAATTATGCACGCCACCAATCGAAGATAAGTGGGGTGCCCTGAAGCATTCCGCAAAGCCAAAGGGCTTTGTTTCATATGTGGTGAACGTTGGGGCAAGGATCATTTGTGCAAGCAGAAGTGCAATTGCCGTGGTACGAGAAATGATTGAGATCTTACAAAACATGTAGGTGACTGAGACTGAAGATGTTGACCAAAATGCATCAGTACACATGAATTCCATTTCTGCGGCAGCTCTTGGAAGTAAATCTGGAAAATCTGCCAGAACTATGCAACTGAGGATTCAATTACAGGGGCAAAATTACACCTTTTGATGGACTCAGAAGCACACACTCATTTCTTCACGATTCGTTGCAAGTGAGTTGCAAGGAGCGATACCTATGAAACCTGTTTACATCGTAATTGCTAATGGAGATCTTGTTACTTGTTCCACTAACTCTTGAATCGCACTGAGTTGTTCAGTCACAAGTTCGTGGTTCCGATTTTAAATTTTTCGCCTTGGGCGCTTATGACGGAATCATTGGACTGGATTGGCTCTCTTCTCATAGTCCAATGCTAGTTGATTGGGAAAACCATTGGATATCCTTCCAGCATAATAATGACAATATCACAATCTTGGGAGCAGCAACAGTTATTCCTGAAATTGCCTTGGTCGAAGTGTGTTCGCTGTTGTCAACTACAAACACACCAATTCCAGATGAGATTCAGAAGATTTTGTACGAATTTCAGCATGTATTTGAAGCTCCCAAAGGATTGCCCCCGCGACGCCCATATGACCACAAGATTCCATTAATACAGGGCCGTTCTCGCTTCTCTTCGACCTTACAGAATGGCTCCAACCCTCAAAACTGAATTGGAAAAACAGATACAAGAGATGTTGGACAGTGGAGTTATCCAGCCAAGCAACAACCCGTTTTCATCACCTCTGCTTATGGTCAAAAAGAAAGATGATACATGGCGTCCAGTGATCGATTATAGGCATTTGAATGCTATGACACAAAAAGGGACGTTTCCTATACCCGTGATCGATGAACTTCTGGATGAGCTCTCGGGTGCTAATTGGTTCACCAAGTTGGATCTGCGCTCAGGTTATCACCAAATTAAATTCGGCTCCGTGAAGAGTACAAAACAGCATTTCAAACACACTTGGGCACTATGAGTTCACTGTTCTGTCATGTGGACTCACGGGAGGACCCAATACTTTTCAGTTTGCAATGAATGCTACACTAAAACCTGGAAATAGAAAGTATGTCCTCGTTTTCTTTGACGATATCCTTGTTTTCAGTATCACATTCGAGGATCACCTACAACATGTGCGGCAAGTGCTATCCCTTTTGTCTGAACATCAATGGAAGGTGAAGGCGAAATGTGCTTTTTACAACGTTAAGTTGGATATCTTGGTCACATCATCAGCGGGGCCGGCGTGTCCACTGACCCCAGCAAAATCTCTGCGATTGAGACGTGGCCCACCCCATCCAATGTGAAGGAAGTACGTGGGTTCTTGGGACTCGCTGGCTACTACCGCAAGTTCATTCGCAACTATGGCATCATTTGTCGTTCCTTGACAGCATTGCTGAAGAAGGGAGTAGTTTTCCGTTGGTCTGAAACTGAGGAACAAGCGTTTCAAGCGCTAAAACAAGCCCTCATTTTTGCTCCAGTATTGGCCCTCCCAAACTTCAACACAATGTTTGTCATTGAGACGGACGCGTGTGATGTGGGGATTGGTGTCGTTCTCACTCAAGAGGGTCACCCTATCGCCTATGTCAGCAAGGCTCTAAGACCTAGAAATCGTGCACTGTCAGTCTACGAGAAAGAATACTTGGCAATCTTGTTGGCTGTGGAACATTGGCGTCAATACTTGCAATTAAGTCAGTTTGTTATTCAAACAGATCACAAAAGTCTCACGAGCTTGTCCGATCAACGTCTCCATACTCCATGGCAACAAAAGGCGTTAACCAAACTCATGGGTCTGCAGTATAAGATCACTTATCGGAAGGGCACTGACAACAATGCACCGACTCACTTTCACGCAGACCTCATCCTGAAGCGAGAATTGCTAGCTATTTCTTCATTGACCGCTCTGGTTATCTCAAATACAAGCAAGCTATGAACATGATGCATTTTGTCGTGAGAAGTTACAAGAACTTGCCATGGACCCCTCGTCGACACCAAGTTCACTATCAAAAATGGATTGTCAGGTACTAAAAATTGCATCTGGGTGGGTGCTTACTCGAACTCCAAGCCAAGCTTGTTATGGCCTTCCATGATACACCCACAGGTGGACATTCCGGATTTCCGATAACTTATCGAAGAGTGAAGCAACTTTTTATTTGGTCTACCATGAAATCTTTTGTCGTAACAATTTGTGAAGCAATGTTTGGTCTGTCGACAAGCTAAACTCGAAAGGATACCCTATCCGGGCCTTCTCCAGTTGCCAGTTCCAAATCTACCCTGGGAAATGGTTACCATGGACTTCATTGAAGGGCTTCCAAATTCGGGCAGGTACAATTGTATTTTGGTGGTGATTGACAAGTTCTCTAAATACGGGCATTTCATTCCTCTTCAGCACCCGTTTACTGCGGTAACAGTCGCAGAAGCATTCTTGGATTCTATGTACAAATTACATGGTATGCCTCTCTCCATCGTCTCTGATCGAGACCGCATTTTGACTAGCACATTTTGGAAAGAGTTGTTCCACCATGCCCACGGGACTCAGTTGCGCATGAGCTCAGCGAGGCATCCCCAAACTGACGGACAAACAGAACGAGTTAATCAGCAAATCGAATGCTACTTGCGTTGCTTTGTCAGCACTCATCCTACTAAATGGGCTAAATGGCTTTCCCTCTGTGAGTATTGGTACAATACAAATTGGCACTCAGCTACCATCAAGTCTCCCTTTGAAATTATCTATGGTCACCTACCCCAACACTTTGGCATTGGCCTGATTGTACTGTGGCCTCTGAAGATGTTTCTCAGTGGTTGGACCAACGGCAGATGGTCTTCGAGATCTGATGGCGACAAGAATCGGTGAGGGCTCAACAGATGAAGGTGCAGTGCACAAACACCGCACAGAAAGAGTTTTTCAGGTTGGTGATTCGGTGTTCTTGAAATTGCAACCATACATTCAAGCCTCAGTTGCCCCTCGTGCCAATCACAAACTAGCATACAAGTTTTATGGTCCATACACGACTGTGGAACACGTTGGTGAGGTTGCCTATCGACTGGACATGCCAACTTCTTGCAAGGTACATCATGTCTTCCATGTCTCCTTACTCCGCAAGGTCCTAAAGCCGTAACATCGTGTCTTGCCGGCTCTTCCATCACCTCTGAGATAGCATACAGATACGAACTTGTTCTGCAATGACGTGTTGTTACTCGGGGTGCTAAAAAGATCCTACAAGCCCCGATCCAATTAGTCGACAGCTCGCAGATTTGGCTACTTAGGAGGACTTGGAATCACTCAAACAAATGTTTCCTCGAGGCGCCGCCTTGGGACAAGCCTCATCTCAACAAGGGATTGTCGCGACAATGGGCAAGCGACGCCGCCAACATGAAGATGATTTCAACAAACGGCCTACCCAAGAAGCTTCTCGCTGCCCACTCGGCTTGGTGCCTAGAATGGGCCTTGGGCCTTGTAATCCCTTAAGTACCCCTTCCTTCCCAAAGGTCGGTGGCAAAAGGCAAATGGTATTGTGACCAGCTAGATAGCGTGTTCTCCTTCCTCCCCTCAATTCCCCTCCGTGAGATTCAATTGTAAGAACTTGATTCGAATTTCCATGAAGATATAGATGAGATCCTTACATTGTGCCTGGAGCAGGGGCATCTCCTCGACGCCGGCAGCTCGATGCAGAGCAGGCGAAGCAGGGTCGCTGCTGTCGAGCAGCTGCTGACAGCCAAGCAGCAACATGGAGGCGGGGAAGTAGGAGCAAGGTAGGGAGGGCGACGGGGCAAGGCGAGATGGCGCGGCGGCGACGGGTAGCAGCGGCGGTTGTTGGCTGGCGCAGGGCTCGCCGGAGCATCCGGTGCTCGCGGAGGCGGAGGCATGGTGCAGGGGAGCGACGGAGGCGTCACATCGGACGACGGCGATGCACAGGAGGTAGCCGACGTTCACCATACGAGCTCGAGGAAGAAGGAGGCGCCGGGCAGCGCGCGAACACGGAGGAGAGGGAGGACGTGGCGGTGGCAGGAGGAAGAACGGGCGAGGGGGAGCTCTCCGGTGGCTGGAGAACCGAGCGCTCGCATGCGCGTACGCGTCCCTGTGCAACGGCGCACAGGAGGAAGACGAGGGGAGAGATGGGGATCGGGAGAGAGGCTAGCGTTATAGGGTTGGAGGGGTGCGGTTGGGCCTAGGTGGGCCGACCTGCTGGGAGGACCAAGTGGCCAGCTGGGCTTCTCTTCTCTCTCTCTTATTTCCTTTAGCGGAAAAGAATTAGAGAGAAGAAAAAATAAAGAGAGGGTTAAGGAAAGAATTTGCGCATGGGGGTAATTTTCCTGGACTCATAAAAATGAGCTTGATCCAGAAAAATAGAAGTTGGCATGACTGAAAGTTTAAATTCAAACTCATTTGAATTAAATTCAAGTGGTTTGAATGGGAAGTGGGGGTTTGGAAGGTCCAAAAATGTTGAGAATTTGGGAAGAGCCTTGATAAATGGGAAAAGAATTGTTGGCAAAGTTTGGAGGTGAAACTTGAAGCAGAAGAGGCATGGAACTTAAACTGCAGGTGTGTTATGGTGATTCCAAAGTTAATGGAATATTTTAATATAGCTCCCTAATAATATTGGGAGACTTTTATATGTTGTAAAAAGAAATCACCGTGTGCATTTCCCTCGATTTAAATGGACCGAAGATCCATGCAATTTATTTAGCTAAGTTTTAAAAAGGGGTGCAAGATGACATGATGCAATGCACATGATGCAAAGGTGAATGCAACGAATAAAACAAATCACACGACGAATCTCGGAATCCATGGAAGGCATCTGGAGCGCCGGTCTTGGGGCGTCACAACTCTCCTCCACTTACAACAGATCTCGACCCAAGATCTAAGGATGGCACCGGGGAGAAACGGAAGAGGAAGAGGTAAAACAAAGTTCATGTGAACCTTGGAGGTTGCATAGCTATTTAGGGAGTCCTGGATTAGGGGGTGTCCGGATGGCCGGACTATAACCTTTGTCCGGACTCCTGGACTATGAAGATACAAGATTGAAGACTTCGTCCCGTGTCCGTATGGGACTTTCCTTGGTGTGGAAGGCAAGCTTGGCGATACGGATATGTAGATCTCCTCCCATTGTAACCGACTCTGTGTAATCCTAGCCCTCCCCAGTGTCTATATAAACCGGAGGTTTTAGTCCGTAGGACGAACAACAATCATACCATAGGCTAGCTTCTAGGGTTTAGCCTCTCACGATCTCGTGGTAGATCTACTCGTACTACCCATATCATCAATATTAATCAAGCGGAGTAGGGTTTTACCTCCATCAAGAGGGCCCGAACACAGGTAAAAACATCGTGTCCCTTGTCTCCTGTTACCATCCGCCTAGACGCACAGTTCGGGACCCCCTACCCAAGATCCGCCGGTTTTGACAATCGACATTGGTGCTTTCATTGAGAGTTCCATTTGTCTGCGTCGCCATCGGAAGGATGCCTCATCCCGTGTTAAAGACGGCACTATTGCTAAAGGAGCTTTGGCTATCGGCCAAACTCTCCGGCTAAGCGGTTTTCTTATGACCGCTGTTGACCGCTTGGCCAAGCGATGACTTCTCGGGTCATCGAAAGCAATCTTCACGTCAACTCGGAACTCGCCGAGCGGTTAGATCCGATGGAGCTCTCTTTCTTAAACGAGCTCTTGGATCGCATCCCGCCTGGAGTCGCCAGGACTACGATCGATTGGGCCTAAACCCGATCCGAGAGAGATTAACTCTCCCGGAGTCACCCATCACGTCGCGATGGTGGAGGAACAATGCGGCAAGCCTTCATCTATCTTAAGGACTAGTTATGTCCGGATTCCCGATCCCTCCAAGCCGGATACCCAGCGGAGGAGGCGCCACTCAAGCACTGAACCTAAAGTCAGGCAGCGGGCTAGATTCGTTGGACAACATCCAAGAACCCAAGCTTCCGAGTTCGGAAACTCCTTGGCCCCTGAGTCTCAGATTGGGCGAGGTTCCAGATTTAATTCTACCCGCCCACCCAAACATAAGTGATCTATCCCAAATACGGCAAGAGCCCGCAGAAATAGTACACCATTACTGGGCCAGATTCCTCCTGGTCACGAACAAGATAAAGGACTGCCGCGAGGAGGATGCAATTTCATTCTTCTGCAATAATTGCACGGACAACGGAATCCTCAACGCCATAAGTTGCCGTGAAATTACACGCTTGACGACTTGGCGTCCATAGTACGAAAGTACTGTGCGATGGAAAGCGCCTGGAAAACCGAAATAAAATTTTGGGACAATCTGGCCTTGAATACAACCCCAGTCCGAAATAAAAGGGTGCATTATCGCCAGGCACCTTGGTTAAACACCAAAAAGCAAAAACCCTCTATAGGGCATGGAACCGTACTGGAGGGATGGCTCAATGGACCCTGTAAAATTCATAGTACAGAGGGCGCCATACCAACTCTTAGCCTTAGAGCATGTTGGATACTCCGGCAGGTGGCCAGAAGTGGCGAAGAGCTTCTAACTCCAGAATCCACAGAGCACAAGCCCAAGGATACCAAAGACGGTATTAATTGATCTTGAGACTTTCGCATCAAATAATATGCGGAAGCGAACACTCCGCATGACCTTGCCAAGTCTACCAAGTAGCAATAACAAACCCATGGAGTGACACGGCTATTACCTTTAATGCCAGTGATGAACCTAAATTCTGAATAGCCCGAGCACCAGCCGCATTGGTCCTCAGTCCAATAGTGAACGACTTTCGCCTTACCAAGGTACTCATGGACGGTGGCAGCGGATTGAACCTCATTTACGAGGAAACCCTTCGAAAAATGGAAATAGACTGGAGCCGCATTGAGCGAAGCACAACCTTTAGAGGAACAATCCCCGATCGGGAAGCCTTGACATCCGGGAAAAAATCACACTGGATGTGGTGTTCGGCACGCCAGATAATTACAGGTCCGAGGAGGTCACGTTCCAAGTGGCCCCGTTCAGTAGCCACTAAGTACCTCTTGACGATATTATAAACAACCGCGACGCGATGGGCCGGATTGCCAAATGGGCCATTGAGCTCCTCCCGTTCGACATAACCTATAAGCCACGACGAGCTATTAAGTCGCAAGTTTTGGCCGACTTCGTCGCCGAATGGATCAAGTTGAACTCCCTAAAGAGTACGACACATATTCCAACTGGATCATGCACTTGACGGCTCCAAAATGTTGGATGGTGCAGAAATTTGGCGTCGTTCTGACGTCCCCAATAGGAGATACATTTCAATATGTACTCCAGATAATGTATACGGACTCCAACAATGCAGCCGAATACGAGGCCCTTCTACATGGTCTCCGGATGGCAGTCTCCATGGGCATCCAACGCCTAGAGGTGCACGGGGATTCGAACCTCGCGATATCCCAAATAAATGGAGACTTTGATGCCAAGGATCCGAAAATGGCAGCTTATCGCAACGCCGTCCTAAAATGTCATTTCGGTTCGAGGGGCTCAATTTCACCATATAGCCCGGAAAACAATCGAGCGTGAGACGTCTTGGCACGCATTGGCGCAAAGCGCGATGTAGTCCCCCCCCAACATTTTCTTGGAGAGGCTATTCAAGCCATCAGTATTATGGGAAGGGGAATCCGAAAATAACAGCCCGGACCCAACCGCACCGCCTCGAGCACGAACATTACGACACAACGGGAGGCTCGCCAGCAGTAACATCCTCAGTACGCAATAATGGCGGTCATTGCCCGTGGGATGTAACCATTCCTAGCCTACCTAACTAGGCAGGAACTTCCCGAGGACCAAAATGAGGCACGCTGCATAGTGCGGTGATCTAAAAGCCTATAAAGTCCATGAGGGAGAGCTTTATAAGAAAAGCACCACCGGAGTCCTTCAAAGGTGTATCTCTGAAGAGGAAGGGCGGAATCTTCTGGCTGAAATTCATGCCGGACTCGGCGGGCACCACGCCGCAGCCCGGGCCCTTGTAAGCAAGGCTTTCCGTACAAGATTTTATTGGTAAATGACCGAGGCGGAATCTTTCGGGACTTAGTCCAACGATCGTCGGTTGCCGGCTCTTTGCTAACCAAAGCCATATGCCACCCACCGCCTCCAAACTATACCCATCACCTGGCCCTTCGCGGTCTTGGGGCTTGACATGGTTGGACCCCTTAAAGGAGGAACCCACAAGCAAAAATACCTCTTTGGTCATGGTGGATAAGTTCACCAAATGGATAGAGGCCAAGCACATTAAGACGGCGAATCCGGACCGATGATAGACTTCATATCCGGGTCGTACACCATTACGGGCGTCCCCACATCATCACTGATAACGGCACGAACTTTACGGCCGACGAGGTCAAACTCTGGTGCAAAAACATGGGCATCAAGCTCGACTATGCTTCAGTCTATCACCCACAAACTAACGGTCAAGTGGAGCGAGCAAATGGTCTAATCACGAGCGGCATCAAACCAGATTAGTGCGGTCCCTCAAGGGATCTAACACGCACTGGGTAGAGGAGCTCGACTCCGTACTCACGAAATTGCGGACCACGCCGAATCGCACCACCGGATAAACACCATTCTTATGGTATACGGCGCAGAGGCGGTTCTGCCCTACGACATAATTCATGACTCACCTCGCGTGCGCATGTACGAAGAAAGAGAAGCCGAACTCGATCGGCAGGACAGTTTGGACGCCTTGGAGGAGGAGCTTGACGTGGCAAAAGCCCGTTCCGCATTCTATCAACAGCAAGCTCGAAGATACCAAAGCGAAGCACGGGCCAAAACTTACAATGTTGGCGAGTTAGTTCTACCGCCGGACAAGAAAAAGGACAAACTCAAGCCCAAATGGGAAGGTCCCTTTATTATTGACCAAGTCCTGACTGGTGGAGCGTACCGTTTGCGAGATGCATCGGATAACCGACTCGAGCCGAACCCATGGAACGCAGCCCGTCTCCGAAGATTCAACGCCTAGCTCCGGACTCTGTGTTCGTCTCCTTCCTCTGTCTTTTTTTTACACACTAGCTGTCTTATATTTCTCTCCTTCTCCCTCCCTTTCTCTTACAGCCTTTAAGGGCTCGTTCGCGCCTTGTTCACAAACAATCAACGCGCTATCCGTGCTCATTATACCTGGGGGCTTCTTTAACAGAAGCTTATTTATACGGGCTTCATGCCCAACACATGTGTCACACTTTCGCATGTACCTTTTATTCACCATTATATGCATCGATATGACTTAAGTTTTGGCCAAGCTGGATTGCCTGGCTCATGTGCTTGCCCCTACGTTCCCGATTGTTCGACTAGGCGGTAAAGGGAGCACCTCTGCGATTGTTACTGCCGTGTCAGCCGGATGTGTACCTCAGACTGGGTGAAGCCGAAAGCTAGCGTTCTTAAGGGAATATTCGGTCGGTGAACTAAAGATGATTTCTCACTTGTTTATTTATCCGCCCCCAGATGCTTTTACGCTTTTTCATGATCCGGACATGCACTTTAGGGCATGCCTCCAGGAAAGGTACCCCTAACGGAACTATTCTCCCTAGAAGATGTTTCTTACTAACCATGTAATATAACATAACTAGTTGGGCACTTATGCATTTCAAGCACTAATGACCCCTATGCCTGGTTTCCATGCATGCCCCGGTTCCTACATAACCGAGAGGGTATTCGGACACACTCCGGACTATCGGGTCCCGAGGTTGAAGCGAAAAGGTCCGCCACGACAAACGATCTACAATCCGGCTAGAAGGCATTTTACATGACATCTTAAGTTACGTAGTCAATTTGACTGGGAATATTCCACTTCAATACCAACCAACGAGGCTGTCTAGTTTACATCCTGTTGGGAATATTAATGACCAACTCTACTGGCCGTACACTAAGCTCACAGGGATCTCCTTCACGTCGGGCCCCACAGGTCCGACCTCGGCCATGTGGTTTGGGTCAGCCTTCGTGTACCGCGTCTTCACCATGGCCCAGGCCTCCCTGGCGCCTTGACAGCAGGCCGATATCTTCCATAATTGGAAACACCGCCGCGCTCCCTTAAGCCTCTCGGCAAGCTCTCCAAGGCCTTCGGGCATGGAGACAGATGGCCACAAGGCCTGGGCGACGCCTTTCATCACCTACCGAACTCGTTCGTGCAGTTGTAAGAGCTCGAGAAGAAGGTCACCCGTAGAACCGGGCATTTCCTCTGCAGGACGACTTGTTAGCATACCTATAGACATAACTCTGTTAGTCAACTTCCTCGCCGAACTCTTTTTCAAATTTCGTTCAAGCACTTACTAAACATGTCGCGTCGAAGCCGCCGATTCTCCTTAATGGAGTCCGACAGTTGGGCACGAACATCCTTTAGTTCCACGCCCAGCTGGGTGTTGGCATCTTGGAGATCATTCTTTTCCTGCCTCACCTTTGTCAGCATGCTCTCACCAGCCTTTAGCTGGCGTAGGAGTTGCTGCTTCTCTGGATCTAATCCGGCGCCATCTGCAATTTTATTGCCAGACTTGCATACACGCCGCACTCTACATGCTACTTACAATTGAGGCAAATAATACCAGAGGGGGTCTTCTTGGGCTCCCCTGCTGCGGCTAGTGCGTCCTGAAGTTGGGCTTTGCACTCTTCCAGCTCCTGGGACAAGAGGGTATTCTCTTACAGAAGAACTCAGATAATAAATGATCCTTAAATCAGTTATTCTAACTGTTTCAAGTCTCGGGGCTCTTGATATATATATATATATATAATCATCAAATTTTCTCATCCGTATGTCTTTTACATCTTCTGCGTGCCCTGGTTAGACCATTTTGAGCGGCACGGAGGTACGCATCTCCCGAGTTGAAGGCATCCAATGCCTCTTGGGAGAAACAAGCGTTACAAAGAAGCTGTCCCGTCGGCTTTGTGATTCATGGCACTCTCCACCTCGAAATTGGTGGCGGACGGTCTGTCGCATCCTCTATCGGAGGCGTCCAAGCCTTACGCCTCGTGTTCGCCTCGCTTCTAGACACGGCTTTGGAGCACAGGCTGGTGGAGGCGCGATTGGCAACCTCTCCGGATATAGTCCGTGAGCCCTCTTTTTCCTAAAAAGAGCACGGGCGTTAGTATGCATCGTAAGAATAATACCTTGGAATAAGGCGTAGCGCCTTCTTTATTCTTGTGGTGCCTCGACCCGGACTGCGTGTCTCTTTAGCCTGCCCGCCCTCGCGGTCCCTTGTTGGCTAGTCGCGCTTGAGCTCGGCATTCCGCCTCGAGATCCTCCCTGCGAAACACCATTGGTATACGGTGATAAAAAATAAGCACGGACGGATTATCTTCGAAGTATTGGGACTTCGGTCTCGGTTACTTGTGAGGCGGGGAGCAGTCCAGGATAATCGGCTATAATAGCCACCAAGGCATTGTCGATGCTCAGTTGGTAAAATACCCCATCGATCAGCTCCACGGATATGTCTGGATCCTCTTGGGAGGCCGGATCGAGGGACCGTTCCGAATCCTCGGGTTGTGGAGGAGGGCTGTTTATATCCTTTACGGCCTGGCGCAATTCCTGCGTCGAAATCACAAGATGAGATACTTAACCACGGGAATATGGAACGGATGGGCAAAAAGAAGTGTCCGCTTACCCAGTTTGGGGGATTGTGCATAGAAAATCCGCCCTGTGGATTGACGTGGAGAAATTCCTCCTCTTCTCCCTTGTACAATGTGGAAAAGATCTTCGTCAGAGCGGCAACCGATTCCTGCCCCTTACGGCCGCAGCGGGTGGCATCATCCTCCCCGTTGAAATCCCACATGGGGTGGCCTCTATACTGAAGCGGCTGCACCCCCCGCATAATGCATGTGGCCTTGACCTCGATCGTGGTCAGTCCGAAATGAGCTAACAACCTTATCCGGCTCATCAGGTAAAGGACGTCCTTGTCATTTTCCTTCTGAGGGCTCCGTGGGCCTTGACTTAGGCGCTTCTTCAAAGGAGCATTATCGAACTCGTGGAGGCCGATCCGAATAGGGTCCGCGAGGGGACATCTTCTATATAAAACCATTCTCAAGGCCAATCTTGGACGCCTTCTTTGGGGTTCCGGATAGATATCCGGTCCCGGCGATGCGCCATAGTTCATTCGCTCCGCCCACTTGATATATCGACCCCTCCCGAGAACGGGCACGAGGCGTAACAGCTTCTTCCACAGCGCGAAATTAGCCTCGCAGCCCAAAAACAGCTCGCAAAGGGCTACGAAGCCCGCGATATGCAATATGGAGGCTGGCGTAAGGTTGTGCAGATGGAGGCCATAGAACTCCAGCATCCCCGGAGAAACGGATGAATTGGAAATCCGAGCCCTCTTATCAAATAAGGGATAAGGCATACCCGCTCTCCTTTTGAGGGATTAGGGACGCTCTCCGCTTGCTCTCCGCCATTATAGGTGGCAAGTCCGGCTTGAACCGGGCCATATAGGCTGGGGGGAGGAATCCCTTGGCTTGGAGCGCCACTAGCTCGCTGTGCGGGATGGAACATCTCTTCCAATCTTCAGGTTGAGGACTAGGAGGGCGAGAGGAGGAGCTACGACGACCGGCCATGATGGAATGGATCTCTGTCGGGTGTGCTCTGATGAAAACTCGCGAAGGGAAGCTGGTGTGATTTGGATCTAAATCCTCGTCTCTTTAATAGACAGCTCATTTGTGCAGCTAGGGGGGTAAATGTAAAACACCCTGGCTTTTCGCATTCGTTTGACACATGGAAGGTGGCCATTATTGGGCGCGGAAGCCAAGGAGCGCCATATTCACAAGGAGCCGGACACTATTCAATAGGTACACGGAATTTGGAGAAGAACCCGCCTTGCAATGCCGAAGACAATCTGTGCACCGGACTCGCTGTCATTGAAGCCCGTCCGGGGCTACCGAGGGAGTCCTGGATTAGGGGTGTCCGGATGGCCGGACTATAACCTTTGGCCGGACTCCTAGACTATGAAGATACAAGATTGAAGACTTCGTCCGTGTCCTGATGGGACTTTCCTTGGCGTGGAAGGCAAGCTTGGCGTCTGAGATATGTAGATCTCCTCCCATTGTAACCGACTCTGTGTAACCCTAGCCCTCTTCGGTGTCTATATAAACCGGAGGGTTTTAGTCCGTAGGACGAACAACAATCATACCATAGACTAGCTTCTAGGGTTTAGCCTCTCTGATCTCGTGGTAGATCTACTCTTGTACTACCCATATCATCAATATTAATCAAGCAGGAGTAGGGTTTTACCTCCATCGAGAGGGCCCGAACCTGGGTAAAAACATCGTGTCCCTTGTCTCCTGTTACCATCCGCCTAGACGCACAGTTCGGGACCCCCTACCCGAGATCCGTCGGCTTTGACACCGACAGCTATGAATGGCGAGCACAATGGACAAGAAGTACATGCAATCACTCCGGTTAAAACGAGAGGTACAAGGAACAATAAAGATCAATTACGACAACACTCCGGTTGGAAATGGAAGGCATAGAATATGAACTTGGCAAAATGAAAGCACTTGGATGAGACTCCGATTAAAAGAGGAATGATAGACACAACACTCCGGTTAAATGGGTAAGCAATAAAAGAACATGATCTTGACAAAACAAGATTATGGGTCGAAGCGAGCAACTTCACAATGCCTCCGGAAGAAATGAAAGAATGGAATGGAATGAATGGAGAAAAACAAGATCTTGAAAGAGCACGCTACACAGGAAATGCTAGAATGGAGTTGTTGGATTATCAACAACGAAAGGATAAGCTTGTTGTGGGCTTATGGAAAACATCTCAAAATTATGAGGTGACAACCTGCCATTCACGGGAAAAAAGATTTGATTGAGAGCACCAAAGAGATGAAAAACTTCTTCCACCAAGATGATAAAGAGATACCTTGGATCATTGTTAAGCACCCCAATTAGCAACATTCCTTAGGGAAGGCTTTAGGTGAAATCTTTACGAAGATAACTCCAACGAAGAGATTGATGGATTTAAAATACCTCGTTCTTGACAACATGTGAATCATGAAACATGAAGGAAATTGTCAAAAATGACATAACACCACCTCAAAAGATAATGTAGAAAGAATTGCATTTCAGAATGCATGATGAAAAATGCTTGTTCTCCTCCAACAAGGATGTTGACGAACACTAGAAGAAGGAATGAAATATTTGATGAACCACCATGTAGAGCCTTCGTGAGAACTCCGGTAATAAAAGGATGATGAGAAAGAAGTGAAGGATGAAAAGAATAAGATTGAAACCTTGTAATGATTTAGATGAAGCTTCGTGCCGATATAACCACGAAGCGTTGCAACTCCGGAAAGAAAGATGAATCACTTGGAATAGAGAATTCACTCATCATGAACAAACTCTGGAAGAAGGGATTAAATCACTTGGATGAAACAAGAATAAGAATTATGTTATGCGTTTCCTTCATCAATTGAAATTGATGACAAGCAACGGATTTGGCATACTACCTATTCTCATTGAAAGGGATTGGAGATAGATATAGCGCAACTCACGGACCACCGGTAGGATTATGAGAGAACAAGTGAATTGATATGATAACAAGAGAAGACGAATCTTGAATGGACCACCGTAAGATTTGAAAATGAACGAAGCAAAGAGAACAAATCACCGGGAAGAATTAGAAAATGAATGAAGATACTTGAGGGAATTCAGATACGAGAGAACGAAGAGATCATGAACTGATTAGAGGATATTTGAACGATGCACCGGCCGGTAGAATTGGGGAATGAGAGCTGAATGTTGAGAATGAATAAATCTTCTGAAATGATGGCCTTCGTAGGAATAAAATGGAAAGAACTCATGAAATGCTTCGGATGGGTATGAAAAGAATTCTCACGATTGGAAATGATTTGAGAGGATAGCATGAAGCTAGAACCATGAATCTTCAAGAGAACGGACCAAGATTTAGGAAAAATTCTTCTTCGGTCTTCAAATGTTGAGAATGATGATGAGAACCACCCTGATAATTAATGAGACACTCCGGAAGAATGAAAAGCGAAGAGGTTGAGCCAACGATGAAAAATGTTTTGAAAGCAATCTGAGAGAAAACATATGACTGATGGAATCCATTATTACATCACACTTTAAGAGAATTTGAGAATAACTCCGAAAAATTTAGAAGAGTCATGTAAGATCCTGGGAAAAGACCTGTGGGTTAGAGCCCACTCAAAAGAGAACACCATTGAACGATTTTAAAAGAGATATTGCACCGGTTGAATTAAATGGATTGAATGAGATAATAATCTCCAAATAGCTTGGACGGATTAAGAATGGAAACGCGAATATTTGGAGATATCTTGAACACTCTGGAACAAATGAATAGCAAGAGGTGAATGATGGAGAGGTGCATCGGCATGAGAAAGCATTTGAAACAAGGAAAGGAATATGATCAACACCGGAAGCTTGAATTGAATCCACCGGAGAAGAAAAAAGAACGAAGAATGATGAACTTGAAACTCCTGACCATCTTCCTGAGAATCACCGGATAAGAACATTGAAAGAAAATAATGAAGAGACTTCACATCCATAAGTTGGATACTTGATTAAAAAAATTGAGTCCTTGAAGAAAAAGGGTGGGAGGGCGGGAAAACAAATGCAACTTGGGGATGAATGAAACAGACAATCCTCGGGCTTCTCAATGGCGCCCGTATGGAATGATCTTGAAGAGAAGTGCACCAATTGAAAAGGATTGACATGACAATCTTGATGATCAAGAACGATTAGTATTCACATAGAAGTATGAGAACACCGCTTAGAAAAGGTATGGAATCAACACTAGACACTGAAGCAACTCGAATACCATAACTCAAAACAAAACAAAGGATTGGCTTGTAGAATAAGCCGGAAACAAAAACATAAACCCTCATGCATTTGTTGGATAGATATACCTAGTTAACTAATTGAATTACAATCTATTAACTCTCGAAACTTTCTGGTTATGCAACCTGGTGTTGGGGATACATGGAGGCATATATATCTCACACAAATCCTACACTCCAACTGTATCCATCTGTCAACACATAACCAAGAAAACCTCGGAAATCGTGTACCTCAGACCTTCGAAAACATTCGATATACTAGATGTGGCAATACATCTGATCGCTCTCCCCAGTACTGGGTGTCGTCAAACTACTCTCACCACAAAGAGTATAAAAGTGTTTTCGATGTCAACGACCTCTGGTATTCCGAAACTGAAACGATAAGCAATGTGACAAAAACACCTTGGAGCTCAACTCCCCGGGACACTGCCACAACCCCTAAATGACAGGAGGCACCAAGACAATATCCCTGTCACGATGATATCGCAATGATCCAACAATACCCGCGTGATCCTAAAAAAATTTGAGTGAAAAAGAGAAGAGTGAAGTCAAAACATCTACGTCAGGAGTCCTCACCAGAGCGACGAAGGGGATAAGGAGTAAAAAGAATCCCTACTCTCCGATATAACTAGACTCAAAATAGTTTTCTTCTAGACTCAACAACGTCAGCGGTTCGATCAATCAAGGGGGCTCCTAAGGTTGGTAAGGCTCTGATACCAACTTGTAGCGCCCAAGATGTGATTCTATCCAATCACATGATGAATTCATGATTGCGGCACAACCGCATTTTGAGCGCATAACAAGGTGGATATCATTACAACATACCATGTACTGAATAGATGAGAATACAAGATAAAGGCGTACACTCGCCACAAGCTACATCATGAATACAACAGTTCATCAATACATATCAATCATCATACAGAAAAGTAGGATCCGACTACGGATGCAATCAAACGAAAAAGAAGAACGACATCCACCCTGCTAATCCCATGCTCCCCGACCCAGAACCTAATCCCTTGATCGAAGAAGAACTCCAAAAGCAATCAAGCATCGCTCTCAGTCAGATCATCGCATGACTAGCAAAGCTTAATGGGTATGGAATGGATAGTGGTGAGGTTGCAGCAAGCACTAAGCATTTGTATGGTGGCTAACTTACGAGTACAAGAGTAAGATGAGAAACTACGCAAATGGTCGCAAAATAGTAATGATCAATAAGTGATCCTGAACTACTTACGTTCAAACATAACCCCACCGTGTTCTCTTCTCGAACTCATTCGAAAAGAGACCGTCACGGTTACGCACACGGTTGGTGTATTTTAATTCGAATCTGGTGTCGAGTTCTCTACAACCGGACATTAAAAATTCCCATCTGCACATAACCGCGGGCACGACTCTCGAAAGTTTAAACCCTGTAGGGGTGTCCCAGCTTAGCCCATGACAAGCTCACGATCCGCGGAGACAATCCTCCATCGCGGGACATCTGATCAGACTCGGGATCCTAGTGCACAAGACATTTCGACAATGGTAAAACAAAACCAGCAAGACCTCCCGGCGTGCCAACACCCTAATAGTAGCCACGCGTATCTTGTCTCAGGCCACGACCGGATGGGTCAGCCTACGAGTAAAACCAGAACTTCGGGTTGCCCCATGGTGGCCCCGCAGTCTGCCCGTTCGGGACCAACACCATCAGCACTGCCCCCTTGTATTATGTTGAAAGAATCCTCTGGGACACGACCCCCTATGCCAATTTAATTAAATATCAGGTTTTTTATTATGTTGAGGAAATGGTAAAACCAATGTTGGGCCCTGCTGTAAAAGTTTTATTCAAAGCGAACTGTCAAGAGGGGCCCATAAACTCTCATCATGTTAGGGACGCAAAATCAAGGAACATAACACCGGTATGACGGAAACTAAGGCGGCAAGAGTGGAACAAAACACCAGGCAAAAGGCCAAGCCTTCCACCCTTTACCAAGTATATATCTTATATTTACTAATTGGAGGCACCGTACGAGCCTCCATATTAACCGTGGTGAAAATAGATTACTGTCCGTCAGATCTTTTTACTATCTAATCTTGGCAGTCAGATGAATAGCCTGTGCCCTTGAAAAAAAAGAATATCCTATGACGTCCTGCCCTCTTTCCCACACATACGTATCTATGATGGACCCTCCCATGATTCACGTAAGAAAGAAGAGGACATAATCCACCAGAAAAAGAAACAATCTTTTGTAGGATGGACTCTCCTATGATTCACGTAAGAAAGAAAAAGAAACAATCTGTTGCAGGCTACCGACAAGAACTCCTCGATCTTCCCTTTAGCCTTCAACTTCATCAGCCCTTCAGCCTGGAGCATCATCAAGGGCATCCCCTGCTGCTGCATCCATGTTAGAATCAATCCAAAAACATGGTATGATCTAATACAGCCTCTGGATCATACACCTACATCTCTTGACAAGAAAGACTGGATCCGACATGCGGATGGATTCAAGTCTAATGGTTGCCAATGAGAGCAAATCCATTGGTTGAGTGAGTCTCTGGCATTGATGCAACTCCGTCGCCCCCTCTGACCTTCAGGTTTGACCTTCTTCCTCCTTAATCAATCAATACCCACGGTCTAATCTGGATGATACATGATGTTTTTTTTCTGCCGGTAAGATATACATAATGATGCACAGATGGAATTTTAAATACTTGGATGCTTCATGTGCAATCTGGATGCCCTTGAGTAGGATTTGGAGAATAGAGAAATCATAACAGTTCTGTGATAATTCGAAAGAATCCAATTAAGCAGCCTGCTAGGCTCCCTTCTTGGCGTCCTCTTCACAGGAAAGACTGGATCCGACATGCGGATGAATTCAAGTCTGGTAGTTGCCAATTAGAGCAAATCCATTGGTTGACAGTGATTCTCTGGCACTGATGCTTCAGGTTTGACCTTCTTCCTCCATAATCAACCAATGCCCACTATCTAATCCGGATGATACATGATGTATTTTTTTCTGCCGGTGAGATACATGATGATGGACAGATGGAATTTTGAATACTTGGATGCTTCATGTGCGATCTGGATGCCCTTGAGTAGGTTTTGGAGAATAGAGAAATCATAACAATTCTGTGACAATTCAAAAGAATCTAATTAAGCAGCCTGCTAGGCTCCCTACTTGGCGTCCTCACCCTTCAAACCCAACCAGATGGCTCCTATGTATATGTTCTAATGCTTCAGTAGTAGAATTTTCTTATTCTGCTAAGAAAGTTGGACATATCTTACTAATTAACATGTTGGGAGCTATTAAGACATGCGTGCATGGATCACTTCAAGGGTTATAGCAAGTTTTCTCGCAGTATCTTCCAGGTAAATATAACTACAGAATTCTATTTTTTACCCTATCTTAAAAAAATGCTCCATCCATTTGCATGTACCTCAAATAGCACTTAGTATTTTGAATTCAGTTTAAAGTACTGGGTATTTGTTTAAGACTTCCAAGCCATACCTCAAATAGCAAGATTTTAACTTTCTTCATGAGCCCATGACTAATATGTTTTTTTTCTAACACCCTGACCCAATCAGATAGTCCTCGATTCAGAATTTCATTCAGACCAAAACTTGCTCCAATTGTTTTTCAAGGATACAAAACATGAGAAAATATTGTTACGACATAAAGACCAAGCTCCACAAAATAGTGCTAACGTAAATGACCTTAGGAAATCATTCCCGACCAAGGGGTAATGCCATCGACTCATTCGGATAAACATTGTCGGGTTGGGTTGATCTTACCTAGCCAAGAGCCCTAGCCCGTTGGATTCATTGGAATCAAAATATAGTTGTATACTTAGACAATATATTGCATGCATCTCGGTTCCCATATAAGATGGGATTTTCGGTCACATTTTCAGAGGTACATTCATGAGTTGGTTCAGCATTATGATTGCATACCAATGATGTAAGTTCAGTGCAACTCTACACGAGTGCACATCCCATAAGTGTTGTGGTGAAATGTCATCCGCATTCAGTTTATAGAATCTTGCACGACAAACTATGGCTGGTGTTCAATACTGATCAATGAAAAAAATTCTGAACATATTATCCTTCAAAATATCTAATATTTTCTTTAGGCACAGATTGGTACAGATAAATCGCACATTTGTAAAGACAGGGCACATAAATTGGATTTAATTAGAGTAATTTTGTTTCCAAAAGCATGGAAATCGTGAACCTCAAATCGACTTGCGGTGTTCGACCATGTAGTCACCAGCATCTATTTTCGATCCATGGATTTATCCCTTGATGGTTAATGCGAGAGGAAGCAGATGTCTTGACCCTTTGTTTGAAGCAGATCGGATGGCGCCGAAGAGGTCACTTGAGCAAACATATATACTATGGTGGACCAGTAGCCCAGCTTTTCACCTTCGACATTGTTCAGTTTGTTGACGGTCATCACTTTGTCTACTCAACAGGGAAGTAGTTTATTATCCTGAATTCTGTTCCCATTTAACTCTAATACGTTGTCCAAAATAGTTGTGCTAGCTCCGCAAAGGCAGATCCGTGGCAAGTGCATTGCATGTTCAAGTAAACTGGGCTTGACTAATGTTGAGGTATTCCATCGATACATATTACTTCAAGTCTTCAATAGAGAAATCATCGTTATGCAATATTGTGGCAATGCATTTGACAACAGGCATCGCTTGTTAGGATGCAAGCAGGTCCAACGATAGGTAAAGCAATGAGATTTGATCGAGCGGCTTATATATCAAGAGGCAACTGAAGGAACCATCGGATTGGCTATATGAGGTGCAAGCAGCTCTTGTACACAGGCGGGCGTCAGCTACATCCAATATATGTATCCTGTATCCTACTGCAAAGTAGTGGCCGGTGTGATGCAGGTTTAGAACCCATAGTACCTTTCCCGGGAGGAAGGTTAGTCTACAAAAGCGTACATTCCAAACGGCTTGATTCCTATTCTGCACGCTCACAAAGTACGGTTTTTTCTCATAGCATTTTCACTAATAATACACTAAGTTAGTGCGTTTACTATGTACAGTAGTGCCTTAGGGCACAGATTCACATGGTGTTCCTTGCAGGATGTGTCAAAAATTGTCATATTAAACATTATTTGTTACAGATAGAAGATAGAAAATCATGGAAAACCTAATCGATCTTCCATACATTAATAATAGAAGTTCACATTATATGGCTACAAATATCAATTTTTCTATTGACAGGACACCGTGCACTAAACCAAATAGCATGCTCATAATTAAAAAGAAAAGGATGGAACTGAAATGCTCTACTATGTTCCTAGCATTACACTTATGCATTGAGGTTATACATGTTAATACTAATCTATGTTGGGTAATCAATGTATCTTCATATTCTAGGATGAAACTCTATCGGACTTCCGTGCCAAAAAGGAAAACCAGGCATTCCCTTTTTTTTAAACCCTACAGAGACTTATAGGTCACAAATAAATAGAGCTTTGACCGAAATTTGTTGACCCAACAAGAATGTGTGTGACATGTGACATAACTAATACACAGATAAGCCAACACAATAAAGTTCCTTTCATCCCTATGTAGCCAAGAAAAATTGGTACTTAAATGTTCAATGATAATCCATTAAAACGTGTTCACACTATTTGTAAGAAAAATTAACTTTTTAATATATTTGCACACAGTGAATAAAAGAGCTAGCCCGTGCAGGTGCACGGGTTGATTGACTAGTGTGTATTAATTAAATAAGAGATATTGTGATATCCCATGATATCCATGTCCCAACATGGAGCAAACTGCAACTGCACCTGCAACTAGCAACGCTATAAGAGGGGTTGAGCAAAGCGGTAACATAGCCAAACAACGATTTGCTAGGATGGTGGAAAAGGTTAGAGGCTGTTTCATGGCATATTAGGAGTCTTTATAAACAAGTGGTAGGTAGTGTGATATAGCGATAGCATCGAGACAACTAGCATAGCAAAGATAGTAGTGAGATCCAAGGTGACGGTCATCTTGCCTGAAATCCCGCTAGGAAGAAGATCGAATCCATGAAGTAGACGAACCAACGTAGTCGAACGAATCCTCACAATCGCAACGAAACCGGAACTATCGAGAAGAAGCAACACCGGAAAGAAGCAAACAACATGATAACCAACCATCACATAAACATGGCATGATGCACAATCAGTATGATGCATGTCCATTTTAATAAGGCATGGCATGACAAAGTGCAACAAAAAATACTACAAGTTAAGTGGAGCTCAATATGCAACGAGTTGCATATTGACGAAACAGCACATTCAAGTTATTTAGTTCGATCTCGTTTAGGTACCCAACAATTTTAAATGTTGATTAACATGGCAAGAGATGAAGCATAAGTAAACTACACATTTTAGGCAATTTAAATGAGGCCGAAAATAACAAACAAAAATTCCGAAAAGTCCCCATATGCATAATTTGAATTTAATAAAACAACAATTTTAAACATTTTAAACATTGATATCATGATGCGGATGACATATGCAAGTTATACGCAATTTTAAGAAAATGTTGACATGAGCATGTTATGAAGCATTTGGTCACCATGGCAGAATGAAAGGCGTGCCACGGCAAGGACAACGGAAATGGTGCCACGGTGGGGTGATCCCGGATTACTGGGTTCCCACGGGTCGACGGCATGGCAAACGAGGAGGAACGTGCAATGACAACTCGGACACGGTGCAAACACGAGCATCTCATACAACACACATGCATTCGTTCACGGGTGGTCGTCTCGGGGTTATACCTTTGAAGCGTGCGATTTCAGAGCAAATCGGGTTCAATGCGGTGTAGGGGAAGTAGACGTTCTCGGGACGGTCGTAGTGGAAGTAGTGGTACACAACAACGGTAGTGAAAGTAGTGGTACACGTTTCGTGTGCACACAATCTGAAGATGTTCGGGTCAACGCCCACGAGGTCTTCGAGGGTCGACGGGCGATGGTAGTTGTACACGGGTCGCAGTAGTTGTACATGGGTCGCAGACGTTCGGGTCATGGGTAGAGGTACTTGGCGCATCGTTGTGATACTTGGCAAAATTCTCGGAGAAGATGCTTGACAGTCCGGGTACGGGTCTTGGCGTCTCGTTCTTGCCGCCAAAACCAAGCGAGACAAAAGGGCCTCTGGTGGGCAGCAGAAAGGTAGGGTGGTGCGGGAGAAGCGGCAGAAGATGCCGGGAAACCCAACGTGGGGCTGGGCATGGCCCGAAGCATAAGAGCCCGTGACGTTCGAGGACAAGGGCAGCAACGCGTGGATCTTGGCTAGCTGGATGACAACGCGAGGTGCGTCGGTTGTGCCTGGAGCAGGGGCATCTCCTCGACGTCGGCAGCTCGATGCAGAGCAGAAGCGAAGCGGGGTCGGCTTGTCGAGCAAAGCGACGATAGCGACAACATGGAGGCGGGGAAGTAGGAGCAAGTGGCCAGTTGGGCTTCTCTTCTCTCTCTCTTATTTCCTTTAGCAGAAAAGAATTAGAGACAAGAAAAAAGAAAGAGAGGGTTAAGGAAAGAATTTGCGCATGGGGATAATTTTACAGGACTCATAAAAATGAGCTTGATCCAGAAAAATAGAAGTTGGCATGACTGAAAGTTTAAATTCAAATGGTTTGAATGGGAAGTGGGGGTTTGGAAGGTCCAAAAATGTTGAGAATTTAGGAAGAGCCTTGATAAATGGGAAAAGAATTGTTGGCAAAGTTTGGAGGTGAAACTTGAAGCAGAAGAGGCATGGAACTTAAACTTTAGGTGTGTCATGGTGATTCCATAGTTAATGGAATATTTTAATATAGCTCCCTAATAATATTGGGAGACTTTTATATGTTGTAAAGAGAAATCACCATGTGCATTTCCCTCGATTTAAATGGACCGAAGATCCATGCAATTTATTTAGCTGAGTTTTAAATAGGGGTGCAAGATGACATGATGCAAAGATGAATGCAACGAACAAAACAAATCACACGACGAATCTCAGAATCCATGGAAGGCATCTGGAGCACCGGTCTTGGGGCGTCACGCATATCTCAAGTGAATCTATATAATACCCCATTGTAACCATGGGTATTCATATGCAAGACATATATCAAGTGCTTTTAAATCCATAAAATTATTCAATCCGATAAAATGAGATCTCAAGGGGAAAACTCAATTCACAACAAGATAGAGAGGGGAAAACACCATATGATTCAACTATATTAACAAAGCCCACGATACATCAAGATCGTGACATCTCAAGAACACATGAGAGAGAGAGAGGTTAAACACATAGATACTGGTACAAACCTCAGCCCCGAGGGTGGACTACTCCCTCTTCATCATGGTGGCCGCCGAGATGACAAAGATGGCCACCACTGATGATTTCCCCCTCCAGCAGGGTGCCAGAATGGGGTCTAGATTGGTTTTTCGTGGCTACAGAGGCGTACGGCAGCGGAACTTCTGACCTAGGGTTGCATAGAGGGTTTTTGGAATATTTGAGAATTTATAGGGCGAAGAGGCGGTGCGGGAGGCTACCGAGGTGGGCACAACCGACCAGGGCGCGCCTGGGCCCCCAAGCGCGCCCAGGTGGGTTGTGCCCCCCTCGAGGCACCCCTCTGGTACTTCTCTGGCCCATCCTGGGTGTTCTGGTCCATAAAAATTCTTCAAAAAGTTTTGCTGCGTTTGGACTCCGTTTGGTATTGATTTTCTGCGATGTAAAAAACAAGCAAAAAACAGCAACTGGCACTGGGCACTATGTCAATAGGTTAGTCCCAAAGAATGATATAAAGTTGATATAAAATGATTGTAAACCATACAAGAATGATAATATAACAGCATGGAACAATAAAAAATTATAGATACGTTGGAGACGTATAAACTACTCACGCATCATCGGAGGAGCACCAATGAGGAAGATGTACCCCTGCGTGATCGTGTTCCCCTCCGGCGGAGTGCTAGAATAGGGCTCTAGATTGGATCTCCTGGTTCTGGAACTTGCGGTGGCTGGAATTGTGTTTCGTCGACTCCCCTAGGGTTTCTGGAATATTTGGATATTTATAGAGCCGAAAGGCAGTGGAGGAGACCCCCATGGGCCCCACAACCCATCAGGGTGCGCTAGGGGCCTCTGGCGTGCCCTGGTGTCTTGTGGGCCCCATGCCCCCCAGGTGCTTTCTTGGCTCCCAAGTTGTCTTCTGGTCCAAAAATAATCTCCAATTTTTTTGCTGCGTTTGGACTCCATTTAATAGGGATATTCTGCGAAAAATAAAAGCAAGCAAACATAGTAACTGGCATTGGGCACTATGTCAATAGGTTAGTCCCAAAAAATGATATAAAGTTGCTATAAAATGAATGTAAAACATCCAAGAATGATAATATAACATCATGGAATAATAAACAATTATTGATACGTTGGAGACGTATCAACGGGCCCTATGAGAAATCAATTCCATTCGGCAAGTGCTGATCTGGGGCGTGTGGATAGACACTCCAATTACCTTTGATCACAATGGTCAGTCGAAGTTAGCCCCAAACAGTTGCCTGCCGCTCTGGTCCTTAACCCAATTGGGCAGCTGCCGACTTCAGCAAGTCCTTATGGACGGAGGCAGCAGCCAAAATTTGATATATGCATATACTCTGGATAAGATGTGTGTCGATAAATCGCGCATAGAACAGAGTTGCACCACCTCTAAAGTATAGTGATACGTCTCCGTCGTATCTATAATTTTTGATTGTTCCATGCTAATATTATACAACTTTCATATACTTTTGGCAACTTTTTATATTATTTTTGGGACTAACATATTGATCCAAAGGCTCAAAGTGCCGATTCATGTTTGTTGCATGTTTTATGTTTCGCAGAAACCCCATATCAAACGGAACTGAACGGAATAAAACGGATGGAGAATATTTTTGGAATATTTAAATAATATGGGAAGAAGAATCAACGCGAGACGGTGCCCGAGGTGGCCACGAGGCAGGGGCGCGCCTGCCCCCTCTGGGCGCGCCCTGACCCTCGTGGGCCACCCGTAAGGCGGTTGCTGCTCTTCTTCGGCCGCAAGAAAGCTAATTTTCGGAGAAAAATCTGGGCGAAGGTTTCAATCCAATCGGAGTTACAGATCTCCATATATATACGAAAAGGTGAAAGGGCAGAAGACCAGAACGCAGAAACAGAGAGAGACAGAGAGACAGATCCAATCTCGGAGGGGCTCTCGCCCCTTCCATGCCATGGAGGCCAAGGACCAGAGGGGAAACCCTTCTCCCATCTAGGGAGGAGGTCAAAGAAGAAGAAGAAGAAGGGGGCCCCTCTCCTCCTCTCTTCCGGTGGTGCCGGAACGCTGTCGTGGCCACCATCATCATCAACGCGATCTTCACCAACACCTACGCCATCTTCACCAACATCTCCATCACCTTCCTCCCTCTGTCTACAGCGGTCCACTCTCCCGCAACCCGATGTACCCTCTACTTGAACATGGTGCTTTATGCTTCATATTATTATCCAATGATGTGTTGCCATCCTATGATGTCTGAGTAGATTTTCGTTGTCCTATCGGTGGTTGATGAATTGCTATGATTGATTTAATTTGCTTGTGTTTATGTTGCTGTCCATTGGTGCCCATCATATGAGTGCGCGCGTGGATCACACCATAGGGTTAGTTGTATGTTGATAGGACTAAGTATTGGAGGGCAAGAGTGACAGAAGCTTCTACCTAGCATAGAAATTGATGCATACGGGATTGAAGGGGGACCAATATAACTTAATGCTATGGTTGGGTTTTACCTTAATGAACGTTAGTAGTTGCGGATGCTAGCTAATAGTTCCAATCATAAGTGCATAGAATTCCAAGTCAGGGATGACATGCTAGCAGCTCCCACATAAAACTTGCTATCGGTCTAGTAAAGTAGTCAATTGCTTAGGGACAATTTCGCAACTCCTACCACCACTTTTCCACACTCGCTATATTTACTTTATTGTGTCTATACCTGAACAGCCCCTAGTTTTTATTTACGCGCTCTTTATTATCTTGCAAACCTATCCAAAAACACCTACAAAGTACTTCTAGTTTCATACTTGTTCTAGGTAAAGCGAACATTAAGCATGCGTAGAGTTGTATCGGTGGTCGATAGAACTTGAGGGAATATTTGTTCTACCTTTAGCTCCTCGTTGGGTTTGACACTCTTACTTATCGAAAGAGGCTAAAATTGATCCCCTATACTTGTGGGTTATCAAGACCTTTTTCTGGCGCCATTGCCGGGGAGTCATAGCGTGGGGTGAATATTCTTGTGTGTGCTTGTTTGCTTTATCACTAAGTAATATTTATTTGCTGTTCTTAGTTGTTTTCTATCTTTAGTTATGGTTAGGAAACGCAAAATACCAAAAAAAATAGTTGTACCTACAGAACCAATGGTTGAAGAACCACTCAAAATCTATCACAGTCTTGAAGCTTATTACTTGGATCATCTTCGATCCCTATGTGCTCGTGCTGAAACCCCAACTAGCTTAGTTGAGGGCAAATCTTTAGATGTGCATGCTTTTTATGTGCGACACCGCATATCTGAAAAAGGGAAACATTTACTGGATCAAATTCATCGTTTGCAATGCTATGCTTGGAATTTATGCGAAATATATGATATTACTTGTTGTTCTGAAGACCCTAAGAAACACCTTCCCTACCAATGTTTGTTTAGTGATAATGGAATCGTATCTTCTTATGCTAAGGGTGTTTATAATTACTATGATGTTCAACAAATTGAAGAATTTTTTGCTTTTAAGGGTGCTTATGAAATTGCTTCTTTGATTGAAACGTATGATGCTACTCTTTACAAATCTGAAAATTTTGCCATACTTGAATATTGTTATGAGAATTATGCTTCTAATGCCTATGTTAAACCATATATCGAGGTCTCCTCTGCTGTCCAAGAAGAGACTAATATTTTGCAGGAGTCTATGGAAGAAGAAATTGATGGAACTGTGAGCTCATTGGATGAAAAAGATGAGGAGGAGAGCGAAGAACAAAAGGAGGAAGAGCGGATTGATCAACCGTTCTCACCTTCTAATGAGAGTAACTCTTCAACTCATACATTGTTTAATTCCCCTTCATGCTTACCGAAGGATGATTGCTATGATGACTGTTATGATCCCGTTGATTCTCTTGAAATATCCCTTTTTTATGATGCTTGCTATGCTTGTGGCCAAGATGCCAATATGAATTATGCTTATGGAGATGAACTTGCTATAGTTCCTTATGTTAAACATGAAATTGTTGCTATTGCACCCACGCATGATAGTCCTATTATCTTTTTGAATTCTCCAAACTACACTATATCAGAGAAGTTTGCCCTTATTAAGGATTATGTTGATGGGTTGCCTTTTACCGTTGCACATAATGATTTTGATGAATATAATATGCATGTGCTTGCTGCTCCTACTTGCAATTATTATGAGAGAGGAACTATATCTCCACCTCTCCATGTTTCCAATATGATAAAATTGCAAGAAACCGTTTATACTATGCATTGGCTTTACTATGTGCGCATGAATTGTTCTTTTATGACATGCCGATGCATAGGAAGAGAGTTAGACTTCGTTGTTGCATGCTATATGTTGCCTTGTGCTCACTACTAAACTACAAATCATTGTTGATTAAAATTGGCTTTGATATACCTTGGGATCCGGGTGGATCCATTACTTGAGCACTATATGCCTAGCTTAATGGCTTTAAAGAAAGCGCTGCCAGGGAGACAACCCGGAAGTTTTAGAGAGTCATTTATTTCTGTTGAGTGCTTTCATATAGTTTAAAAAATAAAGAGGGGAACCCAAAACTTTTCAAAAAGAAAAGTGAAAGTGAGATAGACGAGCATTGTGAAAGTGGGGGACGTCCTTGAACTTTGTTCATGCCCATGGAAACTTTGTGAATCTTAATTACGTAAACTTTTCAACAAAAATAATTATCCCCTTGTACAATTCCATTGTATTATAAAAATAATGTGCCAAGGTTTTCCTTTAGGATGTTTACAATGCTTGTTAGTTTGTGCGGTGCAGGACAGAAACTTTGGCTGTAGTGCGCAATTTTTAATTTTTTACTGGAACGTCAAACAGTTCTGATTCTTTTTGCACTGTCTTTCTATACAATCAAGTACCAGAATTATGGTTAATGTTCAGATTATTACAGACTGTTCTGTTTTAGACAGATTCTGTTTTTGATGCATAGTTTGCTTGTTTTGATGGAGCTATCGATTTATATCAGTGGATTAAGCCATGAAAAAGTTATACTACAGTAGACACAATGCAAAAACAAAATATGAATTGGTTTGCAACAGTACTTAGAGTAATGATTTGCTTTATTATACTAACGGATCATACCGAGTTTTCTGTTGAAGTTTTGTGTGGATGAAGTGTTCGATGATCGAGGATGTCTCGATGTGAGGAGAAGGAGAGGCAAGAGCTCAAGCTTGGGGATGCCCAAGGCACCCCAAGTAAATATTCAAGGAGACTCAAGCGTCTAAGCTTGGGGATGCCCCGGAAGGCATCGCCTTTTTCTTCAACAAGTATCGGTATGTTTTCGGATTCGTTTCGTTCATGCGATATGTGCAATCTTGGAGCGTCTTTTGCATTTAGTTTTCATTTTTCTTTTATGCACCATGCTGGTAATGATATAGTCCTTGGATGATTTATAGAATGCTCATTACACTTCACTTATATTCTTTGAGTATGTCTTTATAGAATGCTTCATGTGCTTCACTTATATCATTTGAAGTTTGGATTGCCTGTTTCTCTTCGCATAGAAAACCGCCATTTGTAGAATGCTCTTTTGCTTCACTTATATTTGTTAGAGCATGGGCATATCTTTTGTAGAAAGAATTAAACTCTCTTGCTTCACTTATATCTATTTAGAGAGATGACAGGAATTGGTCATTCACATGGTTAGTCATAAAATCCTACATAAATTTTGTAGATCACTGAATATGATATGTTTGATTCCTTGCAATAGTTTTGCGATATAAAGATGGTGATATTAGAGTCGTGCTAGTTGAGTAATTGTGAAATTGAGAAATACTTGTGTTGAGGTTTGCAAGTCCCGTAGCATGCACGTATGGTGAACCGTTATGTAACGAAGTTGGAGCATGAGGTGTTCTTTGATTGCTTTCCTTATGAGTGGCGGTCGGGGACGAGCGATGGTCTTTTCCTACCAATCTATTCCCCTTGGGGCATGCGTAGTAGTACTTTGCTTCGAGGGCTAATAAAATTTTGCAATAAGTATATGAGTTCTTTATTATTAATGTGAGTCCATGGATTATACACACTCTCACCCTTCCATCATTGCTAGCCTCTTCGGTACAGTGCATTGCCCTTTCTCACCTCGAGAGTTGGTGCAAACTTCACCGGTGCATCCAAACCCCGTGATACGATACGCTCTATCACACATAAGCCTCATTATATCTTCCTCAAAACAGCCACCATACCTACCTATTATGGTATTTCCATAGCCATTCCGAGATATATTGCCATGCAACTTCCATCATCATCATATACATGACTTGAGCATTTATTTTCATATTGCTTTGCATGATCGTAAGATAGCTAGCATGATGTTTTCATGGCTTGTCCGTTTTTTTATGTCATTGCTATGCTAGATCATTGCACATCCCGGTACATCGCCGGAGGCATTCATATAGAGTCATATCTTTGTTCTAGTATCGAGTTGTAATATTGAGTTGTAAGTAAATAAAAGTGTGATGATCATCATTATTAGAACATTGTCCCATGTGAAGTTATCAAAATAAAAGAGGCCAAAGAAGCCCAAATAAAAAAAGAGGCCAAAGAAGCCCACCAAAAAAAGAAAAAAAGAAAATAAAAAGAAAAAATAAAAAAAAGAGAAAACAAAAAAATGAGAGAAAAAGAGAGAAGGGGCAATGTTACTATCCTTTTACCACACTTGTGCTTCAGTAGCACCATGTTCTTCATATAGAGAGTCTCTTGAGTTATCACTTTCATATACTAGTGGGAATTTTCATTATAGAACTTGGCTTGTATATTCCAACGATGGGCTTCCTCAAATGCCCTAGGTCTTCATGAGCAAGCAAATTGGATGCACACCCACTTAGTTTCAGTTTGAGCTTTCATATACTTATAGCTCTAGTGCATCCGTTGCATGGCAATCCCTACTCCTCACATTGACATCAATTGATGGGAATCTCCATAGCCCATTGATTAGCCGCGTCGATGTGAGACTTTCTCCTTTTTTGTCTTCTCACACAAACCTCCATCATCATATTCTATTCCACTCATAGTGCTATGTCCATGGCTTGCGCTCATGTATTTCGTGAAGGTTGAAAAAGCTGAAGCGCGCTAAAAAGTATGAACCAATTGCTCGGCTTGTCAACGGGGTTGTGCAAGATTTGAATGCTTTGTGTGGTGAATATGGAGCATAGCCAGACTATATGATTTTGTAGGGATGAGCTTTCTTTGGCTATGTTATTTTGAAAAGACATAATTGCTTGGTTAGTATGCTTGAAGTTTTATTGTCTTAATGTCAAATGATAGACTATTGCTTTGAATCACTCGTGTCTTAATACTCATGCCATGATTAGATTATGTGATCAAGATTATGCTAGGTAGCATTCCACATCAAAAAATTATCTTTTTTATCATTTACCTACTCGAGGACGAGCAGGAATTAAGCTTGGGGATGCTCATACGTCTCTGCCGTATCTATAATTTTTGATTGTTCCATGCCAATATTATAGAACTTTCATATACTTTTGGCAACTTTTTATATTATTTTTGGGACTAACATATTGATCTAGTGCTCAGTGCCGCCTCGCTTGTTGCATGTTTTATGTTTCGCAGAAACCCCATATCAAACGGAATCCAAACAGAATAAAAACGGACGGAGAATATTTTTGGAATATTTGGAGAATATGGGAAGAAGAATCAACGCGAGACGGTGCCCAAGGTGGCCATGAGGCAGGGGGGCGCGCCCCTGACCCTCGTGGGCCACCCGTAAGGCGGTTGCTGCTCTTCTTCGGCCACAAGAAAGCTAACTTCCGTAGAAAAATATGGGCGAAGGTTTCAATCCAATCGGAGTTACGGATCTCCATATATATACGAAAAGGTGAAAGGGCAGAAGACCAGAACGCAGAAACAGAGAGAGACAGAGAGACAAATCCAATCTCGGAGGGGCTCTCGCCCCTCCCATGCCATGGAGGCCAAAGACCAGAGGGGAAACCCTTCTCCCAGCTAGGGAGGAGGTCAAGGAAGAAGAAGAAGGGGGCCCCTCTCCTCCTCTCTTCCGGTGGCGCCGGAACACTGTCGTGGCCACCATCATCATCACCGCAATCTTCACCAACACCTACGCCATCTTCAACAACATCTCCATCACCTTCCCCCTCTATCTACAGCGGTCCACTCTCCCGCAACCCGATGTACCCTCTACTTGAACATGGTGCTTTATGCTTCATATTATTATCCAATGATGTGTTGCCATCCTATGATGTCTGAGTAGATTTTCGTTGTCCTATCGGTGGTTGATGAATTGCTATGATTGATTTAATTTGCTTGTGGTTATGCTGCTGTCCATTGGTGCCCATCATATGAGCGCACGCGTGGATCACACCATAGGGTTAGTTGTATGTTGATAGGACTATGTATTGGAGGGCAAGAGTGATGAAGCTTCTACCTAGCATAGAAATTGATGCATACGGGATTGAAGGGGGACCAATATAACTTAATGCTATGGTTGAGTTTTACCTTAATGAACGTTAGTAGTTGTGGATGCTTGCTAATAGTTCCAATCATAAGTGCATAGAATTCCAAGTCAGGGCTGACATGCTAGCAGTGGCCTCTCCCACATAAAACTTGCTATCAGTCTAGTAAAGTAGTCAATTGCTTAGGGACAATTTCACAACTCCTACCACCACTTTTCCACACTCGCTATATTTACTTTATTGTGTCTTTACCTAAACATCCCCTAGTTTTTATTTACGTGCTCTTTATTATCTTGCAAACCTATCCAAAAACACCTACAAAGTACTTCTAGTTTCATACTTGTTCTAGGTAAAGCGAACGTCAAGCGTGCATAGAGTTGTATCGGTGGTCGATAGAACTTGAGGGAATATTTGTTCTACCTTTAGCTCCTCATTGGGTTCGACACTCTTACTTATTGAAAGAGGCTATAATTGATCCCCTATACTTGTGGGTTATCATATAGTCCCCGGGCGAGAAGCATGCTGCTGTGGAAAAATAACCATGGATGTAGTCTTTGGAACACTGGATAATTACCGCTCTCAGGAGGTCACATTTCATATCGCATCTTTCAAGAGCAGATACCACGCCCTCCTCGGGTAGGACGCCTTCTCTAAATTCCAGGTAGTACCACACTACGGCTACATGAAGCTTAAAATGCCAGGCCCAAGATGGATCATCGCTCGCCCTCGAGACCTTGCCCGAAGCCTTCGCGGCGGAGGAGCTAACTGCTACCTCTTGAGCACTGCGTTGGATTTCCTTGAGAGGAAAGGGTGATGCAGCAGAGTAGAGTAAGTATTTCCCTCAGTTTTTGAGAACCAAGGTATCAATCCAGTAGGAGGCTACGCGCAAGTCCCTCGTACCTACACAAAACAAATAGCTCCACGCAACCAACGCGATTAGGGGTTGTCAATCCCTTCACAGTCACTTACGAGAGTGAGATCTGATAGATAATATTTTTGGTATTTTTGTTATAAGGATGCAAAGTAAAATAAAATCAAAGTAAAAAAGCAAAGCAATAATAAAGTGATGGAAGATTGATATGATGAGAATAGACCCAGGGGCCATAGATTTCACTAGTGGCTTCTCTCAAGAGCATAAGTATTCTACGGTGGGTGAACAAATTACTGTTGAGCAATTGATAGAATTGAGCATAATTATGAGAATATCTAGGTATGATCATGTATATAGGCATCACGTCCAGAGAAGTAGACCGACTCACTGCATCTACTACTATTACTCCACTCATCGACCGCTATCCAAAGACGCATCTAGAGTATTAAGTTCAAGAAAACAGAGTAACGCCTTAAGCAAGATGACATGATGTAGAGGGATAAATTCATGCAATATGATAAAACCCCATCTTGTTATCCTTGATGGCAACAATACAATACGTGCCTTGCTGCCCCTCATCACACCGAAAGGACACCACAAGATTGAACCCAAAGTTAAGCACTTCTCCCATTGCAAGAAAAACCAATCTAGTAGGCCAAACCAAACTGATAATTCAAGAGACTTGCAAAGATAACCAATCATACATAAAAGAATTCAGAGAAGATTCAAATATTGTTCATAGATAGACTTGATCATAAACCCACAATTCATCGGTCTCAACAAACACACCGCAAAAAGAAGATTACATCGAATAGATCTCCACGAGAGAGGGGGAGAACATTGTATTAAGATCCAAAAAGAGAGAAGAAGCCATTTAGCTACTAACTATGGACCCGAAGGTCTGAGGTAAACTACTCACACTTCATCAGAGGGGCTATGGTGATGATGTAGAAGCCCTCCATGGTGGATTCCCCTTCCCGTGAACTCCTAACAAGCCCCAAGATGGGATCTCGTGGATCTGTAAGGTTGCGGCGGTGGAATTAGGTTTTCGGCTCCATATCTGATCGTTTGGGGGTACGTAGGTATATATAGGAGGAAGGAGTACGTCGGTGGAGCAAAGGGGGGCCCACGAGGCGGGCGCGCTTTGGGGCGCCTAGGGGGCGCCCACCCTGTGGCCACCTCGTTTCTTTCTTGACGGGGTCCAAGTCTCTGGATCATATTCGTGAGAAAATCACGTTCCCGAAGGTTTCATTCCGTTTGGACTCCGTTTGATATTCCGTTTCTTGAAACACAGAAATAGGCAAAAAAAACAGCAATTACGGCTGGGCCTCCGATTAATAGGTTATTCCCAAAAGTAATATAAAAGTGGAAAATAAAGCCCAATATGGTCCAAAACAGTAGATAATATAGCATGGAGCAATCAAAAATTATAGATACGTTGGAGACGTATCAGGCATCCCCAAGCTTAATTCCTGCTCGTCCTCGAGTAGGTGAATGATAAAAAAAAGAATTTTTGATGCGGAGTGCTACTTGGCATAATTTCGATGTAATTCTTCTTAATTGTGGTATGAATAGTCATATCTTAAAGATTCAAGACAAAAGTTCATATTGACATAAGAATAATAATACCTCAAGCATACTAACTAAGCAATTATGTCTTCTCAAAATAACATGGCCAAAGAAAGTTCATCCCTACAAAATCATATAGTTTAGTCATGCTCCATTTTTGTCACACAAGAATGCTCTCATCATGCACAACCCCGATGACAAGCCAAGCATTGTTTCATACTTTAATAATCTCAAACTTTATAAACCTTCACGCAATACATGAGCGCGAGCCATGGATATAGAACTATGGATGGAATAGAATATGATGATGGGGGTTATGTGGAGAAGACAAAAAAGGAGAAGATCTCACATCAACGAGGCTAATCAATGGGCTATGGAGATGCCCATCGATTGATGTTAATGCAAGGAGTAGGGATTGCCATTCAACGGATGCACTAGAGCTATAAATGTATGAAAGCTCGACAAAAGAAACTAAGTGGGTGTGCATCCAACTTGCTTGCTCACGAAGACCTAGGGCACTTGAGGAGGCCCATTGTTGGAATATACAAGCCAATTTCTATAATGAAAAATTCCCACTAGTATATGAAAATGACAAAACAAGAGACTCTCTCTATCATGAAGATTATGGTGCTACTTTGAAGCACAAGTGTGGAAAAAAGGATAGTAGCATTGCCCCTTTTTTGGGACCTTCTTTTTTTTCTTTTGCCTTTCTCTTTTTTTATTGGGACAATGCTCTATGAAATGATGATCATCACACTTCTATTTATTTACAACTCAATGATTACAACTCGATACTAGAACAAAGTATGACTCTATATAAATGCCTCCGTGATATGCGGGATATGCAATGAATCAAGAGTGACATGTATGAAAGAATTATGAACGGTGGCTTTGCCACGAATACTATGTCAACTACATGATCATGCTAGCAAAATGAAAATGATGAAAGTGTCATGATGAACGGAATGGTGGAAGGTTGCATGGCAATATATCTCGGAATGGCTATGGAAATGCCATAATAGGTAGGTATGGTGGCTGTTTTGAGGAAGATATAAGGAGGTTTATGTGTGAAAGAGCGTATCGTATCACAGGGTTTGGATGCACCAACGAAGTTTGCACCAACTCTCAATGTGAGAAAGGGCAATGCACGGCATCAAGAGGCTAGCAATGATGGAAGGGTGAGAGTGCGTATAATCCATGGACTCAACATTAGTCATAAAGAACTCATATACTTATTGCAAAAATCTACAAGCCATCAAAACCAAAGTACTACGCGCATGCTCCTAGGGGATAGATTGGTAGAAAAAGACCATCGCTCGGCCCCGACCGCCACTCATAAGGAGGACACTCAAATAACACCTCATGTTTCAAATTTGTTACATAACGTTTACCATACGTGCATGCTACGGGACTTGCAAACTTCAACACAAGCATTTCTTAAATTCACAACTACTCAACTAGCACGACTTTGATATTATCACCTCCATATCTCAAAACAATTATCAAGCATCAAACTTTTCTTAGTATTCAACGCACTCAAAAGAAAGTTTTACAAATCTTGAATACCAAGCATATTAAGATTTTTAAGCAAATTACCATGCTATTTAAGACTCTCAAAATAATCTAAGTGAAGCATGAGAGATCAATAGTTTCTATAAAACAAATCCACCACCGTGCTCTAAAATATATAAGTGAAGCACTAGAGCAAAACTATAAAGCTCAAAAGATATAAGTGAAGCACAAAGAGTATTCTAACAAATTCCAATTCATGTATGGCTCTCTCAAAAGGTGTGTACAACAAGGATGATTGTGTTAAACTAAAAATCAAAGACTCAAATCATACAAGACGCTCCAAGCAAAACACATATCATGTGGTGAATAAAAATATAGCTCCAAGTAAAGTTACCGATGGAAGTAGACGAAAGAGGGGATGCCTTCCGGGGGCATCCCCAAGCTTTGACTTTTTGGTGTCCTTATATTATCTTGAGGGTGCCATGGGCATCCTCAATCTAGGCTCTTGTCACTCCTTGTTCCATAATACATCAAAAAAAATTCACCCAAAACTTGAAAACTTCACAACACAAAGCTCAACAGAAATCTCGTGAGCTCCGTTAGCGAAAGAAAACAAAAGACCACTTTAAGGTACTGTAATGAACTCATTATTTATTTATATTGGTGTTAAACCTACTGTATTCCAACTTCTCTATGGTTTATAAACTATTTTACTAGCCACAGACTCATCAAAATAAGCAAACAACACACGAAAAACAAAATCTGTCAAAAACAGAATAGTCTGTAATAATCTGTAACTAACGCAAACTTCTGGAACTCCAAAAAATCAGCCAAAATAGGAAGACCTAGGCAATTTGTTTATTGATCAGAAGCAATTGCAATCACTATTTTATCACGTTCTGGTGATTTTTAACAATTGTTTTCATGAACCGAAAGTTTCTGGTAATTACAGCAAGATCAAATAACTATCATCCAAGAAGATCCTATAGGTTTAACTTGGCACAAACACTAATTAAAACATAAAACCACATCTAAACAGAAGGTAGATGGATTATTTATTCCTAAACAGAAATAAAAAGCAAAAAAAAAACTAAAATAAAATTGGGTTGCCTCCCAACAAGCGCTATCGTTTAACGCCCCTAGCTAGGCATAAAGCAAGGATAGATCTAGGTATTGCCATCTTTAGTAGGCAATTCTTCAATGATACATCTACCTTCCTTAGAAATTTCTTTCTTTCTGGTAATTATCAAACTTTTAGGCACAAGATCAAAAAATTCATTCATAGCAAATGGTTCCTTAATGATAGCAAAAAGATTGGGATGAATACTTATAGATTTAAGATCCACAGTTTCCTTACTAGAGGATTCACCCTTATTTTTAGGAACATACATAACCTTGGCAATTTTAGTAGGACTTGGAGTATTCTTTACGGAAGAAAAAGCGGTTCCCAAGTTGGTAATGATACTCTCAAGTTTTTCGATTCTAGTGGAATCTTGATTTATTCTCTCATTAACTATGGGTTCCTTCTCCTTAATATTTTTCAAAGTTACTCCTACCTTAGATCCATATTGGGTAATTTGATTGTGGATATTTTTATCTAGATTTTCAATTAACTCAATGGTAGCAACTTTATTTTCAATAATTTCAAGTCTTTGCATTACATGCCCAAAGTTAACATAGTCCCATTAACCAAAAGAGGTGGTGAGCCAAATAAATCTATCATAACATTATAAGAATCAAAAGTATGGCTACCCAAGAAATTCCCTCCGGTAATGATATCAAGGATTAGCACCTACATAAAAATTACGGAGAAGAACTGAAGTAGATTGCTTCCTGCTAGATCTATTTTGAGCATTGCAAATTCTATACCAAGCGTCTTTTAGATTTTCTCCCTCCCTTTGTTTAAAATTTAGAACTTCATTCTCGGGAGACAACGGAGAAGATATAAGACTAGCCATGACGACGAAAGCGAGAAAAAGGCAAACGGAAAAGAGAGGCGAATAAAACGGCAAGGGTGAAGTGGGGGAGAGGAAAACGAGAGGCAAATGGCAAATAATGTAATGCGAGATATAAGGGATTGTGATGGGTCCTTGGTTTGTTGACTTTTGAGTAGTCTCCCCGTCAACGGCGCCAGAAATCTTCCTGCTACCTCTTGAGCACTGCGTTGGATTTCCTTGAAGAGGAAAGGGTGATGCAGCAGAGTAGAGTAAGTATTTCCCTCAGTTTTTTAGAACCAAGGTATCAATCGAGTAGGAGGCTACGCGCGAGTCCCTCATACCTACACAAAACAAATAGCTCCACGAAACCAACGCGATGAGGGGTTGTCAATCCCTTCACGGTCACTTACTAGAGTGAGATCTGATAGAGATGATAGATAATATTTTTGGTATTTTTAGTATAAAGATGCAAAGTAAAAAAGCAAAGCAATAATAAAGTGATGGAAGATTGATATGATGAGAATAGACCCGGGGGCCATAGAATTCACTAGTGGCTTCTCTCAAGAGCATAAGTATTCTACAGTGGGTGAACAAATTACTGTTGAGCAATTGGCAGAATTGAGCATAATTATGAGAATATCTAGGTATGATCATGTATATAGGCATCATGTCCGAGACAAGTAGACCGACTCCTGCCTGCATCTACTACTATTACTCCACTCATCGACCGCTATCCAGCACGCATCTAGAGTATTAAGTTCAAGAAAACAGAGTAACGCCTTAAGCAAGATGACATGATGTAGAGGGATAAATTCATGCAATATGATATAAAAAACATCTTGTTATCCTCGATGGCAACAATACAATAGGTGCCTTGCTGCCCCTACTGTCACTGGGAAAGGACACCGCAAGATTGAACCCAAAGCTAAGAACTTCTCCCATTGCAAGAAAAACCAATCTAGTAGGCCAAACCAAACTGATAATTCGAAGAGACTTGCAAAGATAACCAATCATACATAAAAGAATTCAGAGAAGATTCAAATATTGTTCATAGATATACTTGATCATAAACCCACAATTCATCGGTGTCAACAAACACACCGCAAAAAGAAGATTACATCGAATAGATCTACACGAGAGAGGGGGAGAACATTGTATTGAGATCCAAAAAGAGAGAACAAGCCATCTATCTACTAACTATGGACCCGAAGGTCGGAGGTAAACTACTCACACTTCATCGGAGGGGCTATGGTGATGATGTAGAAGCCCTCCATGGTGGATTCCCCTTCCGGTGGAGCTCCGGAACAGGCCCCAAGATGGGATCTCGTGGATACAGAAGGTTGCGGCGGTGGAATTAGGTTTTGGCTCCGTGATTCCGATCGCTTGGGGGTGCGTAGGTATATATAGGAGGAAGGAGTACGTGGGTGGAGCAAGGGGGGCCCACGAGGTGGGGGCGCGCCTAGGGGGCGCCCACCCTCGTGGCCTCCTCCTTTCTTTCTTGACGGCGGGTCCAAGTCTCCTGGATCATATTCGGTGAGAAAATCACGTTCCTGAAGGTTTCATTCCGTTTGGACTCCGTTTGATATTCCGTTTCTTCAAAACACTGAAATAGGCAAAAAAAAAACCAGCAATTCTGAGTTGGGCCTCCGGTTAATAGGTTAGTCCCAAAAGTATTATAAAAGTGGAAAATAAAGCCCAATATGGTCCAAAACAGTAGATAATATAGCATGGAGCAATCAAAAATTATAGATACGTTGGAGACGTATCACTAACTGCGTTAGGCGCCAAAGTCGACCGAGACGACGTCATTATTGACAAGCGACCGAAGTCCACTTCATTTAGACCAACCGATGAAATGGTCAAATTTCAAGTGCATCCAACGGACCCCACCGAAACGGCGGCCATAGGGGCAAACCTGGATCCAAAGATCGCTGAGGCCTTTGATACGTCCATTTTGCATCATGCTTTTATATCGATTTATTGCATTATGGGTTGTTATTACACTTTATGTCACAATACTTATGCCTATTCTCTCTTATTTTATAAGGTTTACATGAAGAGGGAGAATGCCGGCAACTGGAATTCTGTTCTAGAAAAGGAGCAAATATTACAGACCTATTCTGCACAGCTCCAAAAGTCCTGAAACTTCACGGAGGTTGTTTTTGGAATTAATAAAAACTACTGGCGAAAGAATCCACCAGAGGGGGCCCACACCCTGGCCACGAGGGTGGGGGGCGCGCCCTACCCCCCTGGGCGTGCCCCTGCCTCGTGGGCCCCCTGGAGGCCTCCGGTGCCCATCTTCTGCTATATGAAGTCTTTCGTCCGAGAAAAAATCATAAGCAAGCTTTCGGGAAGAAACTCCGCCGCCACGAGGCGGAACCTTGGCGGAACCAATCTAGGGCTCCGGCAGAGCTGTTATGCCGGGGAAACTTCCCCCCGAGAGGGGGAAATCATTGCCATCGTCATCACCAACGACCCTCTCATCGGGAGGGGGTCAATCTCCATCAAATCTTCACCATCACCATCTCCTCTAAAACCCTAGTTCATCTCTTGTATCCAATCTTTGTCCCAAAGCCTCAGATTGGTACCTGTGGGTTGCTTGTAGTGTTGACTACTCCTTGTAGTTGATGCTAGTTGGTTTATTTGGTGGAAGATCATACGTTCAGATCCTTTATGCATATTAATACCCCTCTGATTATGAACATGAATATGATTTGTGAGTAGTTACGTTTGTCCCTGAGGACATGGGAGAAGTCTTGCTATAAGTAGTAATTTGAATTTGGTATTCGTTTGATATTTTCATGAGATGTATGTTGTCTTTCCTCTAGTGGTGTTATGTGAACGTCGACTACATGACACTTCACCATTGTTTGGGCCTAGAGGAAGGCATTGGTAAGTAATAAGTAGATGATGGGTTGCTAGAGTGACAAAAGCTTAAACCCTAGTTTATGAGTTGCTTCGTAAGGGGCTGATTTGGATCCATATGTTTCATGCTATGGTTAGGTTTACCTTAATACTTCTTTTGTAGTTGCGGATGCTTGCAATAGGGGTTAATCATAAGTGGGATGCTTGTCCAAGAAAGGACAACACCCAAGCACCGGTCCACCCACATACCAAATTATCAAAGTAATGAACGCGAATCGTATGAGCGTGATGAAAACTAGCTTGATGATAATTCCCATGTGTCCTCGGGAGCGCTTTTCTCTATATAAGAGTTTGTCCAGGCTTGTCCTTTGCTACAAAAAGGATTGGGCCATCTTGCTGCACCTTATTTACTTCCATTACTTGTTACCCGTTGTCGGTGTCAAAACCGGCGGATCTCGGGTAGGGGGTCCCGAACTGTGCGTCTAAGGCGGATGGTAATAGGAGGCGGGGGACACAATGTTTACCCAGGTTCGGGCCCTCTCGATGGAGGTAATACCCTACTTCCTGCTTGATTGATCTTGATGATATGAGTATTACAAGAGTTGATCTACCACGAGATCGTAGAGGCTAAACCCTAGAAGCTAGCCTATGATTATGATTGTTGTTGTCCTACGGACTAAACCCTCCAGTTTATATAGACACTGGAGGGGGCTAGGGTTACACAGAGTCGGTTACAAGGGAGGAGATCTACATATCCGAATTGCCAAGCTTGCCTTCCACGCAAAGGAGAGTCCCACCCGGACACGGGACAAAGTCTTCAATCTTGTATCTTCATAGTACAACAGTCCGCCAAAGTATATAGTCCGGTACTGTCGAGGACCCCTAATCCAGAATCCTCAAGAGTCTCTGAACTAGGCTTCAATGACGATGAGTCCGGCGCGCAGATTGTCTTCGGCATTGCAAGTCGGGTTCCTTCTCCGAATACTCCATAGAAGATTTTGAACACAAGGATCGTGGTCCGCTCGCAAAACAAATTCCACATACGACCGTAGAGAGTACAATATCCCACAAATCTTATCTGCTGACAACTTTTCATAACATGACATCCTGCCGTGGTCCGGTCATTACGGATCGTTTTTCCCAGCCTGCCACTGCATGTGTTGCGAGGCGGTTTTATTGGCACGTCTTGTCGAAGCAGAGATCGTGTTCCCCTTATCACGGGATTTTCATCAATACGGGTGTGGGTAACCCAATCGTGCTTCCTAGTATGACTCCTCGATTTTAGGCAAGTTCCAAACGGCCACGCGGAGGATGCTTGATATTCATCCTCTTTATAAAGGGGCCAAGGCCTATCCTTTTCTTCTCGCACTCGATCCTTCCCTTCCCGCACCTTGAGTTCCAACACCCAAGGCTCAGGATAAGCGCTTCGGACCTTCAATCATGTCCGGATCCAACCTTCGAGGCCGGTGGATGGCCTCGTCTTTCACAGAGGAGGACATCAAGAAGCTAAGAGAAGCCATGTATCTGACCGCCAAAATCTCGCACAGGCTGCCTGCTCAAGGGCAGGTCATCCCCACCCCCGAACCCAACGAGAGTGTCGTATTTGTTTCCCACTTCCTCCGAGGGCTAGGCTTTAGTCTTGATCCCTTTGTTAGAGGGCTTATGTTCTATTACAGGCTCGATTTCCATGATCTAGTTCCAGATTCCATCCTTCACATCTCGTCGTTTATCGTCGTGTGTGAAGCCTTCCTCCGCATCACCCCACACTTTGGCTTATGGCTCAAGACCTTCAATGTGAAGCCGAAGATGATCGATGGACGACACGCAGAATGCGGAGGTGCCATAATAAGCAAAGGTGCCGATGCTCCATGGCCAAAGGGTTCCTTCCCGGAGATGCCCAACTTATGGCAGCGGGAGTGGTTTTACATCACAGCTCCCCGAAGTACTAAGTGGGTAGCTGCCCCCGCCTGCTCGGGCCCCCGCCACAACCGTGTCATGGGTCAACAAGGGGCTGGACTGGGGGCCAGTTAATGACGTGCCGACATTGCAGAGTCGCATCCGAGATCTCCTCAAGGGAGATGTCAGTCTTGTCAAGGTAATGCAAGTCATGCTAGTTCGTCGGGTCCTGCCATGCCAACGTCGATCTCTCTGTATGTGGGAGTTCAACTCGGAAGGACAGCGAACTATTCAGCAATTCTTCGGTGCGACGCTCGAAGATATGTATGGATTGTTCTTCGGATCACGAATAAAGTGTCCGAACACCACCGAGGATGCGGGTCTCAACTGCAACCGTCCAGATACCCACGTAAGTAATTTTGCAGCCGAACATGCTGTCTTTTTATTTGTCACAACATCATTCTGAAAAAATGGCTCTTGGCTAGGACTAGATAAGAAAGGCGAAGATGATCAGGTGTTCGGCCCCCCTTCCCGAAGGCTCACCGGATCCTGTACTAGCCAGGATGCTTGAGCACGCACCTTATAAAGTGCCATCAGGGGAAGATAAAGGGAGGAATAAAGAAGCCAAAAGCGGGCCTCACGCATTACTCATCCAAACCGGGGGAATTAGTGTCTCCGCGAAGGAGGATAATCGGGGAGAAGAATCTAGAATCCCCTCTCCCCAAGGAAGGAAAAGGACCACCTCTGAGGACTTGGAAACGAGGGTTTCCAAACGAGGGAAGAAACCTTCGCTAGGGGGCCCTGCCCCGGAGGGCATCCTTGCCGCATAGTGCCCGCAAGGGGGTCAGCCCTCCACCGAGCTATAAGTGAACAAGAGTACTTTTGGTAAATATATCCTGCTTTATCTCCGAGGACAATAACCGAGACGTGTGTCTTGCAGTCCGGATCGTAGCCCTTCTCGACAGAGTTCGTCTTTGGGGGATCTTCTTCCGGAGATGATGGAGAGCGAAACGCCTCCCCATGTCTCCCTACCTCATGGGGCGGACGACCCTGAGGTGTCGTCATGGAGGATTTCTCCTGATCCGCCAAGGCCAGAAGGTGACCCTTCGGCCACCCGAAGTCCAGAGTATTCGGCTCCTAGGGAGAGCAATAGAAAGAGTCCGGGACTGTCCGGTGCACAACCGGACGTACTGATGGGTCTTCTGGAGCAAGCGGCTATCTCAGAGGCGCATCGTACTTTAATGGGTACGGTGGTTGAGAGGATTTCATCCGCCAAAAGTGGGTTGCATGAAGCTTTTATGAGCCTGCTAAGAGGCTTTGAGGTACGCAAAGTAATATATATATTTTTGACGGTACCACACACGCTAGGTGTGCCCTATACAAATAGTAGCCCCTGAGACTCTGGTTGCTGTCCAGAGGCGGCAAATAGAGGATCATAGTCCCAGGTAATGATCATGCTGTTTTCATGTGCAGGCGGCTGAGGGTCCAGCGGCTGGCCGGACTGCTGAGTTTGCCGAATTGAGGCGACAGCTTGACGCGGCAGATGTCGACATCGCGCTTGTGAACAAGCGGCTTGAGGAGGCACAGGGTATGTATTTTTGGGTGGTCAACAAATATTAAGAGGAGCATGATGCTAGTATCTATAATATGTTGTGACTGCAGATGGAGCTACCGTCGTGGAGACCCTTCGGGTGGAGCTTGCCCGAGCCAAGGAACAAGCCAGGAGAAGTGATGCGGCCGCCCTAAAGGCGGCCGAAGAGTTAAGAGCCGAACAGGCTGCTCATCGCCAGAGCGAAGATAAAATAGCCAAGATGGTTGTTGAGCTGAAAGACGCCACCGGCCGGTATTAGCTTCTTGAAAAGGAAAGCCAAGCGAAAGCGGCGGACCTGAAGAAAGCCATGGAAGCAGCCATGGAAACCTGCTCTAAAATCAGAGTGACGAAGGAGGAGCTCCGTCAAGCCGGAGATATCGCGACTGGGAAGCCCCTTTTGTTGCGGACGAAGTTCGGAGATCCGAAGTATGCCCCTCAGGATCAATTATAGAGTGTTGCGGACGCGTACTTGGACTTGGCAACGAGTGCTGCTGATGCGACTGAGTTTTTCCAAGATCAAAAAGATCATGAAGTGGAAAGTTTGTTCTGCTCGTAGTTCAGTGCTCCAACGCGTCCGCTGCTATTAAATGAACAAATGGCCGAGTGGGCTGAGCTCTATAGGTTGTCTGGACTTGCCATGAGGTCTGTCGTGGATCGTCTTTGGCCAGAGGGACCAAGGACGAATAGTTATTTTGGTTTAGTGCAACGATTCCTTGGTGCTGTGCCACATATCGACGCTGTAAAGAGGTAGGCGTGCATAGAGGGTGCGCAGATGGCTCTTGCCCGTGTTAAGACATACTGGGCAGAGATGGAGGCCATCGCTATTGCAACTCGGGATCCGGCCGTAGGCCAGGTCTCGGCCGAGCACTATTTTGAAGAAGTCCTAGAAGGTGCTCGTTTAATAGAGGCTCAAAGGTTTCAAGAGTATCATGTTCGAGTGACATGTATCCCAATTGTAAAAACAATGCTATTTTGATTATAAAGGTTGTGTTTATACTTTTGCCTGAAAGTATTATGATGCCTCCTGTGTGGCCGTTTATGTATGTATATAACCTGAAAGTTTGCAGTCGTCGGCTTCAAATTTCACGCATATAATGCGGGTGTTCGTAAAAGCGCCAGATTCACACTTGATCCAATGTCTTGGTCCATTAAGGAGGTGATGGCGCGGCGAACAAGGCAATCGGACTATATAGCTTTAACACTTTCACTTAGCCATAGGAGTTTGACGGTGGGGCTACTATATAGCCACTGGTACCTCCGCGCTCTATTGAATACGGTGCGCGTACATACATGACCGGGAAACCGGCCCTTCGTTAATGCGGAGTAATCGCGAAGATTCCACTGAGTCATTGAGTGGTTGACCAGCTTCGCGCTTTGTCATGACAAGCAGTTTTCGGCTTTCTCTACTGAGGTGCTCATCCAGATGAACCAGGGCACAATCGCAGTAGTTCTCCCGGTGCCACCTTAGCCAATATAGCGGAATGTAAGGTAGCGAAACACAGGAGCTGGGCAAACCCAACTATTGACCAAAGACATGATTCGGAGCTGATGCATATAGGCCAAACTCATGACGCCAAACACTCCCTAAGGTATTCGGACTTTACAACGTATACTGGGTTGAGTAACGCCCTCGATAATGAGCCCTGAATTTCCAGGTACGTGCATTAGTCTGACGTGACGAAATGCCAATAACGCCAGAATCCCTTTCGGTTGTGTTGAGTATCCGGAGGGTGTGAAGCAACAAGAGACAGTAAAAAAGGTTTACACAAGGTCTTAATCTAAAAAGAAACCTTTGAGCGAGGCTGTGCTGCATGTCTGCGCCTGTGTCTCCGTTGTGCTGTATCCTGGAAGGGTGTAGCACGATGATCATCTTTAAAAGAGAAAAAACCCAGGTGAAAGTCTTCGTGCGAAAAATTGGTTATTCTTGATGAACCATTGAAATGCAATCTAAATAAGGTCAAGCCGAACTGTAGTCCTTTTTACATGCGGGAAGCCCCTAGCACCACCTATGGGGGTATATCCATCGACCCAACCTCGGGTTTATTTGAGCTGTTACAGCTAGTGGTGCGTCGGACTCGTCTAGCCATGTCCACGGTCTTGACGACCGATCATTTATTCTGGTTGGAGAGGCCGTTCAGTGTTCGGCCGCTAGAGCCGCCACACATTCTTCCGCACGTAAGGAACGCTCTGTGTTTCCGCCACGTGGACCGGGCATCTTAAGCTTAAGATAAGCGTAATGTGGCACTCCATTAGAACGAGCGAAGGCAGTTCTTCCGAGTAGTGTGCTATGTCTTGAGCTTGCGTTGGTTTTTTCCAAAGAGGAGAGGATGATGCAGCACAGTAGCGTAAGTATTTCCCTTAGTTTTTGAGAACCAAGGTATCAATCCAGTAGGAGGCCACGCGCAAGTCCCTCGTACCTGCACAAAACGATAGCTACTCGCAACCAACGCGATTAGGGCTTGTCAATCCCTTCACGGTCACTTACGAGAGTGAGATCTGATAGAGATAATATTTTTGGTATTTTTGGTATAAAGATGCAAAGTAAAAAGTAAAAGCAAAGCAAGTAAATAAAGTGATGGAGATTGATATGATGAGAATAGACCCGGGGGCCATAGGTTTCACTAGTGCCTTCTCTCAAGAGCATAGATATTCTACTTGGGTGAACAAATTACTGTTGAGCAATTGATGAATTGAGCATAGTTACGAGGTTATCTAGGTATGATCATGTATATAGGCATCACGTCTGTGACAAGTAGATCGAAACGATTCTCGCATCTACTACTATTACTCCACTCATCGGCGCTATCCAAAGATGCATCTAGAGTATTAAGTTAAAAACAGAGTAATGCCTTAAGCAAGATGACATGGTGTAGAGGAATAAATTCATGCAATATGATAAATACCCCATCTTGTTATCCTCGATGGCAACAATACAATACGTGCCTTGCAACCCTTTCTGTCACTAGGTAAGGACACCGCAAGATTGAACCCAAAGCTAAGCAGTTCTCCCATTGCAAGAACTACGAATCTAGTTGGCCAAACCAAACGGATAATTCGAAGAGACTTGCAAAGATAACTCAATCATACATAAAAGAATTCAGAGAAGATTCAAATATTATCCATAGATAAGCTGGATCGTAAACCCACAATTCATCGGTCTCAACAAACACACCGCAAAAAGAAGATTACATCGAATAGATCTCCACGAGAGAGGGGGAGAACATTGTATTGAGATCCAAAAAGAGAGAAGAAGCCATCTAGCTACTAGCTATGGACCCGAAGGTCTGAAGTAAACTACTCACACTTCATCGGAGGGGCTATGGTGTTGATGTAGAAGCCCTCCATGGTGGATGCCCCCTCCGGCGGAGCTCCGTAACAGGCCCCAAGATGGGATCTCGTGGATACTTTGGAAGGCACGGCGGTGGAATTAGGTTTTGTCTCCGCTTCGATCGCTTGGGGGCAATGAGGTATATATAGGAGGAAGGAGTACGTCGGTGGAGCGTCAAGGGGCCCACGAGGTAGGGGCGCGCCCAGGGGGGCGCCCTCCACCCTCCTGACCGCCTCTGGCAATTCTTGAAGTAGGGTCCAAGTCTCCCGGATCACGTTCGGTGAGAAGATCACGTTCCCGAAGGTTTCATTCCGTTTGGACTTCGTTTGATATTACATTTCTTTGAAACACCGAAATAGGCAAAAACAGCAATTACGGGCTGGGCCTCCGGTTAATAGGTTAGTCCCAAAAGTAATATAAAAGTGGAAAATAAAGCCCAATATAGTCCAAAACAGTAGATAAAGTAGCATGGAGCAATAAAAATTATAGATACGTTGGAGACGTATCGTGCATCCCCAAGCTTAATTCCTGCTCGTCCTCGAGTAGGTAAATGATAAAAAGAGAATTTTTGATGCGGAGTGATACTTTGTCATAATTTTAATATAAATCTTCTTACTTGTGATATGAATATTCATATCTGAAAGATTTAAGACAAAAGTTCATATTGACATAAAAATAATAATACTTCAAGCATACTAACTAAGCAATTATGTCATCTCAAAATAACATGGCCAAAGAAAGTTCATCCCTACAAAATCATATGGTTAGGCTATGCTTCATTTTCGTCACACAAAGATGTTCCCAAATTCTATACCCCCGATGACAAGCCAAGCAATTGTTTCATACTCAAATGATCTCAAACTCTTTCAACCTTTACGCAATACATGAGCGCGAGCCATGGGTATAGCACTATGGGTGGAATAGAAATATGATGATGGGATTGTGTGGAGAAGATAAAAAAAGGAAAGTCTCATATCGACGAGGATAATCAACGGGCTATGGAGATGCCCATCAACTGATGTCAACATGAGGAGTAGGGATTGCCATGCAACGGATGCACTAGAGCTATAAGTATATGAAAGCTCTACAAAAGAAACTAAGTGGGTGTGCATCCAACTTGCTTGCTCACGAAGACCTAGGGCACTTTGAGGAAGCCCATCATTGGAATATACAAGCCAAGTTCTATAATGAAAATTCCCACTAGTATATGAAAGTGACAAAATGAGAGACTCTCTATTATGAAGATCTTAGTGCTACTTTGAAGCACAATATATGAGACTCACTACATGAAGAACAAGGTGCTACTTTGAAGCACAAGTGTGGTAAAAGGATAGTAGCATTGTCCCTTTTCTCTGTTTCTCTCATTTTTTTATTTTTTATTTGGGCCTTTTCTCTTTTTTTTATGGCCTCTTTTTTTCGTCCGAAGTCTCATCCCGACTTATGGGGGAATCATAGTCTCCATCATCCTTTCCTCACTTGGGACAATGCTCTAATAATGATGATCATCACACTTTTATTTCTATTACAACTCAACAATTACAACTCGAAACTTAGAACAAAATATGACTCTATATGGATGCCTCCGGCGGTGTACCGGGATGGCGCAATGAATCAAGAGTGACATGTATGGAAAATAATGCATGGTGGCTTTGCCACAAATACAATGTCAACTACATGATCATGCAATGGCAGTATGACAAAAGTAATGTATGTCATAATAATGATGATGGAAGTTGCATGGAAATATATCTCGGAATGGCTATGGAAATGCCATGATAGGTAGGTATGGTGGCTGTTTTGAGGAAGATATAAGGAGGTTTATGTGTGAAAGAGCGTATCATATCACGGGGTTTGGATGCACCGCAAAGTTTGCACCAACTCTCAATGTGAGAAAGGGCAATGCACGGCATCAAGAGGCTAGCAAGTGCGGAAAGATAAAAGTGCGTATAATCCATGGGCTCAACATTAGTCAAAAGAACTCATATACTTATTGCAAAAATTTAGAAGCCATCAAAAATCAAGTACTACACACAATGCTCCTAGGGGTATAGATTAGTAGGAAAAGACCATCGCTCATCCCCGACCGCCACTCATAAGGATGCACAAGCCAGGTACACTTCACGTTTCAAATTTGTTACACAACTTTACCCATACGTGCATGCTACGGGACTTGCAAACTTCAACACAAGTATTTCTCAAATTCACAATTATCAACTAGCACGACTTTGATAATATTACCTCCATATCTCAAAACAATTATTAAGCATTAAATTTATCTTAGTATTCAATTCACTCAAAAGAAAGTTTCACATATCTTGAACACCAAGTATATTAACATTAAGCAAATTACCATGCTATTAACGACTCTAAAAATGATCTAAGTGAAGCATGAGAGATCAAGTTTATTTAAAACAAATCCACCACCGTGCTCTAAAATATCTAAGTGAAGTACTAGAGCAAAACTATCAAGCTCAAAAGATATAAGTGAAGCACTACGAGCAAAACTATCAAGCTCAAAAGATATAAGTGAAGCACATAGAGTATTCTAACAAATTCCAAATCATGTATGGCTCTCACAAAAGGTGTGTACAACAAGGATGATTGTGGTAAACTAACAAGCAAAGACTCAAATAATACAAGACGCTCCAAGCAAAACACATATCATGTTGGTGAATAAAAATATAGCTCCAAGTAAATTACCGATGGAAGTAGATTTAAAGAGGGATGCCTTCCGGCATCCCCAAGCTTTGACTTTTGGTGTCCTTGGATTATCTTGGGGGTGCCATGGGCATCCCCAAGCTTAGGCTCTTGCCACTCCTTGTTCCATAATCCATCAAAAGAATTCACCCAAAACTTGAAAACTTCACAACACAAAACTCAATAGAAATCTCGTGAGCTCCGTTAGACAAAGAGAACAAAAGACTACTTTAAGGTACTATAATGAACTCATTCTTTATTTATATTGGTGTTAAACCTACTGTATTCCAACTTATCTATGGATTATAAACTATTTTACTAGCCATAGATTCATCAAAATAAGAAAACAACACACGCAAAACAGAATCTGTCAAAAACAGAACAGTCTGTAGTAATCTGTAACTAACGCAAACTTATGGAACCCAAAAAATTCTACCAAAATTAGACGACCTGGAAAATTTGTTTATTGATCAGAAGCAATTGGAATCACTATTTTATCACGTTCTGGTTATTTTTAACAATTCGGTCACTGAGCGCAAAGATTCTGGAAATTACAGCAAGATCAAATGACTATCTCCCAAGAAGATCTAATAGGTTTAACTAGGAACAAATACTAACTAAAAGATAAAACCACATCTAAACAGAGGCTAGATGGATTATTTATTACTAAGCAGCAAGGAAAAATATTGGGTTGTCTCCCAACAAGCGCTTTTCTTTAAAGCCTTTTTAGCTAGGCATTGAGATTCAATGATGCTCACAAGAAAGACAAGAATTGAGGCACAAAGAGAGCATCATAAAACATGTGACAAACACACTTAATTCTAGCATACTTCCTATGCATAGGCATATTATAGGCAAACAAATTTGCAAGGCAAGCAAAAACTAGCATATGCAAGGAAGAAGAAAGTGACGATAGCAATCTCAACATGAAGAGAGGTAATTTAGTAACATGAAAACTTCTACAACCATATTTTCCTCTCTCATAATAATTACATGTAGGATCATAAGCAAACTCAACAAAATATCTATCACATAACATATTCTTAACATTATCCACATGTATGCAAAGTTGGCACTCTTCCAAAATAGTGGGATTATCATTAACTAAAGTCATGATTTCTCCAAGCCCACTTTTATCAAAAATTTCATAAGATTGAATGTTATCCAAATATGTGAGATCTAAAGTTGACACTCTTCCAAACCCACTTTCAATATTATTGCAAACACTATTATCAATCTTATATTCATCATGGGGCTTAAATAAATTTTCAAGATCATAAGAAGAATCACCCCAATCATGATCATTGCAACAAGTAGTAGGCATAGCAAAACTAGCATCCCCAAGCTTAGGGTTTTGCATCTTATTAACACAATTGACATCAAAAGAATTTATAATAAAATCATTGCAATCATGCTTTTTATTCAAAGATCTATCGTGAAGCACTTCATCACAATTTTCAGATTTACGGATTTCAGGCAAAAGCTTATAAAGATAATCTAGTGCATCCAAATCACTAGGAATTGGTTCATCATAATTGGATATCTTAAAAATATTGGAAAGCGGATGAGGATCCATAGATATTAGCTTCTTTGTTTAGGAATAAATACTCAACTATTTCAACCAAACGTGCCAAGTAAGACATCAAGGCAAACGAAAAGACAAACGGAAAAGAGAGGGCGAATAAAACGGCAAGGGTGAAGTGGGGGAGAGGAAAACGAGATGCAAATGGCAAATAATTTAATGCGAGAGATAGGGATTGTGATGGGTACTTGGTATGTTGACTTTTGCGTAGACCTCCTCGGCAACGGCGCCAGAAAACCTTCTTGCTACGTCTTGAGCTTATGCTGGTTTTCCCAAAGAGGAGAGGATGATGCAGCACAAGAGCGTAAGTATTTCCCTCAGTTTTGAGAACCAAGGTATCAATCCAAAGAGGAGGCCACGCGCAAATCCCTCATACCTGCACAAAACGATAGCTACTCGCAACCAACGCGATTAGGGGTTGTCAATCCCTTCACGGTCACTTACGAGAGTGAGATCTGATAGAGATAATATTTTTGGTATTTTCGGTATAAAGATGCAAAGTAAAAAGTAAAAGCAAAGCAAGTAAATAAAGTGATGGAGATTGATATGATGAGAATAGACCCGGGGGCCATAGGTTTCAATAGTGGCTTCTCTCAAGAGCATAGATATTCTATGGTGGGTGAACAAATTACTGTTGAGCAATTGATGTAATTGAGCATAGTTATGAGGTTATCTAGGTATGATCATGTATATAGGCATCACGTCCGTGACAAGTAGATCGAAACGATTCTGCATCTACTACTATTACTCCACTCATCGACCGCTATCCAAAGCATGCATCTAGAGTATTAAGTTAAAAAGAGTAACGCCTTAAGCAAGATGACATGGTGTAGAGGAATAAATTCATGCAATATGATAAATATCCCATCTTGTTATCCTCGATGGCAACAATACAATACGTGCCTTGCAACCCTTTCTGTCACTAGGTAAGGACACCGCAAGATTGAACCCAAAGCTAAGCACTTCGCCCATTGCAAGAACTACCAATCTAGTTGGCCAAACCAAACGGATAATTCGAAGAGACTTGCAAAGATAACTCAATCATACATAAAAGAATTCAAAGAAGATTCAAATATTATCCATAGATAAGCTGGGTCATAAACCCACAATTCATCGGTCTCAACAAACACACCGCAAAAACAAGATTACATCGAATAGGTCTCCACGAGAGAGGGGGAGAACATTGTATTGAGATCCAAAAAGAGAGAAGAAGCCATCTAGCTACTAGCTATGGACCCGAAGGTCTGAAGTAAACTACTCACACTTCATCGGAGGGGCTATGGTGTTGATGTAGAAGCCCTTCGTGGTGGATGCCCCCTCCGACGGAGCTCCGGAACAGGCCCCAAGATGGGATCTCGTGGATACAGGAAGGTACGGCGGTGGAATTAGGTTTTTGGCTCCGTTTCTGATCGTTTGGGGGTACGTAGGTATATATAGGAGGAAGGAGTACGTCGGTGGAGCGTCAGGGGGCCCACGAGGTAGGGGGCGCGCCCAGGGGGGTGCCCTCCACCCTCGTGACCACCTCTGGCACTTCTTGGAGTAGGGTCCAAGTCTCCTGGACCACGTTCGGTGAGAAGATCATGTTCCCGAAGGTTTCATTCCGTTTGGACTCCGTTTGATATTCCGTTTCTTCGAAACACTGAAATAGGCAAAAAACAGCAATTCTGGGTTGGGCCTCCGGTTAATAGGTTAGTCCCAAAAGTAATATAAAAGTGGAAAATAAAGCCCAATATAGTCCAAAACAGTAGATAAAGTAGCATGGAGCAATCAAAAATTATAGATAAGTTGGAGACGTATCATAGTGCGTGATAGCCGCTTCGGAATGGAGCGATGTCGAAGGTTAATTCTTCGCTTCAGAAGTTGCCGGGAGAACCGAATACAACCTCTAGTACTAGAGAGCCCGTGCAGCGGGCCTCTGGGCCTGGTATTACTCCTTTAAAGGTAGTATTGCTTTGGCTGATTCTTGTCGGGTCTATCCCCATTTTGCGGACGGTGTCCTGATATCCGTCAATTATTGGTGTTGGAAATATGGCCTGGAGGCAATAATAAAAAGTTTATTATTATATTTCCTTGTTCATGATAATTGTCTATTGTTCATGCTATAATTGTGTTATCCGGAAATCGTAATACATGTGTGAATACATAGATCACAACATGTCCCTAGTGAGCCTCTAGTTAACTAGCTCGTTGATCAATAGATGGTTACGGTTTCCTAACCATGGACATACGATGTCATTGATAACGGGATCACATCATTAGGATAATGATGTGATGGACAAGACCCAATCCTAAGAATAGCACAAGATCGTGTAGTTCGTCTGCTAAAGCTTTTCTAATGTCAAGTATCCTTTCCTTCGACCATGAGATTGTGCAACTCCCGGATACTGTAAGGGTACTTCGGGTGTGCCAAACGTCAGAGCGTAACTGGGTGGCTATAAAGGTACACTACGGGTATCCCCTAAAGTATCTGTTGGGTTGGCAAGAATCGAGACTAGGATTTGTCATTCCGTATGACGGAGAGGTATCTCTGGGCCCACTCGGTAGGACATCATCGTAATGAGCTCAATGTGATCAAGGAATTGTTCACGGGATGATGTGTTACGGGAATGAGTAAAGAGACTTGTCGTAACGAGATTGAACAAGGTATCGGTATACCGACGATCGAATCTCGGGCAAGTATCATACCGATAGACAAAGGCAATTGTATACGGGATTGATTGAATCCTAGACATCGTGGTTCATCCAATGAGATTATCGTGGAGCATGTGGGAGCCAACATGGGTATCCAGATCCCGCTGTTGGTTATTGACCGGAGAGTTGTCTCGGTCATGTCTACGTGTCCCCCGAACCCGTAGGGTCTACACACTTATGGTTCGGTGACGCTAGAGTTGTAGAGATATTAGTATGCGCTTAACCGAAAGTTGTTCAGAGTCCCGGATGAGATCCCAGACATCACGAGGAGTTTTGGAATGGTACGGAGATAAAGATTTATATATAGGGAGTCCAGTTTCGGCCACCGAGAGAGTTTCGGGGGTCACCGGTGTTGTACCGGGACCACCGGAAGGGTCCCGGGGGTCCACCGGGTGGGGCCACCTATCCCGGAGGGGCCCATGGGATGAAGTGGCGTGGGAACCAGCCCCTGGTTGGCTGGTGCGCCCCACCCAAGGGCCCAAGGCGCCTAGGGTTGGAAACCCTAAGGGGGCCGTTGCCTCCCGAGGGGCCGCCGCCCCCCCCTCTAGATGGGATCTCCAAGGGGGCATGCGTCCCCCTAGCCCCTATATATAGTGGAGGGGAGGGAGGGCAGCCTCACCCTAAGCCCTGGCGCCTCCCTCTCCCTCCCGTGACACCTCTTCCTCCTCCAGTAGCGCTTGGCGAAGCCCTGCCGAATCCGCTGCTTCCACCACCACGCCGTCGTGCTGTTGGATCTCCATCAACTTCTCCTCCCCCCTTGCTGGATCAAGAAGGAGGAGACGTCTCCGCTCCGTACGTGTGTTGAACGCGGAGGTGCCGTTCGTTCGGCGTTAGGATCATCGGTGATTTGGATCACGCATTTAGCACGACTCCATCAACCCCGTTCTCTTGAACGCTTCCGCTCGCGATCTACAAGGGTATGTAGATGCACTCCTCTCTTTCTCGTTGCTAGATGACTCCATAGATTGATCTTGGTGATGCGTAAAAAAAATTAAGTTTCTGCTACGATCCCCAACAGTGGCATCATGAGCTAGGTCTATGCGTAGTTTCTATGCACGAGTAGAACACAAGTTGTTGTGGGCGTCGATTTTGTCAATTTACTTGCCGTTACTAGTCTTATCTTGATCCGGCGGCATCGTGGGATGAAGCTGCCCGGACCGACCTTACACGTACACTTACGTGAGACAACGTTCCACTGACTAACATGCACTAGTTGCATAAGGTGGCTAGCTGGTGTCTGTCTCTCCTACTTTAGTCGGATCGGATTCGATGAAAAGGGTCCTTATGAAGGGTAAATAGAAATTGGCATATCATGTTGTGGTTTTGGAGTAGGTAAGAAATGTTCTTGCTAAGAAACCTACAGCAGCCACGTAAAAATTTGCAACAACAATTAGAGGACGTCTAACTTGTTTATGCAGCATATGTCGTGTGATGTGATATGGCCAAAAGGATGTGATGAATGATATATGTGATGTATGAGATTGATCATGTTCTTGTAATAGGAATCACGACTTGCATGTCGATGAGTATGACAACCGGCAGGAGCCATAGGAGTTGTCTTAATTTATTTATGACCTGCGTGTCAACATAAACGTCATGTAATTACTTTACTTTATTGCTAAACCGTTAGCCATAGTAGTAGAAGTAATAGTTGACAAGACAACTTCCTGAAGACACGATGACAAGGATCATGATGATGAAGATCATGGTGTCAAGCCAGTGACGATGATGATCATGTCGCCCCGAAGATGGAGATCAAAAGGAGCAAAATGATATTGGCCATATCATGTCACTATTTGGTTGCATGTGATGTTTATCATGTTTTTACATCTTATTTGCTTAGAACGACGGTAGCATAAATAAGATGATCCTCATTAAAATATCAAGAAGTGTGTTCCCCCTAACTGTGCACCATTGCTAAGGTCCGTTGTTCCGAAGCACCACGTGATGATCGGATGTGATAGGTTCTAACGTTCGCATACAACGGGTGTAAGCCAAATTTACACACGCAATACACTTAGGTTGACTTGACGAGCCTAGCATGTACAGACATGGCCTCGGAACACGGAAGACCGAAAGGTCGAACATGAGTCATATAGAAGATACGATCAACATGAATATGTTCACCGATAATGACTAGTACGTCTCACGTGATGATCGGACACGGCCTAATTGACTCGGATCATGTATCACTTAGATGACTAGAGGGATGTCTATCTGAGTGGGAGTTCATTAAATAATTTGATTAGATGAACTTAATTATCATGAGCATAGTCTAAAACTTTGCAATATGTCTTGTAGATCAAATGGCCCACGCTAATGTTGCCCTCAACTTCAACGCGTTCCTAGAGAAAACCAAGCTGAAAGACGATGGCAGCAACTACACGGACTGGGTCCATAACCTGAGGATTATCCTCATAGCTGCCAAGAAAGCATATGTCCTTGATGCATCGCTAGGTGAAGCACCTGTTTTCCCAGCAACTCAAGACGTTATGAACGCCTGGCAGTCGCGTAGTGATGATTACTCCCTAGTTCAGTGCGGCATGCTTTACAGCTTAGAACCAGGGCTCCAAAAGCGTTTTGCGCAGCACGGAGCATATGCGATGTTCCAAGAGCTGAAAATGGTTTTCCAAGCTCATGCCCGGGTCGAGAGATATGAAGTCTCCGACAAGTTCCACAGTTGTAAGATGGAGGAGAATAGTTACAACGTGAGCACATACTCAAAATGTCAAGGTTGCACAACCGCTTATCTCACCGGGAGTTAATCTCCGGATGATGCGGTCGCTGACAGAATCCTTCAGCCGCTCCACCTAGCTACAAGAGCTTTGTGATGAACTTCAATATGCAGGGGATGGAAAAGACCATTCCTGAGGTATATTCAATGCTGAAATCAGCGGAGGTGGAGATCAAAAAGGAACATCAAGTGTTGATGGTGAATAAAACCACTAAGTTCAAGAAAGGCAAGGGTAAGAAGCACTTCAAGAAGGACGGAAAGGGAGTTGCCGCGCCCAGTAAGCCAGTTGCCGGGAAGAAGCTAAAGCATGGACCCAAGCCTGAGACTGAGTGCTTTTATTGCAAGGGAAACGGTCACTGGAAGAGGAACTTCCCCAAGTACTTAGCGGATAAGAAGGCTGGCAATACCAAAGGTATATGTGATATACATGTTATTGATGTGTACCTAACCAGCACTGGTAGTAGCTCTTGGGTATTTGATACCGGTGCGGTTGCTCATATTTGTAACTCAAAACATGAGCTGCGGAATAAGCGGAGACTGGCGAAGGACGAGGTGACGATGCACGTCAAAAATGGTTCCAAGGTCGATGTGATTGCTGTCGGCACGCTACCTCTACATCTACCCACGGGATTAGTTTTAAACCTCAATAATTGTTAATTAGTACCAGCTTTTAGCATGAACATTGTATCTGGATCTCGTTTAATGCGAGATGGCTACTCATTTAAATCTGAGAATAATGGTTGTTCCATTTATATGAGAGATATGTTTATGGTCATGCCCCGCTGGTCAATGGTTTATTTTTGTTTAATCTCGAACGTGATGTTACACATATTCATAGTGTGAATGCCAAAAGATGTAAGGTTGATAATGATAGTCCCACATACTTGTGGCATTGCCGCCTTGGTCACATTGGTGTCAAACGCATGAAGAAACTCCATGCAGATGGACTTTTGGAGTCTCTTGATTATGAATCATTTGACACATGCGAACCATGCCTCATGGGCAAAATGACCAAGACTCCGTTCTCCGGAACAATGGAGCAAGCAACCAACTTATTCGAAATCATACGTACTGATGTGTGCGGTCCAATGAGTTTGAGGCTTGTGGTGGTTATCGTTATGTCCTCACCCTCACTGATGACTTAAGTAGATATGGGTATGTCTACTTGATGAAACACAAGTCTGAGACCTTTGAAAAGTTCAAGGAATTTCAGAGTGAGGTTGAGAATCAACGTGACAGGAAAATAAAGTTCTTACGATTAGATCGCGGAGGGGAATATTTGAGTCACGAATTTGGCACGCACTTAAGGAAATGTGGAATTGTTTCACAACTCACGCCGCCTGGAACACCTCAAACGTAATGGTGTGTCCGAACGTCAGAATCGCACTCTATTGGATATGGTGCAATCTATGATGTCTCTTACCGATCTACTGCTATCATTTTGGGGTTATGCTATAGAGACTGCCGCATTCACTTTAAATAGGGCTCCGTCGAAATCCGTTGAGACGACTGTCGGTGTCAAAACCAGCGGATCTCGGGTAGGGGGTCCCAAACTATGCATCTAAGGCGGATGGTAACAGGAGGCAGGGGACATGATGTTTACCCAGGTTCGGGCCCTCTTGATGGAGGTAAAACCCTACTTCCTGCTTGATTAATATTGACGATATGAGTAGTACAAGAGTAGATCTACCATGAGATCGTAGAGGCTAAACCCTAGAAGTCTAGCCTATGATTATAATTGTTGTGTCCCTATCGACTAGCCTGGCCTCGGTTTATATAATGCACCAGAGGCCTAGGATAACAAGAGTCCTAGCCGAATACGCCGGTGGGGAGGAGTCCTTGTCTTGATCGCCAAGTCTTGTGAAATCTTCCTCGTATGCGGCAGCTGTCCAGACTGACCCATTAGTATACGGCCATGGGGGTCCTCGGCCCAATCTAACAGACCGGGAGATGACGTGATGAGTATCCCCTAGTCCAAGATACCGTCAGTAGCCCCCTGAACCGGTCTTCAAGTTAGGGATGCTCCTCGATTCTTCTGAACTGCTCTTCATCTTCGGTCGTCGGTCTTGAAAACTGGTTCAACAAATCTTCTCATCTTCGATCTTGAGGATCGCCGAAGTGCATCTGAAGAGTTTACACGTTGGGTATCCGAGGAGCCCCTCTAAGTCTCCGGCCTTTATCAATGCCTTGTTATTTTTATGCCCTACCTCGGGTTTGAAGTTTTTCCCAGGAGGCAGTGTCCTCTTGCGTCCGAGCTCCAACGCCGGACTGCATTCAAGGTATCTTTTGCAGCCGAGCACCAATGCCGGACTGCTTCCGAGCTCCAACACCGAAATGTATCCGAAATCCAACGCCGGACTGTGTCCAAGCTCCAACGCCGGACTATATCCAAGATGTCATAGATCATCTTGGTTCAAAAAAGGTGAAGGAGTTTAGCCGAGCTTAATGCTGGAAATGCTCTCTATGGAGCTAGTCGTTAGCGCCCGAGCTTTATGCCGGACTGCTTCCAAGGTGGTGCACCACCCGACCGCGGGCTAATTTTTTGTGAATATTTTTAACTGGTGCAGTTTATTCTCTGCCGATGTATATCCAGTAGCCCTCAAGGTGTGTATCAGTCTAAAACCCGAGATGCACCTGAAGGCAAGCATAAAACCGCTGTTCCAGTGAGCACTCGAGACTCAGTCGATGCGCCAAATCAGTCCGAGGATCAATTCCTAGCTCGACAAAGATACATAGGAGTAAAAATGCAAAGGTAATATATTAGAGATAATAGTGATCGCTAACGGGCCCCGAGAGAGGGTCGTGAGAAGTCGCCGCAATATACTAGCTTGATGCCGGATAGGTCCATATGGTACCTATTATTGTCCGAAGACATGTATGCGCCTGCCTGCTCAAGCCAACACCGAGCACTTTGAATTCTCTCGCATTGAATAAGCAATGCAAAGGGCCCCCGAGACATCGGGTCGGGTGGCAACACCAGATCAAGGGATCGATGTGCCCTTTAATATTTAATAAATAATGAGCACGAAGCCCAAGAGCCCCGAGCCTTAATGTGGGCACGGGTGGCGAATTAAGGATTGATATCCAGAGTAAACTCACAGATTATGTGTAATGATTCTATGTATCCAAGTACTTTACATCATTATTTTGACTCCATTGTGACCGTTTATCAGTTGAAAGTGGCCCATCATCCGCTTCTACCCCTTGGTAGATACTACGCAAGGTGTTTCCATACTAACAAAACAACCCTTAGCCGACGTCTCGGTGCCCGAAGGCGGTTGTGTTAGCAGAAACGAGGCAATCAGATAGGCGGGCTTTAAAACTTTCGCTTAGTCATAGGAGCTTTATCTTTGGGAAGCTAGCTATGAGCCCCGGTTAGTGTTCAGCGACACCGAGGTCAAGCCTAAACACTTGACCAATGTTATGAATGGCCCGTCATTTAACATAGTCATCGGATCGCTGACCAGTTTACGCCTATTGTGACAGTCAGTTTTCGGCTTTCTCCACTGAGGTGCTTGACCATGCGAGCTAGAAGCACAATCGCAGTGGTTCTCCCTTGGCACACCTAGCCGAACAAAGCGGAATGTAGGAGGCAAGCATAGGAGCCGGGCAACCCAACTATTGACCGAAGACACAATTCGAAACCGATGCATATATGGCAATATCTGAGAATGTTTTTGCTGAATCCCTAAAGGTGTCCGACGTTGCACTGTGAGACTAATGCTGGAAACACACAAATAGTTTAAAAGTGCAATAGGCTCGAAAAGCCAAAAAACTTATTCAAAATTTTAATGTCCGAACTAGATCAAGTGTTCAGTGCCAAATCGAAAATTGGTCTTAGAAAAAAAGGTGTTTGTGTTGTGCTTTAACATGACACATCCTATCTCGATACTTCAAGCGGGTCAACCTATGGCTTCAACCTCCTATCCCGAAGGCGGAGTACTTCTCGTTAGGCCAGTTTAGCAAACTTTAGCGACTTTGAGAGAGAAATTAGGCGCCTGACTAATGACCGCTTTTCACTGCGTCGAAAAAAGGAGTGATAGAAAAAAGACTTTGCAACGACTAAGAAGAAGAACACTTACTATAAAACAGCTCACATAAATTTAAGAGCCCCCGAGTGACTTGGGTAAAAGAATGATTGTATGTACCGAAGTACTTATATCATATCTATGTTCACCCGAACTTTAAACGCGTCTTAACCGACCGTTGGCTTCTCCCTCTTCGGTCAAGGACCGAAAAGTGTTATGTACTCCACCTGTCGAGAATATCGATGGTGTTTCCGATAACTAGGCAATCAGGTCATAAGGCTCTAACAGACAAAGCGCGCTCAGTGAACTTATGCTATATTACTGATGAAGTGTAAGAAGCATCTTCGAAGAAAATAGTATCCCCACCGATACCTTTCTTCGGTGCTCATTGTTAATATGAGACTTGTGCAATAGATTTTTTGTACTCATGAGTTCCGTTGTGTGCCGACCATAATTGAAAACAGTAAGAGCGCTAGCTTTCGGCTTCACCCAGTCTGAGGTCCGGCTCGGGTAACCCGATCGTGACAATCGCAGAGGTGCTCCCTTTACTCCCTAGCCGAACAATCGGGAACGTAGGGGTAAACACAGGAGCAAGGCAACCCAACTTGCAAATCACTTAGGTCAATATGGTGCATATTGTGGCGTAATACACGAACAAGGAACGAAGCCGTACAAGTATAATCATATGCAAGAGGAAAAGCTCCAGCAAGGGAGCCCCCAAGTAAACAGGGTATTTGAATTTGTGCGTCACAAACAAAGTTTGGACAAGGAAATTTTTACAAGCAACTTTTTCCAAAAAAGTATAATGCTTGGGCGAACCGAACATAAACTAAAAATTTAAAACTTTGAGCATGAAGGCAACTTAGCTGGTTAATGTGTTCGGTATTGATGACGCGGTCCGAGCTTGATGCGGGACAAGGTTCCATCCCCCAAGCCGGTCCCGAGGTGGCGGAGCAAAGAGCTCGGCACTCCGAAGTAGCGACATAGCATGGTCAATGCAGGCCGGCAGAGTGATGCCGAAGTCCCCGGCATGGGGTAATGAAGTGTTGACGAAGCCCCCCGTCCAGCCGAGGTGACGCCAAAGGATATAGTCCGGCTGGATCATTTTCCTGTGCACAAAAAATAGTGCAGACCGGGGATAATAGTAATAAAAAAATGTTGCATAATAAATAATTTATGCAAAGTGAGTAATAAAAGAAATATGGCCTGGCGCCGAAGTCAATGTCGATGCAGGGCATCAGCGTGATGTGGTAAAGGCTTGCAAAGCCTGAATTCACAGGTCTGTCCGAGTTCCTGATGCGCCGTTCGCCGGACTATGTACGGAAATTGACCGAACCACCATGCGACCGTCGTTAATGCGGCCACCCTTTGATAGACCTGCGTACATATGATGGACAAACTAGAGTAATAATTCCTTGGGAAAAATGAACCCAAACAAGCAAAAAAGTACTAGGATTAATAGCACCTGGTTTATTTATTGTAGCAATCCGAAGAAAGGTGATTCCCAAAATTGGGACTCGATCCGCACACCCATTGCCTGACGGGTGATAAAGCAACGACATGGCAATGCTGGCAAAGGTTGGCTCGCTAAGGCAAAGCCCTCGGTCCAGCTAACATGACGGAGCTGGTCAGCTAGTGACGCCGAAGTCTCTGGAGTATAGGTTGATGAAGAGATGGCGAAGCCCCTGGTCCAGCCGAGATGTCGAAGCCTCAATGTCAGCCGATGAGTCGAACTAGGTCGGCGTGATGGACACCGGCTCGAAGGAGCAACAGTGCGGCCCTGCCGATGTAGGTCGTGACGTGGTCAATGCCGACTTGATGAAGTGACCGTGCGGTGATGCCGGTGCGCCTGCTCCGTGTAATCCATGGGGCGGCGATGTTGGTGATGATTTATCCTTTCCGATGCCGAACTCTTGTTTGGCTTGCCGAGATGATGATCCGAAGAAGTTGAGCTCGGCTCAAAAAAGTGGCGACGTGTTTAGCGCAGGTCGGCGGCCGTGGAGCAATATTGCCGGTAGCATGATGTTGAATATCATGTTCAAAAGATTTTAAAGTTAGTGGGATGTATTCGGGAACAAAACACAATACCCCATACAAAACTTCCTTCAAAAAGGATGTCCGAAATCCCGTTCATAAAAGGGCGAACTCGGTCGGATTCATTTTCGCAGTAAAACAGATCCGAAAAGTGATGCACTAATCTGAAGGTTCCCGGAGTTTGGACGGTCGGATCGAGCTGAAATTTTGAGGGGTGGTAGATATAGGAATTCCGCAGCCGATCACGGTTGGATCTTCCAAAGGATGTCCGAGCTAGAAGCTGGACACCACGCCCTAAAATCGTCTAGATTCTCGTCAGGATTTGACAGGCTTCCGGTATATTGCGGATTGCTAGAGATTCCTCCATCGGAACTCGACGAAATTTTCCAGGGTTGTTGTAGACTCAATTCCGCAAAATTCCACCGAAGCAATCGTTAAAACGACACTTGAGGAGGCGGTGACGGAGGACACAAGTTTGCTGTCCAGAAAAACAGCACGGTCGCCCGAGGGCAATGTTGATGTTGAGCCCCCGGGCTCCGTGGATGATTCCTCCATGATCTTGATAGAGACCGGAGTTGATGTTTATGAAGGCCCTCATCCGAACATGGCGATCGGAGGTATGGCGCAGTCCTTGGTCGAACCAAGATGACCAGTCGAGCTGGTGACGAAGATGCCGAAGTCCCAGTTGATCTGCAGGCGAGCCATCGACCTTTTGCCGAACACACAGCGGAACTCTCAATGAAAGCACCAATGTCGGTGTCAAAACCGGCGGATGTCGGGTAGGGGGTCCCGAACTGTGCATCTAAGGCGGATGGTAATAGGAGGCAGGGGACACGATGTTTACCCAGGTTCGGGCCCTCTCGATGGAGGTAAAACCCTACTTCCTGCTTGATTAATATTGACGATATGAGTAGTACAAGAGTAGATCTACCACGAGATCGTAGAGGCTAAACCCTAGAAGTCTAGCCTATGACTATAATTGTTGTGTCCCTATCGACTAGCCTGGCCTCAGTTTATATAATGCACCAGAGGCCTAGTATAACAAGAGTCCTAGCCGAATACGCCGGTGGGGAGGAGTCCTTGTCTTGATCGCCAAGTCTTGTGAAATCTTCCTCGTATGCGGCAGCTGTCCGGACTGACCCATGAGTATACGGCCATGGGGGTCCTCGGCCCAATCTAACAGATCGGGAGATGACGTGGTGAGTATCCCCTAGTCCAAGACACCGTCAACGACACTGTAGGAATTGTGGTTTGGGAAGAAACCTAAGTTGTCGTTTCTGAAAGTTTGGGGATGCGATGCTTATGTCAAGAAACTTCAACCTGAAAGGCTCGAACCCAAATCGGAAAAATGCGTCTTCATAGGATACCCCTAAGGAAACTATTGGGTATACCTTCTACCTTAGATCCGAAGGCAAGATCTTTGTTGCCAAGAATGGATCCTTTCTAGAGAAAGAGTTTCTCTTGAAAGAAGTAAGTGGGAGGAAAGTAGAACTTGATGAAGTATTGCCTCTTGAACCGGAGAGTAGTGCAGCTCAAGAAGATGTTTCTATGGTGCCTGCACCGACTAGAGAGGAAGTTAATGATGATGATCATGAAACTTCAGATCAAGTTGCTACTGAACTTCGTAGGTCCACAAGGACACGTTCCGCACCAGAGTGGTACGGCAACCCTGTCCTAGAAATCATGTTGTTAGACAATGGTGAACCTTCGAACTATGAAGAAGCGATGGTGGGCCCGGATTCTGACAAATGACTTGAAGCCATGTAATCCGAGATCGGATCCATGTATGAAAATGAAGTACGGACTTTGACAGACTTGCCCGATGATCGGCGAGCCATAGAAACTAGATGGATCTTTAAGAAGAAGACAGACGCGGATGGTAATGTAACCATCTATAAGGCTCGGCTTGTCGCTAAGGGTTATCGAAAAGTTCAAGGGGTTGACTATGATGAGACCTTCTCACCCGTAGCGAAGGTGAAGTCTGTCCGAATCATGTTAGCGATTGCCGAATTCTATGATTATGAGATATGGCAAATGGACATCAAAACGACATTCCTTAATGGTTTCTTTAAGGAAGAATTGTATATGATGCAGCCGGAAGGTTTTGTCGATCATAAGAATGCTGACAAGGTATGCAAGCTCCAATGCTCGATCTATGGGCTGCTGCAAGCATCTCGGAGTTGGAACATTGGTTTTGATGAGACGATCAAAGCGTTTGGGTTTACGCAGATTTATGGAGAAGCCTGTGTTTACAAGAAAGTGAGTGGGAGCTCTGTAGCATTTCTCATATTATATGTGGATGACATACTATTGATGGGAAATGATATAGAACTCTTGGAAAGCATAAAGGCCTACTTGAATAAGTGTTTTTCAATGAAGGACCTTGGAGAAGCTGCTTACATATTAGGCATCAAGTTCTATAGAGATAGATCGAGACGCCTCATTGGTCTTTCACAAAGCACGTACCTTGACAAGATATTGAAGAAGTTCAATATGGATAAGTCCAAGAAGGGGTTCTTGCCTGTATTGCAAGGTGTGAGATTGAGCATGGCTCAATGCCCGACCACGACAGAAGATAGGGAAAATATGAGTGTCATCCCCTATGCCTCGGGAATAGGGTCTATTATATATGCCATGCTATGTACCAGACCTGATGTGAACCTTGCCGCAAGTTTGGTGGGAAGGTACCAAAGTAATCCCGGCATGGAACACTGGACAGCGGTCAAGAATATCCTGAAGTACCTGAAAAGGACTAAGGATATGTTTCTCGTTTATGGAGGTGACGAAGAGCTCGTCGTAAAGGGTTACGTTGATGCTAGCTTCGACACAGATCTGGATGACTCCAAGTCACAAACCGGATACGTGTATTTTGAATGGTGGGGCAGTCGGTAGTGCGATTTGCAAGCAAAGCGTCGTGGCGGGATCTACATGTGAAGCGGAGTACATGGCAGCCTCGGAGGTAGCACATGAAGCAATCTGGATGAAGGGGTTCATTACCGACCTAGGAGTTATTCCCAATGCATCGGTGAAAGTGCAACTATCCCTAGGTGGTTTTGGTAATTCCTAACAACATATAGCTCATTGAGCTAACATCATTCCAAGATGAATATCTCAGGAAAAGCTCAATGGATGGCATGGCATGGATGAGAAAAGTGGATCCCTCAAAATGCTAAGGATAAAAGGATTGGCTTAAGCTCAAAAGCTCAAGACTCTACATTTTATATTTTAGTGATCCAATATCACATTGAGTCTATAGGAAAAGCCAATACTATCAAGGAGGGATGAGGTGTTGCTTAATGAGTTTCTTGCTCTATAGTGCTTAGTGATATGCTCCAAAACCCTCAACTACTTTCTCATATCCACATATGACCTAAACCAAAAGTCAAACTCGGCCCTACCGATTCTTTCTACCCGACGCCACCGAGTTCAGATGTCATAGCCACTGCCACAAACCCTAGGCAAATTGGTCTCATCGATAGGGATCTCGGTCTCACCGAGATGGGATTGTAATCTCTCTGTTTCCCTTCGTAACGTTTTGGTACCACCGAGATGAGTGATCGGTCCCACCGAGATTGCAATGTAAACTCCCTGTTTCCTTTTCGTAACATTTCGGTCTCACCGAAATGAGCGAATCGGTTCCACCGAGTTTACATGACCAACTCTCTAGTTAGCTTATTACCAAAATCGGTCTCACCGAGTTTGTGTAACCGGTCTCACCGAGATTACGTTATGCCCTAACCCTAACCACATCGGTCCTACCGAGTTGCATGTCGGTCCCACCAAAAATCCTAACGGTCACTAGATTTGCTGAATCGGTCCGACCGAGTTTACCAATTCGGTCCCACCGAGTTTGGCAAGTTGTGTGTAACAGTTAGATTTTGTGTGGAGGCTATATATACCCCTCCACCTCCTCTTCATTCGTGGAGAGAGCCATCAGAACAAACCTACACTTCCAACTTGCTATTTACGAGAAGGAACCACCTACTCATGTGTTGAGGCCAAGATATTCCATTCCTACAATATGAATCTTGATCTCTAGCCTTCCCCAAGTTGCTTTCCACTCAAATCTTCTTTCCACCAAATCCAAATCCTGTGAGAGAGAGTTGAGTGTTGGGGAGACTATCATTTGAAGCAAAAGAGCAAGGAGTTCATCATCAACACACCATTTGTTACTTCTTGGAGAGTGGTGTCTTGTAGATTGGCTAGGTGTCACTTGGGAGCCTCCGAAAAGATTGTGGAGTTGAACCAAGGAGTTTTTAAGGGCAAGGAGATCGCCTACTTCATGAAGATCTACCGCTAGTGAGGCAAGTCCTTCGTGGGCGACGGCCATGGTGGGATAGACAAGGTTGCTTCTTCGTGGACCCTTCGTGGGTGGATCCCTATGTGGACTCGCGCAACCGTTACCCTTTGTGGGTTGAAGTCTCCATCAACGTGGATGTACTATAGCACCACCTATCGGAACCACGACAAAAACATCCGTGTCTCCAATTGCGTTTGAATTCTCCAAACCCTTCCCTTTACATTTCTTGCAAGTTGCATGCTTTACTTTCCGCTGCTCATATACTCTTTGCATGCTTGCTTGAATTGTGCTAAGATTGCTTGACTTGTGCTAAGTTAGCTAAAATCTGCCACTAAAATTAGGAAAAAGATAAGTTTTTATTTGGTCAAATAGTCTAATCACCCCCCCCCTCTAGACATACTTTTGATCCTACAGTCGGGCCCGATGACTCTCTTCTGTGACAACACTGGAGCTATTGCCCTTGCCAAGGAGCCCAGGTTTCACAAGAAGACCAGGCATATCAAGCGTCGCTTCAACTCCATTCGTGAAAATGTTCAAAATGGAGACATAGAGATTTGTAAAGTGCATATGGACCTGAATGTCGCAGATCCGTTGACTAAACCTCTTCCACGTGCAAAGCATGATCAACACCAGAACTCTATGGGTGTTCGATTCTTAACAATGTAACTAGGTTATTGACTCTAGTGCAAGTGGGAGAATATTGGAAATATGCCCTAGAGGCAATAATAAAAAGGTTATTATTATATTTCCTTGTTGATGATAGTTGTCTTTTGTTCATGCTATAATTGTGTTATCCGGAAATCGTAATACATGTGTGAATACATAGACCACAACATGTCCCTAGTGAGCCTCTAGTTGACTAGCTCGTTGATCAATAGATGGTTACGGTTTCCTAACCATGGACATAGGATGTCATTGATAACGGGATCACATCATTAGGATAATGATGTGATGGACAAGACCCAATCCTAAGCATAGCACAAGATCGTGCAGTTCGTCTGCTAAAGCTTTTCTAATGTCAAGTATCATTTCCTTATACCATGAGATTGTGCAACTCCCGGATACCGCAAGGGTACTTTGGGTGTGCCAAACATCACAACGTAACTGGGTGGCTATAAAGGTACACTACGGGTATCCCCGAAAGTATCTGTTGGGTTGGCATGAATCGAGACTGGGATTTGTCACTCTGTATGACGGAGAGGTATCTCTGGGCCCACTCGGTAGGACATCATCATAATGAGCTCAATGTGATCAAGGAGTTGTTCATGGGATGATGTGCTACAGGAACGAGTAAAGAGACTTGCCGTAACGAGATTGAACAAGGTATCGGTATACCGACGATCGAATCTCGGGCAAGTATCGTACCGATAGACAAAGGGAATTGTGTACGAGATTGATTGAATCCTCGACATCATGGTTCATCCGATGAGATTATCATGGAGCATGTGGGAGCCAACATGGGTATCCAGATCCCGCTGTTGGTTATTGACCGGAGAGTTGTCTCGGTCATGTCTACGTGTCTCCCGAACCCGTAGGGTCTACACACTTAAGGTTCGGTGACGCTAGAGTTGTAGAGATATTAGTATGCGGTTAGCCGGAAGTTGTTCGAAGTCCCGTATGAGATCCCGGACATCACGAGGAGTACCGGAATGGTCCGGAGGTAAAAATTTATATATAGGAAGTCCAGTTTCGGCCATCGGGAGAGTTTCGGGGGTCACCGGTATTGTACCGGGACCACCGGAAGGGTCCCGGGGGTCCACCGGGTGGGGCCACCTATCCCGCAGGGCCCCATGGGCTGAAGTGGCGTGGGAACCAGCCCCTGGTGGGCTGGTGCGCCCCACCCAAGGGCCCAAGGCGCCTAGGGTAGGAAACCCTAGGGGGTCGTTGCCCCCCGAGGAGGCATGCTCCCCCTGGTTGGAAACCCTAAGGGGGCCGTTGCCCCCCGAGGGGCCGCCACCCCGGGGGCTGCCGCCTCCCCTCTAGATGGGATCTCCAAGGGCAGCCGCACCCTAAGCCCTGGCGCCTCCCTCTCCCTCCCGTGACACCTCTTCCTCCTCCAGTAGCGCTTGGCGAAGCCCTCCTGGAATCCCGCTGCTTCCACCACCACACCGTCGTCTTCTTTGGATCTCCATCAACTTCTCCTCCCCCCTTGCTGGATCAAGAAGGAGGAGACGTCTCCGCTCCGTACGTGTGTTGAACGCGGAGGTGCCGTCCGTTCGGCGCTAGGATCATCGGTGATTTGGATCATGACGAGTACGACTCCATCAACCCCGTTCTCTTGAACGCTTCCGCTCGCGATCTACAAGGGTATGTAGATGCACTACTCTCTCTCTCTCGTTGCTAGATGACTCCATATATTGATCTTGGTGATGCGTAGAAAATTTTAAATTTCTGCTACGATCCCCAACAATTGGGTCTAGCACCAAGGCAGCCGATCCTCCGTGCCGGATACTAGTCGGGTGATCCCTGCGATCAAAAGTGATCGGGCAGGCCGACCAAGGGTTGAACTTGGGGGTGACGGGCTCCATGGCGCATACGTCTCGGAGTGTGTGTTTGCTCCTCCTCTTCGGTATGTGAGTTACGTGAATCATGTTCATTGTTTTGACCTCTGGTGGGAATTTTTCTGTCCCCCAGTGTTTGGCTGGCGAGGCTCATCCTCGTCTTCACTTGGTGTCTCCCTCCCCTTGTGTTCGGTGTTTAGCTTGCTGGCCTGCTTGAAGACCCAGCATTCTCTGTTGGTGTGGTTGGCTGGTTTATCGGAGGTGCCATGAATCTGACATAAATCTGTCTAGAATCTTGTTTAGGCTGGATGGTCCATCTCTGCTGCCTTTAAATGGCTTTTTCCGTTGAACGGGTTGAGAGTCCCTGAATCCGGCGTTTACCGCCATGTTGTCTGGGCTGTCGTCATTGTTTCGACGCTTGCTTTTGTTGCGTCGCAGTTTTCCATTGCCATCCCTGACTTCGGATGTGCCTGGGTCGCTGGTGCCGCTACGGGCCAGCCAACTGTCTTCGCCCGTGCAAAAGCGGGTCATAAGGCTTGTTAGGGCTGCCATTGTCCTCGGTTTTCCTGGCCGAGGTGTCTGGCGAGCCATTCATCCCGAACACTTTGTTTGAAAGCCGCTAAGGCTTCAACGTCCGGGCAGTCGATGATTTGATTCTTCTTAGTGAGGAATCTATTCCAAAGCTTTCGGGCTGACTCTCCGGGCTGTTGAATTATATGACTTAAATCGTCTGCATCCGGAGGTCGGACATAGGTCTCTTGAAAATTAGCCCTAAAAGCATCCTCAAGCTCTTCCCAACTTCTAATTGAGTTTTCTGGGAGGCTTTTCAGCCAGTGCTGAGCTGGTCCTTTCAACTTGAGGGGCAGGTATTTGATGGCGTGGAGATCATCTTCGCGAGCCATGTGGATGTGAAGGATAAAGTCCTCAATCCAGACCCCAAGGTCTGTCGTTCCGTCGTATGCCTCTATGTTCACGGGTTTGAATCCCTCTGTAAATTCGTGATCTAGCATCTCATCGATGAAGCATAGGGGGTGCGCGGCACCCCTGTATTTGGATGTGTCATGGCATTCTGACGGTTGTAGTGTTCGGTTTTGATTCCGAGCTGTTATTCGGTCAGTATAGTCGTTTGGTCGGCCATGATTCTGTGCCGGAGCGCGCTTCCTAGATCCGTAGATGGACCTGGTCATACCGGATTTTTTGTGCAAGTCCTCACGTAAATCGTGTGCTGACTTATGTGCGACATCGTTAGCTGCCCTGTCGCGGCCAATGGGTGGTCGATACGGTTGATCGGCCATTTTATTTTTCGGCTGTATGGGCTCTAAAGCCTCGTCATCAAATTCAGGCAGCAGCTTGCGCTTTGGATAGCTCTTTGTGTGGCGACTGCCACCTTTCTTTTCTTCAGTGTCAAGCACTTTGTTCCATCTGCTGTTGAGCGTATTCTGCGTGGCCTTAAGCCTTTGCTTCTGCTTCTTCAGGCTCCTCGCGGTGGCAATAAGCCTTCTATGGAGGTTCTCTTGTTCCAAGTGCCTTTCCGGGATTATGTGTGTATCGTCGTCCGGACTGTTCTCTTCTCCGGAGCCAGTTTGATGAGCTTTACCCTCGACGTCGCCGTGATCAGACAGCGGCTCTGTACTATGTTCGCCGTCCGCTGGCTCATCCTGCTCCATCGCTGGGTCCATGTGGTCGTCGTGTCCTTTGGAGTCAACCGGGGTATTATTCTTTCTTGCGCTGTTATCGCTGTTTTTGCTGAGGCGGGATTTGGAGCGGCGTCTACGTCTTCGCTTTGGTTGTTTCTCGAGGGGATTATCCTTCGCTGCATCCTTCCATTCCTCGTCATTATTTTCTTTAGGTGTATCCACCATGTATATATCGTGTGATGAAGTGGCTGTCCGGTATACATGGGTGGTGGTTCCTGTTCCTCTCCTGCATCGTCGTCCATACCGTCGATGTCTTCGGAGTCGAAATCAAGCATGTCGATTAAATTGTCGACAGTGGCTATTAAGTAGGTGGTGGGTGGGGAACGAATTTCTTCATCGTCCGCTTCCCACTCGAGCCGGACATAGTTCGGCCGGGGTCTCCTGACAAGGAGAGAGACCTTAATGAATCTAGCACGTCGCCTAAGGGCGACCGCTGGAAAATATCCGCGGAGGTAAACTCCAAGATCGGTGCCCAATCAGATTCAATAGGCACGGACGCAGGCGGTTCGGAGCCTGTGGCCGGGGACAAATCCAAGGGTCCGGCAACACAGGTCTCATAGGAGGTGAAGTCAGTATTCGGCTCTATCGGTGCTGAGTGTGCGGCCTCCTTGGCGGGGTCCATCCACCCGTCCTCGGACGACGCGATCTGCTCCGGATTGAGGGCCGGAGTAGCTACAGGTGTGATCTCCCAAACACCGTCCGACGGCAGAGCTAAGTCATGCTCGTCGTGACTGTGCGGCACACCTGACATGGGCTTGAATCCGTCGAAGATCAAGTCTCCGCGGATGTCAGCAGTATAGTTTAAGTTTCCAAACCTGACCTGACGGCCAGGGGCGTAGCTCTCGATCTGCTCCAGATGGCCAAGCGAGTTGGCCCGCAGTACGAAGCCGCCGAATACGAAGATCTGTCCGGGGAGAAAAACCTCACCCTGGATCGCATCGTTGCCGATGATCGAAGGAGCCATCAAGCCTTTATCGTGACAGCACAGTGGAACTCTCAATGAAAGCACCAATGTCAGTGTCAAAACCGACGGATCTCGGGTAGGGGGTCCCAAACTGTGCGTCTAAGGTGGATGGTAACAGGAGGCGGGGAACACAATGTTTACCCAGGTTCGGGCCCTCTCGATGGAGGTAATACCCTACTTCCTGCTTGATTGATCTTGATGATATGAGTATTACAAGAGTTGATCTACCACGAGATCGTAGAGGCTAAACCTTAGAAGCTAGCCTATGATTATGATTGTTGTTGTCCTACGGACTAAACCCTCCGGTTTATATAGACACCGGAGGGGGCTAGGGTTACACAGAGTCGGTTACAAGGGAGGAGATCTACACATCCGAATTGCTAAGCTTGCCTTCCACGCAAAGGAGAGTCCCACCCGGACACGGGACGAAGTCTTCAATCTTGTATCTTCATAGTCCAACAATCCGACCAAAGTATATAGTCCGGCTGTCCGAGGACCCCCTAATCCAGGAATCCCTCACCTTTTACAAATTACCTTATCACAAAACTATCTGTTACCGATAATTTCAGTGCTTGCAGAGAATACCTTACTGAAAACTGCTTATCATTTCCTTCTGCTCTTCGTTGGGTTCGACGCTCTTACTTATCGAAAGTACTACGATAGATCCCCTATACTTTTGGGTCATCAAGACTCTTTTTCTCGGCGCCGCTGTCGGGAGTGAAGCACCTTTGGTAGGTGGAATTTGGTAAGGAAAAATTTATATAGTGCGCTGAAATTTACCGTCACTTGTTACTATGGAAAGTAATCCTTTGAGGGGCTTGTTCGGTATCTTCACCCGACCAAAGAGAGCAAAGAGTTGCTCCTCAATCTACTGAACCTACTGAAAATGTTTGCTTTGAAATTCCTTCGGTATGATAGAGAAACTGCTAGCTAATCCTTTTACGGAGATGGAACATTACATCCCGATTTGCACCTAATCTATGTGGATGGAGTTTGTGGATTATTTAAGCTTGCAGGTATGCCCGAGGATGTTATCAAGAAGAAGGTCTTCCCTTTATCTTTGAAGGGAGAGGCATTGACATGGTATAGGCTATGTGATGATATGGGATCATGTCACTACAACTGATTGAAATTGGAATTTCATCAGAAGTTTTATCCTCTGCATCTTGTTCATCGTGATTGTAATTATATATATAATTTTTGGCCTCGCGAAGGAGAAAGCATCGCTCAAGCTTGGGGGAGGCTTAAGTCAATGTTATATTCATGCCCCAATCATGAGCTCTCAAGAGAAATGATTATTCAAAAAATTTATGCTCGGCTTTCTCTTAATAATCGCTCCATGCTCGATACTTCTTGTACTGGATATTTTATGATGAAGACTATTGAATTCAAATGGGATTTATTGGAAAGAATTAAATGCAACTCTGAAGATTGGGATCTCGACAAAGGCAAGGAGTCAGGTATAAAACCTAAGTTTGATCGTGTTAAATCTTTTATGGATACCGATGTTTTCCGTGAATTTAGCACTAAATATGGACTTGACTCTGAGATAGTAGCTTCTTTCTATGAATCCTTTGCTACTCATGTTGATTTCCCTAAGCAGAAGTGGTTTAAATATAATCCTCCCATTGAAGTAAAAGTAGTTGCACCAATTAAAGTTGAAGAAAATACTATCACTTATAATGATCCTGTCGTTCCTACTGCTTATATTGAGAAACCACCTTTCCCTGTTAGAATAAAGGATCATGCTAAAGCTTCAACTGTGGTCAACAAAAGTAACATTAAGACACCCAAACCTCCTGAGCAAGTTAAAGTTGAACGTAGTATTGCTATGGTTAAAGATCTCTTGGCTGATAATATTGATGGGCATGTTATTTACTTCTGTGATGAAGCTGCTAGAATTGCTAGACCTGATACTAAAACTAAACATAGACCTGTTGTAGGCATGCCTGTTATTCCTGTTAAAATAGGAGATCATTGCTATCATGGCTTATGTGATATGGGTGCTAGTGCAAGTGCAATACCTCATTCCTTATACAAAGAAATTATGCATGATATTGCACCTGCTGAGATAGAGGAAATTGATGTTACAATTAAGCTTGCCAATAGAGATACTATTTCACCAATCAGGATTGTTAGAGATGTTGAAGTCTTGTGTGGGAAAGTTAAATATCCTGCTGATTTTCATGTTCTTGGTTCCCCACAAGATAACTTTTGTCCCATTATATTTGGTAGACCCTTCTTGAATACTGTTAATGCTAGGATAGACTGCAAAAAGGATGTCGTTACTATTGGTTTGGGGGATATGTCTCGTGAGTTTAACTTTGCTAAATTTCGTAGACAACCCCGTGACGAAGAATTATCTAGTAAAGATGAAATTATTGGTCTTGCTTCTATTGTAGCGCCTCCTAGTGATCCTTTATAACAATATTTGCTAGACCATGAAAATGATATGTTTATGAATGAAAGAAGGGAAATAGATGAAGTATTCTTTAAACAGGGACCTATTTTGAAACACAACTTGCCTGTTGAAATCCTAGAGGATCCTCCTCCTCCCAAGGGTGATCCCGTGTTTGAGCTTAAACCATTACTTGATACTCTTAAATATGCTTATCTTGATGAAAAGAAGATATATCCTGTTATTAGTGCTAACCTTTCAGAGCATGAAGAAAAGAAATTATTGAAAACTCTCAAGAAGCACCGTGCTGCCATTGGATATACTCTTGATGATCTTAAGGGCATTAGTCCCACTCTATGCCAGCACAAAATAAAGTTGGAGAAAGACGTTAAACCAGTTGTTGATCACCAACGATGGTTAAATCCCAAGATGAAAGAAGTGGTAAGGAAAGAAATACTAAAGCTTCTGGAGGCAGGTATAATTTATCCCGTTGCCGATAGTCAGTGGGTAAGTCCTGTCCATTGTGTCCCCAAGAAGGGATCTATTACTGTTGTTCCTAATGATAAAGATGAATTGATCCCACAAAGAATTATTACAGGTTATAGAATGGTAATTGATTTCCGCAAATTAAATAAATCTACTAAAAAGGATCATTACCATTTACCTTTTATTGATCAAATGCTAGAAAGAATATCCAAACATACACATTTTTGCTTTCTAGATGGTTATTCCGGTTTCTCTCAAATACCTGTGTCACAAGATGATCAAGAAAAGACCACTTTTACTTGTCCTTTCGGTACCTTTGCTAATAGACGTATGCCTTTTGGTTTATGTAATGCACCTGCTACATTTCAAAGATGCATGATGGCTATATTCTCTGATTTTTGTGAAAAGATTATTGAGGTTTTCATGGATGAGTTCTCCGTTTACGGAACTTCTTTTGATGATTGCTTGAGCAACCTTGATCGAGTTTTGCAGAGATGTGATGAAACTAACCTTGTCTTGAATTGGGAGAAGTGCCACTTTATGGTTAATTAAGGTATTGTCTTGGGGCATAAAATTTCTGAAAGAGGTATTGAAGTTGACAAAGCTAAAGTTGATGCTATTGAAAAGATGTCGTGTCCCAAGGACATTAAAGGTATAAGAAGTTTCCTTGGTCATGCCGGTTTTCATAGGAGGTTCATTAAGGACTTCTCTAAAATCTCCAGGCCTCTGACTAATCTCTTACAAAAAGATATTCCTTTTGACTTTGATGATGATTGTGCAGAAGCATTTGAAACACTTAAGAAAGCATTGATTTCTGCACATATTGTTCAGCAACCTGATTGGAATCTACCCTTTGAAATTATATGTGATGCTAGTTATTATGCTGTAGGTGTTGTTCTAGGACAAAGAGTTGATAAGAAATTAAATATTATTCAATATGCTAGTAAAACTCTAGACAATGCCTAGAGAAATTATGCTACTACTGAAAAAGAATTTTTAGCAGTTGTATTTGCTTGTGATAAGTTCAGACCTTATATTGTTGATTCTAAAGTAACTGTTCACACTGATCATGCTGCTATTAAATATATTATGGAGAAGAAAGAAGCTAAACCTAGACTTATTAGATGGGTTCTCTTGCTACAAGAATTTGACTTGCATATTATTGATAGAAAGGGAGCTGAGAACCCTGCTTGCATAACTTGTCTAGGTTAGAGAATGTTCTTGATGACCCACTACCGTTGATGATAGCTTTCCTGATGAACAATTAGCTGTCATAAATGCTTCTCGCACTGCTCCATGGTATCCTGATTATGCTAATTACATTGTTGCTAAACTTATACCACCTAGTTTCACATACCAGCAAAAGAAAAAAAATTCTATGATTTAAGACATTACTTATGGGATGACCCACACCTTTATAAAGAAGGAGTAGATGGTGTTATGAGACGTTGTATACCTGAGCAAGAACAGGAACAGATCCTACGCAAGTGTCACTCCAAAGCTTATGGAGGACACCACGCTGGAGATAGAACTGCACATAAGGTATTGCAATCCGGTTTTTATTGGCCTACTCTCTTCAAAGATGCGTGTAAGTTTGTCTTGTCTTGTGATGAATGTCAAAGAATTGGTAATATTAGTAGACGTCAAGAAATGCCTATGAATTATTCACTTGTTATTAAACCATTCGATGTTTGGGGCTTTGATTATATGGGACCGTTTCCTTCCTCTAATGGGTATACACATATTTTAGTTGCTGTTGATTACGTTACTAAGTGGGTAGAAGATTTTCAAACTAGTAGTGCTGATCATAACACCTCTATTAAGATGCTTAAAGAAGTTATTTTTCCGAGGTTTGGAGTCCCTAGATATTTAATGACTAATGGTGGTTCACATTTTATTCATGGTGCCTTTCGTAAAATGCTTGCTAAGTATGCCGTTAATCATAGAATTGCATCCCCTTATCACCCGCAGTCTAGTGGTCAAGTATAATTGAGTAATAGAGAGCTCAAATTAATTTTGCAAAAGACTGTTAATAGATCTAGAAAGAATTGGTCCAAGAAACTTGATGATGCATTGTGGGCCTATAGAACTGCTTATAAAAATCTTATGGGGATGTCTCCGTTTAAAATGGTTTATGGAAAAGCATGCCACTTACCTCTCGAACTAGAACATAAGGAATACTGGGCTATTAAAGATCTCAACTATGATTTTAAACTTGCCGGTGAGAAGAGGCTATTTGACATTAGCTCACTTGATGAATGGAGAACTCAGGCCTATGAGAATGCCAAACTATTTAAAGAAAAAATTAAAAGATGGCATGACAAAAGGATACAAAAGCGTGAGTTTAATGTAGGTGATTATGTGTTGCTATTCAACTCTCGTTTAAGATTTTTTGCAGGAAAACTTCTCTCCAAATCGGAAGGTCCTTACGTTATCGAGGAGGTATATCGTTCCGGTGCCATAAAAATCAACAACTTCGAAGGCACAAATCCGAAGGTGGTGAACGGTCAAAGAATCAAACATTATATCTCAGGTAATCCTATAAATGTTGAAACCAATGTTATTGAAACCGTAACCCTGGAGGAATACATAAGAGACACTTCCATAATGTTTCAGACTCCGAAAAGGAATAGGTACGTGGTATGGTAAGTAAACTGAATCCAAAACAGTTCTAATGGCATTTTTCTCCGTTTTGGAATATTTAAGAAAATAGGAAAATAAGAAGCAGTCCGGGAAGGACACGAGGCGTCCACGAGGGCGGAGGGCGCGCCCTACCCCCTGGGCACGCCCCCTGCCTCGTGGGCACCTCGTGTGCTCTCTGGACTCTGTTTTCTTGCATGTTACTTCTTTTGGTCGGTAAAAATTCATTATATAATCTCCCAAAGGTTTAGACCACTGTACCATGCAAACATCCTCTGCTTTCGTTTTAAGCTGTTTTTCTGACAGATCTAGATCACCATGACGTCTCCAAGTGCCTCCAAGGACAAATTCTTCGAGAAGGTTATCAATCCCTACCTCGTGGAGGTGCTGCAACACCCTCAAACCATTGATATGCGTGATGGGTTGCTGCACATTCACGATGTCGAGGGACCAAGGAGGACCGGAAGCATGGAGACAAGACTCGAAGCAATGGAGCAACAAGTTTTCAAGTGCCAAGGGATGGTGGAACGCGGACTCAACGCTAACCACATGATGATCGCGGAGTTCACCAACAACCACAAGCTAGATGCCAAGAACATTGGGGAGGCCATCTTCAAGCTTCACGAGAAAATCGAGCACCTCCAAGCCCAGATCTATGACCTGCAAAACCAAAACTATGAGTATGAATATAGATTCAAGAGGATGAGTTTGGCTGCAGATTTGAGGATTCCGGAGACTCGATCATCCTTCTATGATGGTGAGCCTATGCCTTGGAAGACGGACGACAAGCCTACATCATCAAAAACTCCATCATCACCACCCCCAAGGAAAGAGATATAATCACATGGGTATGGGCACTCCCCTTGGCAACTGCCATGCTTGGGGGAGGTGCCCCGGTATCGTATCACCATCACACTCCTATCTTTACCGTTTTTCTTAGTTCAATCCTTTTAGTAATATCTTGATCTAGTAGAATAAAGTTTTAGTATCATTTAGTTTTGAGTTTTGCTTTATGATCCTTCTATGTAATCGAGACCGTGAGCTATATATAATAAAGATTAGTGTTGAGTCAAGGGCTTGATTATCTTGGTATGATCTTGAAAGAAAAGAGAAAGAGTAAAAAGAAATTAAAGAGATCATTTAATTTTATGGAGAGTAATGACTTCACATATAAAGAGTATGATGAATAAAAGTTGTTGAGGATTGACAAACATAGTTTTGGTCATCGTTGCAATTAATAGGAAGTAATAAAGAAAGAGAGGTTTTCACATATAAATATACTATCTTGGACATCTTTTATGATTGTGAGCACTCATTAAAGTATGACATGCTAAAGATTTGATGTTAGACAAGGAAGACAGCGTAATGGGTTATGTTTTCTTATATCTGAAATAAAGTATGTTTTCATCGATCATCCAACATGTTGAGCTTGCCTTTCCCTCTCATGCTACCCAAATTCTTTGCACCAAGTAGAGATACTACTTGTGCTTCCGAATATCCTTAAACCCAGTTTTGCCATGGGAGTCCACCATATCTACCTATGGATTGAGTAAGATCCTTCAAGTAAGTTGTCATGTTGCTTGCAATAAAAAATTGCTTTCTAAATACGTATGATTTATTAGTGTGGAGAAAATAAGCTTTATACGATCTTCTGATGTGGAAGAAATAAAAGTGACGGACTGCATAATAAAGGTCCATATCACAAGTGGCAATATAAAGTTATGTTCTTTTGATTAAGATTTCGTGCATCCAACCCTAAAAGCACATGACAACCTCTGCTTCCCTCTGCGAAGGGCCTATCTTTTATTTTTTTTCTTACCTTATGCAAGAGTCATGGTGATTTTCACCTCTCCTTTTTACATTTTATCCTTTGGCAAGCACATTGTGTTGGAAAGATGTTGATATATATATATCCAACTGGATGTAATTTAGCATGAATTATTATTGTTGACATTACCATTGAGGTAAAAGGTTGGGAGGCAACATTATAAGCCCCTATCTTTCTCCGTGTCCGATTAAAACTCCATAACCATAAGTATTGCGTGAGTGTTAGCAATTATGAAAGACTATATGATAGTTGAGTATGTGGACTTGCTGAAAAGCTCTTATATTGACTCTTTCCGATGTTATGATAAATTGCAATTGCTTCAGTGACCGAGATTATAGTTTGTTGGTTCTCAATGAAGTTTCTGATTCGTACTTTACATTGTAAATATATTATTACTTGATCATAAGAGATCATATGACAATATATATGTTGCTGTTATAAGAATGATCATGATGCCCTCATGTCCATATTTTATTTTATCGACACCTCTATCTCTAAACATGTGGACATATTTTTTGTTATCGGCTTCCGCTTGAGGACAAGTGAGGTCTAAGCTTGGGGGAGTTGATACGTCCATTTTACATCATGCTTTTATATCGATATTTATTGCATTATGGGCTGTTATTACACGTTATGTCACAATACTTATGCCTATTCTCTCTTATTTTACAGGGTTTACATGAAGAGGGAAATGCCGGCAGCTGGAATTCCGGGCTTGAAAAGGGGCAAATATTAGAGACCTATTTTGCACAGCTCCAAAAGTCCTGAAACTTCACGGAAGTTATTATTGGAATTAATAAAAAATACTGGCGAAAGAATCCACCGGAGGGGGCCCACACCCTGGCCACGAGGGTGGGGGGGCGCCCCCTTGCCTCGTGGGCCCCCGGCAGGCCTCCGGTGCCCATCTTCTACTATATGAAGTCTTTCGTCCGAGAAAAAATCATAAGCAAGCTTTCGGGAAGAAACTCCGCCGCCACGAGGCGGAACCTTGGCGGAACCAATCTAGGGCTCCGGCAGAGCTGTTCTGCCGGGGAAACTTCCCTCCGGGAGGGGGAAATCATCGCCATTGTCATCACCAATGATCCTCTCATCGGGAGGGGGTCAATCTCCATCAACATCTTCACCAGCTCCATCTCCTCTAAAACCCTAGTTCATCTTTTGTATCCAATCTTTGTACCAAAGCCTCAGATTGGTACCTGTGGGTTGCTAGTAGTGTTGATTACTCCTTGTAGTTGATGCTAGTTGGTTTATTTGGAAGAAGATCATATGTTCAGATCCTTTATGCATATTAATACCCCTCTAATTATGAACTTGAATATGATTTGTGAGTAGTTACGTTTGTTCCTGAGGACATGGGAGAAGTCTTGCTATAAGTAGTAATGTGAATTTGGTATTCGTTCGATATTTTGATGAGATGTATGTTGTCTTTCCTCTAGTGGTGTTATGTGAACGTTGACTACATGACACTTCACCATTGTTTGGGCCTAGAGGAAGGCATTGGGAAGTAATAAGTAGATGATGGGTTGCTAGAGTGATGTAAGCTTAAACCCTAGTTTATGAGTTGCTTCGTAAGGGGCTGATTTGGATCCATATGTTTCATGCTATGGTTAGGTTTACCTTAATACTTCTTTTGTAGTTGCGGATGCTTGCAATAGGGGTTAATCATAAGTGGGATGCTTGTCCAAGAAAGGACAACACCCAAGCACCGGTCCACCCACATACCAAATTATCAAAGTAACGAACACGAATCATATGAGCGTGATGAAAACTAGCTTGACGATTTCTCCCATGTGTCCTCGGGAGCGCTTTTCTCTATATAAGAGTTTATCCAGGCTTGTTCTTTGCTACAAAAAGGATTGGGCCATCTTGCTGCAGCTTATTTACTTTCATTACTTGTTACCCTTTACAAATTACCTTATCACAAAACTATCTGTTACCGATAATTTCAGTGCTTGCAGAGAATACCTTACTGAAAACTGCTTAACATTTCCTTCTGCTCCTCGCTGGGTTCGACACTCTTACTTATTGAAAGGACTATGATAGATCCCCTATACTTGTGGGTCATCAGCCTTGCACACTTTCCTCAAGGAGAATTGGGACATATTCGCCTGACATCCTTCCGAAATGCCAGGGATACCCCACAGGCTCGCGAAACACAGCTTGAACATACTAAAGGGCTACAAACATGTCAAGCAAACACTTCGATATTTTTCCGAACCCAAGCGTCAAGCAATGGGCGAGGAGCTGGCTAAACTACTGGAAGCTGGGTTCATCTGAGATATAAAACTCCCTGGTTGGCTGGCCAATTTGGTCATGGTACCAAACAAGGATAGGTCATGGCAGTTATGTGTCAATTTCAAGGACCTCAATAAAGCCTGCCCCAAAGACCCCTTCCCCCTGCCCGTATCGACCAAATTGTAGTGACATTGGAGTATCTAGGTGACATTATAGTTGGTTGATGCGTATCAATGGTGTTATTTTAGTATGAACTCTAGGGTTGGTTGTGACACTTATAGGGATGGCTCAATAGATTGATCAAAAACATAACTTTGAGGTGGTTTCGTACTATACAACAATTTCATCTTATGTTCTCCGCTAGATAAGAACTTTGGAGTAATTCTTTGTCTCACGTTGAGGGATTGTTATATGATTCTATTATGTTAGCACTATTGAGAGATTGCACTAGTGAAAGTATGAACCCTAGGCCTTGTTTCCAAGCATTGCAATACCGTTTGTGCTCCATTTTATGACTTGCTACCTTGCCAGTTTATATTTTTAGATTACAAAAACCTATATCTACTATCCATACTACACTTATATCACAATCTCTTCGCCGAACTAGCGTGACTATACAATTTAACATTGTATTGGGTGTGCTGGGGACACAAGAGATTTCTTATATTTGATTGCAGGGTTGTTTGAGAGACCGTCTTCATCCTACACCTCCCACCGAGTGATAAACCTTAGATCGTCCACTTGAGGGAAATTTGCTGATGTCCTACAAAACTCTGCAATTGGAGGCCCAATAATGTCTTCAGGAATAAAAGTTGCGTAGTAGACATCAAGCTCTTTTCTGGCACTGTTGCCAGGGAGGTGAGTGCTTGGAGGTATATATTTACATCTTGCATTTGAATCTTTTAGCTTCTTGTTTATCACTAGTTTGTTTTATAAAAGAAAACTACAAAAAAATGGAATTGAGGTTGCATCAAGTTCTTTATCTTTATGATGTCTTTCTTGAAAATGATGGATTGGAAAATTGTGCCAAAGTGTTAGAAGAAGAATTCAATAAAATGTTTGGCATAAACTCATTGAATGATAATGTGACATCCCAAATTTTCACTTTGTAATGTTTTACAATTTTAGCTAGGCATCTATTACATTTTGTTTGATTGTGGTGGAATTTGAAAATTCAGAGCCACTTTGGTTTCATATTTGAATATTGAGTTCTATTCAAAATTGGCATATAAAATTCCATTTCAAAATTCCTAACAAATACTTTGATCAAAGAGTATGAGAGGGGGTAACATGACACCCCAAAAATCACAAGAAAACTAATGCCAAAAGAATTTGAATTCAAATTTGGGTTTTAATTGGAATTAAAAAAAATGTTTTTATAAAGTTTTGATTTTTCCTCAGAAAAATAGTTCATCATTTGGCATTTATTTTTCTGATCATTTTGATATATAATATCCATATAAAATTATTTTTCTTTTCTCTATTTTCCATGTTTTCATTGCTGTCTGAAATTAAAAAAATATAGAAAAAGAAAACTCCTAGCCCAGCCAGCCAAAGCCCACTAACTGCCCCTGCGTTCGAAGCCGCCACGGGCCGGTAGTCTGACCAGCGCCTCCCCTCAAGGCCACGACAGGAGGGCCCCGCCCCAACTTCTTCTCCGCAACCACCACGCCAAATCTAGCACGCGTTTGGAGCGCCGCCACCGCCCTGATCTTCTCGGGATCGCGATCCCGCGTCGACCCCTACCCCAAGACTATGCCCTATAAGTACCCACACTCGTCCTCTCTCGATCCCCTTCCAAAACTCTTGCCAAAACCCTCCATAGCCCACGCCCTCTCTAAACCGATCTCACCTCGGCCGCCGTCGTTCACCACCATCTTTTGTCGCCGGTTAGCATCCTAAGCCAGTCCAACTCCGGTCATTGGCCTAGGTCTACCTCACGCTTCGTTTTGACAAGGTTGTGCTCTTCTACGACATCTACAGGGAGCAAACCGAGCTCGCACGCCCCTCGCCGGAGCCGGAGAGCACCCGAGCTCCTTCGTCGTTGTTCCACCCCCTCCCGTCATCCCCGACCGCCACAGAGACCACCCTCGACCTCCCCTCGCCGAGCCGCATCACCCCGACCCCTCTGTCACTGTCGTCGACCACTGGAGCCGCCGCCCGTATGACGCTCGACATCATGCCGTCGTCTTCACCGTCGCCACCACTACTATAAGCGCCGACCTCTCCCATCCGCTGGATCTTCAATCTACGTTCCAGATTAGATCGGCGAATATTTAGGTTTTATTTTATAGATCGGGTTTTTTAGTATGGTTTATTATGGTTCAGCTCAAACCGGCCCGATCGGTTTTCTTTTAATTAAACGCGCGTGCACGTTTTTGTTAGTTTTCGGTTGAGCATTGTTCAGCTACGGATCACACACCCCTCTAGCCCAGTGACAGCCCTACACGTAGCACTTGTCGATCTGTTTGTTTTAGTTTATTTTTGTTTCTGTTTTAAAACAGAAAAGTTTCAATCTTAGAAAATTAATATCTCCTAGTATATTTAGTATTTTAATTTGATTCTTTTTTGCATTAGATCAGAATTTTTATGAAGTTTCTGTAGATATATACTTTGACTAGTTTTGAAAATTTGAATTTGGATTTACATGAAAATTGTTCAAATCACTAGATTGGCAATAACTTGAGCTTGGAATAATATTTTTGGGTGATTCCATTTGCTACTAGTTTCTTACGACTTTGTTTATCAGTAGGAAGCGAAAACAGTATTGTTTTAGTGCTTTCTAGTTCTATTGCTCTTTCTTTTAATTTTAATTGCTTTAAGTTGTTTTATTTTGTTATTTTTGACTTTTTCATATTAGTTTCTGTATAGTTAACAGTAGCAATTTTATTTGAAGTAATATATATATATATATATATATATTAGAAGTTTGTTTCTTTTTATCTTAGTAGGAAAATTGTTTTGAACATAATAGAGTTTTATAAAAGGTTTTCATGTTATTCTTTTTGCATAAAATTTATTTATCGTTTTCCTTTCTGTTATTTAGCAAAAACTTTATTTTTGTTCTGTTAAAATTATTATTGGCAGAAAACTTAGTAGTAGCTTGTTTCCTTTGTAGTTGATCTTTGCATTGAGTTGTGTTGTTTTCTTTGGTTTAGTTTTGGTTTTCATTGTGTGTTATATTGATTGTTTATTTACTAAGTTTTACTTTTTGTTATTCTTTTTGTGTGATGGTATGCTTATTTGTGTCTTGTTGTTTCGATAGAGTATCCGGAGTGCGAGGCTTGTTACTACGAGTCATTCGAGTTCGAAGATCGTCACCAAGGCAAGTCTTTGATCATGAATTTTATTACCTATGTTTTATTGCATTAGTTGATATCCTCCCACAATGCATGCAAGTAGGTGAATTTAAGTTATGTTCTTGAGTAGTACCATGTGGTAGGATGAACCCAAATCCCCATGTCACCAAGAATTACACGGGAGTTATGAGAGTTAAGATGGTGACAACCCCAAGACTTCAAGATGCTCAAGACGGACTTCAATTCACTACTGAGTGGAGGACGGATGGACGGGCACCCTGGAGTACCCCAGTGGTTGACCCAGGGATGCATGGAGAAGCGCCATGACATCTTGCTAAAAGCTTCACCCAACCATGAAGAGACGGATGGATATACCATGACCGGAAGCTTACTTGTGCAGATGCAAGTCACTATTGGCTCTGGCTTGGTCGACCCTAGGCGTGACTCTGGACGGACGGTGCCAGCTGATGTAGAAGAACGGTAAGAAATGGATGCTACCGGCAGTGTCCTAGAGGAACTCTACGGAAGACCTTGTTTCATTCATCCCATCTTCAAACACCATGCAGTGCGAGGACATAAAGGAGGGAATGATTCTTGCGGGTAAAGTGCAAAAGACTCTGCACAGTGGAAACCTAGTCGATTAGCCGTGTCCCCAGTTACGGACAACTGAGCCTTCCGAATTGGATTTATTGGAACTCTCAACACCAAACATAATTAATTAATGGTCGGGTTATTAATGATTTCGGGTATGAGACACTGGTAACTTCAAGGCACCCCAAGGTAATATTCAAGGACAACCAAAGCCTAAGCTTGGGGATGCCCGGATGGCATCCCCTCTTCGCCTTCGTTCATCGGTAACTTTACTTGGAGCTATATGTTTATTCACCACATGATATGTGTTTTGCTTGGAGCGTCATTTTATTTTCTTTTGTTTTGCTTGCTGTATAACTCCGCCTATGCTGTCCCAGCATAGCCGATCCCAAGCCCAGGTAAAGGAGGAGGGTTGTGATAGGCTTGGCGAGCCAACGTAAAAACTCAGCCACTCTTATGGAGATGAAACCCAAAAGATTTTCGTTGGGGCATAACCCTCTCAGCGACGCGCCACATCGGAACCCGGGTGTGGTGGAAAATGGGCAAGGGTCGGCCCGTCACCCCCCAGGTGGCGCGCCGTATCTTGATATGGATACGGTGGCAAGTGAGCGAGGATCGGGTCGTCGCATCCTTAGTGGCGCACTACATCGGCGCCCGGGTGTAGTGGAAAATGAGCAAGGGTCTTTGCATTTGACTCGACGAGTGTGAAGGGTAAGGAAGCTAGCCGAGCCTAGGAGGATTCGCTTAGGTAGCTGGAACGTAGGATCTCTAACAGGGAAGCTTCGGGAGCTAGTTGATGCAGCGGTGAGGAGAGGTGTTGATATCCTTTGCGTCCAAGAAACCAAATGGAGATGATAGAAGGCGAAGGAGGTAGAGGATACCGGCTTCAAGCTGTGGTACACAGGGACGGCTGCAAACAGAAATGGTGTAGGCATCTTGATCAACAAGAGCCTCAAGTATGGAGTGGTAGACGTCAAGAGACGTGGGGACCGGATTATCCTGGTCAAGCTGGTAGTTGAGGACTTGGTTCTCAATGTTATCAGCCACAGATGCCTGCAAGTAGGCCACAATGAGAACACCAAGAGGGAGTTCTGGGAAGGCCTGGAGGACATGGTTAGGAGTGTACCGCTTGGTGAGAAGCTCTTCATAGGAGGAGACCTCAATGGCCACATGGGTACATCTAACACATGTTTTGAAGGGGCGCATGGGGGCTTTGGCTATGGCATTAGGAATCAAGAAGGAGAAGATGTCTTAAGCTTTGCTCTATCCTACAACATGATTGTAGCTAACACCCTTTTTAGAAAGAGAGAATCACATCTGGTGACTTTTAGTAGTGGCCAACACTCTAGCCAGATTGATTTCATCCTCTCGAGAAGAGAAGATAGGCGTGCATGCCTAGACTGTAAGGTGATACCTGGAGAGAGTGTTGTACCCCAGCATTAGCTGGTGGTTGCTGACTTCCGCTTTCGGATTCGTGTCCAGCGGGATAAGCGTGCCAAAGTCGCTAGAACGAAGTGGTGGAAGATCAAGGGGGAGGTAGCTCAGGCGTTCAAGGAGAGGGTCATTAAGGAGGGCCCTTGGGAGGAAGGAGGGGATGTGGACAATGTGTGGATGAAGATGGCGACTTGCATTCATAAGGTGGCCTCGGAGGAGTTTGGAGTGTCCAGGGGAAGGAGAAGTGAAGATAAGGATACCTGGTGGTGGAATGATGATGTCCAAAAGACGATTAAAGAGAAGAAAGATTGCTTCAGACGCCTATACCTGGATAGGAGTGCATAACATAGAGAAGTACAAGATGGCGAAGAAGGCGGCAAACCGAGCTGTTGGTGAAGCAAGGGGTCGGGCATATGAGGACCTCTACCAACGGTTAGGCACGAAGGAAGGCGAAAGGGACATCTATAACATGGCCAAGATCCGAGAGAGGAAGACGAGGGATATTGGCCAAGTCAAATGCATCAAGGACGGAGCAGGCCAACTCTTGGTGAAGGACGAGGAGATTAAGCATAGAAGGCGGGAGTACTTCGACAAGTTGTTCAATGGGGAGAATGAGAGTTCTACCATTGAACTAGATGGCTCCTTTGATGAGACCAGCATGCGTTTTGTGCGGCGAATCCAGGAGTCTGAGGTCAAGTAGGCTTTAAAAAGGATGAAAGGAGGCAAGGTGACGGGCCCTGATTGTATCCCCATTGAGGTGTGGAAAGGTCTCGGGGACATAGCGATAGTATGGCTAACCAAGCTTTTCAACCTCATTTTTCGGGCAAACAAGATGCGAGAAGAATGGAGATTTTAGTATATTAGTACCAATCTTCAAGAACAAGGGGATGTTCAGAGTTGTACTAATTACCGTGGAATTAAGTGATGAGCCATACAATGAAGCTATGGGAGAGAGTCATTGAGCACCGCTTAAGAAGAATGACAAGCGTGACCAAAAATCAGTTTGGTTTCATGCCTGGGAGGTCGACCATGGAAGCCATTTTCTTGGTACGACAACTTATGGAGAGATATAGGGAGCAAAAGAAGGACTTGCATATGGTGTTCATTGACTTGGAGAAGGCCTATGATACGATATCACGGAATGTCATGTGGTGGGCCTTGGAGAAACACAAAGTCCCAGCAAAGTACATTACCCTCATCAAGGACATGTACGATAATGTTGTGACAAGTGTTCGAACAAGTGATGTCGACACTGATGACTTCCCGATTAAGATAGGACTGCATCAGGGTCAGCTTTGAGCCCTTATCTTTTTGCATTGGTGATGGATGAGGTCACAAGGGATATACAAGGAGATATCCCATGGTGTATGCTCTTTGCGGATGATGTGGTGCTAGTTGACGATAGTCGGACAGGGGTAAATAGGAAGTTAGAGTTATGGAGACAAACCTTGGAATCGAAAGGGTTTAGGCTTAGTAGAACTAAAACCGAGTACATGATGTGCGGTTTCAGTACTACTAGGTGTGAGGAGGAGGTTAGCCTTGATGGCCAGGTGGTACCCCAGAAGGACACCTTTCGGTATTTGGGTTCAATGCTGCAGGAGGATGGGGGTGTTGATGAAGATGTGAACCATCGAATCAAAGCCGGATGGATGAAGTGGCGCCAAGCTTCTGGCATTCTCTATGACAAGAGAGTGCCACGAAAGCTAAAAGGCAAGTTCTACAGGACGGCGGTTCGACCCGCAATGTTGTATGGCGCTGAGTGTTGGCCGACTAAAAGGCGACATGTTCAACAGTTAGGTGTGGCAGAGATGCGTATGTTGATATGAATGTGTGGCCACATGAGGAAGGATCGAGTCCGGAATGATGATATACGAGATAGAGTTGGGGTAGCACCAATTGAAGAGAAGCTTGTCCAACATCGTTTGAGATGGTTTGGGCATATTCAGTATGAGCCTCCGAAGCTCCGGTAGCGTGGCGAACAGCTAAAGCGTGCGAAGAATGTCAAGAGAGGGCGGGTAGACCGAATCGACATGGGAGGAGTCCGTTAAGAGAGACCTGAAGGATTGGAGTATCACCAAAGAGCTAGCTATGGACAGGGTGCGTGGAAGCTTGCTATCCATGTGCCGAGCCATGAGTTGGTTGAGAGATCTTATGGGTTTCACCTCTAGCCTACCCCAACTTGTTTGGGACTAAAGACTTTGTTGTTGTTGTTGTTGTTGTTGTTGTTGTTGTTGTTGTTGTTGTTGTTATTCGTTGTTGTCGCTTTATTCTTTATTCGCTGTCTTTATTCTTGCTATTCTTTATTCTTCTTTATTCTTTGTCGTTGTTATTCTTTGTCTTCTTCGTCATTCTTCTTCGCTATTCTTCGTTCTTGTATTCTTCTTGTTGTTATTCTTCTTGATGTTGTCATTCTTTATTCTTTATTCTTCTTTATTCTTTGTCGCTGTTATTCTTTATTCTTTGTCTTTATTGTTGTTGTTATTCTTTGTTATTCTTTATTCTTTGTTGTCTTTATTCGTTGTTATTCTTTATTGTTGTTGTTGTTGTTGTTGTTGTTGTTGTTGTTGTTGTTGTTGTTGTTGTTGTTGTTGTTGTTGTTGTTGTTGTTGTTGTTGTTGTTGTTGTTGTTGTTGTTGTTGTTGTTGTTGTTGTTGTTGTTGTTGTTGTTGTTGTTGTTGTTGTTGTTGTTGAGTAAATTCTTAAATGAGAGAGAGTCTTCACATAGCTACATAATTATTTAACTACTCATTGATCTTCACTTATATCTTTTTGGAGTAGTTTGTCATTTACTCGTGTGCTTCACTTATATCCTATGAGTAAATGGTTGAATGATTTGAATTTCATAAATCTGAAATTATATATGTTTCATATGCCTTTCCCATGGGGAGTAATGCCTTCACATATAAGGAGTAGAGGTGGTAATTTTTTGAAGGTTAGCAAACATTGTATTGGTCACTTGAACAATTCATGAAAGAATATTGAAGGAAGAGAGATTTCACATATAAATATACTATCTTGGACATCTTCTATGATTGTGAGCCCCATTAATTATTTTCAAACCTGAGCAAATTAGTTGAAGTTGGACAAGGAAGACAACATAATGAGTTATGCTTGGGTATATTTGATAGAAGTTATATTGTTATGGATCCTCTAACATGTGGTGCTTGCTATTTAGAATCCTTTGCTAGCCAAAATATCTGTACTAAGCGGGAATACTGCTTGTGCATACAAATTCCTTGAACCAAGTTTCTTCCATGAGTGTCCACCATATCTACCTATATGCGGTATTTACCTGCCGCTCCAAGTAAATTTGCATGTGCCAAACTCTAAACCTTCAAATAATAATCTGTTTTGTATGTCGAATCGCTCATGTAGCGACTAGGTGCTGTCAGTATCTTCCATGCTAGGTGGGTTATTATCACGATGAGTGGACTCTGCTCATCATTCATGAGAAAATGGCTGGTAACTGGGATGCCCAGTCCTCTGATCAAAAGATCAAAAACAAATTCGCAAATAATTTAAACAAAACTCCCCCAGGATTGTTGATAGTTTGACGGCAGCCGTTGTTTCGGACAAGCCGCGGAGTGTGATTGTTGGTGGAGGGGGAGTAAAATCTTTACCTTTCTGTTTGGGAACTGCCTATAATGTATCTAGTATGGAAGATATTGGGAACTCTTGGTTGTTATGTTGACAATTAAAGCATACCTCTCAAAATTATTTTCATCTCTGTTTTAGCTTCGAGCTCTGGCACCTCTGCAAATCGCTGCTTCCCTCTGCGAAGGGCCTATCTTTTACTTTTATGCAAGAGTCGCTAGTATTCCTTCTCATTCCAACCTACTTTTTAGTTGGCAAGCATCATGTGGTGGAGAAAGATCTAAGCATATATGGCCATTCAAATATATTTGATCGTGAATTATTATTGTTGACAATTATCTATATGATCAATAAGTTGGGAGGCGAAACATTAAGCCCCTATCATTCTCTGTGTTTGATGGATGCTATTTGTTCTAAAAATATGCTTTGAGTGATAGCAATCATGGAAGACTATATGATAGTTGAGTATGTGGGATTTTCTAAATCAAAGCTCTTACATAGACCCTTCCTAATAATAAGATGAATTGCAATTGTTTGATGATTGAGAACTGTTTGTTAGTTTTCAAGAAAGTTTATGATCTATACTTTAACATGTGAATAGCTTGTTACTTGATCATGAGAAGCTTTATGATATGAGCTACTGTTATGACATATAATGATGCTAGAAAAGGTGATTGAAATTATCATTGATCAAACTTGTGCACCTGCTAGCATTCACACTTCATAAATTATTTCTTTTATCATTTACCTACTCGAGGACGAAAGGTGAATTAAGCTTGGGGATGCTGATACATCTCCAACGTATCTATAATTTATGAAGTATTCATGCTATTATATTATCCTTCTAGGATGTTTTATATGCATTTATATGCTATTTTATATGATTTTTGGGACTAAACAATTAACCTAGAGCCCAGTGCCAGTTTCTGTTTTTTCCTTGTTCTTGAGTATCGCAGAAAAGGAAAACCAAACGGAGTCCAATTGACCTGAAACTTGACGGAGCTTATTTTTAGACCAGAAGAAGGCCATGGAGTAAAAGAGTTGGGCCAGAAGAGTCCCGGGCTGCCCACGAGGGTGGGAGGCGCGCCCACCCCCCTGGGCGTGCCCCCCTACCTCGTGGGCAGCTCGGAGACCCCCCTGACTTGTCCCGATGCCAAAACCTCTTATATATACAGAAACCTCCAGAACATAACATAGATTGGGAGTTCCGCCGCCGCAAGCCTCTGTAGCCACCGAAAACCAATCTAGACCCGTTCCGGCACCCTGCCAGAGGGGGGATCCCTCACCGGTGGCCATCTTCATCATCCCGGCGCTCTCCATGACGAGGAGGGAGTAGTTCACCCTCGGGGCTGAGGGTATGTACCAGTTGCTATGTGTTTGATCTCTCTCTCTCTCTCTCTCTCTCTCTCTCTCTCGTGTTCTTGAGTTGGCACGATCTTGATGTATCGCGAGCTTTGCTATTATAGTTGGATCTTATGATGTTTCTCCCCCTCTACTCTCTTGTAATGGATTGAGTTTTCCTTTGAAGTTATCTTATCAGATTGAGTATTTAAGGATTTGAGAGCACTTGATGTATGTCTTGCATGTGCTTATCTGTGGTGACAATGGGATATCATGTGATTCACTTGATGTATGTTTTGGTGATCAACTTGCGAGTTCCGTAACCTCGTGAACTTATGCATAGGGGTTGGCACACGTTTTCGTCTCGACTCTCCGGTGGAAACTTTGGGGCACTCTTTGAAGTTCTTTGTGTTGGTTGAATAGATGAATCTGAGATTGTGTGATGCATATCGTATAATCATACCCACGGATACTTGAGGTGACATTGGAGTATCTAGGTGACGTTAGGGTTTTGGTTGATTTGTGTCTTAAGGTGTTATTCTAGTACGAACTCTTGAATAGATCGATTAGAAAGAATAACTTTGAGGTGGTTTCGTACCCTACAATAATCTCTTTGTTTGTTCTCCACTATTAGTGACTTTGGAGTGACTCTTTGTTGCATGTTGAGGGATAGTTATATGATCTAATTATGTTATTATTGTTGAGAGAACTTGCACTATTGAAAGTATGAACCCTAGGCCTTGTTTCAACGCATTGCAATACCATTTACGCTCACTTTTATTACTTGTTACCTTGCTGTTTTTATATTTTCATATTACAAAAACCTATATCTACTATCCATATTGCACTTGTATCACCATCTCTTCATTAACTAGTGCGCCTATACAATTTACCATTGTATTGGGTGTGTTGGGGACACAAGAGACTCTTTGTTATTTGGTTGTAGGGTTGTTTGAGAGAGACCATCTTCATCCTACGCCTCCCACGGATTGATAAACCTTAGGTCATCCACTTGAGGGAAATTTGCTACTGTCCTACAAACCTCTGCACTTGGAGGCCCAACAATGTCTACAAGAATAAGGTTGTGTAGTAGTCATCACATGTGTGCTATAAAGAATAATGATAACCATGAAACTTGTCATCATGATTTTAATATTCAATTTGGTTATATCAATCAACTATCTCATGATAGTTATGTTGTTGAGTTTGCTCCCACTATTACTGAGGAGAAGAAATTTGCATACGTGGAGAGTAATAAAAATTGTATGTTTATGCATCATGAAATGAATGCTTTATGTGATAGTTATATTGTTGAATTCATTTATGATGCTACTGAAAATTATTATAAGAGCGGAACATGTGCTTTTACATATCTCAATAATATCAAATTTCCTCTCTACGTGTTGAAAGTTTTGAAGTATTGCTTGTTTTGCCTTCCTATGCTAGTTGATTCTTGCTCCCATAAGTTGTTTGCTCACAAAATCCCTATGCACAGGAAGTGGGCTAGGCTTAAATGTGCTAGTCATATGCTTCATAACGCTCCACTTATGTTTCAATTATTTACTTTTATGTGAGCATCATCGAAACCATCATGCCTAGCTAAAAAGGTATTAAAGAAAAGTGCTTTTTGTGGGACGACCCAATATTTACCCCTACTGTTTTTGTGTGTTCACGTGATTAAGCTACTGTAGTAATAATGTTTTATAACTTTTGTTTCACTAATGTGCCAAGTAAAGCCTTTGGAATAGCGTGGATACTTGTTTATTTGGTTCTGCGCAAAAACAGAAAGTTTAGCGTCCATGCATGAATTTTGGTTAATTACTGGAGAGTAAAAAAATCTGAATTTTTCACACAATACTTCTATGCAAAAAATTAAGTTCTCCTAGTTTTTCAGAATTTTTGAGCCACGTAAGCATGGTGTTTGTTCAGATCATTATAGACTATTCTGTTTTTGATAGATTCTGTTTTCAATGCATAGTTTGCTTGTTTTATAGTTTCTCTGTCTTACGTTGGTCAATATAAATTTTAGAAATGATAGGGTACATGAGGAATTGTGTGATAAATTATGAATCTTGTCTTGATAGTACCGAAGTGAATGATTTGCTCTTTATCATACTAACCTATCTCGTGAAGTTCCGTTAAGTTTTGTGTGATTAAAGTTTTCAAGTTTTGGGGGAGATATCGATATGAGGAGAATAAGGAGTGGCAAGACCCTAAGCTTGGGTATGACCAACGCACCCCAAGTTAATATTCAAGGAAGACCCAAGCGTCCAAGCTTGGGGATTACCCGGAAGGCATCCCCTCTTTCGTCTTCAACATTATCGGTAACCTCACTTGGAGCTATATTTTTGTTCATCACATAATATGTGTTTTGCTTGGAGCGTCATTTTATTTTATTAGGATTTTCTTGATGTTATTTAGGATAATTTTTATATCTTTTCTTCAAAAAAATGTCAAGTATAGCCTTTACCATGCTTAGTTTGTAATTTTATAGGTTGTTGTTTTGACAACACAAAGTTTGTTGTTATGTCTTGAATATCTCGAATAGTCAGAACATGATAAAATCTTGAAATGTTTACACGGTGAGCTATGATAAATTTTGTATCTGTTGGGGAACGTTGCAGAAAATAAAAAAATTTCCTACGGTTTCATCAGAATCCATCTATGAGTTCATCTAAGCAACGAGTCATGGGAGAGTGATTGCATCTACATACCACTTGTAGATCGCGTGCGGAAGCGTTCAAGTGAACGGGGTTGATGGAGTCGTACTCGTCGTGATTCAAATCACCGATGATCCCATCGCCGAATCTGGACAGCACCTCCGCGTTCAACACACGTGCGGAGCGGATGACGCCTCCTCCTTCTTGATCCAGCAAGGGGAAGGAGAGGTTGATGATGATCCAGCAGACGATGGCGTGGTGGTGGATGCAGCAGAACTCCCAGGCTTCGCTAAGCGACTACGGGAGGAGGAGGAGGTGTAGCAGAAGGGAGGCGCCAAGGGCTTGTGGTGCGGCCACCCCTCCTCCCTCCCTTTATATAGGTGCAAGAGAGGGGGAGGGCGCAGCCTTGCCCCTTCCTCCAAGGAAGGGTGCGGCCAAGAGGGGAAGGAGTCCATCCTCCCAAGGCACCCTGAGGTGCCTTCCCTCTTAGGACTCTCCCTCCCCAAGTCTCCTTGGCGCATGGGCCTCTTGGGGCTGGTGCCCTTGGCCCATATAGGCCAAGGCGCACCCCCACCAGCCCATGTGGCCCCCCGGGGCAGGTGGACCCCTCGGTGGACCCCCGGACCCCTTTCGGCACTCCCGGTACAATACCGATAAAGTGCCAAACTTTTCCGGTGACCAAAACAAGACTTCTTGTATATAAATCTTTACCTCCGGACCATTCCGGAACTCCTCGTGACGTCCGGGATCTCATCCAGGACTCCGAACAATATTCGGTTTGCTGCATACTCATATTCATACAACCCTAGCGCCACCGAACCTTATGTGTAGACCCTTCGGGTTCGGGAGACATGTAGACATGACAGATACGTTCTCCATCAATAACCAACAGCGGGATCTGGATACCCATGTGGGCTCCCTCCTGTTCCTTTATGATCTCATCGGATGAACCACAATGTCAAGGACTCAATCGATCCCGTATACAATTCCCTTTGTCTAGCTGCATTGTACTTGCCCGAGATTCGATCGTCGGTATCCCGACACCTTTGTTCAATCTCGTTGCGGCAAGTCTCTTTACTCGCTCCGTAACACATCATCCCGTGATCAACCCCTTAATCACATTGTGCACATTATGATGATGTCCTACCGAGTGGGCCCAGAGATACCTCTCCGCTTACACGGAGTGACAAATCCCAGCCTCGATTCGTACAACCCAATGCATAATTTCGAGATACCTGTAATGCACCTTTATAGCCACCCAGTTGCCAGGACGCTTTGGTACACCCAAAGCATTCCTACGGTATCCGGGAGTTGCACAATCTCATGGTCTAAGGAAAAGATACTTGACATTAGAAAAGCTTTAGCATACGAACTACACGATCTTTGTGCTAGGCTTAGGATTGGGTCTTGTCCATCACATCATTCTGCCAATGATGTGATCCCGTTATCAATGACATCCAATGTCCATGGTCAGGAAATCATGACCATCTATTGATAAACGAGCTAGTTAACTAGAGTCTTACTAGGGACATGGTGTTGTCTATGTACCCACACATGTATCCTGAGTTTCCTATCAATACAATTATAGCATGGATACTAAACGATTATCATGAACAAGGAAATATAATAATAACTAATTTATTATTGCCTCTAGGGCATATTTCCAACAGCCTCCCACTTGCACTAGAGTCAATAATCTAGTTCACATCGCCATGTGATTAACATCGATAGGTCACATCGCCATGTGACCAACATCCAAAGAGTTTACTAGTGTCGCTAAACTAGTTCACATCACCATGTGATTAAGACTCAATGAGTTCTGGGTTTGATCATGTTTTCCTTGTGAGAGAAGTTTTAGTCAACGGTCTGCAGATTCAGATCCGTATGTACTTTGCAATTCTCTATGTCATATTGTAAATGCTGCTTCCACGTTCCACTTGAAGCTATTCCAAATGGTTGCTCCACTATACGATTCCAGTTTGCTACTCAGAGTCACTCGGATAGGTGTTAAAGCTTGCATCGACGTAACCCTTTACGCCGAACTCTTTATCACCTCCATAATCGAGATACATGTCCTTATTTACTCCAAGGACAATTTTGATCATTGTCCAATGATCCCTATTCCTGGATCATTCTTGTATCCCTTGACCGACTCATGGCAAGGCACACTTCCTAAGCGGTACACAACATAGCATACTATAGAGCCTATGTCTAAAGCATAGGGGACGACCTTCGCCCTTTCTCTCTTCTCGCCGTGGTCGAGCTTTAAGTCTTAACTTCATACCTTACATCTCGTGAAAGAACTCCTTCTTTGACTGATCCATCTTGAACACCTTCAAGATCATGTCAAGGTATATGGTCATTTGAAAGTACCATTAAGCGTTTTTTTATCTATCCTCATAGATCTTGATGCTCAATGTTCAAGTAGCCTAATCCAGGTTTTCTATTGAAAAACACTTTTCAAACAACCCTATATGCTTTCCAGAATTCTACATCATTTCTCGATCAACAATATGTCAACAACATATACTCATCGAAATTCTATAGTGCTCCCACTCACTTCTTTGGAAATACAAGTTTCTCACAAACTTTGTATAAACCCAAAATCTTTGATCATCTCATCAAAGCGCACATTCCAACTCCGAGATGCTTACTCCAGTCCTTAGAAGGATTGCTGGAGTTTTGCATATTTGTTAGCGTTCTTCAGGATTGTCAAAACCTTCTGGTTGTATCACATACAACCTTTCCTCAAGAAAACTGTCAAGGAAACAATGTTTTGACATTCTATCTGCAAGTTTCATAAATGATGCAGTAACTGCTAATCCATTTCCAATAGCCTCTTAGCATCGCTACGAGTGAGAAAGCCTCACCGTAGTCAACTCCTTGAACTTGTCGAAAAACATCTTAACAACAAGTCGAGCTTTCTTAATGGTAATTCTTACCATCATTGTCTGTCTTCCTTTCAAAATCCATTTGTACCCAATAGCCTCTACGACCATCAAGTAGTTCTTCCAAAGTCTACACTTTGTTTTCATACATGGATCCTCTCTCGGATTTTATGGCCTCAAGCCATTTGTCGGAATCTGGGCCCACCATCGCTTCTCCATAGCTCGTAGGTTCATTGTTGTCTAGCAACGTGACCTTCAAGACAGGATCACTGTACTACTCTGAAGCGGTACCTGTCCTTGTCGTCCTACGTGGTTTTGTAGTGACTTGATCTGAAGCATCATGATCACTATCATCAGCTTCCACTTCAATTGGTGTAGGTGCCACAGGAACAACTTCCTGTGCCCTGCTACACACTAGTTGAAGTGATGGTTCAACAACCTCATCAAGTCTCCACCATCCTCCCACTCAATTCTTTCGAGAGAAACTTTTCCTCGAGAAAGGACCCGTTTCTAGAAACAATTACTTTTGCTTCCGGATCTGAGATAGGAGGTATACCCAACTGGTTTTTGGGTGTCCTATGAAGATGCATTTTATCCGCTTTGGTTCGAGCTTATCATCCTGAAACTTTTCACATAAGCGTCGCAGCCCCAAACTTTTAAGAAACGACAACTTAGGTTTCTCCAAACCATAGTTCAAACGGTGTCGTCTCAACGGAATTACGTGGTGCCCTATTATAGTGAGTGCGGTTGTCTCTAATGCCTAACCCATGAACGATAGTGGTAATTCGATAAGAGACATCATGGTACGCACCATATTTAATAGGGTGCAACTATGATGTTCGGACACACCATCACACTATGGTGTTCCAGCGGTATTAATCGTGAAACAATTTCCACAGTGTCTTAATTATGCGTACAAAGCTCAGAACTCGGATACTCATCTCTATGATCATATCATAGACATTTTATCCTCTTGTCACAATGATCTTTAATTTCCCTCCGAAATTACTTGAACCATTCAATAATTCAGACTTTGTGTTTCATCAAGTAAATATACTCAACATCTACTCGAATCATCTGTGAAGTCGAACATAACGATATTCATCGCATGCCTCAAAGACTCATTGGACTGCACACATCAAAATGTGTTACTTCCAACAGGTTGCTACCTTGTTCCATCTTATCAAATCGAGGCTTTTCACCATCTTGCCCATGTGGTATGATTTGCATATCTCAAGTGATTCAAAATCAAGTGAGTCCAAACGATCCATCTGCATGGAGTTTCTTCATGCGTATACACCAATAGACATGGTTTGCATGTCTCAAACTTTTCAAAACCGAGTGAGTCCAAAGATCCATCAACATGGAGCTTTTTCATGCGTTTTATACCAATATGACTTACATGGCAGTGCCACAAGTACGTGGTAATATCATTACTATCTTATATCTTTTGGCATGAAAATGTGTATCACTACAATCGAGATTCAATTAACCATTCCTTTTAGGTGCTAGACCATTGAAGGTTTTATTCAAATTAACAGAGTAACCATTATTCTCCTTAAATGAATAATCAGACATGGCATGCATATAATCCAATCATGTCTATGCTCAACGCAAACACCAAATAGCAATTATTTAGGTTTAACACCAATCTCGATGGTAGAGGGAGCGTGCGATGCTTGATCATATCAACCTTGGAAACACTTCCAACATGTATCGTCAATCACCTTTAGCTAGTCTCTGTTTATTCCGTAGCTTTTGTTTCGAGTTACCAACACTTAGCAACCGAACCGGTATCTAATACCCTGGTGCTACTAGGAGTACTAGTAAAATACACATTAACATAATGTATATCCAATATACTTCTATCGACCTTGCCAGCCTTCTTATCTACCAAGTATCTAGGGTAATTTCGCTCCAAAGGCTGTTCCCTTATTACGTAAGCACTTAGTCTCGGGTTTGGGTTCAACCTTGGGTTTCTTCCTTTGAGCGAGAATCGATTTGCCGTTTCATGAAGTGTCCCTTCTTGCCCTTGCCCTTCTTGAAACTAGTGGTTTCACCAACCATCAACAATTGATGCTCCTTCTTGATTTCTACTTTCATGTGTCAAACATCGTGAATACCTCAAGGATCATCATATCTATCCCCGACATGTTATAGTTCATCACGAAGCTCTAGCAGCTTGGTGGCAATGACTTTGGAGAAACATCACTATCTCATCTGGAAGATCAACTCCCACTCGATTCAAGTGATTGTTGTACTCAGACAATCTGAGCACAAGCTCAACAATTGAGCTTTTCTCCCTTAGTTTGCAGGCTAAGAAAATCGTCGGAGGTCTTATACCTCTTGACGTGGGCACGAGCCTGAAATCCCAATTTCAGCCCTCGAAACATCTCATATGTTCTGCGACATTTTGAAAAACGTCTTTGGTGCCTCAACTCTAAACCGTTTAACTTAACTATCACGTAGTTATCAAAACGTGTATGTCCGATGTTCGTAACATCCACATACGACGTTTGGGGTTCGACACTGAGCGGTGCATTAAGGACATAAGCTTTCTCTGTCCGCATAATCGCCATCACAACTTTCAACTATATTTTCTCTAGGAACATATCTAAACAAGAGAACTAAAGCGCGATCTTACGACATAATTTGCAAAGATCTTTTGACTATGTTCGTGATAATTAAGTTCATCTCATGAACTCCCACTTAGATAGACATCCCTCTAGTCATCTAAGTGATTACATGATCCGAGTCAACTAGGCCGTGTACGATCATCACGTGAGACGGACTAGTCATCATCGGTGAACATCTTCATGTTGATCGTATCTACTATACGACTCATGCTCGACCTTTCGCTCTCTTGTGTTCCGAGGCCATGTCTGTACATGCTAGGCTCGTCAAGTTAACCTAAGTGTTTTGCATGTGTAAATCTGGCTTACACTCGTTGTATGTGAACGTAAGAATCTATCACACCCGATCATCACGTGGTGCTTGAAGCATTTAACTTTAGCAACGGTGCACAGTTAGGGAGAACACTTTCCTGAAATTGTTATGAGGGATCATCTTATTTACTACCGTCGTTCTAAGTAAACAAGATGCATAAACATGATAAACATCACATGCAATTATATAGTAGTGACGTGATATGGCCAATATCATATAGCTCCTTTGATCTTCATCTTCGGGGCTCCATGATCATCTTGTCACCGGCATGACACCATGATCTCCATCATCATGATCTCCATCATCGTGTCTTCATGAAGTTGTCACGCCAACGACTACTTCTACTTCTATGGCTAACGCGTTTACCAATAAAGTAAAGTAATTTACATGGCGTTCTTCAATGACACGCAGGTCATACAAAAATAAAGACAACTCCTATGGCTCCTGCCGGTTGTCATACTCATCGACATACAAGTCGTGATTCCTATTACAAGAACATGATCTCATACATCACATATATCATTCATCATTCATCACAACTTTGGCCATATCATATCACAAAACACTTGCTGCAAAAACAAGTTAGACGTCCTCTAATTGTTGTTGCAAGTTTTACGTGGCTGCAATAGGGTTCTAGCAAGAACGTTTTCTTACCTACGTGAAAGCCACAACGTGATTTATCAACTTCTATTTACCCTTCATAAGGACCCTTTTCATCGAATCCGCTCCAACTAAAGTGGGAGAGACAGACACCCGCTAGCCACCTTATGCAACTAATGCATGTCGGTCGGTGGAACCAGTCTCACGTAAGCGTACGTGTAAGGTCGGTCCGGGCCGCTTCATCCCACAATACCGCTGAAGCAAGATAAGACTAGTAGCGGCAAGAAAGTTGACAACATCTACGCCCACAACAAATTGTGTTCTACTCGTGCAATAGAGAACTACACATAGACCTAGCTCATGATGCCACTGTTGGGGAACGTTGCAAAAAATTAAAAATTTTCCTACGGTTTCACCAAGATCCATCTATGAGTTCATCTAAGCAACGAGTCATGGGAGAGTGATTGCATCTACATACCACTTGTAGATCGCGTGCGGAAGCGTTCAAGTGAACGGGGTTGATGGAGTCGCACTGCCGTGATTCAAATCACCGATGATCCCTCTTGCCGAACGGACAACACCTCCGCGTTCAACACACGTACGGAGCGGATGACGTCTCCTCCTTCTTGATCCAGCAAGGGGGAAGGAGAGGTTGATGATGATCCAGCAGCACGATGGCGTGGTGGTGGATGCAGCAGAACTCCGGCAGGGCTTCGCTAAGCGACTACGGGAGGAGGAGGAGGTGTAGCAGAAGGGAAGGCGCCAAGGGCTTGTGGTGCGGCCACCCTCCCTCCCTCCCTTTATATAGGTGCAAGAGAGGGGAGGGCGCAGCCTTGCCCCTTCCTCCAAGGAAGGGTGCGGCCAAGAGGGGAAGGAGTCCATCCTCCCAAGGCACCTCGGAGGTGCCTTCCTCTTAGGACTCTCCCTCCCCAAGTCTCCTTGGCGCATGGGCCTCTTGGGGCTGGTGCCCTTGGCCCATATAGGCCAAGGCGCACCCCCACCAGCCCATGTGGCCCCCCGGGACAGGTGGACCCCCCCGGTGGACCCCCGGACCCCTTTCGGCACTCCCGGTACAATACCGATAAAGTGGGAAACTTTTCCGGTGACCAAAACAAGACTTCCTATATATAAATCTTTACCTCCGGACCATTCCGGAACTCCTCGTGACGTCCTGGATCTCATCCGGACTCAACAACATTCGGTTTGCTGCATACTCATATTCATACAACCCTAGCGTCACCGAACCTTAAGTGTGTAGACCCTACGGTTTCGGGAGACATGTAGACATGACCGAGACGTTCTCCGGTCAATAACCAACAGCGGGATCTGGATACCCAGGTTGGCTCCCACATGTTCCACGATGATCTCAAAGTATGAACCACAATGTCAAAGACTCAATCGATCACGTATACAATTCCCTTTGTCTAGCGGCATTGTACTTGCGAGATTCGATCGTCGGTATCCCGATACCTTTGTTCAATCTCGTTACGGCAAGTCTCTTTACTCGTTCCGTAACACATCATCCCGTGATCAACCCCTTAATCACATTGTGCACATTATGATGATGTCCTACCGAGTGGGCCAGAGATACCTCTCCGTTTACACGGAGTGACAAATCCGATCTCGATTCGTGCCAACCCAATGTACACTTTCGGAGATACCTGTAATGCACCTTTATAGCCACCCGATTGTTGTGACGTTTGGTACACCCAAAGCATTCCTACGGTATCCGGAGTTGCACAATCTCATGGTCTAAGGAAAAGATATTTGACATTAGAAAAGCTTTAGCATACGAACTACACGATCTTTGTGCTAGGCTTAGGATTGGGTCTTGTCCATCACATCATTCGCCAATGATGTGATCCCGTTATCAATGACATCCAATGTCCATGGTCAGGAAACCATGACCATCTATTGATAAACGAGCTAGTTAACTAGAGGCTTACTAGGGACATGGTGTTGTCTATGTACCCACACATGTATCTGAGTTTCCTATCAATACAATTATAGCATGGATACTAAACGATTATCATGAACAAGGAAATATAATAATAACTAATTTATTATTGCCTCTAGGGCATATTTCCAACAGTATCGTGTGGTAATTTTTCAGAATTTTTTGTGTTCAAGATGTATGAATATTTCCTCATCCTTTACAGACTGTTCTGTTTAGACAGATTGCTATTATGACTGCATTGTTTGCGTATGTTTGCTTGTTTAATGATTCTATTTGACGATAAGAGTATTAAATATGCAGAGGCATTTAGTATGCAATGTTAAATTATTATTTTAGTAATTTGTTACAGTAGAGAATGCTAAGGTTTTGTATTGATTTATACTAACTTGTCTCACAAGTTCTTGTTGAGTTTTGTGTGCATGAAGTTTTTTAAGATTTAGGGAAATCGTGATATTAGAGGAACTAAGGAGACACAAGAGCTCAATCTTGGGGATGCCCAAGGCATATCAAGTTAATATTCCAAGAAGTATCAAGCATCTAAGCTTGGACTTTCTTCTTCAGTAACTATCGGTTAGTTTTGGTTGAGCCTAAATTTTTACTTGTTCACATGATATGCGCTATTCTTGGAGTGTATTTTTTTTGTTTGATGTTTGAATAAAATACTTAGATCTGAAAGTTTTAAATGAGAGAGAGTCCACACATAGCTACTTAATTATTTAACTACTCATTTGATCGTCACTTATATCTTTTGGAGTAGTTTCTCATTTACCCTCGTTCTTCACTTATAAAGAGTAAATTGTTGAATGAATTGAATATCATAAATTTCAAATTAAATGTGCTTCGTATGCTTGTCTCATGCCTAGTAGTAGTTTCACATTGGGTTTAGAAAGTAAAATCCATTGAAGTTTGACAATCACAATATTGGCCATACAAGCAGGTCATGAATGATTAGTATATGGAAGAGAAATTTCACATACAAATATATTATCTTGGACATCTTTTTATGATTGTGAATACCCATTAATTATTTTCAAACTTGAGCAAATTAGTTGAAGTTGGACAAGGAAGACAATGTAATGAGTTATGGTTGGGTATATTTGCATCAAAATTATATTGTTATGGATCCTCCAACATGGGGTGCTTGTTTAGAATCTTTTGCTAGCCAAATTTTCTGTACTAAACAGGAATACTGCTTGTGCACCCAAAATCTTTAAGCCAAGTTTCTTCCCTGAGTGTCCACCATACCTACCTATATACGGTATTACCCTGCCGTTCCAAGTAAATTTGCGTGTGCCATCTCTAAAACCTTCAAATAAACATCTATTTTGTGTGCCTGTACCGCTCATGGAGCGACGGGGCGGTCAATATCTTCCATGCTAAGTGGGTTATTCTCATAATGGGTGTTTATTCACTTGTCCTTGCACGAGGGAGGCTGGTATAATAAACTCCCTCTAGAAAGTTGATTGTTTGGAGGGCACCCGTGAATTCGGCTAGCCATGACTTGTGTTTGAATGGTTGAGGTGGAGTACACTTTTCATTCCCGCATGGGAACCACCAACAATGTGTTTAGCATGGAAGACATTGAATACCTTAGTCGTGACGTTGACAGGAAAGCACACCACTCAAATTGTATTCATCTCTGTTTTAAGCAATGAGCTCTAGCACATCTGCAAATCCACGCTTCCCTCTGCGAAGGGCTTATCTTTTACTTTTTCTGTTAATTTTTTTGTTGAGTCATTTTGTTATTCCAACCTATTCTTTAGTTGGCAAGCATCATGTGGTGGGGAAAGATTCAGACACATATGGTCATTCAAATATATTTGATCATGAATTATTATAGTTGACAATTATCTCTATGATAAATGAGTTGGGAGGTGAAACATTAAGCCCCTATCTTTCTCTATGTTAAATGGATGTCATTTGTTCTAAAAATATGCTTTGAGTACCAACACTCATAGAAGACTATATGATAATTGAGTATGTGGAACTCTTACTTAGACTTTGCTGAAAATATGATGCATTGAAATTGTTTGGTGACTAGGAACATAGGTTGTTAAGTTTCAAGAGAATGCATTGTTTGAACCATAACATGTGAATTGATTGCTACTTGATCATGATGAGTTTATGAGCAAGAGTTGTTGTCTATGATGCTAGGAAAAATGATTGAAATTATTATTGATCAAACTTATGCACTATGCTAGCATTCATACTTTATAAATTATTTCTTTTATTATTTACCTACTCAAGAACGAGAAGGAATTAAGCTTAGGGATGCTAATATGTCTCCAACGTATATATAATTTATGAAGTATTCATGCCATGTTTATAATAATTTCATATGGTTTTGGTATGATTTGAATGGATGTAACCCAGACTGATGCTGCTTTCAGCAGAACTAACGTGGTGTTGTTTTTTGTGCAGAAATAAAAGTTCTCGAAATGGGCTAAAAATTTATGGTAGTTTTTTATGGACCAAAAGAGACCCACGGAGCACCAAAGATGGAACCGGGAGTGGCCGAGGGAGCCACAAGCCCCCCCCCCCCCTAGGGCGCGCCCCTCGAGCTTGTGGGACCGTCGGGCACCCCCCTGACAGACGTCTATCCTTTCTCAAAGACGTTATTGACAAACAAATTGACTTGGTCGAGGGTATAAATTTCATAATGTGTAATGGTTCACCTATGGTTGTTTTTTGTTTTGTACTCTAGTTAATCATTAATAAGAATGGTTATGTTCATCATAGTGGTCTAGAAGCTGAGGGTTTAAGCTCCTTTCCCGAAAGAGGAAAAAATTAGGGCAAAGGTATGATCTTTTCGCCTTATGCTCCTGCGTCGACCTCCATTATAATCCACTCCCAATGCCTCCCAGGATCCATAACGCACGAGGCGAGACATCGCTGTGCCCTGAGACCGATGGCTGCCTCGCCTACACCCCTAGGTTAAATGGGCTACGCCAAGCTTGTGAGAATGGTAGCTTGGTTATCTTTTATGTACTTGCATTTTTTCTGTATTTTTGTCTTCTAATTTTTTATTTTTTCTTTATATTTATATTTACATTTCTATAAATCCTCTAAAGTATATTTTTATAATATTTTATTTTTATGAATTTTGCAAACAATGTTCTCTGTATATTGAAGAAATGTTCACGCAGCTCAAAAAGTATCTCATTTTTTAATAAAATTTTCATGACACTCCAAGAAAAGTTTACACATAAATAAAAAAATGTTCATGACATTTAAAAACATGTTGGTGGCATTGAACAAAAATGTCCACACGTTTGAAATGTTATCATGACATTTTTTCCTATTTTTATGAATTAATAAATATTCATTGACGAAATTTTTCAAAAAATATTCAGGGCATAGAAAAAAAAGGTTTTCATAACCTTTAAAAAATGTTTGTAGCATCTACAATTTTTTGACACGTTTTTATTGTTCATGAAAATTTAAAACAGTATTCACAAAAATTTCTTAAAAATACCATAACATATAAAAAAGTTGTTCATAACTATTTAAAAGAAATTTTCATGAAAATATAATATTTGGTTCGTGCAATTTTGGAAAAATGTTCATGACATATTAAAAAATGTCCAGAACTATTGATAGAAATGTTCACGACATTTAAAAATGTTCAAACGTTTTAAACTGTTCATAAAAATGAAGAAGATTATTCATTCTATTTTTAAAAAATTGTTCATGACACATTAAGAAATGTTGACTCTCTTTATACAAAAGAAAGTGAAAAAAAACAAAGAAAAAAGGAAAACAGGAAAAGATAAAAATAAATAAGAGGAAAATCCAATAAAAATGAAATAAAAATAAAACAGGATAGGAGGTTTCTAAAACCGCTCCTAGGAAGGTTGCAAATCTCTCTGATCCGGTATGTAGAAGATTCCTAAAACCGCGTTGGGCCAACCCCGGCAGGTAGAAGATTCGTAAACCGATTGTTGGGCGGACCCTAAGCTTGGGGATAACATTTTCAAGTTTTGCTTGTTCAACGGGTTCTTTTTTTCAACTTTATCACTAGTGCCTTTCACAAGGCTATCACCTGACTGTCACACAAACAGAAGAAACTCGAGTCAATATTAAGCTACAACCAAGGGTGGCCAACCAGAACCCCGCAGAAATTTACGGCTAACTTTCACTCGCAGTCCAGTCCTACGCTCTCTACCACAACTAGTTAACCGCTTTCTTCTCAAGCGCGAACAGGATCTTCTTTTATAGCCTCTCCAGTGCTCGTCTCTCCTCTTTAGCCCACGTACCCTGCTCCTCTCCTTCCAACACCGACCAATGTTACTACGCCTCCTCGCGCTGATCTTTGCCGCCGTCTTGGCGGCGTCCTCGAGCTCCATCGATGCCCGTGCTATCCACCCTATCTTCCTCCCCTTCGGCGACAATGGCCGTCGCCTGATCGGCATCCAGCGCTGCGAAGAATGCTTCGGCGTATGTCAAGAGGTACATACATACGGTGAATGAATCTACAACGTGCGTGCTCTGCAGATCAAACATCCTTACGGATACGTTCGCGTGTTTGTCATTTGTGAGTGCGTGCAGGTGCACTACAGGACGCTGTGTAGCGCGATGGCGACGCTGCCCGGGGTGACGAACCCGCAGCAGCTCCTGGACACGGCCCTGCGGGTGACGGCGGCCAAGTCGGCGATGGCGGAGATGCGGCTGGACGAGGCGATGAGGGCAGGCCTGGGCAACACCATCCCGATGATGTCGTCGCTGCAGTCGTGCAGGGACAGCTACGCGTCGCTGACGGACTCGCTGGGGAAGTCGCGGGCGACGCTCAAGAAGGGGGGCAGCCGCGACGATCTCATGTCGGAGCTGTCGGCGGCCAGCACCTACTCCACCGACTGCCGGGACATCTTCGGCGAGCGCCCGGAGCTCAGGTCGCCGATACGCGGCGCGCAGCGCCACATCACGCGCCTCGTCAGCAACTGCCTCGACCTGGCTACCGCCATCAGGCAGCCCTGAGCGGTGGACGATGCAGGCCAGCTTCCTGTTGACGTTTCTTGGACACCATTCAGATTTTGGCGTGTAGTGTGTAGATTTGTCATCTAGGATGGGTATTGCGTTTCATAGGTAAGCTGTGGATAGAGAAAAAAATGTCTTTAGTTGACGCCGGTCTATTCTGTACTCAAATCAAGTTATGTTTGTCGGAATGGATCTTCTTTTTTCGTTCAGCTTATACATGGCCAAACTCCCCCTTGGAAAGATGCAGCATTTGCAATAGTCTCTGACTCGGTTACGTACAGATTGCAAGTATACTCATGAGGCCCAACCACGCAACACCAGCCTTGGCGTTGTATATAACTTGTGGGATGAAGGATGAGCCAGAGAGGCAAACAACTTGCGCTTTCCAAATCTCCTCGGTGAGGAGAGGACTCGCAGCGCTTCCAAAACTCCGTGGTCTGGCAGCCAGGGAGAAGACGAAGAGCCCGGGTCATGCCATCTTGCCCTTGCTCTCTTGTGAAGAATTTCATACACCTACGTTGGGGCCGGGTTCACGATTAGGATGCCTAAACAGTTACTCACATGCAAGTGAGGATGAGGTGTCAGCGGCGGGCAGTCTGCCTATCCGGCACACACCAACCAGGCGGAAGTGGCGCACCGAAAGGCAGCACCAGCATCCACGAGGAGGCGATCAAGCCAAGGTCTCATTAGCCGCATGGAGGATCGCGTTGAGCTCCACACAACAGCCACCAGCTGTTTTTTGTTTTATTTTCTCCTTCCACCATTCTATAGACTACAGAAAAGCCTCAAATAGTGTCAACCCAAACTTCAAAAGCAATATTCATGTATGTCAAGTGCTCATTTGTCACAACTCAGCTCTATATTTCACTGTGGCACAAAAGGAAATAAAAACAAATTTGTCACCAAAAATAATAACAATAAATCAATTATGATACAAGTTAACTCGTCCAAACAAAAAAAAGCAGTGTTCTTCTTTCTCAAAACTGTACTTGATGTGTAAATTACAGTGACAAGCCACAAAAAAACCTTGCGCGCTACAGCTTTTTGGGAGATGACTTCCATGTTCATTTCCCAATTCATCTATACGCTGTAGCAAGCAAGAACTATGTATTCCAAAAGCCTCACAGCTTCATTGGTGTCTTCCTTTTCTAGTAGCCACACCACAGGAAACTCATATAAGTCTCAGTTCGTATTCACCTGCCATGGTAATGTATCTAACCCACGGAAGCGCCTGGTACCCACTCTTTTCAATGATCTTTAGATAGCGAACCTGTGAAATACATAATGCCATACTTTTTACTCGAGGTGCCATAGAAAAACATACAATAGTACCTGTGATGATATAACAAACTCGTAGCAAAGTTAGTCTCATCACCTGAATACCCGATACAGTGAAATACGGTATTTCAAATTTCACTCGTATCGGCGCCTTCTTTTCAGGGACTGCTTCTTCCGCACTTATACTTGGTAGACTAAACTCCGCTCTGCACATGTACTCCTAAGAGAGCAAGCAAGTTCATGATATTAACACACTTCGACTAGCAACACAGGAGCCAATGGATTCATTTGAAATCGGCCATACTCACTTTGCCACCAGGAAATGATTTTACTTTCCAGACCATTGCATCTCTCTCAGGTGCATATGCAGCAGAACCCATTGAAGTTCTTATATTTGGGTTTGTGGCATCTGAAGGAACAGGAACTTCAATTTCAACATTTGTTGCTGTGCTGCAAATGAAGAGGGGGGAAAAACATGACTTTCAAAAGGCACCAGTGTAACACAAGCAAGCCAATTTTTGTTACGGACGCAGCACCTTCTTTCCTTAAACTGACTTCTTGCCTTAATCATCAATTCTATCCGGCTTCTTGAATGTTTTTCAACCTGGGCTTCCACCCAGATAAGAGGTTTCACCTGAATGACATAAAAGGTGCGCAGGCACATCAGAATGAGACAAGAAAAACAATGAACTTCAAGTATATATGAAGTTTCTTGTACTCCCTCCGGATCTAAACGCTCTTATATTAATTTACAGAGGGGGTAATTCTAAAGCACAATCAGTAAGAAAAACCTGAGTGTTGAGCCTGTATGTCATCAGATCAAAAGATCCATCTGGAGGGATGAATGATATCGTCCTGTCATTCTCAAATCTGGCCAATCGCACACACCTTGTAGCAAAATAGAGAATGGTCATGCAGAAGTTCTGGTGTAATAGACTTGATGGGGAAAAGGAAATACTATTGCTTACTGATGAAATTTGATATCATCAAGATCTATTGCCTTCCCTTTAGTTGCTCGCCCCTGAGCCTCCAAAAGAACCTTGTCATTCAACCCGAGTTTGCATTCGGGCATTCCACTGTTTCAAATCAGTATTAGTGGGGTCATGGACGTGTATCTGAATACAAGGAAACATACTAACATAGATAACAAATATATTTAGATGGTACAAAAGCTTGTCATCAGGAAAATAAATAGGAAACAACAAAGTCTAGAAATCTATAAAGCACTGTCATTTCTGATATACTAATTTCAAAATGAGCTTGATATTCCAGTTATCCTTCACATTTCAAAAGAATCAAGGTTTGAATTGGCAATGTGAAGCAATATCAATGTTCAGAGTGTAAATGATTTGTGCCTGCCTTAAATTTCATTTTGTTTTATGGTTGAAGGACCTCTTTGTATGATACAAGACAGATTATATATGATGCATGATGAGTACAGAAAATATCAACCTGACATGTACCAGCGCAGCATACTCTTCTCTCGGTACCAAATTTGGCACATTTCAAAATTCATTACTGATAGTGATTATTTAGTAACTTTTGGTGTTAACTTGACTTCTGATTATCAGGATATAGCATGTCCACCATAACTTGCTTTGTGATTACAAACCAATACTTCCTCCGTTCCTAAATATAAGTCTTTTTAGACATTTCAAATAGACTACAACATACGGATGTATGTAGACATATTTTAGAGTGTAGATTCACTCATTTTGCTCCATATGTAGTCACTTGTTGGAATCTCTAAAAAGACTTATATTTGGGAACGGAGGGAGTAGATACCAACTCCTAACTGCAAGGTCCACAGTGAAAAGGCAACGTTTAGGTAAAGTAGGGGATTTCAAGACCAATATCGCTAGTATACTCATCTTTCAGTACCAGATTTAGAACATCTTCCAGGCTTCCAGCTTTCTTCTTTGATAATGATTACTTAGTAACTTTCGGTATTAACTTGTTTAATGGTCACCAGTCACAGCTCAATGCCTCGACCATAACTTGTTTAGCGGTCATTATGGTAGAAAAAAATGAAAAGAATAGCATTTAATTCAGGTAAACTACAAGGTACCAAGGCCAACAGCACAGTTGTGTACAACATTGTTGCAAATCAGTACACAGGAGGGAACCACGAAGCTTATCGTTAGGTTTCTGAAAACTCGTTCCTGAAGTTTAATCTTAAGTTTTAACTAAGACATGCATTCCTACGTGAGCATGAAAAGCACATGTGTAGCATATGCTGCCAATATAATAATGATATTTGCCCAGAACACCCTATGGCCCAATGTCAAGCAACAAATCTGCAATAGTGTGCAAAAGAACATGCACTTACTTCACTTAGGTCATCACTAATTGTTCAACTGTATGAAAAATAGAATTCTAAAAGGGCACAGAAATAGGTCCTGAGTGCTTCATTTATCTATGAGACAATGTAAACGATCTTTACTCTTTAGCAAAGTGATCTATATTGAATTAATCAACACAAACATTTCAGACTATCATACTGCTAATTACCACAAATGGTATTGCAAACTCACCTCAAATATGTTCGCATTTTCAGTGCCCCAACAACATCTGATCTCACAATCTGCCCATTGCTATTAACAAGAATGTTAACACTCTCCACTACATCCAAGAACACCTGGAAAAGCAGGGATTCGGTACTTCGTCAAGTACAACCAAAGCCTTTCCGACCACATAAAAAGAGCGAGCAAAGATAAATCAACCTACTTCGTTCTTTTTGTACCGAATCCCCTCGCTCCTCCATGAGACAGCATTTGTCACAGCCATCGGTGGTCTCTGTGAGACCTCCATCTTGTATGCATCTGTCTTGATGAACTCGCTTAAAATCTTTGCCTCGGTGTATTGTGGATACCCAAAATCCATCATCTCATCAAGCAACTCATACTACATATAGAAGATACAGAAAAATCATGTGTCAAATCACATCAATTACCAGCAAACTTGAAAACAACTGGCACGTCATGCCCCCCAACCCCAATTCCTATCACAAATAGTTACATACCACGACGACAAAGTTATCTCTGAGTGATTCCTCCTCCAATTCCTCGAAATAGTGCTTGAACACCTACACACACAGGGCGCGCAAAGTACATGAACAAATTAGACGCTCAAATTCCCAATGTGCCGCTTGCGAATATGAGGCGGGCATTTATACATCGACAACGCGGTGGAGGAAGAGGAGGATGCTAGCGGCGTTGCAGTTTTGGCGGGAGGCGGTGAGGAGGAAAATATTGTTATGCTGTATAAACATGTAGGTGACGCCCGCGTCGTCGTAGACCACCGGCGAGTACGCCTCCGCATCGCCCTGTCGATCACAACAACTTAGTGCGAAGCCGCGGCAAGGATCCTAATAGCACTGCAATAGAGGCGTTGAGGATTGCGAGGGGGTAGGTTGCTACCTCCTTGTCGAGGAGCTTGGTGAAGAAGCGCTCGGCCTGGACGGCGGTGACGTCGCCGCGGAAGTCGCGCCAGACGAGGACGCGGCCCTTGATGTCCAGCAGGAACAGCGCCGACACCGCGCCGGCCATCGGCGCTAAGCGCGGTGGGATCTCAGTCGCTCGCCGGATCTAGATCGTCCTGCCGACGGACATGTGGGGCGGTAGCCGCGGCCGGGCGAGAGGGGCTCGCCGGATCCCGGCGGTGAGTTGGCGCGGATCGGGGTCGGGGTGCGGGGATCGTGGGGAGTCGGAAATGGAGGGGGTGACGAGGGGGAGGGCAGCCGAGCCGGGCAGGGTCCGGTTGGTTTTCCTCTGTTCCACAGTACGCTGCCTGTCTCGGCCGGTATGGTTCTGTATCAGTACGGAGCTGCTGCCTCTTTTGCCTAGTGGGATTTTCTTTTTTGGACAATGCACGACGTTGTTGGAGAGTTTCTCTACTACTTAAAAAAAACCTAAGGTTTTCATTTCATCTTTCTTTTCACTTACCTTCTAAACCAATTCCACTTTAATTTACTTACCAAACTTCTAATCAAAATATAAGATAATTTACGGGCAGAATTTAATAAATATTTATTTACACAATCGCGTTATTATTGATAGGTAAATCACAAACTAAGGTATTAGAATATTTATATCCTGTTACAACTCACGGGCATTGTTTTAGTAAAATAAAACAACCGCACCAAGCATCCAACCACAACAAGGTTCAAGGTTCACACGTTCAAAAGAAAAGCAAAGAGAATGCAATAGGGACCAAATAAGTCAAGCTGGGGCACAGCGAAACAAACCCCTACAAGTAACCGTGCTAGCTAAGATACCACCCTTCATATGTTACCATGATACAATTTTTCAAAAATCACATTTAGATGTTTAAAAAAATTGAAAAATTATGGTTGTTCACAAGACATATGTCTACAACCCCTAAAAATTATGGTCATTCACATCTAGATTTGTCTTTTTTGTTTCTGAATGTACACTTGGAATTTTGATCTGAATTTTTTAGAGGTTATAGACATATGTCTTGTGAACATCCATAATTTTTTGAAATATCTAAATGTGACTTTTTAAAATTTGTAGCATGGGAGCATGTAATAGGTGGTATCACCTGATATCCACCTCGTTGGACTACAACATTTCTTCTCTTGAGAAAAAGAGAGTGTGGACAACCACATTTCGAAGTTGTACTATCATTGTATGGTTAGATATATGTGGTGATTCCATGCTTCTTCAACCAGGAGGAGGGCGCTTGTCATAACTTACAGATTAAGCCCATTGGAAGAAAAGGGTCCGCCAAGTTTAGGCGACAGGAGCCAGGAGGCGACCACTAGGCAATCGTCAACCTGGAGCTAGGGTTAGGGTTTTCTTTATGAGGGTGGTGAAATTGTGGTGGTATCTAGGGCGGCGACGATGCTACCTTGGGCACGGATCGAAGGGTCTGTATCTCGTCAGGGGCAGAGCTATAGCGGGAAGACTGATGGAAAGACAACGGCAACAAGCCAGAAGAAGATGACTACACCGGCAGCATGTCAGTGAATCAGCTAATCGGGGACCGTCCAAATCCCTGAGAGAGAACAAAACGTTGGATCCTGCTGCTAGTCTTTCGGCGAGGCTAGGAAGTATGGTGTTGATGGACAAGGAAGCATAGGGATTTTTCCTCTAAAAAGAAAGCATAGGGCTTCATCTTTGCGGAACTAGAACTGGTGTTGCCCAAGAATTCTAGATGGGTAACGGGTGGCAAAGTGCTCATCACGACCACTTAACATTCATGTTTTGGAGACTACCATGCACTGTGCTTGGGTTCTTCATAGGAAGGCGCAATTCAGATATCTTGGCACAAAAATTTCTTGGTGCACTTTGGAAGCGAAGGCGATCGGAAGCAATATTATTTCAACTTGATGGTCCCGAAGGACTATGAGGGTAATACAAGGCCCTTTGAGATATTTTTAACAAGGTTGAGATTTGGGTTTGAGTAACTGATTTGCCACGGGATAAGAGGTTCGATGCGTTTGGCAAGGCTCTGGGTAATTGGCTCGAAGAGGTTGTGAAAGTGAACGCGGACAAGGATGGTATAGCCAGGGGAAAACACCTTAGAGTTCGTGCAAAAGTTTCAGTCTATGAGCCACTCGTTAGGGGTTTCTATCTAAAATCCTCACAACAGGATAAAGTGGGTACTTAGGTTTGATTTTTACTAAGAAAAATACCATACTTCTACTTTGGGTGTGGTAGGCTGGTACATGAGGGCGGTGTTTGTGGTCCACTGGTTGATTCATAGTCATAGTGGGGAGAATGGTTGTGAGCTTTGCTGGGAAGAAATAACACTACCAAGGAGGGATCTCATGGCGGAGTGGCTAGCAGCAACAACAACTATGGTAGTAACCATACTGGTGACAATGCCAGAGGGCGCCACGAACAGCCGAGGGTGTGAGATCTCCCCTCCAAATAAATGTTGAATCCTGAGTTCTCCCAGACTGCCGAATCCCGCACTAGCACTGATAAAGGCGAGGGTGTCCCTATCTTTCGATGAGATGATAGCTATCGATTTGGTAGAGTTGACTTTGACGATCCGACTACAAACGTGCATGTCATTGCAACCTAGCAATCGCTAAACCAATCTCCCGAGGTTATTGACGATGCTGGAAGCACGATCAGCCTGACCACGAATGTCTATTCCTGCACGCAATCAAAGAACAAGCAAGAATATGATAAAAGCAATCTGAATATTGCGAATATAGATGAACTACTGACAAAGGTAGGGATCCGAAAGTGGTCTTGGTGTGGTCATTGGACACAAATGAAGTACACGAAGTTGCAATGGCTAACTTTTAACTAAACAAATCCCAAGGAAAAATCTACTAGATTGATCTACTTATATAGGAGCAAGGTGTGACGCCCGGATAATTAGACTACAGTAATCCCAAGCTAATGATGCCACGTCGCCTCCATTACTGTTAAACTCACGTTGATTCAAACCTGATTCAAATTCAAATTTAAAACAAAGGCAAACAACAAAAGTTTCCAAACTTTAAAACTAAAATGTTCGGAGTGAACAAAATAATGCATAGGTAATTATGGTGGAGAAACCAAACTTTGATAAAGTGTTTAAAGGCTCTAAGATAATTAAAACAGTAGTTAAAACAATTAAATACATGCCTATTGAATTTTATAAAATATTAAACTATTTTATTTTCGGTTGAGAATTAAGGTGGCAGTAGTATATTTATAAATACAATTTTAGGTGCTAGTGTTTGTTTTTATAAAACTGAAATAAAAGGGAACTTAAAAATAAAATAGAAAATGATAAAAGAAAAAAAAGAAGAGCAAAAGACCAGATCCCCTGGTCGTGGAGGCCCAACCGGCCAGCCAAATTACCACTCCCACCCTGGCCTATATGGCCTACCTCTCCACCCCCCCAACCCTAATACCCACGACCCCACCTCTCCCTCGCTCCCTCCCGGGCGCCGCCACCACACGCAACGACGCCAAGACACACACACCCACGCCGCCTCGTGCAGGGGCGCCCTCGATTCCTCCTCCCAGACGGGCCGCTTGACGCAAGTCGTCGCGCCCGCTAAAACCACCGCCAGCGGCTCGGCGCCGCCCTCGAGGACTCCATCTGCGCCCCTCATCTACCTCGTCTGGCGCCACTTTGATGCCGCGACCTCGCCTCATCACCGACTCGACCCGTCGCACCTCGCCCGGCGCCCAGCCGCCGCTGCCGCCTCGACCCGTCGCCACGACCTCGCGCGACCTCGTCGCCCCAGTTCAACTTGGACCTCGCCGTCGCCCGGTGACTCTCCGAACCGCTCCCTCGCGGGATCTCCTCCTCCCCGTCGTCGACCTCGTCCCCATCCTCCTCCTCACCGGTCTCCGACGAGCATCGCCGCCCCCTCTTCTCGGCAACGTTGGTGAGGCCCCGCCTCCCTCCGCTCCCCTGCTCACGCGAACACCGCGCCCGTCTCATGCACACGCCGCGTGCCGCCACAGTCTTCTTGCCGTGGCCCGTCCTCTGCTACCGCCGCCTCGCATGATCGGACGACCCACTCCCTCACCCTGTCCGCATCTTGCCTCCCGTCACGTATGCGGCCCGCCTCTGCTGCCGCCTTGCGGGCCATGATCACCCCTCTGCCTCGCCTCCACAGCCGCCCGGCGCCGGCGTCTTGCCGTGCGTGCCAGCGCCTCGGCGAGCACCCGTTCGGGCTATGCCCAGATTAAGACGCCTTGAACCCACTTTGGCCCTGGGGCCTATGGCGAATGGGCCCCACGCCTGTAACGTTTTTTAATTAAAAAAGAATAAAAATATAATAATTAATTAATTAATAATAAAAATAAATAATTAACGAAATAATTAACTTAATTAATCCTGTTTATTTTAACTAATTAAGATTAATTAACCTAATAGCTAGTTACCCTAATTAACTATGTTGATTAGCTAAACAGTCCCTAACAGGTGGGACCCACCTATCAGGTTGACCAGGTCAACCGCACTGTTGACTGCTGACATCACACATACGTCATGCTGACGTCATCCCATACTATTCTGGATAATGTTGATTTAAACTAATTAAATAAATTCTAAAAATGATTAAATCTTTTAAAAAATTAATATAAAACAAACCGTAACTCGGATGAAAATACTTTCTACATGAAAGTTGCTCAGAACGACGAGACGATTCCGGATGCGCAACCCGTTCGTCCGCCACACCCCCCTAACCTATCAAACTCGCAACTTTCCCCCTCCGGCTCCTCTTCCCGAAAACGCGAAACACCGGGAATACTTTCCCGGATGTTTCCCCTTAACCCAGTATCACCTCATACCACGTTAGGGCACGCCTAGCATCGTTACTTGTCTTGTCATGCATCGATATGCATCTGTTTACATGGTATTCATTGTTTCTTCCCCTCTTCTCTCCGTAGACTACGAGGCCAAGCCAGCTGCTGCTTTGCCCGGTTCGACTCTGAGTTGGCGACCCCTCTCTCTTGCCAGAGCAACCGGGCAAGCCCCCTTGATCACCAGATATCGCCTATTCTACTCTCTATACCGCTTGCATTAGATTAGTGTAGCATTTTATCGCTTTTACATTATACCTATCCCGATGCATAGCCCGTCCTTGCTACTATTGTTGTTACCTTTACCGCTATCCTACTTGCTTAGTATAGGATACTAGTATTTTCATCTGTGGCCCTACATTCTTGTCCGTCTGGCATGCTATACTATCGGGTCGTGATCACTCGGGAGGTGATCACGGTATATACTATATACTTCATACCGACACATGTGGAGACTAAAAGTCGGGTCGGTGGTGGAGCACCCATGAGTGGATCTTTGTGGCGGAGCGACAGGCAGGTTGAGACCGCCTAGGAGAGAGGTGGGCTGGCCTGCTCGGGCGTTCGCGGATACTTAACACGCATAACGAGATCTTGGTATTTGATCCGAGTTGGCTACGAGCCTATACGCACTAACCAACTACGTGGGAAAGATATGGGCACCCGGCGTCGTGGTATCGGCGGCACGCCGTGACGCCAGCGGCCCGAGTGGCGCTACGGATTGGAACGTAAGCCCGCTCTTGTATTAAGGGGCTAGTTACGCTTTCGGCAGCGTCACAGACGCGTGCAGTGTGCATTGGGCGATGGGCCCGGACCACTGCGCTTAGGTTTAGACCGGCGTCTTGGCCTCTCTGTTGTGCCTAGGTGGGGCTGCGACGTGTTGATCTTCCGCCGGGCATGACCCAGAAAGTGTGTCCGCCAAATGGGATCAAGCGTGTTGGGTAAGTTGGTGCACCCTGCAGGGAAGTTAATCTATTCGAATAGCCGTGATCTTCGTAATGTGACGACTTGGAGTTGTACCTTGACCTTATGACAACTAGAACCGGATACTTAATAAAACACACCCTTCCAAGTGCCAGATACAACCGGTGGTCGCTCTCTCTCAGGGTGATGAGGAGGGGATCGCCGGGTAGGATTATTGCTATACGATGTTACTTGGAGGACTTCAACCTACCCTCTTCTACCTGTTGCAAGACGAAGGTGACCAGAAGCGTAGTCTTCGATAAGACTAGCTATCCCCCTCTTATTCTGGCATTCTGCAGCTCACCCAATCGATATGGCCCTTTACACATATATCCATGCATTTGTAGTGTAGCTCCTTGCTTGCAGTACTTTGGATGAGTACTCACGGTTGCATTGTTTCCCCTTTTCCCCTATCTCTACTCGATTGCTGCAACCAGACGATGGAGCCCAGAGCCAGACGCCACCGTCGATGATTTACTACTACGCCGGAGGTGCCTACTACTACGCAGCAGCCCGGCGACGACTGTGAGTAGTTAGGAGGATCCTGTGCAGAGGCCTGCGCCTCTTTCTCGATCTCAGATCCCAGCTTTGTGCTAGCCATCTTATGGCACCTTGCTTAACTTATGTCTCAGATCAGATATTGTTGCTTCACGACTCGTCTATGATCGAAAGCACTTGTATTCGAGCCCTCGCGCCCTCGGCTTGTATTATGATGCTTGTATGACTTATTTCATTTTTAGAGTTGTGTTGTGATATCTTCCCGTGAGTCCTCGATCTTGATCGTACACGCTATGCGTGTATGATTAGTGTATGATTGAATCGGGCGTCACAAGTTGGTATCGAGCCGATTGCTGTGGGAATCCCCTTCCACACTCCTTGGCGAAGTTGAGTCTAGACATTGCAAAAACTTTTACTAACTTGGCTGTGCCTTACGGGCCCACGCCGCCATTGGGTGGTACTAGGATCTTTTACTCCTCGGCCTTTACTCGACTCGATCTCTCCTCTATTCGGGTTAAATGAAGTTTACTAAATCTAACATTAGGATCTCGTTATCACTTTCAACCGGAGAGCCCTTATTATCGATGATCGTCACGCACTGTAAGACCACGAAGATACTCTCCGTTGTTAACCCGAGAACTTGTGTTCATCGCGTTTGCAATTCCCCTTCCACCGCAAACCCTTATGGATAACTACTTGCGCTTGTTATTCTTACATTCATTCAGTTGGTCTTGTTATTGCAAGATACCTGAAAAACTTCGTTGTTGTTTCGATAATCCTTTGAGCTTCGCCTTGCTATTCTTTGTCACCGAATACCCCTACGGTTAATTCTCGCACTTATCGGTATCCGCTCATCCCCCATGTTGATAATGTGTTACACAAAAGTCTTCAAATACCATTCGGTATTCGAAAATCCTCAGCAACCTATTGCTCTGGAATTTCTTGTTTGCTTTCATTATGATTAATCCCATAAGTATAGTAGTCATATTGGCATCCTTTGTCACCATCATTTTTGAGTCCGTTGATTCAATACGTTGTGAATGTTCACAATCATCGGTTGATCCTTTTAGATTATCCTTCCGGCTCAGATGTCATTTTGCACATGAGCGGATCTCGACCAATCAAATTACCATCGATGGTATCCCTAAGCCTACTCAACTTATCCATCCTTAAATCGGGCGTTTGCTTTCGATCCCTTGATTTGAAAATCATAATCCCTTTGTTATTTAAACGTTGAATTATTCAGATGTTCTATAAACCGATGCATTTGCATTATTTCTTCCTCTCGATTGGGTATCGATACTCACCTCGGCTCCACTGTGGATCGTCAGATCCACCGTTGGATTATTATATCCGATGTTGTCCTTCATAATTAATCACCTTGTGAGTCCTTCTCCGATACATAATGCCTTTGTTAAATTGTATCCTTTCCTTTTGTCAACCATGCTCGCTTTCGAGCTGATGATATTTACTCTTGAAGCTTGTGGTATATGTTCCCATGATACCGACGGGTTGAACATATGCCTTCCTTTATATGTGTGAACTCGGAAGTTTTCACGAGTCATACTCATCCGGTATTTCACCGTAAAACTTTCAACACTAATGCCTTTATCAAAGCGAGAAGTGAATGGAAGGTTATACATTGAAGAAGTGGGAGTCGACCTTGAACTTGTGTTCATGCCCATGGACACGATGTAGATACTATCATGGAAACTTCTTGTAATAATAACTATTTTCTTGATAAATATCATCTGGTATCTGTGAATTGATCCTTCGCAACCATGGTTCCGACCATGTTTGTTCTCCCTTGATTCTATTTCTCGACAAGTTAGAGTACTTGTCTTCTGCAGAGCATTACCCCAAATCCAACCTCTATTTTGATCTCGTCATTTAGTATTACCCTCGGTATCTCGAGATTATCATGGAACCGCATAACTTCTTATGAGTTCTTCATCAAGTGCTACGCTCCCACCGATTCCAATTTTTCACGGGCTCTGAATTACTAAACACTCAAAGACACCAATAAGCGAACCGAGTCCACACTACGGTTCAACAACCCTTCGGTAAGCTTCTATAAGTACGAGTTTGTACCCGATCACATCATTCCTAGCCTGATCGGCTATATCATTATCATGCTAAATTTTAACTGTGATACCGGGTCCTTCTCCTCGGAGCACAAAATTTGACGGTGAGCTAATCTTACAATCGATCTTCCTCGTCATACCGTTGGTCCTTGGACAGCAAGCTTGATTTCGAAGTTTGTGTCCTACCCATGGTTCCAATAACCTTCCGCTTCATTATTCCTTTGACTAGATGTCGCCACCGATTGATTACATCTTCATGAAATCTCTCGACAAATGCGTCGTGATCATCATCAACCTTATGAGCTCTTCCAGATATCAATTGAGTTCATGATGAGAAATACCATCCTTGCCCTCGATGATTTGTTTTACCTTTGACCACTTATTTGCCTTCCGCTCAACACAAACTTGTTCGTGTTTTGAGTTATACCTTGAGATCCCTACTATCCAAAGATTTGTTCTTTCTTACCTTGGAGTATTACCATCTTTTAGTATCAAGAATGTTGTGAGGACTGCTCCACCTCTTAAAGAGTTCTTGGTATAGTGATACTACTCACCATCACCACTCTTTCATGGTCCTCGTGTTGATTCCAACCGGTACCAACAAGTGAACGGTGCTGTTTGGATCCTGCACTTCTAGCAACCCTATTGCTTTGAAGTTAATAGTCGGCCGCTCATTCTTAGTCTATTGATTATTGAATCACCATTCCGACATTGGTCGTGCAACCCAACCCGTATTTCGGCGCACTGCTCAACCAATGTTTAATTATGTATGTTTTCCTCGAGCATATCCCATTATATCGCTTAATCGACAGATGTTATCCCCTTATCCACATAATTGTCGAGATCCATCTTTTGGATACCTCGTTGAATTATCGCTGAGTCCATCAGCCACCTCATCATCCTCTCCTTGGGTTAATGATGAACTCTTGTTAACGGAAATCACTTCTTAGTTCATTTCCGAGAATCTTACAAAGGTCATCCCGTCAATTTGTGTTGCACCTTTCTTCTCGTGCATCCACGAGCCTGAGGTACCCTGACACCCATCATATCTGATATGATGGTTGGAACATATTTTCAAGAGTTATAACATTGGTCCTTTGATGACCCGGTAACATGATGTCATGCCTAGCACCCCCCCCTGGGTGGAGGACCTATTATTGTAGTATCCTTTTTAGCAAGTTTAGCCATTCTTCCTCGAGGAAATTGTAAGACTTATCCTACAAGTTGTTCCTAATGGATCCTTCCTATATCCAAAGTCTGACCTTTTGCTTGAAGACCATGTCAATGCTATCTCGAAGCATGTCTATGGTACTCCAATTTTCAACAAGAACATTTGAAGCCCAATGTTAAATGTTTCCTGCTCAATTATCCAAACACCGCGTTATGGGTAATATCATGAAATTTCTCTCCCCTACCTAAGGAGTTTTCTACATAATATCCTGTCATGGATATCATGCTCTGCTTGTCCTTGGGAAGGTTATACCTTTGATATACGTGTTTAAGCACATTTTCCTTCCCGTTGTTTTGTTCAAACTTACTTGTAAACTACTTAACCGAGCAAAGTGGTAATCCTCGCTTAGGTAAACACCTCGGTGTACCTTCCTGTCTGGTGTAACCCTGTTTCTATTGTTGATGACTTCCGGTAACCGCCGATGGACGAGAACTTTGCCTATTGGTCCGCCTCGACCAACGAGCAGGAAAATGGTTCTCTTCGTACCTCGCCCTTGGTACCGACATTGTTGACAACAAAACCGACAGGCTATCCTCTGACATACCTTGTTATCTTCGACTGCAAATATTAGCGCCTTCACGCTTTTAACCCACATGGTGGGCCCATAACCCATAGTTCCACAGATCGAAACTGACTCTCCATACACCCTGTTGTCGAGTTATTCCTCGTGCTTGGCTTTGTATGTAATTCACGGGCCACTTGCCTGTTGATCTATTCTGTATCGGACACAATACTTATTCTCGTTGCTCAACCCTTTACTTTTCTGCTTGAGTGCAATGAACGATTGCCTATCCGCTTGAAACCTCTTATTACACCGTCTTACTTTGCTCTCGATGTGTGTCATTTGTTCAACTCGAGAGATACTCATATGTTTATTCCTGGTATACCCCCAGATGAATTTCCCTTATAACATCCTATCATTGTAGAGCTGCCCCCTACCTATTCGTAAGTACGATGGAGCTCCCCGAAGAAAGGACGACAACTTCATCATGATGCTTTGGGATAAAGAATTGAAGGCATCAACGAAAGGGATTAACTTCTTCAAGAAGATCCATTAGAATAACCAGAACCCCCCCCCCCTTACTCCCCTCTTAAATCTCGGGACGAGATTTCTTGTAGTGGAGGAGAATTGTGACGCCCGGATAATTAGACTACAGTAATCCCAAGCTAATGATGCCACGCCGCGTCCATTACTGTGATTAAACTCACGTTGATTCGAACCCGATTCAAATTCAAATTTAAAACAAAGGCAAACAACAAAAGTTTCCAAACTTTAAAACTAAAATGTTCGGAGTGAACTAAATAATGCATAGGTAATTATGGTGGAGAAACCAAACTTTGATAAAGTGTTTAAAGGCTCTAAGATAATTAAAACAGTAGTTAAAACAATTAAATACATGCCTATTGAATTTTATAAAATATTAAACTATTTTATTTTTGGTTGAGAATTAAGGTGGCAGTAGTATATTTATAAATACAATTTTAGGTGCTAGTGTTTATTTTTATGAAATTGAAATAAAAGGGAACTTAAAAATAAAATAGAAAATGATAAAAGAAAAAAAAAGAAGAACAAAATACCAGATCCCCCCTGGGCCGTGAGGCCCAACTGGCCAGCCAGCCGGCCCACCCCACCCTGGCCTATATGGCCTACCTCTCCACCCCAACCCTAATCCCCACTACCCCCACCTCTCCCTCGCCCTCTCCTGGCGCCGCCACCACACGCAACGCACGCGCACACACACACACCCACGCACGCCTCGTGCCTGGGGGAGGGGCGCCCCTCGATTCCCTCCTCCCGCACGGCCGCGCCCGACGCAAGTCGTCGCGCCGCTAAGGCCACCGCCAGCCGGGCTCGGTGCCGCCCTCGAGGACTCATCTGCGCCCCTCATCTACCTCGCCGCCTACCGATGCCGCGACCTCGCCTCATCACCGACCCGACCCGTCGCCTTCGACCTCGCCGACCCGTCGCCCCATTTCCGACGCACTGGACCTCGCCGTCAAGCCGACTCTCCGAACCGCTCCCTCGCCGGATCTCCTCCTCCCGTCGTCGACCTCGTCCCCATCGTCCACCTCACCGGTCTCCAACGAGCCTCGCCGCCTCTTCTAACGCAGCGTTGGTGAGGCCCCGCCTCCTCCGCTCCCTGCCACCGAGCCGAACACCGCGCCGTCCAGCAGCCACGCCGACGTTGCCGCCACGAAATCTTGCCGTCGGCCCGCTCTGCTACCGCCGCCTCGCCGCAATCGACGACCCACTCCCTCACCTCGACCTGCGTCTTGCCTCCGTCACGTGTGCGGCCCGCCTCTGCTGCCATCGCCCGCCTTGTGATCGCCCCTTCTGCCTCCCAGCCACAGGCCAAGGCGCCAGGCGTGTGCGTGCCAGCGCCTCGGCGAGCACCTGTTAGCTATGCCCGTTAACCGCACGCCCGAACCCACTTTGGCCCCTGGGGCCTATGACAGATGGGCCCCACGCCCAGAACGTTTTTTTAATTAAAAAAAGAATAAAAAATATAATAATTAATTAATTAATAATAAAAATAAATAATTAACGAAATAATTAACTTAATTAATCCTGTTTATTTTAACTAATTAAGATTAATTAACCTAATAGCTAGTTACCCTAATTAACTATGTTGATTAGCTAAATAGCCCTAACAGTGGGACCCACCTATCAGTTGACCAGGTCAACCGTGACCGCTGATCACGACATCACACATACGTCATGCCGACGTCATCCCATACTATTCTAGATAATGTTGATTTAAATAATTAAATAAATTCTAAAAATGATTAAATCTTTTAAAAAATTAATATAAAACAAACCGTAACTCGGATGAAAATACTTTCTACATGAAAGTTGCTCAGAACGATGAGACGATTCCGGATACGCAACCCGTTCGTCCGCCACACCCCCTAACCTAACAAACTCGCAACTTTCCCCCTCCGGCTCCTCTTCCTGAAAACGCGAAACACCGGGAATACTTTCCCGGATGTTTCCCCCCTTAACCGGTATCACCTCATACCACGTTAGGGCACGCCTAGCATCGTTACTTGTCTTGTCATGCATCGATATGCATCTGTTTACATGGTATTCATTGTTTCTTCCCCCTCTTCTCTCCGGTAGACTACGAGACCGACGCCGCCGCCCAGTTCGACTACGGAGTTGACGACCCTCTCTCTTGCCGAGCAACCAGTGCAAGCCCCCTTGATCACCAGATATCGCCTATTCTACTCTATACTGCTTGCATTAGATTAGTGTAGCATTTTACTGCTTTCTGTTATACCTATCCTGATGCATAGCCTGTCCTTGCTACTATTGTTGTTACCTTTACCTGCTATCCTACTTGCTTAGTATAGGATACTAGTATTTTCATCTGTGGCCCTACATTCTTGTCCGTCTGATGTGCTATACTATCGGGCCGTGATCACTCGGGAGGTTATCACGGGTATATACTATATACTTCATACCGACACATGTGGAGACTAAAGTCGGGTCGGCCGGTGGAGCACCATGAGTGGATCTTTGTGGCGAGCGACAGGCAGGTTGAGACCGCCTAGGAGAGAGGTAGGCCTGGCCTGCTCGGGCGCTCATGGATACTTAACACGCATAACGAGATCTTGGTATTTGATCCGAGTTGGCTACGAGCCTATACGCACTAACCAACCACGTGGGAAAGATATGGGCACTTTCGGCCGTGGTATCACCGGCACTTCGTGACGCCAACGATCGAGTGGCGCGCTACCGGATTGGAACGTAAGCCTCGCTCTTGTATTAAGGGGCTAGTTACGCTTTCGGTCACAGACGCAACGCAGGTGTGTGCATTGGGCGATGGGCCTGCACTGTCGGCGCTTAGGTTTAGACCGGCGTCGGCCTCTCTGTTGTGCCTAGGTGGGGCTGCGACGTGTTGATCTTCCACGGCCGGGCATGACCCAGGAAAGTGTGTCCGGCCAAATGGTATCAAGCGTGTTGGGTAAGTTGGTGCACCCCTGCAGGGAAGTTAATCTATTCGAATAGCCGTGATCTTCGGTAACAGGACGACTTGGAGTTGTACCTTGACCTTATGACAACTAGAACCGGATACTTAATAAAACACACCCTTTCAAGTGTCAGATACAACCGGTGGTCGCTCTCTCTCAGGGTGATGATGAGGGGATCGCCGGGTAGGATTATTGCTATACGATGTTACTTGGAGGACTTCAACCTACCCTCTTCTACCTGTTGCAAGACGAAGGTGACCAGAAGCGTAGTCTTCGATAAGACTAGCTATCCCCCTCTTATTCTGGCATTCTGCAGTTCAGTCCACTGATATGGCCCTTTACACATATATCCATGCATTTGTAGTGTAGCTCCTTGCTTGCGAGTACTTTGGATGAGTACTCACGGTTGCATTGTTTCCCCCTTTTCCCCCTATCTCTACTCGATTGTCGCAACTGCACGATGGAGCCGAGCGACGCCACCGTCGATGACGACTACTACGCCGGAGGTGCCTACTACTACGCAGCCCGGCCACGACCACTGTGAGTAGTTAGGAGGATCCCAGGCGGAGGCCTGCGCCTCTTTCGATCAGATCCCGATTTGTGCTAGCCATCTTATGGCACCTTGCTTAACTTATGTCTCAGATTTCAGATATTGTTGCTTCCATGACTCGTCTATGATCGAGCACTTGTATTCGAGCCCTCGCGCCCTCGGCTTGTATTATGATGCTTGTATGACGTATTTCATTTTTAGAGTTGTGTTGTGATATCTTCCCGTGAGTCCCTGATCTTGATCGTACACGTTTGCGTGTATGATTAGTGTACGATTGAATCGGGGGCGTCACACAAGGGATGGCGGCCAAAGAGGTGGGAGGACGTCCCAAGGCAGCCTAAAACTAATCCTAGGTCGTACAAGGATAATGGGCCCAAGTAGAGGTGATGCAACATGAATTTGAAGGTGAATCCAATTGGGTTGGAAAGTGCACGAAATAAACTTTCCAACAAAAAAAAAGAATCACCCAATTTGGAGTCCGGATGAAAGAGATCTTGACGTTTTGAGTCAGGTATGTCTGTGCACTCTGAATCTGAGTCCAGAACGTGTGGGACTTGGACTCTATTTTCTCTTGGGCCAAAAATGACGTGAGAGGTCTTTTTGAACAGTACATAAACTTCTCTTTTCCCCTAATCTTCATATGTGGATTATACAAATGTCCCATACACCTGCAATTAGACAAGACACAAAAGTCCTGTGGAAGTATTTTTGTCCTGGATAACATAAATAAATTATTGCATAGTTTGCATTAGAAATCACCTCATAAATATGCATGTATGCAATATTTTGATCGTATTCAAGGTAGTCGTGTCCTCATCAGCACGAAGGAGAGGCCAGAGAGAGGTGAGGTTCTCAGCCCGAACAAGGGCCGTAAGAGGTGAAATTCCCAGAGAAAAGGATCCAAGGCATGGCCTTGAGCGGAAGAAAAAAAAAGAGAGCTTAGAAACAAATGTTTTGAGTTTGAACAGGAAAGGAAGCGCGATGGTTATTGGGATAGCGACTAGGAACATAAGGGCAAGGACAATGCGGGCACTTCTTACAAGAAGCATTACGGAAAGGCACGAAGAAGGGGAACATATGTGAGAAGGCCAAGAAGGGAAGAAGGTGACCAACAGTACATGAGCTCAGCCAATTATGGTAAACCTCTGGAAAGGAAAAGAAAATCCAAATAGTAGTGGGTACCTAAAGATGACCCTAACAAGTTATTCATGATACTTTCATTGATGATAAAAGGCAAAAAAAACTGCCTTTGTCTTTGAGTGTGTCGTTGATACAAATGACAGAGCGGCGGACCAAGGCCGTCAAGACCAATGAATATCCTAGTCTTGAACTGTCCAGGATTGCGATTGGACTCGACAGTTGACAAACTTCGTGACCTGGAACGTACCCATGACCCAGCATTGGTTTTTTTGTGTGACACAAAGAAAAAGACACATGCAATGAAGAAGCTCAAGTGAATCCTAAGGTTTAGAAGTGGTGTGGCGGTGGATTGTAATGGTCTGAGCGGTGGACTTGGTCTTCTATGGTGGAGAGACCGTGTCCAAGTAACAGTGAGATCGTGGTGTGTGTATTTCTTAGATGCGGAAGTGGTTGTGGATGGCAAACTCTGTAGATTCACAGATTTCTACGCGGAGCCAAAAACTGAACTTGGGAAATCCTGGGACTGGTTTCTACGGGGAGCCAAAAACTGAACTTAGGAAATCCTGGGATGCAATTCGTTACTCGAGATCACGACCACATTCTTTGGGCAATGCCCTAAACAACAGTTTCCTGGGCACGACCACGCTTTTTTCAACATACTCCTTACACAGCAAAATTCAGCACTACAGATGGAGTATGTTAGAGAGGAGAGAGATGCTCTAAGAACACACTGTCCCCCCTTCCACAGCTGCAAGGGCATCTCCAACATCGTACATCAAAATAGACACACCAAACGTCCACGGACACAGATGTTTCCACGGACATCATATACGGGGCAACCATCCAACCCGGTGCACCAAATGTCTGCCCCTTTTTCAAAATAAATCTCTACTCCTAATGGAGCAGTTGGTAGCCTGGTACTCCGGTTTTATTTTCGTCCGGTTTTATTTCCTCCCATCTCCCACCACCCCCGTACAGCTGGTTTTATCTCTTTACAAAAAAATTGCAAAAGGGGTAAAAAAATCACGTACTTTTAGGATTGCACTTACCATATGCGGTTGTTTCCCTGCACTTGTACACCCCTTTGTCTATAAAAAAATCACGCACCAAATCTCTGCTCCTGTAAGACACCTACCAAAACATATGTTTGTTCCATAACAAAAGATCACATACCAAAAGACTAGGAAACACGCATGGGCAGGCCATCCAAATCAATCCAAATCAATCATTCCTTAAACACGCACAGGCAGGCCATCCAAATCAATAACCCACGCATCCATACGCATCTCTACTATTAATGCTGAGAGAAAACACCAGCAACTGCATCTTTTGTTTCGCGATCTACGTTCACGGTCTCCTCTTTCTCTCTCTCTTGGGCGGCTAGGGTTTCTCACACCCGATTTCTCTCTTCGCCGCCGCCGACACTCCCTGCCCTCGCTCCGAGATGCACCAATGTTTCCCTCCATGTCCACCCATCGATGACGTAGACGATCTTCTCTGACTACACGGCCTCGAGGAGGATTTGGTTGGCGGCACCGCCGGTGAGGCGCGACTCCTCAACCTACTCTGAGCGGCGGAGCTCAAACACCTTCGGTCATGTAGTAGGCGAAAATCCTTCGTCTCTTGCTTCTTGGCTTGGTCACGATCCACCTAATTCAGATAGCTTGATCCACATCCCATCGATGATCTACTCACAACACGGCAACATGTGCCATTACCTGAGAGGAAGAGACTACAAAGACGGTAAGGGACGACTCGTGGCATGGGAAAACCGGTAGGCAATATATTGTCACGTGAAAAAATCATGGATGATAGTGCTTGGTGATCTGTTGTCATTTATATGACTGATCAAACACAAGCTTATATTTTGTTTCCTCTCCTACCTTTAATTGGCATCCATATTAGCACCTTTTTTGGTATTTTGACAAAGCATTCTTCTAATTGTGTAGGTGATGATGGAGTAAATACCGGGTTGTAACCTTATATATGCATCCTGTTGTGTGCATTATTGAATTTCCATTGAAAAACAACTTGAATTCGAGATCATTATTTTACAATAGTTATCTTTGTATTGTCATCATAATTTATGCTTAAACATTAACATGTACAGATAAAATTCTTATCAATAATGGTTTCCATTTTCCAATACAATATGGTATATGGATAGATAAACTTCGAGGGCTACAAAGAATTCTGATTCTATATTGCAAGTTTATTATCATATTTTTCTATTTTCGCAGTTATTTCTATCTCACATGACTGCTTGCTTTCATAAGGTAATATACTTCTCTCACAAGGAAATTACAGAAGTAACATCATTTATAATGAGTGCGGCGTTTCTGTCCCGAGCCCATCTGCACCCGCCCTGACGAAAAAAAATCAAAACAAATACTAAAAAACTTCAAAAAATTACAATTTTTGTGTGTGTGGTAGATAAGTTTATGCGTGAGGTGCGCTCCAAATTTCAACTTATTTGAACATCTGAGCAACTCTCAGCAAAAAAGACAAATTCAGGGTCTGTAAAAAAGTTTACTGTTCACACATTGTTCTGACCTGATTTGTTTTTTTTTTTGCTGAGAGCTTCTCAGATGTCCAAATAAGTTGAAATTTGGAGCAAACCTCATGCATAAAATTGTCTATCACGCAAAAAAATTGAAATTTGTTAGTATTTGTTTTGATTTTTTTCCTGACCGGTTGCAGATGAGCCTGGGCACCGAATTGGATTTTCACATTTATAATATTGCACATGTGTTCCTTACTCATCAGATTGTGTATTTCCTGCCTTACCCGTTATTCTTTATATCGTTTGCTCTGACTTTTTTATTTGACTGACCAATGTACAGTCCCTACATGAAAGTAAAGATATTCTGCAACGTTTATGCATCTCATATCCCATAGATTTTGGGCAGACATTTTTTTGCTCATGGAGATGCACCTGGTTAATTTGTTTCACCCGTTTAATAAATATAATTCTTTCCAATATAATTTTATTCCAAGCTATATATCTGCTCAATGAATTGTATATGTGTGTATGATTTTACAAATGAGCAAGCCACTCATATATAGATCTTGATACGATCCATTGAGGTTGCTAATCTTGTAACAGAGATCAAATTTTGGGTTTTCAAAATGGAGAATTAAGATATCTGAACGAAGACCAACAATTGAATGTAGCACACAAGAATATTGTAATTTCAATGTCAATGATGTACGCATCTCATGATTTAGTCAATTCAAAAATTGCTAAAGTTGTCTGCTTTATGGACTTGCTGAATAGTGAATGCATTGGTTAGGCAGGGTTCTACCCAAATGACATAAGGTTGTAGGTTTACATAGTATAGCAGGTAGTAACCCAATAGGGATGTGATGTGATGGCATTAATCCCTCCATTAATACAGGGCCCAACCCCTCTATGGCCATGTTACCAAAGAAGCACAAGCATTAAGGTTACTCACAACACTTGCCAAAGATGGTATTCTCTTTAGATAAATTACGACATTAATGCAAGCACCTCGCATCGAGGTTACTCACAACACCTGGTAAAGATGAATTAAGTAAATATGAAAAATAATTGAACATTTAAATTACCACTCCCTGAAATTCCACGATCTGATTGCCAATAAAGAGAAAAAAGAACCTCTTAAATCGATAAGAAGATATAAACTATAGATGTACATGACTTTGAAAAAAGGGCAATGACGCGGTGGCAAAAATGAACGTGAGAGGTGCGGAGAAATATGTTGTTTTGTCTTCTTGCAAGGGGAAGATGGTTAAGGAAACATGGCAATTGTCGAGCGGGAAAGGTGAGAATCAGTTTCTCACCATCACATTCTTATTTATTTATTTGTCCGTGACATCCTGAAATATTCAACATACATTTCTAGATTACAATAATCATTTTGATCAAGTATTTTTATATATCTCCTGCAACGCAAGGGCAATTAGCTAGGCCTCCCAATCGCTTTTTATCCAATCCCTTTCCCCACCGTTATATGTTCACCCTCCTGATTTTTTTTGTGACACAACTGCTCACCCCACCCACCTCCCTCCCACTTCACACAACGGACACACACACATACCTATCGTTCCTGGCGCCAACCCCACAACGCGCTAGGGTTACTACCCTCCATGCCACTGCGAGCCGCCACTTTGCCGCCGATCCACATCATGGTGCCGCCTCCGACTGAGATCGATGCGAACTTGGGATCCAGAGAGTGCATGAATCCTTGTGTTGCCAAGAGCTGGATCTAGAGGGTTGCATCTCCAAGGCAAGGCAAGGTGCAGATTGTGCGCCACCACACGGACAAGATCGCCTGATTGGCCCCAGGTGCGCCCACAAAGAGGACACCATTCTCCAGGCCCTCGACATTGAGAGGGATCGCCACCACCTCCAATCAAGAGGATATGTCCCTCGACATCGAGAGGGATTTGCCACTGGCTTCAATCATTGGCTCACTTAGAATACGATTTAGTGGATTTTGTCATAAGAGTGAGGGTAGAGAGTGAGCGGGATGGGGGTTGGGGTTGATCTGTTCAGTTAAGGGTGTCTGAGCGGAATAGTTCCCTACTTACAAAATGTGCCGAATTGCATTTCTTTAGGATGACTTTGAAGCAAATTGCATGAGCGGGCGGTTCATTTTTTCATCAAGTCATACAATTTTTTGGTTAGCATAGAAGGATAAATGCATTGGTTGGTTGCTTCAAGAGTTAATAACGGACACGGTGGTGTATGACTTGCATGCCCAACAATGAACATCATATTTTTTTTCGTGGTAATGCACGACATTCAGCTGTATGCTACAACTTGAGAATGATTTAGGAGACATCGGATGTACCTTCCTGGCTTGGGGGGCATCATGGGCGACACATACATCACCCACCCCCCACTTGATGGTGGTGGTAGAGCAACACGAACACAGGGGTAGTGGATCAGAGCGGAGGACGGGGCGGTTGAAGGGGGACTCCACCTTAGCGGTCCATACGGAAGTACGATGTGAAGGAGAGAGGGCGTCATGGTGAAGGTGAGATGAGCGTCATCCAATTTTAAAAGGGAGGGCTCCGGCGAGCAATGTCCCGCTACAGCGGGAAACCGAGCGGGAAGGGGTGAGTCCAACAGGAAAAGGAAAGGGTGTGTTGTTGGGTAGGGTTTTTGTTGGATTGCACGTTGGAGATAACATGTCAAATATCAAGACAAACACATTTCTCCCATACATATGGGTTGAATTTGGGGGAGCCCAGACTGAGTAGATGGTTCGATTTTTTTGAGCCTGCTGGGTGCCCGTTCAATGTCCGAGCACACCCGGGCATATGAGGGAGAAATGAGCTTCGACCTCAAAGATGATCATGGTCATTTTTTTCATTCCTTTTAAAGGCATTACAGCCCGTAGCAACGCACGGGCGTTCTACTAGTAAATATAGAATACAACTGAACCAAATGTCCGCCCTTCAAATTGCATGCAAAATAATTGATGACAAATGATAAGCTAGAAAATTATTAGAGCTTCAAATAACATGGTTATGACACAGCAGGTTCACGCACCACTAAAAAATAGCACCGTAGTTTATTGTTGGAAGGAATAACACGCTGTACATTACGGTAATAAGACCATCACACACAGAACACGGAACAAGTTACCAAAGCACGCAACGGCACAACAACCTCTCCAAGAGCTTAGCTCTACTTCTGCCTCTTGTAGATCTTCTCCAGGAAAGACATCAAAACTTTCTGAACAGCTTTGCTTGGCTGGGCCTCGATGTCGGCGATCAGCTTATTGTAGCTCTCCCGCTCATACTTGTGAAATGCCGTCTGGAGTATAAGAATGGGAAGAGGATGTCAATTGAAATAGAGTGCAACGACAGGGTGTCAGTTTCTGCGTGGCTAAACGATTATGCCTCTGTTTGGATACTGTTTAAGGCATCTTCAACCAAATGAGCACCAGTCACATGTAGGGTTTTGTTATAATCAGGGTATTAGTGGTGCTAATCATTTATACTAAATGATGATATGCATGATATCCGCAGTGGGCTATTAAGAGATGATGATAAGTGAAGAATACAAAGAATGATGAAGAGTTGAAGACAGACCTCCAGATCAAGTTCTTTATACAGATCCTTCACTTTTGCAACAGACTCTGGATCTGACTTCCCATAATTTTCCTGTTGGCCATAAATTAATGGCTCAAGCAGTGCCTTTAGGTTGGTAAAAAGGAGTAATAACTAAATAGCACTTACAAGTAGAATGCCCTTTTGGCTCTCATCTGCATGCTCAAGAGCTTGCACAACTAACCAGGAACACTTGTAGTCTTCAATGTCAGTTCCAATCTGCCATAAGAGTCCGTAAAGATCAAATCAGAAATCAGAATGTGAACAGGCCTGGAATGCAATCAACGTGATAGTTCTACCCATTCAAGTTACTAAAACAAGTACAAACACACTAACCTTGTCAATAGATTCAGGATCTCCAAAACAATCTAGATAATCATCCTGTAAAAGAAATAAATCAGAGGCAATAAAATACTACTCCCTCCATCTCAAAGTAAGTGTCATTGATTTAGTACAAAGTTAGTACAAATTTGTACTAAATCAGCGATACTTATTTTAGGGCGGAGGGAGTAGATATAAACTAATACTTTTCTCTTCCAAAGAAAGAGATTTACCTGAACTTGAAAGTATGTTCCCATTTCAACAAGAATGTTCTTTACATCGCCGAAGTTATCCAAATTCTCACCCGACAGCAGCAATGCACATGCAACCTTGGGTAAAGTAGAAACATAAATACTGTAGTACTTGCATCTACTCCCTCCGTCCCAAAATTCTTGTCTTAGATTTGTTTAAATACAGATGTATCTAGTTACGTTTTAGTGTTAGATACATCCGTATCTAGACAAACCTAAGACAAGAATTTTGGGATGGAGGGAGTACTTGACAGTTACCAACCATACTAATAATTCATATACAATGCTAACTCTTACCGGAAGGTAAAATGAATAGTATGCTGTCTTGTATTGCACAATGCGCCGGTGACTGCAAGGTGCCAAGCATTAAAGAAATCATCAACAGTACTAAAGACATAATGCAAACACTGGCTACGGAACACGAATTATCGTATTAAAAAAACAACAGCATTAATTTTCGAAAACCATGCAAGGAATCTAAGTGTGCAGAAGTTACTGCAATATGAACTTACACATTCAAGTTATATTTTGTGAGATCCTTTTCTCCCTCGTGAGTAGTGATAAGATCCAACAACTGCCCTGAAGCTGTCTTGAATTCAACCTTGACATAGAAATTAGAGCCTCAGGCAGTTGTAAGAAGCAGAAAATATGTTTGGTGTGTATATATATATATATATATATATATATATATATATATATAGGACAAATTTTTACTACTACCGGGTGTAGTTACTCCCACTTTTGTTTCAAACGTTCTAGATAGTATCTATCATATCGGAGAGTATGTACGCGTAGTATGTAGTATGTAAGAATGTTTAGGTAGTATATATACTATTTTTTATGTAGTATGTAGTATATTTTAAGCATACTCTTTTTTACGTACAAATATGTACGTATTTCACAAATATTATGAAAACATGGGCTCACATGCAATTTTTTCACATAATTCGCTTTGAAGTATCTTAGATATAGTATATAAGCATATTAAAAATAATAAAGTAGAGTATATACTACCACATGGTAGTATATGAGAAATGGGTGTAACTACACCCGGTAGTAGGATGCATTTTCCCTAATATATGTATGTATGGTTACCTCATTGAACAAATCGATGAGATCAACATAATACGGTTTTCCTCTGAAGTGGCGTTGAAGGATCCGTGAAATATGGTTGCGAAGGATAATCCCATCGTTTACAGCAATAAGGCCAACCTATTGTACAACAACAAAACAGGCGATTGGTTCTGTGTGTTACAACTGAAAACATGAAAGCACTTGCTTGTTATCGAAAAAGCAAGTAACAACAGCCTGTGGACACTTAATAAGTCAATACTATAAATCATTTCTCTTGTGAGATCACGCATAAACATGAAGCATGAAATTAGGTTGTTTAATAGATGAACCATATTGATGCTGCTAACACTAATTCTACTGAAGAATCCCTTCGGAAGTAAAACCTTGATACAATCAACAAAATAACAACTGTACAAAGTTGCCAGATGATATAGAAAGGACGAATGCTTCTCAAACTGACCTGAGGCACCCTAAACCAGCAAGGCTGGCCCCGTCGTGTCTGGGAGTTGTCCATGATATCATCAAGCACAAGAAAATATGCTTGAAGCTACAACATGATCAAGATTCATCAAAGGTGCCATGTTAACATTGATTTTTCAGCTATTATAACCAAAAAACTCCAAAGCAACGAGAAGAAAGTGTCACCCATTCAATACACCAACCAAGGGTGCAGGCAAGAAACGTCTCCTCCTTCCTCAAAACATCTACACCTTTCAATGTCTTGTAGCTATCGATGACAGAGAGCCCACGGTTGCACTTTCCTCCTAGGACATTGTAATCCAGCATCTACTCCAAATGAAAGAAACAAGCTTGAAAGGTTTTTAACTCAGCACACATAATTTTTAAATCATCAAAGCAGATTCTATTCATTTCGTTTAAGAAAATGGCACAAATTGAATAAAGATACCGTTGGTTACTTTTCATGTATATTTCTTCTCGGACCAGAAGGCACAAACACTTGCAAACTAACATGCAAGTAAAGTGGAGAATCACAGGGCATTCAGTTATAAGACCCATTCACTGTAACACTGTCAAAATATCCATGCACTAACAGCAGACAACAGAAGCAATCCATCATTTAACTAGCACAAGAGTTACCAGCTTAATTATAGAGGCAAGAGCACTAGAGACCCACAAACTTGCATTGGATGTGATGGTTTAGTCCACAAAGTTGCAAAAGATGATCAACTCATCCACAAACTTGAAATGCATGGGATGATTTAGTCCACAGCCAATCAGAAGCTTACAACTGGCGCCACGTTGGCGGCTTCGTTGCATAGCCGCTTGGCCTGGAGTTTTAAGTAACAACCCTTCACATTTATGAAAATCACGCCCGCTGTATATGCCCAGGCCACCCCTTGGTTATTTAGTGATACGGCCCTTGGCTATTATTCTCCATCATGGAACTAGTTGCGGTTCTTTTTTTCTTTTTTGCAACAACCACACGATCCTGTCAAGCAGCATGTTATCTAGGATTACAAAGACAAATTGGCAGCTAAGTACTTTAATCCGGGAAAATGTGGAATTTTTTAGAACTTGGCAGTTGGCACACAAGTATATGTGATCTAGTAGATGTGTTTTTTCTAACGGGCAACTGAATACGTGTATTCTGAAAACCAAACTTTCTGGAAATTAGCAAACAAGTACTAACCGTATTGATTTGTTATCGATATGTTAATATTTTTGTCTATAAACATTGTCAAAGTTTAGAAAGCTTGACTTTGACCAATACTAATATGCGGACTGAATAAAAGCGGAGGGAGTACTTTCATACTCTGGCAACTAAGTGTGTTTAACTTTCTAACAAGTACTTACATAATCAGGCAATCAAGTATATTTATTTTTGGCAACTAAGTACTATATAATCCGCGACTAAGCATGTTTAATTTTGGCAATTCATGATATACATGCGTGTGCACATTCTGGAAAAAATGTCTAACTTTGGCAACTAAGTACCAGATAATCTGGTGAATAGGCGTGTTTAATTTTGACAACTAAGTACTTGTTATCCTATAATCTAGCAGTTAAAGCTTGTTTTGTGCGGGTTAGTAATTAAGCATGGTAAAATCTGACAACTAAGTACTGGTAATCAGTCAACTAATATTTTATAATTTGACAACTAATCAATTTTAAACTTGATATATCGTGGGTATAAATCTTCATGCCATATATCTTCTACCCAAAAGTTAACAGCATAAGAGCATCTACAATGGCGCCCAAATCCGCATCATACGCCTCGGGCGGCCCACCCAGCTAGTGACCGGTCTCAAATTTCGACCCAAAGTGGCATCTTAAACGGGCCTCACGCTCGCTATATCCGGCTGTCTCCACATGGGGGTAGCGGATCCGAGTCCTTCACCTCCGGATCCGCCGACCAGGCTCATCCCATGCGGCCACGAGGAGGAGATGGCCATCCAGCTTGCGCCCGCCGCTCTCGTGGAGGAGGCATGTGCAAGGCAGCGTCAACTCCTTCCGCCGGAATCCATTGTGTCCGCCCAAATGGCGCATGGATCCGGCATACGGCACTAGGTGTGTCGTCGCTGCTTCACCAAAGGCGGTGAAGGTCCGTCTGGCGTCCGAACGAGGTGGTGGACCCGCAACCCCTTCTTTGGCGCGCCGAGACCACCGACGCACCATGGGCGTTGTCGAACGAAAAACGTGCGTCGTCGAACGAAAACATGGCGTGGCGATGGACATCCGTGAGGCGGAGTCGCATTCTCCAAATGTAATTCGTGATAGTGCAGCAGTCCAGCGCCGCAATCGCCGGTTCGTCCCTGTGAGGGATCCATCATCGATCTGATGTCCACTACAACCGTTCAGATTCTAGGCTCCGACGAGGAAGAGTAGGGAGATGGCGATATATCAAGTTTAAAATTACTAACCCGCACAAGCTCACGGGACTCAAGGCGTCGCCATCTCCCGTGAGCCGGCTCGTGTCCCATGCCCTACTCTACATTGCCGGCAACCGGACCAACACTCAGGAGCGCAGCCGGCCCCGGACATGGTCACATCGGAACCAAGCGAGCTCTGCTTAGATTAGGTTTCACGTTACATGTAATAATATGAATTTGAGGTTTCTAGTTTGAGGTATCCGATAGGAGAATAAAATATTAAGACGTGACTGTCCTCGTCTCATGGACGCGCCCGATCGTGTCAACGGGCATTTAAGGGGTTGGATTTAGGGCGCCGACTGTAGATGCTCTAAGCCATATTGTGATTTGTGAATAGTGGCTGCCTACCTGACTAGCTAGCAGTGCTTGTAGCTAATCTTTCCGGCAAAAAAAACACTTGTAACTATTTTTTTCTGAATAAAGATGCATGCACTGCTCCCCTCTTGCATGCATTGCATGCATGCTGCGCTTCGGGATGAAAGGGATCAGTTTCCTTTCTTTTTCTGCAGGAAATTTGGATGCACAAGCATCTCTGCATGGGAAAGAAGCGGGTTTGATGAGCCGTCGCAGGGCAAGACCAGCATGCGGCGCCGCTCTGTAACCTAGGGGCAGCGCAGGCATGTACCGCAGGTGTGATTTCCATAAATGTGGAGGGTTTTCCACAAAACACGGACCAGGCGGCTGTGCCACGAAGCTGCCAGCGAGGCGCCCATTTGTCCGCCCCTGATTTGTTGTGGACTAAATCATCCCATGCATTTCAAGTTTATGGATGAGTTGATCCCCTTTTGCAACTTTGTGGACTAAACCATCACATCCAATGCAAGTTTGTGGGTCTCTAGTGCTCTTGCCTCTTAATTATAAGTCTTCAGCTTCTACACAAAATGTGTGACGCCTCTACTTTTCTACAGGTGACATACATACTTTTGCCGTCTAACCATGGAAAGTGACTCAACATGGAAGAAAAGACACAAACCATTGGAGTTTTCAGTTTTCCAGTCTTCAGGATGTAGCCTAGAGGCCCTGGACAGTTTTTTTTACAGAGAAGCCCTTGACAGTTAATTTATATGACATCATATTTTGACGCCACTAAAGTACAAGAAGACGGACGTATTACGGAATGCTCATATGGAAAAGAGATCCATGCAATCTGTATTTGAAGGTTCCATTAATCAAAGTGCCACTGTTTTTTTAAGAGAGAAGAATTTGTGACCATAGGAAATAGTATTGCTCAGGAGTTCGTTTATCACTTCCCGTAATCCATATCTGGCATCGCAAAGCCACAACTCCACCCGATTTAAGATTTTAGTTAAAACTCCATTAAATAATCATCCAAGTTCTTTTAAGAAATACTGATGATTCCAATATCTACATTCATGATTTACTGGATATGAAAGTGAATTGTGAAAAAAGAGTTATGATATGTTATCTTATGGTATTTCCCTTATCTCTATACTCTAGTCCATAAAGTAAGTGAATAGAAGATGGCATGCCCCAAAATGGGTGGGGATTTAGCAATTGGCTGTGTAGCAACCAAATTGTCAGCGTTTCATAGCTTGTTGGTTTGAAACTCTTGAGGAGCTGTGTTTTATGCAACTTCGCATGCAGAGGGCAGAGGATATGTTCTCTTCCATATAAAAACATGCCCCCGATCCTTCTTGGATTGGCTGGATCAGTGTGTCACAGGAGCCGGAACAGCTCAAATGTCAGGAATCATAGGAGGTCTCGCCAAAATGAGGTGAAAGTAGTGCATAAATAAGAGTTCGTTGTTTATAAATTATTGCGAGTTTGTAGGAAATTTTACTCAGAGCCTCTCATGTCCCCTCTGCAACTCCCAACACTTACTCCCGCAGGAACACAAAATTGCACAAACCGGGAAAATTTTACCGGCCAGTCACCAAATCTATCACAATCACCCAAACCCCCCCCAAACCCGGTAGAAGACTCAAAACCAGATCAAACCAACAGCCGCGCTCCCAGAAATATAGAGATGGAAAGGGAAGGAGGCATTACGCGGTCGATCCACTGGAGCGACTCGTCGGTGAACTCGAAGGCGGGGTCCTCGAGCATCTCCTCCTTGAGCCTGCTATATATTTCCGCGAACTCGGCCTTGGAGTCGCCACCGGAGCCAATCGACAACGCCACTGCCGCCGCCGCCATTGCGCACCCCACGCGCACGCGAGCGAGAAGGGACGAGAAGGAGCGGAGATTTCTGTGGAGAGTATTGGAGTTGGGGAGGAGGATGAGAAGCGAGGAGCTCTCTACTGCACGCGCTGAACGGAATTTTGTGGGGCGAACAGATTTCCGGGCACGCGTTTTATTTAAGGACGGGAGATGCCAGGGAGATCCGTGACGGCGACACGCGTGGGAGCGATGCTGGAAAGGGCGATGCTAGGCGCCCGTGACCGGCGCAAGCGCCACAATGGTCGCCGCGCAGCCGTTAGATCAGGTGCCCCGAAACGTTGGAACGGTCAACGCTCACCGCTTTCCTCTAGCGAAAGAGCAAAGCGACCAAGCCCCCGCTGCCCTTCCCCACCGTTGGTGTCAAAACCGCCGATCTTGTGTAAAAGGTCTTGATCTGTATGTAACGTCCAAATAATCAAGCTAAAATAATCCCCTATTAATGATGCTAAGTCATCATTGTTACTGTTGCTAATCTCATTTTGATTCAAAACCAATTCAAATTCAATTTTAAAATAAAGTTAAATAAATTATTTCTCCAAACAGTAAAACAAAAATGTTCGCTGGGTTGAAAATATTCACTAACTAAATGTCACGAGTGTTTCAACATCATTTGAGATAGCTAATTTCCTCTGGGAATTAAAGCAGCTCCAAATCAGCATTTTTAAATGTGTTTCCATTTGTGAAAAATCCAAATCAATTTAAACTCCTCCCAAATTTTTTGTGGTAGGTTCCAAATGTTGTAATGTATCTATTTGGCCAAGTCCCACATTTTACAGAACTTCTTTTGGCAGCTCAAATATTGCATAGCATTTTTCTGTAAAAAGAAAAAGAGCAAAAGAAAGGAAAAAGGAAAAAGGGTAAAAGAAGTTGTGGAGGACTTAAACTACTGGGCACAATGGCCCATCTAGCTAAGATGCCGGCCCAGCCGCACCTCCCTATCTTCCACCTCGCTACAGGAGTGGGGGGCATCGTGGCGCCCATCCGTCGGCCATGCCGTGCGTGGCAGCCATCCCTCGCCTCCCCGATGGCTACAAGGGCACCCCAAGCCCCTCTTCTCTCCCCTGGTCAAACCCTAGCCGCCACTTCTTCCTCATTTGCGCCGTTCGCGCCGTTGCTCGCTCCCCCACACACCTGAAGCTATCGTCGTCAAGCCATCATCACCATCGCGGCCACCGTCATCGCCTTCTCGCGGGAGGACGTCCAGGAGGTCCAGCATGGCCGTCTTCGTCCATCCCGAGCATCAACTCGAGCGGAGCCGCCCCGTACGCTCGCCATCGAGCTTCTCTTCACCGCATACATCGCCGACGGCCGTCGTTGATTGCCTCCTCTCCGATCCACCTCCGGCCTCCCCGACCGCACCTCCGAGCTCGCGGTGAGCTCCTCTCTTTGGATCATCTTTGTCCTCATTCAATTTGAATGCTGTAGGCCACCGTCGCCGTCGTGCTTGAGCTTCGCCAGACGCTGGCCCTCACGCTTGTTGCGATGCTACTTGTTGATGTTGCCGCCCTAGCCGCTGTTTCATCATTGCCGCTGGCCTGGTCGCTCCCATTTTGTCAGCCGTGGTGCCGCACCGCCATCAAGGCTTAGCGCCCTGGCCACGACTGCCGTGTTCTGCAATCGCTCACTGCGCTTCACATGGCCATCCTCGTTGCTCCCCGCCCTCGCTTCCTTCGCCGCGCGCCACGACCACCACGCCCTTAGCCTCACAAGACCGCCACCTCCTCTCGCGCCGGCTCTGCCCGCCTCACGCCTCGCCCCGCTTCGCTTCTCCTCACAGCCAGCTGCGTGGCTCACAGGGCTACCAAGGCCCCTTGTAGCCGATTACCGAGACCTATCGCCGCGTCGCAGACGCTACCTCACGCCGGTTCCAAGACTTTCCTCGCCTGGCCAGGTTTCTGCCGCTTCGAGGGCCGCCGCCGACCATGCCCGATCAATCAACTGCTGCTGCGCTCGCTTTCCACTTCGCCATACCGCCGCATGCGCGCCCACACCCGCACGCGACGCTTACGCTCGCCTGCTGTCTTCGCCACTCGCCACCTAAGCGCCAGAGTTCACGCCCGGGCGATCGTCCCCGGCGCCGGTCCGCCTCGCCACCGCCGGTGTTAGGTTGCTCCCGCCGCAAAGCGTTGTTGTTGCGCGACGCCGACAGAGCGGGTACATGGCACTTCATGTGCCATCGATTAAGGGCCCCACGCTTCAGCTTGATCGGGTCAATCGCCTAGTTGACCACCGATCAAGGCGACCAGTCGGCTCACCGTCAGCCATCGGTGCATCTGTGTGTGCACTGCATCAGGTGCACCTAGCAATTAGTGTTTTAAAAATAAAAATAAATAAATTTCAAAAAAATTAGTATATGTTTAAAACTTTGAAAATTCATAGAATAATAACCGTAACTCGGATGAAAAGGTTTTCTACATGAAAGTTACTCAGAAAAATCCAATGAATCCGAATACGCCATCCGTTCATCTGTCACATGCCCCTAGTATGCTCAACATGCAACCTTTCCCCTCCGGTTCGTATGTCCGAAAATGCCAAACTTGGGGAAAGCATTCCTGGATGTTATCCCCTTCGCCAGTAACGTGTAGCACCGCGTTAGGACACGTATAGCTCTGCATGTTGTCCTGTTATGCACTTGCTTGCTATGTATTTACTGTTTCTCCCCCTCTACTCTTCGGTAGACCCCGTGACGGCTGCCGATGCCGCTGTGATCGACTATGTCACCGACGACCCCTCCTTCTCGTCTGAGCAACCAGGCAAGCCCCCCCTTTGATCATCCCGATATTTCCCATTCCATTCTCTCATGCTTGCATTAGATTTTGCTATTGTAATTGATTGCTCCTATTCTGATGCATAGCCTGCTTTTGTAACCTGCTTATCCTAAACTGCTTAGTATAGGTTGGTTAGTGATCCATCGCTGACTCCACCTTGTCCTTGTTGCCCTCGCTTCATCATCGAAGACCCGATAAACGGGATTGAAGACCAGGCCCCGCACCGCACATCACTTTCCCCTTAGTTGCTCGACACTCATCGGGTTACTATCGAAAGTGCCGAGGGTGAGACCTCTACAACACTTCCGATGTTAACCTCAGAGTGTAGCTATTCGGTCGTGGTCATCGAGGGTGATTCCGCCTTAACCACTTCCGACACGACTGCTGTGCAACCCTCAAGTGTGAACCTCGGGGTGGTTCCTCTTACGCTCACCTTGATGATTACATCGAGTGGAATTCACCGGGGTGATTCCTCGGTTTTCCTTTGATGTTTGGACACACAGCTACTATGGTTACTATGACTTTACACTAAACCATGTTACTAAAGACGGTCGGCCCCGAGGGGTACCCGCGAGCTTAATTGCGAGTGATGTGGAGACGGTTGACCCGGAGGGTGCCCGCGAGATAATTACGAGGCGTGGCGGCATTCCTAGCCCTTTCCGCAAGTCCTCGAGACGGGCAACGGGTCACATCTTTCGTGAGTCTCCGCTTGTTACCGCGTGTTCCTAATCCACTATGATTTGGATATTTGATCCGAGGGGCCTCGCCCGATAGCACTAACCATCACGTGGGCATAGTATGGGCGTTCAAGGTCAGATGCATCAGCCAAGCTTAATAGACGCCGCCGATCGAGCGCACACGTCGGGTTGGACTGGTAAGCACTTGCCTTTTTTAAGGAGGTAGCTAGGTCTGCTCACCGGCTGCCCTCGCAACGTGCAGGAGTTCCCGGGGCGATGGCCCATGACCCCTGGGGGAATAGGTTTAGTCCGGCATGCTGGCCTCTCTATTAAGCCTAGGTCGGGTTGTGGCGTATTGTTTGGTCGAGGTCGGGCATGACCCAGGAAAGTGTGTCCGGCCAGAGTTAATCAAGCGTGGTGGGTAAGTTGGTGCACCCCTGCAGGGAAGAAAACATCTATCGATAGCCTATCCTACGGTAACGGACACTTGGAGTTGTATCCCGATGGATACAACTAGAACTGAATACTTGTGATGAGAATTGGATAGTATGGTTTCGGGATTGCTTTCGCAGGAGTCGAGAAAGGATCTCCGGCCGAGGTTGATAACACTACTACTACTTTACTTTATGCTACTCTACTCCCTCCCGTTGTCGCAAGATGGTGGTTTCCAAGATGCTAGTCTTCGATAGGACTAGATTCTCCCTCCGATTCTCGCATTGGCCAAATTTCACCACATATACAGCCTTCCTTTGATAATGTTGCATATGCAGTGTAGATCCTTGCTTGCGAGTACTTTGGATGAGTACTCACGGTTGCTTTTCTTCCCCCTTTTCCCCCTTTCTTCTTCTTTCCGGTTAATGCAACCAGATGTAGGAGCCCAGGAGCCAGATGCCACCTTTGACGACTGCTACTACCCCGAGGGTACCTACTATTACATGGAGGCCGTCGACGACCAGGAGTAGTTAGGAGGCTCCCAGGCAGGAGGCCTTGCCTTTTCGATCGATGTTGCTTTTGTGCTAGCCTTCTTAAGTCAAACTTGTCTAACTTATGTCTCAGACTCAAATATTGTTGCTTCAATGACTCTTGTGTATTCGAGCTTATGTATTCGAGCCCTCGAGGCCCTGGCTTGTAATATAAAGCTTGTATTATTTTAATTTGTGTCTAGAGTTGTGTTGTGATATCTTCCTGTGAGTCTTGATCTTGATCGTACACATTTGCGTGTATGATTAGTGTATGATTGAATCGAGGGCGTCACACTGTGCGTCTGAGAATCGAAGGTAACAGGAGGCGGGAGACACGATGTTTACCCAGGTTCGGGCCCTCTTAATGGAGGTAATACCCTACTTCCTCCTTGATTGACTTTGATAAGTATAGGGATTACAAGAGTTGATCTACCCTGAGATCGTAATGGCTAAACCCTAGATGTCTAGCCCGTATGATTGTGATTGCCTCTACGGACTAAACCCTCCGGTTTATATAGACACCGGAGGGGCCTAGGGTTGTACGGAGTCGGTTTACAGATAAAGGAATCTTCACATCCGAACGCCAAACTTGCCATCCACGCAAAGGAGAGTCCCATCCGGACACGGGGAAGGCCTTCTATCTTGTATCTTTACAGCCCATCAATCTGGCTCATGTCACATAGCCCGGACGCCCGGGGACCCCCTAATCCAGGACTCCCTCAGTAGCCCCTGAACCAGGCTTCAATGACGATGTGTCTGGTGCGCAAATTTGTCTTCGGCATTGCAAGGCGGGTTCCTCCTCCGAATACTTCAAAGTAGTTGATCAAAAGAAATATATCCGGCTCTGTATAATAGTTACAAGCCTGAACCACAAGGGCAACATACTTAAACAAAACAAGTCATGCTTACCGACAACTTTTCCGGTGAGACGTTATGTTCTGGTCTTATTATTATTTCGAACCATTTTTTCAGCCTCCCGCTTCGCATTTCAAGGCACGGTCTTCATTGAACGTCTTGTCAAAGCAGAGATCGTGTACCCTTATTGTGGGATTCTCATCAATATGGGTTTGGGTAATCCACCCGTACCGTTTGCACAACCCCTTGGGAATAGGCGAGTTTCAATGCTCGTGGGGGGACACTCGATATTCACTGCCTTTATAAGAAGATAAGGATCCGTCTTTTACCCCACGCCTTCTTCCTCCTCAGCCCATCCGCCTCGAGCTCCAAATACCAAGTTTCAATCCCTTCCGTCCCTAGCAAACTCTCCAGCCATGTCCAGATCTGGAGTGCAGGGCAAGTGGATGGCCTCCTCCGTCACAAGGGCAACATCAAGGAACTCCGGGAAGTAGGGTACTTAGCCGCGGAAATCGCCCACCGGCTCCCTACCAAAAAGCAGATCATTCCCACCCCAGAGCCCAATGAGAGGGTAGTATTCACCCCCCACTTTCTTCGCGGTCTAGGGTTTCCGCTCCATCCTTTCGTCCATGGGCTCATGTTCTATTACGGGCTAGACTTCCACGATCTAGCCTCGAATTCCTTCCTCAACATCTCAGCATTCATCGTCGTGTGTAAGGCGTTCCTCCGCATTCCCACCCACTTCGGCATGTGGCTCAAGGTCTTCAACATGAAGCCGAAAGTGGTCGAGGGTCAACACGCGGAGTGTGGCGGCGCCATGGTGAGCAAGCTCCCCAACGTCACCTGGCCAAAGGGGACCTTCGTAGAGACCATGAAGGGATGGCAACAGGAGTGGTTATACATCACGGAGCCCCGTGACGCCACCTGGGCCACCACTCCTGAGTTCAAATCCGGTCCTCCAATGTGACTTACATCATGGATTAACAAGGGCCTGGATTGGGTGTCGTCCGACGCGGTGATGACACTGCAGAAGTGCGTCAAGAACATGATAGAGAAGAACACCAGTCTTGCCAACGTGATCCAGGTGATGCTTTTTCGCCAGATTCTTCCTTGTCAACGCCGGACTCTCCATATGTGGGAGTTTGATCCGGCCAGTCCTCGGACATTGCAGCGGTTCTTCGGCACAATGCACGAAGATATATGGAAGTTGCTTTGCAAGGCCCAAAAGTCGTGGCCGAAAACGACCGAGGACCTCGGCCTCGACTGTGCTCATCCAGCCACTCCAGTAAGTTTTTCAGATTTCCAAACATATCCTCAACTTGTAGATCCAAGGAGTATGCTAAGCCTTCCCCTTATCCTTCAGGGCTGGACGAAGAAGGCGGAGCGGATCGATCCAAAGGTCCGGCTCCACCGCCCGAAGACCCAGCTATTCCTCTTCCTCGACGAAGATGTTGGTTCCGCGCCGTACTGTGTGGAGAAGAAGGCCAAGAAGAAGGGCAAGGAGGCCAAGTGGCCTTCGCCAGAAGGTACTCCATACATAGCCCCGAGGATACCAAAGCTCTATCCTCCCACGAGGGAGATGAATAGGAAGAGGAAGAGAGCAATTCTCCCCTTAAGGGGGGAAAGAAGAAAAGGGGGGCTTCCATGGACCTAGAGGCGGAGGCGTCCAAGAAGGGAAAGCTCTCTGAGGGAGTCATGGATTAGGGGGTGTCCGGATAGCCGGACTACCATCATCAGCCGAACTATCATTTGCCGGACTATCATCATCGACCGGACTCCAAGACTATGAAGATACAAGATTGAAGACTTCACCCCGTGTCCGGATGGGACTTTCCTTGGCGATACGGATATGTAGATCTCCTACCATTGTAACCGACTCTATGTAACCCTAGCCCTCTCCGGTGTCTATATAAACCGGATGGCTTTAGTCCGTAGGACAACAATCACAACAACCCTTACAATCATACCATAGGCTAGCTTCTAGGGTTTAGCCTCCTTGATCTCGTGGTAGATCCACTCTTGTAAACATCCACAATATCAATATCACTCCAGCAGACCGTAGGGTTTTACCTCCATCAAGAGGGCCCGAACCTGGGTAAACATCGTGTCCCTTGTCTCCTGTGACCATCCGCCTAGACGCACAGTTCGGGACCCCCTACCCGAGATCCGCCGGTTTTGACACCGACATTGGTGCTTTCATTGAGAGTTCCTCTGTCACTGATAGGCTTGATGGCCTCTTCAATCAACAATGACGCAGTCCTGGTGAGACCTTTCTCCCGGACAGATCTTCAGATTCGGCGGCTTTGTGGGCCAACTCCTTGGCCATCTGGAGCAGATCGAAGCTACGCCCGCCGCCGTGTCAGGTTTGAAGCCTAAACTTCACGGCCGATATCCGCGGGGACTTGATCCTCGATGGATCCGAAACCCTGGCCGGGCGTGCCTTGGCTGTCACGATGGGTATGACCTAACTCGCCGCCGGACAGCCCTTGAGGTCAAGACACGAATCCGCTCCGACTCATAGTCCGGAGCCAATCGCTTCGGATCGAGGACGGATGGCTGGACACCGCCTCGAGAGCCGCAATTCACGGGCGATGGAGCCGAACACTTACCTTGTCCCTCAGAAGCCCATGACTCGAGGTGCCGGACTTCGCCAGACTCCGAACCTCCTGCGCCCGCCAAATAATCCGATTACGCCGATCATGGAATTCACCGCTGCGGACATCTTTTCAGCACTCGCCTTCGGGTGATATCATAAATTCATTGAAGCATCTCTCGCTATTCGGAGAGCCTGGCGAACTACGGCCAGACGGTTGGGACGCGGATGACGAAGAAATTCAGATCCCACCCACCACCCACTTCAGAGCCACCGTCGATTTATTTAACCGACGATTTTAACTACGACTCAAGACATCGACGGTATGGACGACGATGCCGGAGACTACCAAGAACCAGTGCCTACAGGACACTGGAAAACCACCTCGTCATACGACATATACATGGTGGACACCCCAAAAGATGGGGACGGCGAAGAAGCAGCGGAGGTCGATTCCTTAAAGAAACAACCCAAGCGCCGACGTCAGCGGCGCCACTCTAAATCCCGCCACGGCAAGAATGGAGATTCCGGCACAGGAGATAATAACACCCCAAAAAGTGCCGAAGACAACTCCCTCCAAAGACGATCCAAAGACAGAGGAAGCGAAGCAAGCCCTCGGGAGGGGGCGGCGAAGAGGTCGAGGATGACAATTACTTACCTCCCTCCGGAGACGAGGCAAGCCTCCGCGACGATTTAATTGCCGTGCCTGAGGATCCCGTCGAGCAAGAGCGTTTTAGACGCAGCTAATGGCCACGGCAAACAGCCTAAAGAAAAAGCAACAACAGCTTCAAGCTGATCAAGACCCATCGGGTCGACAGATGGACCGAGGTCCTCGCGGTCGAAGAGTATGAACTCAAACGCCCCTCCAAAAGTTACCCAAAACGCAAGTTGCTCCCCCGATTAGAGGAGGCAGCATCACCAGCGCACAATACGGCAGACCGACCACCTCGTGGCCGCGATAGAGAGGCATGCAAGCCCTCCACCAAAACCGTACCCCGACATCGCTCTAAAAGCAGGAAGCCACGGGGAACGCTACGGACTTAAGTAGATATATTGGAGGACAAGGCAAGACAATCCAGATCTATCTATGGATCACGTGGACGCCCAACGACCCACGACGAATACCGTCGCACCGGATACAACTACTCCGGCCGGGCCAAACACAGCAGACGATGCTCTCTCGAGCTACGTCGCGATATTGCTCAATACAGAGGCGCCGCACACCCACTATGCTTCACTGACGAAGTAATGGATCATCAAATCCTTGAAGGGTTCAAACCCGTTAATATCGAATCCTACGATGGCACAACAGACCCATGGTCTGGATTGAGGATTATCTCCTCCATATACACATGGCCCGCGGCGACGACCTTCACGCCATCAAATATCTCCCGCTCAAGCTTAAAGGACCAGCTCGGCATTGGCTTAACAGCCTGCCCGCAGAGTCAATTGGATGCTGGGAAGACCTGGAAGCCGCATTCCTCGACAACTTCCAGGCACGCGTATGCGACCACCGACGCAGACGCAGATGACCTAAGCCACATAATCCAGCAGCTGCATTTAATCGGCCAGCAATTCTCGACACGGTTCCTAACAAAGAAAAATCAAATCGTCGACCGTCCGGATGCGGAGGCACTCACCGCCTTCAAACATAACATCCATGACGAGTGGCTGTCCCGACACCTAGGACAGAGAAGCGAAATCCATGGCAGCCCTCACATCCTCATGACCCGCTTCATGCGGGAGAGGATAGCTGGCTCGTCATAAAGAATAACCTCAAAGAAAACGCTGGCAGTCCGGATACCAAGGACCGCAATGGCAGGTTGCGTCGAAACAAAAACAAACGCCGCATCAACGGCGACGGCAATGAGGATACGACAGTCAACGCCGGATTCCGAGACTCCAAACCCGGTCAACAGAAGAAGCCATTCAAAAGAAGCACTCCGGGCCTGTCCAATTTGGACCGAATACTCGACCGCTCTTGTCAAATTCATGGAACCCCCGAAAAGCCAGCTAACCATACCAACAGAGATTGTTGGGTATTCAAGCAGGCAGGCAAATTAGTCGCCGAAAACAAAGTGACAAGGGCTACACAATGATGACGAGGAAGAGACCCGGCCGCCGAACAACAGAGGACAAAAGGATTCCCCCCTCAAGTTCGGGCGGTAAACATGATATACGCAACGCATATTCCCAAGAGGGAGCGGAAGCGTGCACTAAGGGACGTATACGCGATGGAGCCAGTCGCCCCAAAATTCAACCCATGGTCCTCTTGCCCGATCACTTTCGATCGAAGAGACCATCCGACCAGCATCCGCCATGGCGGATTCGCCGCATTGGTTTTAGACCCAATCGTTGATGGATTTCACCTCACGAGAGTCCCGATGGACGGCGGCAGTAGCCTGAACTCGCTTTATCGTGATACAAGGTCGTAAGATGGGCATAGACCCTTCAAGGATTAAACCTACAACGCACGACCTTCAAAGGCGCCATACCAGGTGTCGAGGCCAATTGTATGTGCTCGATTACATCGAACTGGTCTTCGGATCCCGGATAATTTCCGCGAGGAGTTAATCTTCGACATAGTCCCGTTCCGCAGCGGCTATCACGCTCTGCTCGGACGAACCGCGTTTGCAAAGTTCAACGCGGTGCCGCATTATGCATACCTTAAGCTCAAGATGCCAGGCCCTCGTGGAGTCATCACGGTCAATGGAAACACGGAATGCTCCCTCCGAACGGAGGAACATACAGCGGCTCTCGCGGCAGAAGTACAGAGCAGCCTTTTAAGGCAATTCTCGAGTCCGGCCGTTAAACGACCGGACACGACCAAACGTGCCCGGAGCAACATCAACCAAGACCACCAGCACGCCTGCATCGCCAGAGCAATGCGGCCCCAACCCCAGCCCTCGCAAAACTGCAAGACAAACTCTCCGCGTACATTATTACGCCCTAGAGATACCATGGGCATAGGGGGAAGGGCACAACCACAACAGGCCCAGAGTGCGGTTCGACCACACCAGGGGCTCCCAAGTGTGTCACTCTTTTTTCTTTTATTTTTCTCTTTTTTTATACAGAACTCAGTCCGTGGCGAACTGCCGAACTCATGATGCAACAGCTGTGGAAGGACAAAGGCATAGCGGACATTCAGGTGGTCTCCATCACAAGCATTAAATTTGTTAAATACAACATTCCGCTGCCTACCCCTCGAGGGAGACGCCTTTAATTCGTCAATCCCTTGCTTTCCGCACTATTTGTATCATTCTGCACTGATAGCATATCTTCTGGAATAAAATGCAGCACTTTTGCCTATAATTGCATTACTTTATATATATATATATATATATATATATATATATATATATGTTCATTCACGACATGTTGCACCCGTGCATCTTGGTACGGCCAAACACACCAGGGGCTTATGTCCTCCGCTTTATGGTGTGATAAAGTCCGCACACTTTCTCAAGTGCGGCACCCCGAACTTATAGCATTATATGAATCAGCTTCGAATCATGCCTTGGGTCAATAGTTGGGTTTGCCCGGCTCCCATGTTCGCACCTTACGTTCCGTTCTATCGGCTAAGGTAGCACTGGAGAACCACTGCGATTGCGCCCGGTTGAGCCGGGTTAACGCCTCGATGAGAAAGCTAAAACTGACCGGCCAAGCGATAAGGCGAGACTGGTCGTTGTTCGAGAGGTCCTTCGGGTCCTTAAAGACCTACGCCGCTTGAGCGAAGTTCCGGATTATGTCCGATGAAGGCGTGGATAGCGCCCCAATTCGGTCTTCCGAATACTAGGGGCTTCATGAAATTTAAAATTATAGAATTCTATGGCTAAGTGAGAGTGGTCAAGCACTATAAGTCCGGTTGCCTTGTTCGTTGTGTTGAGCGCCTCCTAGATGGACCCAAAATGGGAACAAGAGTGCTCAAGTTTATCCCGAACACCCCAAAGACTCGTGGCACGGGGGTCAAGCCGACGACTTGCCATCTCTCGATTTAATAAACGGCCGCGCATGAAGGTAATATTTTAAATTAAACAAGCGTTGCTTAGCGCATATGAACAAGGTTTTCAGCGCACAGGATAACACATTGCGAATTCACTCAATAATTACATCCCTGGGGCACTCATCCGCAATCTTGCGGGCACCCTTCAGGACAACCTTATAGTAAATTTCGGGCGTACGATGCTCCTTGCCCGCTGGCGGCGCGTCAGTGATTAGCTTCTCCGCATCCAGCTTGCCCCAATGCACCTTTGCGCGGGCAAGGGCCCGACGAGCACCTTCAATACAAAGCGGAGCGCTTGATAACCTCCACCCAGGGCACGCATCCACCAGCCGTACGAGGCCGGCGTAGCTCCTGTGCATGGCCTCTCCAGCCACAAATGGACTATGAGGCCCTTCATGGCCTGCTCGGCCACCTTGTGAAGCTTCGACCAGTGCTTCACTGGTCGCTAGGGGGAACTGGATGGCCGGGCCTCAAAGATATCGAGACCGTAAGACCTTCTCCGTTGAGCTCCCTCCTCATTTCGGTAGAATGCGGCGGCATCGAGACACGCCATGAGGCAGATCTGCAAACGCCTCGAGAGCTCGAATTCGGGTAAGTAACACGTAATTTACATTCACATGCTTGCTTTGCATGAAAAATGCCTTACCCGCCGCTATCTTCCTCATCAACTCAACCTCCTGAAGGGACCTATGGGCCTCGGCCTTGGCGGTTTTGGCATTTTCGAGAGCGAGGCAAGCTCGGACTCGAGTCTTTGAGTCACGCCTCCAACCTCTCATGCTTTTCCATGAGAGCCCGGAGCTCTTCTTTGAACCACCGCCACCCGCGCCTCTTGCTTTTCTCGCTCTCCCGTTCCTGTGGCGCATTATGCTCGGCGGACACGGCCTCCTTCAGGCCGCCACCTCATTCGTGGCCCTGCAGCACCCATGTTATCCTTGTTATTTTTGTCACAACCTAAATCTTTTTTACGTAAGGTACAAATTCAAAGCGGTGTTACTCACCTTCTTTGTCTTGAGCTGCTTCCTGGCGCGCCGAGCTCTTGCCCGGACCGCTCGAGCCTCGCTTCAACGTGACCGACCTCCGCAGTAAGTGCGGCAGAGGTCGGCCAGAAGGCAGCCCGCAACCCATATTGACATGATTTTTAGCAACCCTAGTATATCTTTTTAAGATCCTCATCCGCTTTTCTTTCCGAACACCGAACCGAGCATCAGGCTACTGCCTATGCGGTATTACATTGCATATTTTTAACTTCTTACCTCAAAGCCTGATAGAAGGCTATTGCAGGCTTCGGTCAGCCCGCCTTTGGCGAGCTGCACCTTCTGAATCACCGCACTCATAATAGTGCGGTGTTCTTCCTCGATGGAAGCGCTCTGCAGCGCCTCCAACAAATTGTCCGGCGCCTCCGGTCGGACGGAAGCCGCCGGCGTCACTGTCTTGCCCTTCGATCGAAGGGGCCGCCTGCCGGACTCCGGAACCACTGCGGGTTTTGTTGTGGAGTCCGGCGCAAAGTCCGGGAGGGCGCCTTGTGGCGCCTCCGGAGCCTCCCCCTGATGGGTCCCTTCTGGGGATCCCACCTCGGCGTCTTCAGTGCCGCGAGGGGTGGAGGCGGTCGGGATGGAGTCTACATCCGACGAAGCCAACGACCCGCTCGATGAAGCGGGGAGATCATCACTGGCCAGACTACACGCAGCATGCGGCGTTAGAATGACAATACGTGACGCAGAAAAAGAAATTATAAATCATTCAGGAATTCGGATACTTACGATCTCGCTGGAGGCCTGGCCCTTGAAGGCCATTCTTCCTCGCCAATGTTGATGTTGGCGGAGCTGTCCGGGGGAACAGTCCTTCCCCTCTTGGACCCTTCGGCCTCCCCTGTTGGGGAAGCCTTCCTCTTCCTCTCTCCCTCCTCTGGGAGAGAGTCCTCTTCCTCGTCCTCATTTTTGGGGGAGGAGTTCGCCCCGGAGTCGTCGGACACCTGAAAGCGGGCACTCTTTCGAGCACCTGTGGCCTCCTTCTTGGCCTTCTTCTCCGGCACCACGTGCGGTGCCGGAACCAGCAGAAATTTCGCTTAGACGGCCGCCCATCGGAGTTTCGGCATAGGAGCCGAGCAGTAATCTGCTCCGCCTTCTTCATCCAGTCTGTAAAAGGAAAAGGGAAGTTAAAACCGCATAGAGTCAAACTATGAAAAACAAGTGTCCCGTAAAGGGTAGAATCACTTACCTCGTCACCAAGGCGCTGCGGCGAAATCCGTGATCTTCGATCGCGGATGCGGGGCTTCAGCGTCCTTGAACAGCACCTTCCAGCGCCTTTCAGACGTTGTGTCGAAGAGCTTGTTCAGCGCCTGGTGCTGTTCCGGATCGAACTCCCATAGATTGAATGCCCGCTCTTGGCATGGGAGAATCCGGCGGACGAGCATGACTTGGACCACGTTAACCAGCCTGAGCTTCTTCACCAGCATCTTCATACAGGCTTGGAGTCCCGTCAGCTCCTTCAAACTGCCCCAAAGCAAGCCCTTCTCTTTCCAGGAGGTGAGCTGCGTGGGGATACTGCTGGGGAACGTAGCAGAAATTCAAAATTTTCCTACGTGTCACCAAGATCAATCTATGGAGATTCCAGCAATGAGGGAAGGAGAGTGCATCTACATACCCTTGTAGATCGTTAAGCGGAAGCGTTCATGAGAACGGGGTTGAAGGAGTCGTACTCGTCGTGATCCAAATCACCGGAGATCCTAGTGCCGAACGGACGGCACCTCCGCGTTCAACACACGTATAGCCCGGTGACGTCTCCCACGCCTTGATCCAGCAAGGAGAGAGGGAGAGGTTGAGGAAGACTCCATCCAACAGCAAAGACAACGGGCGTGGTGGTGGTGGAGGCGTGGCAATCCTGCAGGCTTCGCCAAGCACCGGGAGAGGAGGAGGAGGAGAGGCAGGGCTGCACCAAGAGGGAGAAGTTCTCGTGTGTTAGGCAGCCCCAAAACCTCCACTATATATAGGGGGAAAGGGGAGGGGAGGCGCCCTAGGGTTTCCCCTAGGGGGGCGGCGGCCAGGGTAGATGGGATCTCCCCCTTGGGTGACTTGGCCCCCAAGCCAGGAGGTGGGAACCCTAGATGGGGCGCCCCAAACCCCCTGGTCACGTGGGAATAGGCGAGGGGGGCGCACAGCCCCTTAGTGGGCTGGTTTGCCCCCTTCCCTTGGCCCATGAAGCCCCCCAACACTTGCCGGGCTCCCAAACACCTTCGGTCATGTTGGTCATCACCGGTACCTCCGGAACACTTCCGGACTCCAAAACCCTTCGTCCAATATATCAATCTTTACCTCCGGACCATTCCGAACTCCTCGTGACGTCCGGGATCTCATCCGGACTCGAATGACATTCGGTAACCACGTATATCTATTCCCTATAACCCTAAGCGCCACCGAACCTTATGTGTAGACCCTACGGGTTCGGGAACCATGTAGACATGACCGAGACGTTCTTCGGTCAATAACCAACAGCCGATCTGGATACCCATGTTGGCTCCCACATGTTGCACGATGATCTCATCGGATGAACCACGATGTCGAGGATTCAATCAATCCCGTATACAATTCCCTTTGTCTAGCGGTATTGTACTTGCCCGAGATTCGATCGTCGGTATCCCGATACCTTGTTCAATCTCGCTGCCGGCATGTCTCTTTACTCGTTCCGTAACACATCATCCCGTGATCAACTCCTTGATCACATTGTGCACATTATGATGATGTCCTACCGAGTGGGCCCAGAGATACCTCTCCGTTTACACGGAGTGACAAATCCAGCCTCGATTCGTGCCAACCCAATGTACACTTTCGTGAGATACCTGTAGTGCACCTTTATAGTCACCCAGCTATTGCCAGGACGCTTTGGTACACCCAAAGCATTCCTACGGTATCCGGGAGTTGCACAATCTCATGGTCTAAGGAAATGATACTTGACATTAGAAAAGCTTTAGCATACGAACTACGATCTTTGTGCTAGGCTTAGGATTGGGTCTTGTCCATCACATCATTCTCCTAATGATGTGATCCCGTTATCAATGACATCCAATGTCCATGGTCGTGAAATCGTAACCATCTATTGATCAACGAGCTAGTCAACTAGAGGCTTACTAGGGACATGGTGTTGTCTATGTACCCACACATGTATCCGAAGTTTCCTATCAATACAATTATAGCATGGGTAATAAACGATTATCATGAACAGGGAAATATAATAATAAATAATTTATTATTGCCTCTAGGGCATATTTCCAACAGTCTCCCACTTGCACTAGAGTCAATAATCTAGTTCACATCGTCATGTGATTAACACTGATAGGTCACATTGCCATGTGATCAACATCCAAAGAGTTTACTAGTGTCTGTAAACTAGTTCACATCATCATGTGATTAAGACTCAATGAATTCTGAGGTTTGATCATGTTTTGCTTGTGAGAGAGGTTTTAGTCAACGGGTCTGAACCTTTCAGATCCGTGTGTGCTTTGCAATTCTCTATGTCATATTGTAAATGCTGCTTCCACGCCTCCACTTGAACCTTATTCCAAATGGTTGCTCCACTATACGTATCCGGTTTGCTACTCAGAGTCACTCGGATAGGTGTTAAAGCTTGCATCGACGTAACCCTTTACGCCGAACTCTTTATCACCTCCATAATCGAGAAACATGTCCTTATTTACTCCAAGGATAATTTTGACCGCTGTCCAATGATCCATTCCTGGATCATTCTTGTACCCCTTGACTGACTCATGGCAAGGCACACTTCTGGTGCGATACACAGCATAGCATACTATAGAGCCTACGTCTGAAGCGTAGGGGACGGCCTTCGTCCTTTGTCTCTCTTCTGCCGTGGTCGAGCTTTAACTCTTAACTTCATACCTTACATCTCAGGCAAGAACTCCTTCTTTGACTGATCCATCTTGAACACCTTCAATATCATGTCAAGGTATGTGCTCATTTGAAAGTATCATTAAGCATTTTGATCTATCCTTATAGATCTCGATGCTCAATGTTCAAGTAGCTTAATCCAGGTTTTCTATTGCAAAACATCTTTCAAATAACCCTATATGCTTTCCGTAATTCTACATCATTTCGATCACTAATATGTCAACAACATATACTCATCGAAATTCTATAGTGCTCCCACTCACTTCTTTGGAAATACAAGTTTCTCATAAACTTTGTATAAACCCAAAATCTTTGATCATCCTATCAAAGTGCATATTCCAACTCCGAGATGCTTACTCCAGTCCTTAGAAGGATTGCTGGAGCTAGCATACCTTTTAGCATCCTTAGGATTGACAAAACTTTTCTGATTGTATCAAGTACAACCTTTCCTTACGAAAACTGGTAAGGAAACTCGTTTTGACATCCATCTGCCAGATTTCATAAATGCAGCTTGTGCTAACATGATTCCGACGGACTTTAAGCATCGCTACGGATGAGAAAATCTCATCGTAGTCAACTCCTTGAATCTTGTGAAAAACTCTTCGCCACAAGTCGAGCTTCATAGACGGTGACATTACCGTCCACGTCTGCCTTTTCTTAAAGATCCATTTATCTCAATGGCTCGCCGATCATCGGCAAGTCCACCAAAGTCCATGCTTTGTTATGATACATGGATCCTATCTCGGATTTTATGGCTTCTAACCATTTGTCGGAATTTGGGCCCACCATCGCTTCTCCATAGCTCGTAGGTTCATTGTTGTCTAGAAACATGACCTTCAAGACAGGATTACCGTACCACTCAAGCGACGCATCCTTGTCACCCCACGAGGTACGGTAGTGACTTGATCCAAAACTTCATGATCACTATCATAAGCTTCTACTTCAATTGGTGTAGGTGCCACGGAACAACTTCCTCGTGCCCTGCTACACACTAGTTGAAGTGATGGTTCAATAACCTCATCAAGTCTCCACCATCCTCCCACTCAACTTTTCGAGACGAACTTTTCCTCGAGAAAGGACCCGATTCAAGAAACAATCCCTATTGCTTTCGGATCTGAATTAGGAGGTATACCCAACTGTTTTGGGTGTCCTATGAAGATGCATTTTATCCGCTTTGGGTTCGAGCTTATCGACCTGAAACTTTTTCATATAAGCGTCGCAACCCCAAACTTTTAAGAAACGACAACTTAGGTTTCTCCAAACCATAGTTCAAACAGGGTCGTCTCAACGGAATTACGTGGTGCCCTATTAAAGTGAGTGCGGTTGTCTCTAATGCCTAACCCATGAACGATAGTGGTAATTCGATAAAAGATATCATGGTACGCACCATATCCAATAGAGTGCAACTATGATGTTCGGACACACCATCACACTATGTTGTTCCAGGCGGTATTAATTGTGAAACAATTTGCACAATGTCTTAATTGTGTTCCAAAACTCGTAACTCAGATATTCATCTCTATGATCATATCATAGACATTCTATCCTCTTGTCACGAAGATTTAAACTTCACTCTGAAATTACTTGAACCATTCAATAATTCAGACTTGTGTTTCATCAAGTAAATATACTCAACATCTACTCGAATCATCTGTGAAGTAAGAACATAACGATATTCATCGCATGCCTCAAAGACTCATTGGACCGCACACATCAAAATGTGTTACTTCCAACAGGTTGCTACCTTGTTCCATCTTCTTTGAAACCGAGGCTTTTCAAATCATCCCGCCTATGTGGTATGATTTGCATATCTCAAGTGATCCAAAATCAAGTGAGTCCAAACGATCCATCTGCATGGAGTTTCTTCATGCGTATACACCAATAGACATGGTTTGCATGTCTCAAACTTTTCAAAACGAGTGAGTCCAAAGATCCATCAACATGGAACTTCTTCATGCTTTTATACCAATATGACTCACATGGCAGTGCCACAAGTAAGTGGTACTATCATTACTATCTTATACTTTTGGCATGAAAATGTGTATCACTACGATCGAGATTCAATAAACCATTCCTTTAGGTGCAAGACCATTGAAGGTGTTATTCAAATAAATAGAGTAACCGTTATTCATTTTTAAATGAATAAATCGCATTGCGATAGACATAATCCAATCATGTCTATGCTCAACACAAACACCAAATGACAATTATTCAGGTTTAATACTAATCTTGATGGTAGAGGGAGCGTGCGATGTTTGATCACATCAAACTTGGAAACACTTCCAACACATATCGACAGCTCACCTTTAGCTAGTCTCCGTTTATTCCGTAGCTCTTTTATTTCGAAGTTACTAACACTTAGCAACCGAACCGTATCTAATACCCTGGTGCTACTAGGAGTAAAATACACAATAACTTAATGTATATCCAATATACTTCTATCGACCTTGCTCGCCTTCTTATCTACCAAGTATCTAGGGTAATCCCGCTCCGTTGGTTGTTCCCTTATCACGTAAACACTTAGTCTCGGGTTTAGGTTCAACCTTGGGTTTCTTCAATCGAGCAACAGCTGATTTGCCATTTCGTGAAGTATCCCTTATTGCCCTTGCCCTTCCCCGAAACTAGTGGTTTCACCAACCATCAACAATTGATGCTCCTTCTTGACTTCTACTTTCACGGTGTCAAACATCGCGAATATTTCAAAGATCATCTATCCCCGATCCGTTATAGTTCATCATGAAGCTCTAGTAGCTTGGTGGCAATGACTTTGGAGAAACATCACTATCTCATCCGGAAGATCAACTCCCACTCGATTCAAGTGATTGTTGCACTCGGACAATCTGAGCACAAGCTCAACGATTGAGCTTCTCTCCCTTAGTTTGCAGGTTAAGAAAATCGTCCGAGGTCTTATACCTCTTGACGTGGGCACGAGCCCCGAAATCCCAATTCCAGCCCTCGAAACATCTCATATGTTCCGCGACGCTTCAAAAACGCCTTTGGTGCCTCAACTCTAAACCGCTTAATCGAACTATCACGTAGTTATCAAAACGTGTATGTCCGATATTCGCAACATCCACAAACGACGCTTTGGGGTTCAAAGACACCGAAGCGGTGCATTAAGGACATAAGCTTTTTCTGTCCGCATAATCGCTACTATCAACTTTCAACTATATTTTCTCTAGGAACATATCTAAACAAAGTGGAACTAAAGCGAGCCATTTACATAATTTGCAAAAGGTCTTTTGACTATGTTCAAGATAATCAAGTTCATCTTATGAACTCCCACTCAGATAGACATCCCTCCGTCATCTAAGTGATTACATGATCCGAGTCAAACTAGGCCGTGTCCGATCATCACGTGAGACGGACTAGTCATCATCGGTGAACATCTTCATGTTGATCGTATCTACCATACGACTCATGCTCGACCTTTCGGTCTCCGTGTTCCGAGGCCATGTCTGTATATGCTAGGCTCGTCAAGTTAACCCTAAGTGTATTGCGTGTGTTTCGAGGCCATGTCTGTACATGCTAGGCTCACAACACCCGTTGTATGTGAATGTAAGAATCCATCACACCCGATCATCACGTGGTGCTTAGAAGTTTACGAACCGTAGCAACGGTGCACGCTAGGGAGAACACTTCTTGAAATTGTTGTAAGGGATCATCTTATTTACTACCGCCGTTCTAAGTAAACAAGATGCATAAACATAATAAACATGACATGCAATTATATATTAGTGACATGATATGGCCAATATCATATAGCTCCATTGATCTCCATCTTCGGGCTCCATGATCATCATCGTCACCGCATGACACCATGATCTCCATCATCGTGTCTTCATGAAGTTGTCTCGCCAACTATTACTTCTACTACTATGGCTACCGTTAGCAATAAAGTAAAGTAATTACATGGCGTTGTTTAATGACACGCAGGTCATACAATAAATAAAGACAACTCCTATGGCTCTCGCCGGTTGTCATACTCATCGACATGCAAGTCGTGAATCCTATTACAAGAACATGATCAATCTCATACATCACATATCATTCATCACATTCTTCTTGGCCATATCACATCACATAGCATACCCTGCAAAAACAAGTTAGACGTCCTCTAATTGTTGTTGCATGTTTTACGTGGCTGCTATGGGTTTCTAGCAAGAACGTTTCTTACCTACGCAAAACCACAACGTGATATGCCAATTGCTATTTACCCTTCATAAGGACCCTTTTCATCGAATCCGTTCTGACTAAAGTGGGAGAGACCGGCACCCGCTATCCACCTTATGCACCAAGTGCATGTCAGTCGGTGGAACTCGTCTCACGTAAGAGTACGTGTAAGGTCGGTCCGGCCGCTTCATCCCACAATACCGTCGAAACAAGATTGGACTAGTAACGGTAAACATATTGAACAACATCAACGCCCACAACTACTTTGTGTTCTACTCGTGCAAAGAATCTACGCAATAGACCTAGCTCATGATGCCATCGCTGGGGAACGTGGCGTAAATTCAAAATTTTCCTGCGTGTCACCAAGATCAATCTATGGAGATTGCAGCAACGAGGGAAGGAGAGTGCATCTACATACCCTTGTAGATCGTTAAGCGGAAGCGTTCATGAGAACGGGGTTGAAGGAGTCGTACTCATCGTGATCCAAATCACCAGAGATCCTAGTGCCGAACGGACGGCACCTCCGCTGCTCAACACACGTACAGCCGGTGACGCCTCCCACGCCTTGATCCAGCAAGGAGAGAGGGAGAGGTTGAGGAAGACTCCATCCAGCAGCAAAGACAACGGCGTGGTGGTGGTGGAGGAGCGTGGCAATCCTGCAGGGCTTCGCCAAGCACCGCGGGAGAGGAGGAGGAGGAGAGGCAGGGCTGCACCAAGAGGGAGAAGTTCTCGTGTGTTAGGCAGCCCCAAAACCTCCACTATATATAGGGGGAAAGGGGAGGGGAGGCGCCCTAGGGTTTCCCCTAGGGGGGGCGGCGCTGTGGTAGATGGGATCTCCCTTGGGTGACTTGGCCCCAAGCCGAGGTGGGAACCCTAGATGGGGCGCCCCAAACCCCTGGTCACGTGGGAATAGGCGAGGCGACAGCCCCTTAGTGGGCTGGTTTGCCCCTTCCCTTGGCCCATGAAGCCCCCAACACTTGCCGGGCTCCCAAACACCTTTCGGTCATGTTGGTCATCACCCGGTACCTCCGGAACACTTCCGACTCCAAAACCCTTCGTCCAATATATCAATCTTTACCTCCGACCATTCCGGAACTCCTCGTGACGTCCGGGATCTCATCCGGACTCAATGACATTCGGTAACCACGTATATCTATTCCCTATAACCCTAGCGCCACCGAACCTTAAGTGTGTAGACCCTACGGGTTCGGGAACCATGCGCATATGACCGAGACGTTCTTCCGGTCAATAACCAACAGCGGATCTGGATACCCATGTTGGCTCCCACATGTTCCACGATGATCTCATCGGATGAACCACGATGTCGAGGATTCAATCAATCCCGTATTCAATTCCCTTTGTCTAGCGGTATTGTACTTGCCCGAGATTCGATCGTCGGTATCCCGATACCTTGTTCAATCTCGCTTCCGCAAGTCTCTTTACTCGCTCCGTAACACATCATCCCGTGATCAACTCCTTGATCACATTGTGCACATTATGATGATGTCCTACCGAGTGGGCCCAGAGATACCTCTCCGCTTACACGGAGTGACAAATCCCAGCCTCGATTCGTACAACCCAATGAACACTTTCAGAGATACCGTAGTGCACCTTTATAGTCACCCAGCCACGTTGTGACGCTTGGTACACCCAAAGCATTCCTACGGTATCCGGAGTTGCACAATCTCATGGTCTAAGGAAATGATACTTGACATTAGAAAAGCTTTAGCATACGAACTACGATCTTTGTGCTAGGCTTAGGATTGGGTCTTGTCCATCACATCATTCTCCTAATGATGTGATCCCGTTATCAATGACATCCAATGTCCATGGTCGTGAAATCGTAACCATCTATTGATCAACGAGCTAGTCAACTAGAGGCTTACTAGGGACATGGTGTTGTCTATGTACCCACACATGTATCTGAGTTTCCTATCAATACAATTATAGCATGGGTAATAAACGATTATCATGAACAAGGAAATATAATAATAAATAATTTATTATTGCCTCTAGGGCATATTTCCAACAGATACCAGATCTAAACTCGGGGGACGCCGCCCATTTAGGGTCACGCGGCTCGGTGATGTAGAACCACCCCGATTGCCACCCCTTGACGGATTCCACGAAGGCCCCTTCGAACCAAAGGACGTTGGGCATCTTGCCCAACATGGCGCCTCAAGACTCGCTTGAATGCCCTTCACTACCTTCGCTTGACATTGAAGGTCTTGAGCCACAAGCTGAAGTGGGGCTGGATGCAGAGGAAGGCCTCACACACGACGATAAACGCCGAGATGTTGAGGATGAAGTTCGCGCGCAGATCATGGAAATCCAGCCGTAGTAGAACATGAGCCCCGAACAAAGGGGTGAAGTGGAAAGCCCAGTCCATGGAGGAAGTGGGAAAGAAAGACAACCCTCTCATGGGGCCTAGGGTGGGGATGAGCTGCCTCGTCGGGCAGCCTGCGCCGATGTCGCTGGAGAGGTATCCGCGCTGCAGGCTCGGGCGATTTGCTCCTCCTTAACGGTGGAGGCCAACCATTTACCTCCCGCCTGCACATGGTCGGAGAAGGTTGAGACGAGATGCGTGAACTTGGGCGCCTGGAGCTCGAAAAGTGCGGAGAAGGATAAGCAAAGGAGGAAGAAGGCGAGGTGAGAAGGTGAATCCTTATCCCTTATATGGGCGGGCGAAATCTCACGCGTCCCCCACCGGCCTGGTAAAACTCGCTTATCTCCCAAGCGTCACCATCAATGATGCGGTTGGGTTACCCACGCCCGTATTGATGAGAATCCCGGATTAAGGGGAAACACGATCTCTTCTCAGCAAAGGAGGAAGAAGGCGTGAACTTGGACTCCAAGACTATGAAGATACAAGATTGAAGACTTCACCCCGTGTCCGGATGGGACTTTCCTTGGCGTGGAAGGCAAGCTTGGCGATACGGATATGTAGATCTCCTACCATTGTAACCGACTCTATGTAACCCTAGCCCTCTCCGGTGTCTATATAAACCGGATGGCTTTAGTCCGTAGGACAACAATCACAAGAACCCTTACAATCATACCATAGGCTAGCTTCTAGGGTTTAGCCTCCTTGATCTCGTGGTAGATCCACTCTTGTAAACATCCACAATATCAATATCAATCAAGAAGGACGAGGGTTTTACCTCCATCAAGAGGGCCCGAACCTGGGTAAACATCGTGTCCCTTGTCTCCTGTTACCATCCGCCTAGACGCACAGTTCGGGACCCCCTACCCGAGATCCGCCGGTTTTGACACCGACACTCTCCCTTTCAGATGATTCGGAATCGGACGCCGAAGAAGTCCCTGAGTGGCACCCCGGGCCGAAGCCCCTGGTCGAATCGTAAGTATTTAAAGATACTGTATATATCCGGCTTTTTATAAATTGTAGGATGACATATCATCTATGTGTTTCAGTCCGGCCCGTGATCTCCCCCAACAATCATCGTCTTCGGGGAATTCTCTGGCGCCAGAGATGATGGAGAGTTGAAACGCCTCCGCGAGCCTCTCTGCCTCATGCCACAGACGACGTCGAGGTGTTGTCCCAGAGGACTTCTTCGGGCAAGGGAGAGGTGTGGAAGGCCGCAGAAACGGCGCCAGAGAGTAATGCCTTGGCTGCCAAAAACATGGGGGTCACAATCCCCATGGAAACTGATGACGGGGGCCCAGACCAGTTCGCCCCCCGGCCGAATACGACTCCGGAGACCCACATGGCTCCGGAACTGAGTGAGCAACCCCCTTTGAAGGAGGGGGGAGCTCCGACTCCACCGACAACCTCCATCAATCCGGAGGCGCCGGACACATTGAGGGAAGCACTTCGACGTGCTTCCGTCGTGTGAGAGCACCATACCCTAATGGGTACGGTGGTTGAGAAGGTTTAGTCCGCAAAAAGCGGGCTGAATGAAGCTTTTACTAGCCTGCTAACAGGCTTTGAGGTATGCGGTTTAATATTCTTTAGCCGCTTTTGCGTGTGTAAAAAATATGCCTGTGTATAGATAGTAGCCCCTGAGACTTTGTTCGGCTTTTTGAAGAAGGGGACGGACAGAGGATCAAATATTCCGGAGATAACATACTTGTCTATTTTGATAAACAGGCTTCACTGCTAGCAGCTTCAGCCAAGGATGCTGAAGTATCTGAGCTCCAGCGGAAACTGAAGCTGGCTGACGATGAGATCGACCGCATTAACAAGCGGTTCGATGAGGCCCAATGTACTCTTTTTAAAAATACCACTTAGAATCCTAAATTATAATGCAAACTCAGAGTTTAAGCTCGCGCGCTGCTATGTAAATGGTTGTAGGCAACGCGACTGAGGTCGAGGCCCTCAAGAATGCCCTTGTCAAAGCCAAGGAGGAGGCGAGGGTAAGCAAAGCTGTCGCAGAGAAGGCGGCTGCGGATGTGGAGGCCGAAAAGGCCGCCCGCCTTCAGTATGAGGCGAGGGTGATCGAAGAAGAGCAAACACTCCAGGAGGCCGCCAACAAGTGTGAGTCCTTGGAGGAGAGTAACAAGACCCAAGCGACCGAACTCACCAAGGCTCTTCAAGCTGCGAAGGAGGCGCGGTCCAGTCCCGGGCTGCTCGTGAGGAGATCAAGCAAGTCAAACAGATAGCGGCTGGTAAGCCTTTTCTTTTACAGAGTATATTCGGCGGTCAAAGATATGCTTTGCTAAATCGACTGTGGAGTGCTCCAGACGCTTTTGCGGATCTCCCGAGGAGTGCTGCCAACGCCGCCCAGTATTTTCGGGCCCAAGAAGGGAACGCGACGTAGAAGCTCTTCTGGTCGCAGTACTTGGCACCAGAGCGACCAGCGCTACTGAACAATCAGATGATGCAGCTGGCGGAGCTGCATAGGATGTCCGGTTTGGCCATGAAGGACATCATAGTCCGGCTATGGCCAGCCGGACCCATTCCGAGCAGCTACTTCGGCCTGGTCAAGCGACTCGGCGACGCCCTGCCACGAGTAGAGGCAGTGAAGCGCTCAGCATGCATTGAAGGTGCGCGGATGGCCTTTGCCCGTGTCAAGATGCACTGGGCGAAGATGAAGGCCGAGGGTCCGCCCGGAGGCAAGGTCCACCGTAAGCCAGAGCGCTATTTTGAAGATGTCCTTGAGGGTGCCCGTTTGATAGAGGGTCAATTCTCGAAGGATATCATGTTCGAGTAAATGTATCCAGACTACCCGGACAATGTATTATAAACGAAGGATGTGTAATATATTTTATGCATTTATCTGAAAAAATTTCCTCCTGTGCGGCCGTATATTATTATTCTGAAAGTTTGCCAGTCGTCGGCTTCAGCCCCCACATAGATACTACGGGGGTGTTCGGGATAACGCGTAATCACTCTTGACCCAACGTCTTGGTCCGCAAAGGAGGTGATTTACGTAGTGAACTAGGCAATCAGACTATGCGGCTTTAGCACTTTCTCGTAGCCATAGGAGTTTGATAATGGGACTGTAAGGCAGCCCCTGGTGCATATGCGGCTGTCCGGATTTGGATGCCTTAAGCGCGTGACTGGAAAGAGCCAGTCCTTCGTGTAATACGGAAGAAATTGCTAGAGATTTAATAAGTCACCAAATTGCTGACCAGCTCTCGCCGCATCACGACAGTCAGTTTTCGGCTTTCTCTACTGAGGTGTTTAACCGGGCCAGCCGGAAACACAATCGCAATAGTTCTCCCTTTACTACCTTAGCCGAAAACGGAACATAAGGTAGCAAGCACATGAGCTGGGCAACCCAACTATTGACCAAAGACGTGACTCGGAGTCGATGCATATAATGTAGTATTCAGGATGCCGAAGTGTACTCTGTGAGTGTTCGGACTTTCTATTGTTGAAGATATATAAGTGTTCAGACTTTCTATTGTTGAATATATATATATATATATATATATATGTATGTATGTATATGTATATATATATATGGCTTGAATAGAGCCCCTGGCGATTTAAGTCGTACCAAGGTGTATATGCCAATTCGGCCGTGAAGTGGAAAAACAGAAGAAAAAATAAGCCCATACCGAACAGGGTTGGGCGAAACTTCTGGATGCGATAAGCATCACGGCTACTTTACATGCCGAGAACAATGGAAAGCTGTATACAGGTCCTAGAATTGAAAAGATGATCTTGAAGATCCTTTGGACACTCTGCCGCACGTCTGCGCCGCTTTTCGCCTTAGTGTATGATCCTTTGAGAGGATCAAAAATCAAGTATGCATAAGGGGCCTATAAAGGGGCCCTTGTTACCACCAAAAATTGATGTGGGTTGTAAAGAACCTGAAAAATAAAAACAAGAAGAAAAAGGTGAAAAAATATGAAGGTCCGGATAGGGTCGAGGCGTACCGTGGACCTTATGTTTAGCATGCCTCCGTCCTTACCCATGGTATCTTTAGTACGTAGTTATGTACGCGCGGTACGTATGCCGCTATCAGGTTGGGGCATTGACGGAGGCCGAATTGCTAATCTAGCTCTAGGTTAGCCGGACTGTCAGTCTGCAGGGTAGACTAGACTCGTTTAACAATGTTCGGGGGCTTGACTGCCAGTGTATCCGGCTTAGCGAGGCCACCTCGCACCTCGGGCCATGTAGGGCAGCGGTATGCTCCTCTGTACGGAGGGAGCACTCCATGTTTCCATTGACTGTGATAACGCCACGTGGTCCAGGCATCTTGAGCTTTAGCTAAGCGTAGTGCGGGACTGCATTGAAACGGGTGAAAGTGGTTTGTCAGAGTAGTGCCGATAGCCACTGCGGAACGGGACGATATCGAAGACCAGGCAGGGTCGGCCCTAAGGGGGGCAGGGGGGCGGCCGCCCCGGGCCCCCGAGATCTAGGGGCCCCTCCCAGGTGTAGTGTACGTATAAAGGTAAGTATTCATTGGCCATAGCTTCACGTAGAAAAAAAGGAAGCATCCCAGGTCCAGAAAGGAAGGGATGGCAGTACACACGTAAATCAGCTTACGATTGTGAGGAAACAAATCAGTGTAACACATGTAAATCACGTCCTTCCGTTCTGTTTATTCCTTACTATCGTGAGATAATCTCCCTCCAAAATAAAAACAATCATGTGACGTGATTTATTCCGTAATTTCCTATATTCTCCGTTCTCTACAGGCTCCAAACCCTACTTCCCAAGTCGCATAGCCTATTGAAAATAAGCATCAGAGGGCTGATTGGTATCGAGGCACTGTACGCGATGACGACGCAACACGAACATCGCCTAGTCCTGAAAATTGGCACTGCCGGAGTGGGGCGCACACGTACATCGCCGAGTGTGTGCCACCAAAAATTCACATCACAACATCACCGAGTGTCCAATGATTGATGCCGATCTAATCAATTTGAGGTACTGTATGTCATATTACTATTCCCTACTCCCCGCAAAGAAAAATTCACTATTCCCTACAATTTCAAGTAAAGCTTCGTGCTTTGAGGAAGAAACAATTTGATAAAAGTAGTTGCCATAATAAAATTCTTGAAGCTGAGAAGGACTTTCATGTTAAATATTTGTTTGCTTTGGTTGATATGAATCACTTCATTGAAGTAAAGGATTTAAGAAAGTCAAAGTGTTATTATTGAAAGTTGTGCATGTGATTACTGTGCATGTGATTGTGATTGTTCCATCTTAGATAAAAAAAGCTTTTAAATTATGAAATTATTATTAAACCATTTGGGATAAACAGTGCTTGAAAGAGCTTAAATGGTTAGGCAACATTATGCATCAAGAAGTGGATGACGTTGACTTCGACATCGACACAATCATAAGTCACTTTATATTGAAGAATCTTACAAGAAAATTTGAAGTTAATATGCATTTGATGTTTATATTAAGGGCCCCCAAATTTTACGTTCGCCCCAGGCCCCCAAAATATCAGGACCGGCCCTGAGATCAGGTCTTTGCTCCGGAAGTTATCTGGTGAGCGGAAGACGACTTCCAGCGTTATGGATCTTGTGCAACAGGCCTCTACGCCGGGTATTACCCCTTTAACGGTGGGTTTAGTGGGCTTGATTTTTGATGGATCAATCCCCATTTTACGAACGGTGTCCTGATAGAGCAGATTGAGACTATTGTCGCCATCCATAAGGACTCGCGTGAGGTGGAATCCGTTAATAATTGGATCGAGGACCAATGCAGCCGAACCCCCATGACGGATACTGGTCGGATGGTCTTTGCGATCAAAGGTGATCGGGCAGGCTAACCACGGATTAAATTTTGGGGTGACTGGCTCTATGGCGTAGACGTCTCTTAACGTGCGCTTGCGCTCCCGCTTAGGGATATGAGTAACGTAGATCATGTTCACCGTTTTGACCTCGGGGGGAAATTTCTTCTGTCCCCCTGTGTTTGGTGGGCGAGGCTCTTCATCGTCGTCCTCGCTGGGCGACCCTTTCCCCTTGTGTTCGGCGTTGAGCTTGCCGGCCTGTTTAAAGACCCACAAATTTCCGTTGGTATGATTGGCGGGCTTATTTGGTGCTATGTGATACGCCTCCAACGTATCTATAATTTTTGATTGCTCCATGCTACTTTATCTACTGTTTTGGACTATATTGGGCTTTATTTTCCACTTTTATATTATTTTTGGGACTAACCTATTAACCGGAGGCCCAACCCTGTAATTGTTGTTTTTTGCCTATTTCAAAGGTTTCAAGAAACGGAAACAGAATATCAAACGAAGTCCAAACGGAATGAAACCTTCGGAAACGTGATTTTCTCACCGAACGTGATCCAGGGGACTTGGACCCTACTCCAAGGAACAAAAGAGGCGGTCACGAGGGTGGGCCCCCCCTAGGGCGCGCCCCGCCTCGTGGGCCCCTGTTGCTCCACCGACGCATTCTTCCTCCTATATATACCTACGCACTTCAAACGATCAGAACAGGAGCCAAAAACCTAATTCCACCACCGCAACTTCCTGTATCCACGAGATCCCCTCTTGCGGCCTATTCCGGAGCTCCGCCGGAGGGGGCATCCACCACGGAGGGCTTCTACATCATCACCATAGCCCCTCCTATGAAGTGTGAGTAGTTTACTTCAGACCTTCGGGTCCATAGCTAGTAGCTAGATGGCTTCTTCTCCTTTTTTGGATCTCAATACAATGTTCTCCCCCTCTCTCATGGAGATCTATTCAGTGTAATCTTCTTTTTAAGTGTGTGTTTGTTGAGACCGATGAATTGTGGGTTTATGATCCAGATTATCTATGAATAATATTTGAATCTTCTCTGAATTCTTTTATGTATGATTGGTTATCTTTGCAAGTCTCTTCAATTATCCGCTTTGGTTTGGCCAACTAGATTGGTAGTTCTTGCAATGGGAGAAGTGCTTAGCTTTGGGTTCAATCTTGCGGTGTCCTTTCCCAAGGATGTATAGGGCAGCAAGGCACGTATTGTATTGTTGCCATCGAGGATAACAAGATGGGGTTTTTATCATATTGCATGAATTTATCCCTCTACATCATGTCATCTTACTTAAGGCGTTACTGCTGTTTTAACTTAATACTCTAGATGCATGCTTTGGATAGCGGTCGATGAGTGGAGTAATAGTAGTAGATGCGTAATCATTTCGTCTACTTGTCTTGGACGTGATGCCTATATACATGATCATACCTAGATATACTCATAACTATGCTCAATTCTCATCAATTGCTCAACAAGTAATTTGTTCACCCACCGTAGAATACTTATGCTCTTGAGAGAAGCCACTAGTGAAACCTATGGCCCTGGGTCTATTCTCATCATATCAATCTCCATCACTTTAATACTTGCTTTGTTTTTACTTTTCCTTTTACTTTTCACTTTGCATCTCTATACCAAAAATACCAAAAATATTATTTATCATCTCTATCAGATCTCACTCTCGTAAGTGACCGTGAAGGGATTGAAAACCACTAATCGCGTTGGTTGCGAGGAGCTATCATTTTGTGCGTACGAGGGACTTGTGCGTGGCCTCCCACCGATTGATACCTTGGTTCTCAAAACTGAGGGAAATACTTACGCTACTTTGCTGCATCATCCTCTCCTCTTCGGGGAAATCCAACGCAGTGCTCAAGAGGTAGCACCATGAATCTGGCAAGGCCGATCGACTATTATGTCCAAACTAGATGGACCATCTCTGTTTCCTTTGAATGTCTTCTTCCGTTGACCGGATTAGAGCCACTGAATCCAGCGTTGACCGTCGTGTCTTCGGTACCTTCGTTATTGTTGCAACACTTGTGCTTGTTGCGTCGTGGCTTGCCATTGCCATCCCTGGCTTCGGAGGTGCCGGGGTTGCTGGTGCTATTGCTTCTACGAGCTAGCCAGCTATCTTCTCCCGCGCAAAAGCGGGTCATAAGTGCGGTAAGGGTTGCCATGGACTTCAGCTTTTCTTGGCTGCGGTATCGGGCGAGCCACTCGTCTCGGGCGCTGTGTTTAAAGGTCACGAGGGCTTCATGCTCGGACAATCCACAATTTGGTTCTTTTAATTAAGAACCTGGTCCAGAGTTTCCGGCTGATTCTCGACTTTGTGAATAAGGTCATCGGCCCTGGAGGCCGAACATAGGTACCTTTGGAAGTTGTCTCTCAAGGCATCCTCCAAGTCTTCCCAGCTACCAATAGAGTTTTCGGGAGGCTGTTCACCAAAGGCCGTGTTGGCCCCTTGAGTTTTAGGGGCAGGTACTTGATGACGTGGAGGTCGTCACCGCGAGCCATGTAAATGTGGAGAAGAAAATCTTTGATCCATACTGCGGGATCTGTTGTACCATCTTATGATTCAATGTTCACGGGTTTAAACCCTTCAGGGAACTGATGTTCCATCACTTCGTCGGTGAAGCATAAGGGGTATGCGGTGCCTCTGTACCGGGCAATGTCACGACATAGTTCGGAGGAAGTCCGTATGTGGTTTTCGGCCCGGGTGAGGTTGTGCTCACACGCCAGCCCGATGGCCATCCTCTCGCGTTGAGCACGCCTCGATCCATAGATTGATCTTGTCTGACCGGCTCTATTGTCCAGGTCCTTGCGTAGGTCGTAGGTATATCCCAGGGCCGTTGCCTCCTTGCCTTGGCGACGGGGTGGCGCGAGCTGGTGTTTGGCGTAAGTAGCCGGTCTGTCCCATCCACGTGGTGGCCAGTCGGGTTCGTCAGCAGTTTTATGCTTTAGCGGTATTGGCTCAAGGACCTCATCGTCAAATTGTGGTAGTAGCTTGCGCTTCGGGTAACTCTTAGTTGGGTGTTCGAGGTCAGATTCTCGGGCTGCCGTGACATTAGTCCATCTGTCATTGAGTAAATCCTGTTCAGCTTGAAGCTGTTGCTGCTTCTTTTTTAGGCTTCTCGCAGTGGCGATTAGCCGGCGCTTAAGCGCTCTTGTTCGAGGGGTTCCTCTGGCACGATGGAGTCTTCGTCGCCGAGGCTCACATCCTGTTTGGAGATCGGTAGGTAGTTACTATCCTCTGAGTCCTCGTTCCCGACAGGATCGTCGGGGTTAAGTTACCCGTCCTCCCAATCGTCCTGTTCGGATGTTGGCTCAACAGGGGCTTCGGGGTCTTCGGCATTCTCTGGAGTGTTATTGTCTCCGGTGTCGGTATTGCTGTCTTTGTCGCAACGCAATTTTGAGCGGCGCCGCTGATGTCGACGCTTCGGAGGTGCTTCAATAGGCTTGTCCTCAACCGGATCCTTCTTGTCGTTGTCGTCGTCCTCTTTGGGTGTGTCCACCATGTACACATCGTATGCGGAGGTGGCCGTACAACGTCCGGTAAACAGAGGGTCTTGGCCTTGTTCGTCTTCGGCATCGTCGTCCATGCTGCCGATGTCTTCAGAGGCATAGTCCAGCATGTCGGTTAGATCTTCGACAATGGCTATGAAGTTGGTGGTGGGTGCTACCTCTTGAGCATGCGTTGGTTTTCCCTTGAAGAGGAAAAGGTGATGCAGCAAAGAAGTGTAAGTATTTTCCTCAGTTTTTGAGAACCAAGGTATCAATCCAGTAGGAGACTACACGCAAGTCCCTCGTACCTGCACAAGAAAATAAGAACCCTGCAACCAACGCGATAAAGGGGTTGTCAATCCCTTCACGGCCACTTGCAAAAGTGAGATCTGATAAATATAATAAGATAAATATTTTTGGTATTTTTGTTGTATAGATTGGAAATTAAAGATTGCAAAATAAACAGCGACAAAAATAGCTAATAAACGGAAGATTAATATGATGGAAGATAGACCCGGGGCCATAGGTTTCACTAGTGGCTTCTTTCAAGATAGCATATTCTACTTGGTGAACAAATTACTCGTTGAGCAATTGATAGAAAAGTTTATAGTTATGAGAATATCTAGGCATGATCATGTATATAGGCATCACGTCTGCGACAAGTAGACCGAAACGATTCTCGCATCTACTACTATTACTCCACAAATCGACCGCTATCCAAAGATGCATCTAGAGTATTAAGTTCATAAAAACAGAGTAACGCATTAGGCAAGATGACATGATGTAGAGGGATAAACTCAAGCAATATGATATAAACCCCATCTTTTTATCCTCGATGGCAACAATACAATACGTGCCTTGCTGCCTCTGCCACATCGAAAGGACACCGCAAGATTGAACCCAAAGCTAAGAACTTCTCCCATTGCAAGAAAGATCAATCTACTAGGCCAAACCAAACTGATAATTCGAAGAGACTTGCAAAGATATTAAATCATGCATATAAGAATTCAGAGAAGAATCAAATATTGTTCATAGATAATCTTGATCATAAACCCACAATTCATCGGATCTCGACAAACACACCGCAAAAAGAATTACATCGAATAGATCTCCAAGAGAATCAAGGAGAACTTTATATTGAGATCCAAAGAGAGAGAAGAAGCCATCTAGCTAATAACTATGGACCCGAAGGTTTGTGGTAAACTACTCACGCATCATCAGAGAGGCCATGGTGTTGATGTAGAAGCCCTCCGTGATCGATTCCCCCTCCGGAGGAGCGACGGAAAAGGCCCCAAGATGGGATCTCACGGGTATAGAAGGTTGCGGTGGTGGAAATAGGGTTTCGTGGTGCTCCTGGATGTTTTCAGGGTATATGATTATATGTAGGCGAAGGAAGTAGGTCGGTGGAGCCACGAGGGGCCCATGAGGGTGGGGGCACGCCACCGTAAGTGCATCTAGTTCCCTTAGTGATTTTGGTGTATTGAAGACTTATAGGTTAAGGGACTAATGTGTTTATGAGTGTACACAGGTCTATAAGTCTATGAGGAGTTTGATATTTACAGAGAATGTCGACCCCTAAAAATGAAGTTCTTCGACTGAAGACTTTGGATTTCCGAAGACTTTCTGAAGACTTTGAAAGTGAAGAAATTGGTGTGACCTTGAAGACTAGGTATTCATTCAAGAACATGAAGCGTGAAGACTTTTGTTTGAGTAGTTTCATTTTCTCCTTTTTGAGTCATAGGAAACACCGTATTGTTAAAGGGGGTCAAGGAAATACTAAGGAAAAATTTCCATGTGATGCTCAACTCAAAATCCTACACCTACCAATCCCTTCGAGTGAAGCCATTGGAAATCTCATACAGTTCAGTCATATTCTTCAGTGACATAGACGAAGTTCTTCTGGTCTCTGAGGAATTTGTTCTGACTGAGGAGTTAGGAATTCGCCAGTGCGGATTGCCTACACTATGAGGAACATGGTAGCCCTGAGGAATTTGATACTCAAATTTCCTACCGTTGTTGTGCCTTGTGCCAGCTGTCCCAAAATATCTACCCACCTAACGGTCATATCATTGAAGGGCATTTATGTCTTATCATGCGGGCTGCTCCCTAGGCTATAAATAGACGCCCCCTACAACCACTAGCTAGTTGGCTGCTCCGAGAGAAACTGACACTTGTCATTTGAGAGCATTCCATCCTCCGAGGACTTTGAGCGAAAATCATCAAGTGAGGAAAACCCAAACCCAAACACCCACAAACCCAAACTGATTGAGCATCACTGAAGAGATTGATCCTGCATGGATCCGACGCTTGTTACCTTTGAAGATTGTGCTTCTTCTAGATGGTTAGGCGTCATGGTCTGGAGCATCCAAGAGGAATTGTGGATCGCCAAGTGACCGAGTCTGTGAAGGTCTGGAAGTAACCTGAAGACTTACCACGAGTGATTGGGCGAGGTCTGTGTGACCTTAGCTCAAGGAGAATACGGTGAGGACTATGTGTCTGGGACTGTGTGTCCTCAGGTTTAAATACCTAGCCGCTCCAACCAGACGTACAACTGAGACAACAGTTGGAACTGGTCTACCAAATCATTGTCTTCACCAAGCTTACTGGTTCTATTTCCTCAACTTTTTCATTTCTTCATATCTGTATTTGAATACTTTGATTGAAGACTTTCTCAATTTCCTTAGTTCAATTTCTTCAGTCTGTTTGTCTTCATCCTGTGTTATCCTGTGTTTACACTTTCTGTACTCTGTGCTCGTCTTCATTTCATCATGATGACCATGCTTGTGTTCTGTTATGTTTACTTTTGAGTACTTATTCCGCTGCAAGTAGTTCTTCGCTAAGGGATTTCCTCACCCGCAAATTCCTTAGTGAAGAATTCATAAAAATCGCCTATTCACCCCCCTCTAGTCGATATAACGCACTTTCAATTGGTGTCAGAGCAAGGCACTCCCTTGTTATGTGTGATTTTGGTTTAACCGCCTGGAGTTTTAGTTATGTCGACCACAGGAATGAAGACCGTGTCATGCCCCATCTTTGACTGTCACGAGTATCCCAAGTGGAAGGCCATGATGAAGAAGCGTCTCATGGTGATGAACAGTGAGCTGTGGACCGTCACTGAGATTGGTCTTACCGATCTATGCAAGATGGCAGAAGCTGATGACATTCGCAAGTTCACTCTCCTCAACCTCACAGCAAAGGACGTCATCTGCTCCTGTTTGTCTCAAAATCAGTTCAGGAACATCATGCATCTCGATCATGCGAAGCTCATGTGGGACCGTCTCTCTGAGGTCTATGAAGGTCATCGAACCCATCATGATCCTTGGTTTGAGGACTTCAAGGAATCTCTCAAATCGATGACATTCAACCGTAATCATCATCTTCCACACCATGCCTTATGGAAAAATATGCAAAGGTAATCGAATGCTATCTATCCGAATCCAAAGGATGATGAATTTGGTGATGAATTTGGACCCACAATGTCAAACTTGCTTCCCTTGCCACTAAACAGCAAAGAGCATTGGAAAAAGTTCAATACATGCTAAATAAGAGCGACGATATGTTAGGTGAAGAAATGGATCAGTCGAAAGCCTTGGCTCAGAGTCTTCAGAGACTTCAGTCTAGGTTTGACAACCTTCAAGGTCATCATAACACTCTCTTATCTGATCATGAGAAGATTTCTTATGAATTTCTTCAAAGAAAGCAAGATCTTGAAAAGCTAAGGGTGAGTTATGAAGATCTTCGTATGAGCGTGATTCATTACTTGCTCAACATATCGCCGCTTACTCAGAAGAATTTGTTCCTCCATGTTTAAAGTGCATTGAACGTGAATCTGCTAATTCTTCACCTGAATGTTCAAATGCTTCTAATGCTACAAATTCTTCACCTGTCTCTGCTATCACTAATTCCTCGTTTGAGGACATTGCTAGTATTACTGATGATGCAGGGCTAAAGGAATTGTACATGATAGGCATGTACAAAAGCCTCCAAGGGCATCGGACTCTTTGTGATGTGCTTAAAAAGTGGATCCTCAATAGGAACCCTAGGAAAGAGGGTATTGCCTTTGAGAGGAAACTCAATGCTGATGGTACATATTGAAGCCCGAGCAGACCCCAAAACCTCATGGGTTGCTGCAAAGGGACCTCCAGCTGATCCATCCAATTTATCCGGCTTTACATGTGATTCTCCTCATTCTCGCCGATGAGTCATTTGACTCAACTATAAACTGTTCAAAAATCAGAATGGTGAAGTATTTGCTAGATATGTTGGCACTAACTGCAGGAACGGTTCCCCTATGAAGAAAATCTGGGTTCCCAAAAGATGCCTTGAAAATCTTCAGGTGAATCTCATCATGACACCACCAGTGAAGAATAGGAACCCCAGATCAAATTCTTCATATGGACCAAATTCTTCATATGGATCCAAGTCCTCATACGGACCAAGTTCCTCATGTGGATCAAATTCCTCAAAAGGATCAAAGTCCTCATATGAACATCATCATGCTAACACCTCTGTTTCGCAGGGAAGAGCTAAGGGCTATGAGTATGAGCATTATTCTTCTAACCATTATGTTCATAAGTCTTCGAAGAATTTCTCTGCTTATTCATATGCTTATCCTAACTCCTCTTATGTTATATGAAATGGACTGGCTTCTATGCCACCTTTCTCTTATGGAGCTCACAGAGTGATGAACTCTTTGCCACCCTTCAGATGTGGGTGGTGAAGAAAAAGAACAAATTTCTTCTGCAGGGTCAGGTCTCCAGACGTGCGTAAACGTCTGAAGAATTTGCTGGAGACCTGAAAATGCCTGAAAGGATGCAGACTAATCATTGAAGAAATGAACTTTCATTTCTCCCGTCCTCACTCTGCTCTATCTGTTCTAATGCTTGATGAAATTGATCTCATGAATTGTGATGTCATATTCTTCACTGATGAAGTATATGAGTTCATAAGCTGCAGTAATTCATCTGCAGGATGATCAACCCAAAGCCACTGAGTGGGTACTCGATAGTGGATGTACAAATCACATGACTGGTGACAAGAATCTATTGATGGATGCTCCCTTATCTCCATCGTGATCTCAAGCATATCATCTTCACGACAAAGGAAAAAAGCAAGGTATTGGGTCTAGGTAAGGTTATGATCTCAAAGGATCGACACATGGACAAAGTCATGCTTGTCGAGTCCTTAGGATACAACCTCATGTCTGTCTCAATGCTTTGTGATCTTGATATGGTTGTTGTCTTTGGCAAGTATCGTTGTGTTGTGATCATGGAAGCTGACAATTCCAAAGTCTTCGAAGGCTTTAGGAGAGGAGACTTGTATATTGTTCATTTCTCTACAGGACCACAACCAGCCGTATGCCTACTTGCAAAAGTTTCAGAAGGCTAGCTATGGCATCGACGACTTGGTCATGCAGGCATGAGGAATTTGCATATGCTTGCGAAGAAGAAGCATGTCATTGGCATTGAGAATGACAAATTCCTCAAGGATCACTTGTGCGGAGCCTGTGTGAAGCTGGAAAGATGACCAAGGCCAAGCATCCAGTGAAGACTATCATGACTACTACTCGACCATTTGAATTGCTTCACATGGATCTTTTTGGTCCTAATCATTATTCTACAGTTTCAAATGATGCATCTCAATATGGCTTTGTTATTGTTGATGATTACTCTCGTTACACATGGGTACATATTGTCTCTTACAAACATGAAATGCAAGTAGTCTTCAAACGATTTTCTTCGAGGGCTTCAACCAACTTTGGTGTGAAGATCAAGCACATCAGAAGTGACAATGGAACTGAGTTCAAGAATTCTGGTCTTGATGACTATCTTGATGAACTCGGTATTACTCATGAGTTATCTGCTCCTTATACTCCTCAGCAAAATGGCGTCGTGGAGCGCAAGAACAGGACTCTTGCTGAGATGGCTTGCACTATGCTTGATGAATACAAGACGCCTCAACGTTTCTGGATTGATGCAATTGATACTGCGTGCCACATCATCAACACGGTATATCTTCACAAATTCTTCAAGAAAACTGCTTATGAACTCCTCACTGACAAGAAACTCAATGTGAGTTATTTCAAAGTCTTCGGTGCTAAATGTTGGATTAGAGATCCTCACAACTCAAAATTTGCACCGAAAGCACATGAAGGTTTTATGCTTGGTTACGGAAAGGACTTATACGTCCATTTTGCATCATGCTTTTATATCGATATTTATTGCATTATGGGCTGTTATTTCACGTTATGTCACAATACTTATGGCTATTCTCTCTTATTTTACAAGGTTTACATGAAGAGGGAGAATGCCGCACTGGAATTCGGGTCGAAAAGGAGCAAATATTGGAGACCTATTATGTGCAACTCCAAAAGTCCTGAAACTCCACGGAATATCTTAAAATAAATAAAGAAAATCATCGCCAAAGATGAAGGCTGGGGCCCACACCGCTCACGAGGGTGGGGACGCGCTTCGGGCGCCCCCCTACCTCGTGGGCCCCCGGTGGCTCTCCGATGCCCATCTTCTCCTATATGAAGTCTTTCGATGAGAAAAACAAGAAGCAACCTTTCGACGAGACTCACCGCCACGAGGCGGTACCTTGGCAGAACCAATCTAGGGCTCCGGCAGAGCTGTGCTGCCGGGGACACTTCCCTCCGGGAGGGGGAAATCATCGCCATCATCATCACCAACGCCCCTCTCATCGGGAGAGGGCAATCTCCATCAACATCTTCACCAGCACCATCTCATCTCCAAACCCTAGTTCATCTCTTGTATCCAATTCTTGTCTCCAAGTCCGGATTGGTGCTAGTAGGTTGCTAGTAGTGTTGATTACTCCTTGTAGTTGATGCTAGTTGGTTTATTTGGTGGAAGATCATATGTTCAGATCCTTTATGCATATTATTACCCTCCGATTATGAACATGAATATGCTTTGTGAGTAGTTACGCTTGTTCCCGAGGACAAGGGAGAAGTCTTGCTATTAGTAGTCATGTGAATTTGGTATTCGCTCGATATTTTGATGAGATGTATGTTGTCTAGCCCCTAGTGGTGTTATGTGAACGTCGACTACATAACACTTCACCATTATTTGGGCCTAGAGGAAGGCATTGGGAAGTAATAAGTAGATGATGGGTTGCTAGAGTGATGTAAGCTTAAACCCTAGTTTATGCTGTTTCGTATAGGGGCTGATTTGGATCCATATGTTTCATGCTATGGTTAGGTTTACCTTAATACTTTTGTTGTAGTTGCGGATGCTTGCAATAGAGGTTAATCATAAGTGGGATGTTTGTTCAAGTAAGAACAGCACCCAAGCACTGGTCCACCCACATATCAAATTATCAAAGTACCGAACGCGTATCATATGAAGAACCTATTGAAAATGAAACTCCTTTTGAAGTTCCTTCGGGTATGATGGAAAAACTGCTAGCTAACACTGTTACAGGAGATGGAACAAAGCATCCTGATGAGCATCTACTCTATGTGGATGAAGTTTGTGGGCTATTTAAGCTTGCAGGTATACCCGATGATGTTGTTAAGAACAAGGTATTCCCTTTATCTTTGAAGGAAGACGCATTGACATGGTATATGCTATGTGATGATACGAGATCATGGAACTATAAAAGATTGAAATTGGAATTTCATCAAAAGTATTACCCTATGCATCTTGTTCATCGTGATCGCAATTATATATATAATTTTTGGCCTCGCGAAGGAGAAAGCATCGCTCAAGCTTGGGGGAGGCTTAAATCAATGTTATATTCATGCCCCAATCATGAGCTCTAAAGAGTGACAATTCTTTAGAATTTTTATGCTCGGCTTTCTGATAACAATCGCACCATGCTCGATACTTCTTGTGCTGGCTCTTTTATGATGAAGACTATTGAATTTAAATGGAATTTATTGGATAGGATTAAATGCAACTCTGAAGACCGGGACCTCGATGATGGTAAGGAGTCGTATGACACCTAAGTTTGATTGTGTTAAATCTTTTGTGGATACCGATATTTTCCGTAAGTTTAGCACTAAATATGGACTTGACTCTGAGATAGTAGCTTCTTTCTCGTGAATCTTTTGCTACTTATGTTGATCTCCCTAAGGAGAAGTGGTTTAAATATCATCCTCCCATAGAAGTAAAAGTAGCTGCACCTATTAAAGTTGAAGAAAAGGTTGTCACTTATAATGATCCTATTGTTCCTACCTCTTATGTTGAGAAACCACCTTTCCCTGTTAGAGTAAAGGATCATGCTAAAGCTTCAATCATTAGTTCAGAAAAGCAATATTAGAACTTATACACCTCCTGAGCAAGTCAAAGTAGAACCTAATATTGCTATTGTTAAAGATCTCTTGTCTGATAATATTGATGGGCATGTTATTTAATTCTGTGGTGAAACTGCTAGAATTGCTAAACCTTGTGCTAAAGATAAAAATAGACCCGTGGTAGGCGTGCCTGTTATTTCTGTTAAAATAGGAGATCATTTTTATCATGGCTTATGTGATATGGGTGCTAGTGCTAGTGTTATACCCATTGACTTATATAAAGAAATTATGCATGATATTGCACCTGCAGAGTTAGAATATATTGATGTTACAATTAAACTTGCCAATAGAGATACTATATCTGCAATGGGAATTGTTAGAGACGTTGAAGTCTTGTGTGGGAAAACCAAATATCCCGCCGATTTTCTTGTTCTTGGTTCTCCACAAGATAGCTTTTGTCCCATTATATTTGGTAGACCCTTCTTGAATACTGTTAATGCTAGGATAGATTGCAAAAAGAATGTTGTTACCATTGGCTTGGATGATATGGTTCATGAGTTTAATTTCTCTAAATTTGGTAAACAACATCGTGAGGAAGAATTGCCTAGTAAGGATGAAATTATTGGTCTTGCTTCTATTGCCGCATTCTCCTAGTGATCCTTTAGAACACTATTTGCTAGACCATGAAAATGATGTGTTCATGAATGAAAGAAGGGAAATAGATGAAGTATTCTTTAAACAGAACCTATTCTCGCAACACAATCTGCCTGTTGAAATCCTAGATCCACCTCCACCCAAGGGTGATCCCATGTTTGAGCTTAAACCGCTGTTCGATAATCTTAAATATGCTTATCTTGATGAAAAGAAAATATATCCTGTTATTATTAGTGCTAACCTTTCAGAGCATGAAGAAGAAAGATTATTGAAAACTCAAGAAGCACCGTGCCGCTATTGGATATACTCTTGATGATCTTAAGGGCACTAGTCCCACTCTATGTCAAAAGATAAAATAAGTTTGGAAGCGGATGCCAAACCAGTTTGTGATCCTCAACGACGCTTGAATCCTAAAATGAAAGAAGTGGTAAGAAAAGAAATACTCAAGCTTCCGGAGGCAGGTATAATTTATCCCGCTGTCGATAGTCAAGGGTAAGACCTGTCCATTGTGTCCCTAAGAATGGATGTATTATGGTTGTCCCTAATGATAAAGATGAATTGATTCCGCAAAGAATTATCACATGTTATAGGATGGTAATTGATTTCCGCAAATTAAATAAAGCTACTAAGAAAGATCATTACCCCTTACCTTTTATTGATCAAATGCTAGAAAGATTATGCAAACATACAAATTATTGCTTTCTAGATGGTTATTCTGGTTTCTCTCAAATACCTGTGTCGGCTAAAGATTAATCAAAGACTACTTTTACATGCCCTTTGGTACTTTTGCTTATAGACGATGCCTTTTGGTTTATGTAATGCACCGCTACCTTTAGAAGATGCATGATGGCTATATTCTCTGATTTTTGTGAAAAGATTTGTGAGGTTTTCATGGACTAATTTTTCCGCTCTATGGTTCCTCTTTTGATGATTGCTTGAGCAATCTTGATCGAGTTTTGCAGAGATGCGAATAAACTAATCTTGTCTTGAATTGGGAAAAGTGCCACTTTATGGTTAATGAAGGTATTGTCTTGGGGCACAAATTTTCTGAAAGAGGTATTGAAGTTGATAAAGCCAAAGTTGATGCTATTGAAAAGATGCCATGTCCCAAGGACATCAAAGGTATAAGAAGTTTCCTTAGTCACGCCGGATTTTATAGGAGGTTCATTAAGGACTTCTCAAAATTTCTCGCCTCCGACTAATTTATTACAAAAAGATGTACCATTTGTCTTTGATGATGATTGTGTAGAAGCATTTGAAATACTTAAGAAAGCATTAGTCTCGCACCTATTGTTCAGCCACCGATTGAATTTACCCTTTGAAATTGTGTGTGATGCTAGTAATTATGTCAGAGGTGCTGTTCTAGGGCAAAGAGTTGATAAGAAATTAAATGTTATCCATTATGCTAGTAAGACTCTAGACAATGCTCAAAGAAATTATGCTACTACCGAAAAGGAACTTTTAGCAGTTGTATTTGCTTGTGATAAATTCAGACCCTATATTGTTAATTCTAAAGTAACTATTCACACTGATCATGTTGCTATTAAATATCTGATGGAAAAGAAAGATGCTAAACCTAGACTTATTAGATGGGTTATCTTGCTGCAAGAATTTGATTTGCATATTGTTGATAGGAAAGGAGCTGAGAACCCTGCTGCGTATAACTCATCTAGGTTAGAGAATGTTCTTGATGACCCACTACCTATTGATGATAGCTTTCCGATGAACAATGAAATGTCATAAGCACTTCTCGTGAGCACTCCATGGTATGTCGATTATGCTAATTATATTGTTGCTAAATTTATACCACCTAGCTTCACATACCAACAAAAGAAAAAGTTCTTTATGATTTGTGACATTACTTTTGGGATGACCCACATCTTTCTAAAGAAGGAGTAGATGGTGTTATTAGACGCCAGTGCCCGAGCATGAACAGAATGATCCTACGCAAGTGTCACTTCGAAGCTTATGGAGGACACCACGCTGGAGATAGAACTGCACATAAGGTATTGCAATCCGGGTTATTGGCCCACTCTCTTCAAAGATGCCCGTAAGTTTGTTTTGTCTTGTGATGAATGTCAAAGAATTGGTAATATTAGTAGACGTCAAGAAATGCCTATGAATTATTCACTTGTTATTGAACCCTTTGATGTTTGGGGCTTTGATTATATGGGACCTTTTCCTGCCTCTAATGGATATACACATATTTTAGTTGTTGTTGATTACGTTACTAAGTGGGTAGAAGCTATTCCAACTAGTAGTGCTGATCATAACACCTCTTAAGGAAGTTATTTTTCCGAGGTTTGGAGTCCCTAGATATTTATGACTGATGTTGGCTCACACTTTATTCATGGTGCTTTCCGTAAAATGCTTGCTAAATATGACGTTAATCATAGAATTACATCTCCATATCACCCATGCCTAGTGGTCAAGTAGAATTGAGTAATAGAGAGCTCAAATTAATTTTGCAAAAGACTCTTAATAGGTCTAGAAAGAATTGGTCCAAGAAACTTGATAATGCATTATGGGCCTATAGAACTACATATAAGAATCCTATGGGTATGTCTCCGTATAAAATGGTTTATGGAAAAGCATGTCACTTACCTCTCTAACTAGAACATAAGGCATATTGGGCTATTAAAGAGCTCAACTATGATTTCAAACTTGCCGGTGAGAAGAGGTTATTTGATATTAGCTCACTTGATGAATGGAGAACCCAAGCTTATGAAAATGCCAAGTTATTTAAAGAAAAGTTAAAAGATGGCATGACAAAAGGATACAAAAGCATGAGTTTAATGTAGGTGGTTATGTATTGCTATACAACTCTCATTTAAGATTTTTTGCAGGAAAACGCTCTCTAAATGGGAAGGTCCCTACGTTATCGAGGAGGTCTACTGCCCGTGCCATAAAAATCAACAACTTCAAGGCACAAATCCTAAGGTGGTAAACGGTCAAAGAATCAAACATTATATCTCGTAATCCCATAAATGTTGAAACCAATATTATTGAAACAAAGAACTCAAGGAATACATAAGGGACACTTTCTGCACTGCTTTTAGACTCAGAAGGAATAGGTATGTGGTACGGTAAGTAAACCGACTCCAAAACAATTTTTAAGGCAATATTTCTCCATTTTGGAATATTTAGAAAAATAGAAAAATAAGTGGAAGTCCGAAGGACAGAGGGCCCCACGAGGGTGGTGGGCGCCTCTACCTCGTGAGCACCTCGTGTGCCCTCCGGACTCCGCTTTTCTTGCACGATACGATTTTGGTCGGTAAAAATTCATTATATATTCTCCCAAGGTTTTGACTCCAGATCACGCAAATATCTCATGTTCTTGTTTCGAGCTGTTTTTCTGACAGATCTAGATCATCATGAAGTCCCCAAGTGCTTCCAAGGACAAGTTCTTCGAGAAGGTGATCAACCCTTACCTCGCGGAGGTGCTGCGACACCGTCAAACCATCGAGATGCGTGATGGGTTGCTGCACATCCGCGATGTTGAGGGACTAAAGGGAACCGGAAGCATGGAGGCGAGGCTCGAAGCAATGGAGCAACAAGTTTTCAAGTTCTAGGGGATGGTGGAGCGTGGAATCAACGCTAGCCACAAGATGCTCGCGGAGTTCTCCAATAACTACGAGCCGGATGCCAAGAACACCGAGGAGGCCATCTTCAAGCTACATGAGAAGATCGAGCATCTCCAAGCCCAAATCTATGATCTGCAAAATCAAAACTGTGAGTATGAACATAGATTCAAAAGGATGAGTTTGGCTGCAGATTTGAGGATTCCGGAGACTCGATCATCATTCTATGATGGTGAGCCTATGCCATGGAAGGTGGACGACAAGCCTGCATCATCAACAACACCTCCACCTTCACCGACAAAGAAGGAGATATAATCACATGGGTATGGGCACTCCCTTGGCAACCGCCAAGCTTGGGGAGGTGCCCTGCATCGTATCACCATCACAACTCCTATCTTTGCCATTTTTCTTAGTTCGATCCTATTAGTAGTATCCTGATTTAGTAGAATAAAGTCATGGCATGATCTAGTTTTGAGTTTTGCTTTATGATCTCTCTATGCAATCGAGTCCGTGAGCTATATATAATAAAGTTTAGTGTTGAGTCAAGGGCTTGATTGTTTTGCCATGATCTTGGGTGAATAAAAGAAAAAGAATAAAAAGAAACAAAGAGTTCATATTGATCTTATTGAGAGTAATGACTTCACATAGAAAGAGTATGATGATTAAAAGTTGTTGGGAGTTGGAAAATATAGCTTTGGTCATCGTTGTAATTAATAGGAAGTAATAAGGAAAGAGAGGGTTCACATATAGATATATTGTCATTGACATCTTTTATGATTGGGAGCACTCATCAAAATATAACATGCTAAAGAGTTGATGTTGGACAAGGAAGATAACGTGATGAGTTATGTTTTCTTATATCTGAGATAAAGTATGTTGTCATGGATCCTCTAACATGTTGAGCTTGCCTTTCCCCTCATGTTAGCCAAGTTCTCAGCACCAAGTAGAGATACTACTTGTGCTTCCAAATACCCCTAAACCAGTTTAGCCATGAGAGTCCACCATATCTACCTATGGATTGTGTAAGATCCTTCAAGTAAGTTGTCATCGGTGCAAGCAATAAAAATTGCTCTCTAAATATGCATGACTTATTAGTGCAGAGAAAATAAGCTTTGTACGAACTTGTTGTGGAAGTAATAAAAGCGATTTTGATCAGATAATAAAGTTCCACATACAAGGGGAAATATAAAGTGACGTTCTTTTGCATTAAGATTTTGTGCATCCAACCATAAAAGCGCATGGCAACCTCTCGCTTCCCTCCGTGAAGGGCCTATCTTTTATTATTATCTTCTACCTTATGCAAGAGTCACAAAGTTGATCTTCACCTTTCATTTTTCATTTTATCCTTTGGCAAGCCCAGTATGTTGGAAAGAACATGATATACATATCTAATTGGATGTAGGGGAGCATGAATTGTTATTGTTGACATTACCCTTGAGGTAAAAAGTTGTGGGGCAAAACTATAAGCCCCTATCTTTCTTTGTGTCCGATTAAAACTCCGTAACCACAAGTATTGCGTGAGTGTTAGCAATTATGAAGGACTAAATGATAGTTGAGTATGTGGACTTGCTTTTAAGCTCTGACATAGAATCTTTTCGATGTTATGATAAATTGCAATTGCTTCAATGACTGAGGTTATAATTTGTTGGTGCCCAATAAGGTTTCTGATTCATACTTTTACATTGTGAAAAGATCATCACTTGAACATAAGTAATCATATGACAAAAATCTATATATGTTACTGTTATGAGAATAATCATGATGCCTTCATGTCCGTATTTTATTTTTATCGACGTATCTACCTCTAAACATGAGGACATATTTATTGTTATCGGCTTTTCGCTTGAGGACAAGCTAGGTCTAAGCTTGGGGGAGTTGATACGTCCATTTTGCATCATGCTTTTATATCGATATTTATTACATTATGGGCTGTTATTTCACGTTATGTCACAATACTTATGGCTATTCTCTCTTATTTTACAAGGTTTACATGAAGAGGGAGAATGCCGCACCGGAATTCGGCCGGAAAAGGAGCAAATATTGAGACCTATTCTCAGGTAACTCCAAAAGTCCCGAAACTCCACGGAATATCTTAAAATAAATAAAGAAAAATCATCGCCAAAGATGAAGGCCGGGGCCCACACACCGCCACGAGGGTGGGGGAACTCTGGGCGCCCCTCACCGTGGGCCCCCGGTGGCTCTATGATGCCCACCTTCTCCTATATGAAGTCTTTCGATGAGAAAAAACAAGAAGCAACCTTTCGACGAGACTCACCGCCACGAGGCGGAACCTTGGCGGAACTAATCTAGGGCTCCCATGAGCTGTTCTGCCGGGGACACTTCTCCCGGAGGAGGAAATCATCGCTATCATCATCACCAACGCTCCTCTCATCGGGAGAGGGCAATCTCCATCAACATCTTCACCAAAGACCATCTCATCTCCAAACCCTACTTCATCTCTTGTATCCAGCTTCTTGTCTCCAAGTCCGGATTGGTGCTAGTAGGTTGCTAGTAGTGTTGATTACTCCTTGTAGTTGATGCTAGTTGGTTTATTTGGTAGAAGATCATATATTCAGATCCTTTATGCATATTATTACCCCTCTGATTATGAACATGAATATGCTTTGTGAGTAGTTACGTTTGTTCCTGAGGACAAGGGAGAAGTCTTGCTATTAGTAGTCATGTGAATTTGGTATTCGCTCGATATTTTGATGGGATGTATGTTGTCTAGCCCCTAGTGGTGTTATGTGAACGCCGACTACATAACACTTCACCATTATTTGGGCCTAGAGGAAGGCATTGGGAAGTAATAAGTAGATGATGGGTTGCTAGAGTGACGTAAGCTTAAACCCTAGTTTATGCGTTGTTTCGTAAGGGGCTGATTTGGATCCATATGTTTCATGCTATGGTTAGGTTTACCTTAATACTTTTGTTGTAGTTATGATGCTTGCAATAGAGGTTAATCATAAGTGGGATGTTTGTTCAATTAAGAACAACACCCAAGCACCGTTCCACCCACATATCAAATTATCAAAGTACCGAACGTGAATCATATGAACGTGATGAAAACTAGCTTGACGATATTCCCATGTGTCCTCGGGAGCGCTTTTCCTATTATGAGGGTTTGTCCAGGCTTGTCCTTTGCTACAAAAATGATTGGGCCACCTTGCTGCACTTTATTTACTCTTGTTACTTGTTGCTCGTTACAATTTATCTTATCACAAAACTATCTGTTACCACTTATTTCAAGATTTGCAGAGAATACCTTGCTGAAAACCGCTTATCATTTCCTTCTGCTCCTCATTGGGTTTGACACTCTTACTTATCGAAAGGACTACGATAGATCCCCTATACTTGTGGGTCATCAATGACTCGCACATCGACAGAGTCTTCAACAACGTTCTTCACAAAGTTGTTGAAACTGTAGATGTGCGGTTCGATGAAACTAATGGCTCGCAAAGAGAGCACCTACCTTCTGTGATAGATGAACCAGCACCTGAGGAAACTACCAAGTTCAAGGCTACTGAGGATGTCATTCCTACCGAAGAATCTGCTGAAGAATTCATTCCAGAACGTGAAGAACGTCGAGCTAATGCACCAAGAAAATGGTGTCAAGAAAATGCCGATCAAATTCTCGACGACAACCGCTCATCCTCGCTGCAAACGGCGCAGATTGAGAAAATCATCGATGACATCAAGCACCGTGTCCTCTCACACGCTCAAGAGCTTCAAATTTGTCTAACTATTGTGGGCACTTTGCTTTTGTCTCTATCACATAGCCCACTAAGGTAGATGAAGCATTTCTTGAGCCTGAGTAGATTCAAGCTATGCAAGAAGAATTACATCAGTTCGAGCTCAACAACGTCTGGGAACTGGTCAAATGTCCAGATCCTCGCAAGCACAATATCATTGGCACAAAGTGGATCTACCGCAACAAGCAAGATGAAAATGGCCTTGTGGTGAGGAATAAGGCACGACTTGTAGCTCAAGGCTACACACAGGTTGAAGGAATTGATTTCGATGAAACTTTTGCACCTGTTGCTAGACTTGAGGCTATTCACATATTACTTGCTTATGCTAACCATCATGATATCACACTATATCAAATGGATGTGAAAAGTGCATTCCTCAATGGTAAGCTTGAGGAAGAAGTATATGTTGCTCAACCCCCAGGTTTTGAAGATCCAAAGCATCCTGACAAAGTCTTCAAACTCAATAAGGCCCTCTATGGCCTCAAGCAGGCCCCTCGGGCATGGTATGATACTTTGAAGGAATTCCTCATGAAGAAAGGCCTCAAACCCGATTCACTTGACCCTACTCTTTTCACTAAATTTTATGATGGTGAATTGTTTGTGTGCCAAATTTGTGTTGATGATATTATCTTTGGTCAGACCGACCAACATTATAGTGATGAATTTGCCTATATGATGAGTGAATAATATCAAATGTCTATGCCGGGAGAATTGAAATTCTTCTTAGGTCTTCAAATTGCTAATTAAATAAGAATGACATATTCATATCTCAGAGAAGTACCTCAAAGATGTACTGAGGAAATTCGGCATGCAAGATTGCAAAGGGGACAAAATTCCAATGCCCACAAATGGCCATCTATGCACTGATGAAAATGGTATTGACTTCGATCAAAAGGTATACCATTCCATGCTTGTACTTATGTGCATCTAGGCCAGATTTTATGCTTAGTGTTTGCATGTGTGCCCGATTTCAAGCTACACCGAAGGAATCACACCATAAGGCTGTGAAGCATATTCTTCGATATCTAGCTCACACACCAACACTTGGATCATGGTACCCCAAGGGCTAGAATTTTGATCTCATTGGATATTCAGACTCTGACTATGCTGGTGATCGTGTGGACCGCAAGTCAACATCTGGCACATGCCATTTCCTCGGACGATCTTTGGTCTGTTGGTCCTCGAAGAAACAGAACTCCGTGTCACTGTCTACTGCTGAAGCTGAGTATATTGCTGCTGGTTCTTGCCGTGCTCAATTACTATGGATGAAGCAAACTCTTTAGGACTACGGCATCAACATGAAGAATGTGCCTCTCTACTGTGACAATAAGAGTGCAATCAAGATTGCTCACAACCCAGTTCAGCACTCGAAGACAAAGCACATTCAGATTCGTCGTCATTTTCTTCGTGATCATGTGTTGAAGGGCGACATTTCTATTGAGCATGTGAAGACTGAAGAACATCTAGCCGATATCTTCACAAAGCCCTTGGATGAGAAGAGATTTAGCAAGTTGCGGTGTGAGCTAAATATCTTAGAATCTTCGAATGTTCTTTGAAAAGGACACTCATCCTAACACTTATGCAAAATTGATGACTTAGATGTGCAACACATGAAGAAACATTTTTCTTCAATTAATGAAGAATAACACTCTAAGTGTGAAGAAATTAATGAAGAATTTGATTCTCAGAGCCCTACGACAATTGTACGCGATATCTGAAATCATCGTTCTTATACGGTGGGTCACGCCACCACCAAAAGTTGAAAATATTCAATTTGAGTTTTTTTTCAGTTTGTGAAATTCCTCAGTTGTTCATTTTCTTCAACTTTGCATTGTCTTCACCTTTTCCGTCATTTTTCTTCATTGGCTATATATATATATATATATATATATATATATATATATATATATATATATATGAGTTTATGTCCTCTACAACATTCACTTATTGCTAATTCTTCAAGTTGCTTTTTTCTGCTAAGTGAATGTGATCGGACCCTTCCCCCTCTATGTTAAACTCAACCCATTCTATTCACAAATTCTTCATGTGCGTTCTATTTGAAACTCATTCAAAATCTTCACTGTGTCCTTGTCAGCTGAAGAATTTGTGAACGGAACTTTTAACTTATCTTATCTAAATTTTCGGCTTTGCCGCTCAAACCGTTCCACATCCCACGATAATACTTATCTATTCACCCACGATCTCACACGATCTCCACCTCTCAGTACCTGGGTGACACATGTCAAGCGAATGAGAAGGGTCAGGGGCATGTTCGTCCAAATTCTTCGGGCGAACAGTTTTTCACCGTGGCTATAAATACCCCTCCTGTCGTGGTATTGTCACGGCAGATGTCCTGGTGTGAGGACTTAGTCGTGAGGCCAACGCATCTATGTAGTAGCTTGAGAGGGGTTGATCGGAATCGAGAGACGCAACACAAGACAAGGGTTTAGACAGCTTCGGGCCCCGGGAAACATCATCCGGTAACAACCCTACATGTTATTTGTGGCTAGGTCTCATTACGCTCATCAAGGAGTCGCCGGTAAGCCGGCTCTTCGTGTCTAGCCCTAGAGATTGTTTCTTGTCCCCCCCTCCTGGGGTGCCCTGCCCCTCCTTATATAGTTAGAGGGGCGGGTTTCATGTGGAGTCCAAATAGGATTAGAATTATTCTATTACAAGCGGAGTCCTAGTCTTGCTTCCTTTGTAGGAGAATATTCCTTATGGTTTCCTATTAAGCCGGCCCATCATAACATAAGCCGGCCTTCTGGGCCTTGGGCCTAGTCTTCTATCTGACCCTCCGCCAGAACTATTAGTGTGTCGCCAGGCTCGTGAGTCGCCAATCCTCCAGCGGGTTACCAATGAAATGTCAAGTCCGGCTGGGTCATACCACGGGGTATATCCCTGACACCTCCCCTTCCTCACTTCTATTTTACTCCGCTCGACCTCACTCCGGCTCGAGCTTCTCAAAATCTAACGTCGCCGCTACTCCATCATCGCCGTGAGGAAGAGCTTCACCGCCGACCTCGTCCGCCGTCAGATTTCGCGCCGTCTGCGGATTTCTTCACTCCGCCGCTGTAGTAGCTGTCTTCCTCAGCCAAGTTAGGGCGTGGAAGATCTGAACTGACAAACTTCACATCTACACTTCCCAGTTCGTCGGGTTCTTCGTCCAGGGTAATTAAAAGTTACTTTTACTACCCTCATTGATTCAAATGATTTCTACAAAATCTTCAAAGGTGTTTTTCTTCCAATCCTCACACACTTAAACACCTCACATGTCATCTAATCTTGATTCGCTTCAGAAGCAATATTTTTCTTCATGATTCCTCAATTGTGTGGATTTTTGATCTGTACAACTCTGGAACCTAAGACAAAGAACGCTTAGTGAAATTCTTCAGGACTCATCTGGTCAAATTCCTCAAACTTGTTATTTTCGAGAAACCTTCTGAGAACGCATATGACCTCTCCAAATTCCTCGCAAATATACTCTGTTCACAGGTACACATGTCTGCTGCTGAATCACTAGGTTCTCATCAACTTAACTCATTTGCAGCATTCCTCGAAGAAAAGTTGCACACCTCTTCAGAAAATTCAGTTGTTCATATTCCTTAGCTGAAGAAAATGGCTGATGGAAAGAAGCCACAGAAAGGAGGAAAGAGGCCTGAGGTCAATACTGAATAATGTAGCCCCCAAGTGCCGGGTCGTAAGCCTGCAGCGACTCGGAACTATTCCTTCCATTGTGGAATAAATTATATCCATTGATAAAATAATAGCCATTGCGCCAAAGCGACTTTGAATACCTTATCTGTTGACAAGAAAATCCGGAGTTTAAATACCCGGCGGCTCTTGGTCGATGGCGATTTAATACGCCCCCATTGTAAGCCGGAATTTTTATAAACCGGCGGCTTATAGCCTTTGAGAAAATCCAGAATGGATAATCATTTTGAAGCATCAATTTTAATGCTAAGCTTGGACTTAAGCATTTATATAAGTCATAGCTCTGCAAATCCTGCACAGGGTTTAAATAACATATGCCCTGGCGACTTAACATCAAAGTCAGGGCGGGTAATAACCCAAACATAATATAGTCTTTATGCAATTATGGAAAAGACTAGGATTAAGGCCATTCAAGCATAAACATACTAGCGACTTAACGTCAAAAGCCAGTGCGGGTTATCCAACCTCGCATATTTATATAATCAGGAAAACATACCTGTAGAAATTGGCTCATACTGCCGGCTTACATCACCATATCCAATAAGGGTAATAATCCAATGATTGATAAGTGCATGATTCGAATGGCGCAATCCAAAATAGACCGGCGACTTAAAGTCCATAGCTAGGGCCGGTTTAAACACAATCATGTATAAACAATATCATACCTGTGATATTGAATTATACTGTCGGTTTAGGATACCTGCGCAGTAAGGGTGATAACCCAATCTTTAGAAGCCAAAACTTCCAAGTGTTTATGATTGTCATATGATGGCGACTTATCATCCAAAGCCTAGCCGGGTTAAATTTAAACCACACTTATACTTAGATCTGAACAAAAAAGTCTCAAGACAAAAACCAAAGATTGTTTTCAAGAACTTAAACCAAACAAAAAGAAAAAATTGAGGTTTCTGATTCGAATACGATCAATAAACCGTTCCAAAGGGGTTGAGCTAGGATTCAAATACGATCATGTAGCCCCTAGTGGCTTCAGCATTGCGCCGATTAAGAGGTTACCGACAGCTATGTTCTCTTTGGTTCAAATACGACCTATGTTTGAACAGGAAGCCCTCAAATGACCTTGAGAGTTTTTTAACGACTCTGATTCGAATACGATCAAAGTCGGACCCAAAAGGGGTTAAGCTATGATTCGAATACGATCAAGAAGCCCCTAGTGGGTTTGGCGTTGCACCGATCAAGAGGGTACCAACAGCTATGTTCTCTTTGGTTCGAATACGACCTATGTTTGAACAGGAAGCCCCCAAATGACCTTGAGACTTTTTAAACGACTCTGATTCAAATACGATCAAAGTCGGACCCGAAAGGGGTTAAGCTAGATTCGAATACGATCAGCCCCCAATTGGTCTTTGGAGCGAGGTACCTATGTTTGAGTTGTGCTTTGCAACAGAATCTCTTTGGTCCCTTTAATTTTTCTTGAGAAACTCGAGCTTTGCGAGAGATAAATTCTTCTTGAACCATAATTTTAAACCGGATATTAAGAGCTTCAAAGCTTTGTGAGAGACAGTTTTCTCTTGAACTAGATTTTAAACCGGATATTTTTCATTCGAACCCGAAATTTTCCTGTCGGCTTTCAAACTGGCAACATTTACTCAGCCATGTCCATGGAGCCCCTGAGTCTTAAGATGACTCAATCAGTTAGCTCGAAATTCTCCATAGTTGACCGTGATATAGACCGGTTTGAATCCTGCATGGGATAACTTGCAAGCCAAAGTAATTGCTCTTTTAAGGAAAGCAATATGTAATATATAAAAATATACCGGATGGATTTCACCTTATATTTATCCACCTGGAGTTGATGATCACCGCAGCGAAGCTGAAATCAATCATGGTTGAGTCGGCCGCGGGAGCAGATAGATGAATCGGCCGAGGCGTTGTAAGCCGATGCAGTCGGGCGAGTAAACCGCAGGCGCGGTAAGTTGCGTGGACGGGAGAATCGGCCGCAGGGCGGACGGGCAAGCTGTCTGTCATATTGTAAACCGCCGCAGACGTATTAGCCGGCCGCGAGGGTGGACAGGCAAGTCGTCCGTGGTGTTGTAAGGCGGCTCGGACGGGCGAATTGGCTGGCGCGTTGATGTAGACCGGACAGCAAGGGCGGCGGCTTATACGCGTGTCCATGAAGTTGCGCGACACAGATGAATGCCAACAAAAAATATGCTGGTGCATAATCGATACCGGTAGTATATCAACACTTTTGTAATGAATAATTTACCTGCATATAATAACACTATAGGGCAGAGTGGTTGTTTTCACAAAAAATTAACAAGTACTAATAAAAAAGTAAACTGGATGGACATCACCTGATATATTTGGATGATATATGATCCTTGGACCGACTAGAATTTTACTGGAACAGATGAAGGCCCAGTAGCAGTGTGGATGCTCATCATACAATCAGCTTTTTTTAATCTGATTTTCTTCAGACGTCTTATTACGTCTGCTGGTTATCTGTCGTGGTAATCCTTTGCCCAAACATGCATGCTCACGTGAAGCAGTTTCACCAAGCAATATTTCTTCTTTGTACAGATTGCCTCCTCAAAGTTTGAGCTTGAATTTGACTCGGTCCTAACACCATAAAAAGTAACAATAGGGGCGTAACCCGGCGACTCTGGAGGGGCGTTGGCAAGGCGGGCCGCGGGGCAAGGTGAAGCAGGGCGGAGGAAGCAGCTCAGGTGCATCGCGGCGGCCCACTTGGAAAACGGAGCTCCTCCAACGCGGCGGCTTAGGTGTCCGATTGATTCGCTGGATGTTCGATTGATAGGGCTTGTACCCGTGATGTTTTTTTAGGCCGTCTTGCTGACCGTAGTACTACTTTTGTTGGCCACATCTTTGAACAGAGCAAAAATACTAGTATTTGATGACTGGGTTGACTTTGGCTCTGAGTAGAAAGTTTTGGATCAAACTGGGTCACCCCTGCTGTGCTCTCGGCTCTGAAAGGTGAGCGGCGGCTCAGCAGCAGAGGGCAGCGACTCTGTAGCAGGCAGATGTGATGGAAAAAACCCGAAGGCGGGTCACGGCCAGCGAAGCTGAGGCGGAGACTAGTGCGGCCTCGAGGCTGATGTAGCATGAGGCAGAGGCAGCCGGCTCGAAGGCGAGGTCGTGGCGCGACGGATACGGCGGCTCGGAAAGGTGTGGCTCAAAGCGGTAGGTCATCATGCAAAAATCAACTTGTCGGCCGGGGTGGTTCGATGACGGAGGAAACCATACGAAACCCCACCGGAGACAGGGCAACTGAGGCCTGTCGCAGCCACAGAGAGGCACTCGTGAGGTGAGGCCGCAACGACGGAGATGCGCCCATCCCCACTTCTAAGTCGTGGCCAGTCGGATCAATCCACGTTTAAGTCGTGGTCTTCTCTACTTTTTTTTACGCTGAGCAGTCCGACTTAGATCAGCTTATTCTGTTATGTATAGCAACCTTGGCAACCAGTAATATGTCTCGGTGGACGTGGCATCTGATGGTAAAAACAAAGGCCGGACTAACTCTGTACTAGTGCCTCCACACGTCATAGTGGATAGTGGCATAGTAGTTGATGATTTTCTTTTGGTCTCCCTGAGAAGGAATCAATGACCGGTCACATCTGCAATAACGACCGAAGAATCAAAGAACTGCCTCACACTTTGACGCCACCCCATGTGTTCGAGTTTGGAATGGAAGCAGCAGCAGTGTCGGCGCACAGGACGATGCGTACGTACTCGTCACGGATTCGACGACTTGGATAGATGTTCGGCCTCTGACCCGGATATGAGTAGCGGCTTTTGGGTCGAATCTGCAGCAAAAACTTCCGTTATCTTGACGACTTGCGGCAGCGTACAGATGCATAACCCGAACACTCGCCTCAATATTGCTCGCGCTGCTCAAACCGGCTTTCTTCATGTGGAAACTTGCGAACTTCTCGAACCCTAAAAAGATCCCTTCAGGAACTCAACACCACCGTGCGCAAGCCCCACGGTGGGCGCCAACTGTCGTGGTATTGTCACGGCAGATGTCCTGGTGTGAGGACTTAGTCGTGAGGCCAACGCATCTATGTAGTAGCTTGAGAGGGGTTGATCGGAATCGAGAGACGCAACACAAGACAAGGGTTTAGACAGCTTCGGGCCCCGGGAAACATCATCCGATAACAACCCTACATGTTGTTTGTGGCTAGGTCCCATTACGCTCATCAAGGAGTCGCCAGTAAGCCGGCTCTTTGTGTCTAGCCCTAGAGATTGTTTCTTGTCCCTCCTGAGGGAGTCCTGGATTAGGGGGTGTCCAGATAGCCGAACTATCACCGTTGGCCGGACTCCTAGACTATGAAGATACAAGACTGAAGACTTCGTCCCGTGTCCGGATGGGACTTTCCTTGGCATGGAAGGCAAGCTTGGCGATACGGATATGTAGATCTCCTACCATTGTAACCGACTTTGTGTAACCCTAACCCTATCCGGTGTCTATATAAACCGGAGGGTTTTAGTCCCAGAGGACTAACAACAATCATACCATAGGCTAGCATCTAGGGTTTAGCCTCTCGATCTCATGGTAGATCTACTCTTGTGCTACCCATATCATCAATATTAATCAAGCAGAGTAGGGTTTTACCTCCATCGAGACGGCCAGAACCTGGTTAAAAACATCGTGTCCCTTGTCTCCTGTTACCATCCGCCTAGACGCACAGTTCGGGACCCCCTACCCAAGATCCGCCGGTTTTGACACCGACATTGGTGCTTTCATTGAGAGTTCCTCGGTGTTGTCATCTTTAGGCCCGATGGCTCCTTCGATCATCAACAACGACGTGGTCCAGGGTGAGACTTTTCTCCCCGGACAGATCTTTGTATTCGGCGGCTTTGCATCATGGCCAATTCACTTGGCCATCCGGAGCAGATCGAAGCTACGCCCCGCCATCGTAAGATTTGGGAGTTTGAACTACACGACCGACATCCGCGGAGACTTGATCTTTGACGGATTCGAGCCACAGCCAAGCGTGCCGCGACCGCCTCGATGGGCACGATCTAGCTCTGCCGCCAACAAAGGCCTCGAGGTCGCACCAAAGTCCGCTCCGACCCTTAGCTCGGAGCCGACTCCGCCGGTCGAGGACGAGTGGTTGGACACCGCTTCGGGGGCTACGATGTCTACGGCGATTGAGCCGAACTCCATCCCTGTCCTTTGCGAAGACCGTGACTCCAAGGTGCCGGACTCTTCTCCGGACTCCGAACCCTCCGCGCCCCCGCCAATCAAATCCAATTGGGCGCCTGTTATGGAGTTCATCGCCATGACATCTTTCAGACTCGCCCTTTGGCGACATCCTGAATTCACTAAATTCTCTCTCTTTATCAGGAGAGCCCTGGCCGGACTACGGTCAGGAAGGTTGGGATGCGGACGACGAAGAAATTCAACACCCACCCACCGCCCACTTTGTAGCCACTGTCGATGATTTAACCGACATGCTCGACTTCGACTCCAAAGACATCAACGGTATGGACGACGATGTAAGGGAGGAGCATGAACCAGCGCCTATAGGGCACCGGAGAACCACCTCATCTCAAGATGTATACATGGTGGACACACTTAAAGGAAGCGACAACGAGGAACAACGGGACGCTACGAAGGATCGCTCCCTCGAAAAGCAGTCAAAATGGCAACGTAAACACCGCAACAAGTCCCGCCTCGACAAAGACGGCAGCCACACAGACCCAGCCATAGAGCAGGGCGAACCGGTGGACGCATTTAACATGCTATCGAAAGCAACCGTCCGAACAGGACAACTTGGATAAACAACCCGTCCCGGCGAAGATAATACGGACGATCTCACGCCCGGACAAATTGTTGGAGCAGAAGAACCTCCACAAAAGGCTCGCTGCCGCCATCACAGTAGCCCTAAAAAGCGTAAGCGGAAGCTCAAAACAGCGGAAGATGCACTCAGAATCAGATGGAGCAAAGTACTCAACACCACAGACAAATACGACGACGGCCGAACACAGAGCTACCCAAAGAGAAAACTACTGCCCGAATTTGATGAGGAGGCCGTAGAGCCCCCACAATCAAAAAACAAGGAGGCCACCCGGTCGGATGGATGACCCCATGGCAAACAGAGAGCGGCAGACGGCGCCGCACACAAGCCGGCACGTGATCCGCATAAGGATTCACATCAAAAGGATGGCCCAGTTAGGTCCATCTATGGGCCGAGAAAGCAAGCTCTTCCAAGCAATGTAACACGCTCAATATCCGAAAATCACGGCACACCCAAATATAGGGGTGCCGCACACCCCTTGTGTTTCACCGATGAGGTGCTAGATCACGAATTCCCAGCGGGATTCAAACCCGTAAACATAGAGGCATACGACGGAACAATGCACCTCGAGTCTCGGATTGAGGATTACATCCTCCACATACACATGGCTAGAGGAGATGATCTCCACGCCATAAAAATACTTACCCTCAAGCTCAAAGGGCCAGCCCGGCATTGGCTCAAAAGCCTCCCTGAAAATACCATTGGAAGTTGGGAAGAGCTCGAGGATGCTTTTTCGCAAATTTTCAAGGGACTTATGTCCATCCTCCCGGATGCGCACGATTTAAGTCATATAACTCAACAACCCGGAGAGTCAGCCCAAGAATTCGAACAGGTTCCTCACCAAAAGAACCAAATAGTCGATCGTCCGGATGTCAAGCCTTAGCAGCTTTCAAACACAACGTCCGAGACGAATGGTTTCACTGGACACCTCGCCAGAGAAGCCGAGAACAATGGCTGCATTAACAAGCCTCATGACCCGCTTATGCTGAGAGGATAGTTATCGGCAAGATGCAGATCAATGACCCAAGTACATCCAAAGTCGTGGATGGAAATGGAAAACCACGACGCAGCAAGGACCAGCGCCGACAAAGGGAAACAGCCCAAAGAGCACGATACCAACGCCGGATTCAAGCTCCCGCAGAATCATAAAAACTGCCCTCGAGGACAACAATGACGAGCTATCCAACCTAAACAAAATCTTGGACAAAATATGCCAAATCCACAAGACTTCCGGGAAGCCTGCAAACCATACCACAGAGATTGTTGGGTCTTCAAGCAGTCCGGCAAACTCAATGCCGAACACAAGGGGCTCGACACACCAAGCAAGGACGACGACGAACCCCACCACCAGAGCACCGGAAAACAAAAGAATTTCCCACAAAAAGTCAAAACAGTGAACTCACTTCAAGTGACAAAAGGGAAAAACAGAGCGGCGCCCATAGAAATACGCGCCGCACGGTCTATCCCAGAAGAGTCCCAACGATGGTCGTCAAAACCAATCACCTTCGATCATCAGGACTATTCCGGAAGTATCCGGAACGCAGGATGGACTGCCTTGATATTAGATCCTATAATCGACGGACTCCAATTTACACAAGTCCTAATGGACGGAGGTAGCGATCTAAACCTGTTATATCAGGACACAATCCGCAAAATGGGGATAGACCCAACTGAAATTCGCCGTAGCAACACCTCCTTCAAAGGGGTAATGCCAGGCCTATATGCCCATTGTACGGGCTCCCTCATCGCTAGAAGTTGTGTTCGGTCATCCGACAACTTCCGCCAGAAAGGTTAACCTTCCACATCGCCCCATTCAAAGTGGCTATCAAGCACTACACTGGGACGTGAAGCTTTACCGCTTTTAACGCAATACCGCATTATGCATCTCTTACACTTAAAATGCCCGGTCCACGCGGCATCATCTCATTAAAAGGGAGTACCAAGTGTTACTCGAGCATGGAAGAACGCGAGACTGCCTTGACAGCCCCACACTAATCCGGCTCCGCTAATCAAAGCACCTGAATAGGTCATTCGAACCCCGGACATGGCTAGGCGAGTCCGGCGTAAACATATAAAGGCCTACTAGCGGCATACCCCCGTACAACGGGCTGCACGCATGTACAACAAGAGACAATAAAGCTCAATTTTATTCACTTTTCGAACCGTACTCTGTTTATTTAATATAAAGTACATTTTTTCGCATGATCTTTTCTTTTTTCAACTAAGTTCTTCTCTTTACAGATGAACGCCATGCTACACCCGGCCCGTGATACGGCACAACGGAGACACAGCGCAGACGCAACAGGACCCGCTGTAAGGATTCTTTTCAGATTAAGACCCAACAGAAACCTTTTTGTTGTCTCTTGTTGATACACATCCCCGGTTTCTTGCTATAACCGAGGAGGAGGTCATGCTTTTGGCATCGGCCGCACTGCAGAATTTTTATGCGCATACCGACACTGTGGGCTTAGGGCATTATTCTGCCCTTTTTCATAAAGACCGAATACCTTAGGGAGTGTTCGCGTCTCGAAGTTAGGGCCTTATATGCATCAGCTCCGAATCATGTCTTTGGTCAAATGTTGGGTTTGCCTGCCTCCCATGGTTTGGTACCTTACGCCCGTTATATCGGCTAAGGTAGGCTGGAGAACCATCGCGATTGTGCCCGGTTGAGCCGGGTTGAGCACCTCGATGGAGAAAGCTAAAACCGACTGTCATGATATAGCGTGAGACTGGTCAACCACTCGATGACCCACCGAAGAAGGACTGCTTTCCGTCAGGCACATACGCGCCCGAATTCGGGAGAGCGCGGTGCCCCTAGGGGCTATATAGTAGCCCCACCATCGAACTCCTATGGCTAAATGAAAGTGATAAAGCATTATAGTCCGATTGCCTAGTTTGCTACGCTATCACCTCCTTTATAGGACCAAGACGTTGGATTAAGTGTGAAAATGCGCCTTTTTGTAAACACCCCGCACTATGTGCGTGGGCTGAAGCCAAAGACTGCCATCTTTCGTGTTATATACACATATACATCAACGGTCAAGACAGAGGTGTTTTAATACTTGAACGCACAAGTATAAAAAGCTCCTATATTATATTGAAACATTGTTTTCACAAATCATACATGTCATTTAAACATAATATCCTTCGAAAGCACCGCTGCCTCTATTAAACGAGCGCCTGCAGGACTTCCTCAAAATAGTGCTCGGCAGTACCGCTTCGTCTCAATCTTGGGATGCATCGTCGGTGGCCTTCATCTCCGCCCAATATGTCTTGACACGGGCAAGAGCCATCCGCGCACCCTCTACGCATGCTGACCGCTTCATTGCATTAATATGCGGCACCGCACCAAGGAACTGTTGCACCAAGCCAAAATAACTCTTCGGCTTGGGGCTTTTCGGCCACAAATGAGTCACGACAGCCTTCATGGAAAGTACGGACAACCTATTCAGCTCAACCCATTCGGCCAAACGATCGGTTAATGAAAGTGGACGCTCCAGACTATGGAACTGCGACCAAAAAAGCTCTTCCATTTCGTGATCCTTTTGACCTCGGAAGTGTTCGGCCGCGTCTGCGGCACTTGCTGCCAAGTCCAGATAAGCATCCTCCGCACCCCACAGCCGGTCCAATTGAGCGTACTTAGGATCCATGAATTTCCTCCGCAGCAGAAAGGGCTTTCCAGCCGCAATATCTCCGGCCTGACGTAGCTCCTCCTTCATAGCTCTCATCACAGAGCAAGTATCCTTGGCCTTGGTGGTGGCCTTTTTCAGGTCCTCTTGCTTCGCTCGATCTTCTTTTTCAAGAAGCTCGCAACCGTCAGTAGCATTCTTCAATTTCACGGCCATCTCGCCATTTCTTTCTTGCTTCGCAAAGGAGCATCATGTTCGCTTTTAGCTCATGCGGCTGCCTTTGGCCGCTTTTTAAGGCAGCCGCATCACTTTTTCTCGCTTGCTCCTTGGCTCGGGCGAAGCTCACCAAGGCTCTCCATCGCAGCGGCACCATCTGCATTAAGCATACATGTTGTAAGGCATGAGCGTCAAGCTCACTTACCATGTGTCCGCGGAGAAGTCGCATACCTTGTGACTCGCTGCCGCTTATTAACAAGCGTGATGTCTCGTGATCCGCCACGCTGTTGCCGCTTGATTCGGCAAATTCATCACCCGGCTTAGCCACCGGACGCTTCGCCACCTACATAGGAAGAGCGCATATTATACTGGGTTATGATCCTCGGCGCCGTCATTTTTGACACCGCACTAAGTCTCAAGGGATACTATCTATACAAGGCGATTTTATATGCAAAACCGCCGAAGGTACATCATTTTGCGTACCTCAAAACCCGTCCAAGAACTTACGACGGCTTCATGCAATCCGCCTCGGCGGATGAAATCCTTTCAATCACCGTACTCCATTAACGTATGGTGATCTTCCGAGATAGACGCTCGCCCAAGCAGATCCTTCAGCTCCTCCGACCGTACACCCGTTGGTGCCGGACTCGTCCGGTGGCCTTTTTCGAAGGCCGGACATGGAGGACTTCGAGGGGACATACGGCTGCCTTCTGGCCCCACCGGATTCGGAGAAGCCCTCCACGACGACACCTCAGGGTCGTCCACCTCGCATAACGGTACGACAGGCGGAGGCGTTTTGCTCTCCATCATCTCCGGATCAAGATCCCCTGAAGACGAGCTCTGCTGTGAAGGGCTGAGATCTGAACTACAAGGTAAACTTTCGGTTACCTTCAGAAATAAAACGGTGATGTCTCTCTTTTAAGAAAAAACGCCCCTTTTCTTACGACTCATTTGGAGGGTTGATCTCCTTGGGAAATAGTGCGGCCGGGCATCTCCGCCGCAGACCCTCTGGGAAGATTTCTTCCCCGCTTCGAGGCTTTGGTCTCCGGATCTTCAGAAGCGGTCCTCTTCTCCCCTTGGAGGGAGGGATTCTCGATCCCCCTTTTCTTGATAGCCTCCTTCACGGAGGTTGTAGTTCCCTTGTTCCCCCTTCGCCTTCTTCAAAAGGCACATCCTCTAGCATCTTGGTTAATACAGGATCCGGCGTGGTCTCAGGGAGGGGGGCCGGACACCTGATCAGTTTTGCTTTTGCTATTCACTCATGTTTAAAGGATAGCTCTTTTAAGGGCAAGTGTATGATAAATATGCGGATAGCATGTCCGGCACATGACTAATTACTTGAGTATCCGCGATTGCAGCTCAGACTGCGTCTCGCTAAGTCCGGACACATTGCTTGTGATCCAAGAACAGTTGGTACATCTCCATGGGCGTTACGCCCATAAAATGTTGGAGAGCTCGTGGTCCCTCCGGATTAAACTCCCACAGCGAAGGGGCGACGCTTGCAGGTGGCAAGGTGCATTTAATCAGCATGACCTGCGCTACTACGACCAGATTGATCTCTCTCTCTCGGAGGTCTCGAATACGGCCCTGCAACAGAGGTACGTCCTTGGACGGTCCCTAGTTTAGCCCTTTATTGACCCATGACGCCCGCCGCAGTGGAGGACCCGAGTGGAAGGCAGGTGGCGCCGCCCATTTTGTGCCCCTAGGAGCGGTGATATAAAACCACTCCTGTTGCCATAAATTGAGCTCCTCTTGAAAAGAGCCCTCGGGCCATGGAGCGTCCGCATTCTTGCTTATAATAGCCCCTCCAAGACTCTGCCTGATGCCCCTTGATCATCTTCGGCTCCACTTTGAAGGTCTTGATCCACAATCCGTAGTGAGGGGTAATGCGGAGGAAGGCTTCACATACGACAATGAACGACGAGATGTGGAGGATGGACTCCGAATCCAAGTCATGGAATTCCAGCCCATAATAAAACATGAGCCCCCTCGCAAAGGGGTTTGTCGGGAAGCCTAAACCCCGAAGGAAGTGAGACACGAATACCACGCTCTCACCGGGCTCGGGAGTGGGAACAACCTGCCCTTGAGCAGGCAGCCTATCATAAATTTCTCACGGTTAGATACCGGGCGTCTCTCAGCTTTAGCACATCTTCTTCCGTGACGGAGGAAGACATCCACCGCCGTGCAGGTCGGAGCCGACATCGTTGAAGGTCCGAAGCGCCTAACTCTGGAGCTTTGGGTGTTGGAACTTGAGGCGAGGGGCGGATTTGATTGAGATTGAAAGAAAGGAGCGGGCCTTGGTCTCGTTATAAAGAGGTTGAATACCAAGAGCCCACCTCGTGACCGTTCGGGACTCGCCTTCGATGGAGGAGGCGTGCCAACGGGCACGACTGGGTTACCCACGCTCGTATTGATGAGAATCCCAGAATAAGGGGGCGCGATCTCCGCTTTGATAAGACGTGCCAAGGAAACCGCCTCGCTAAACGCTACCGAGGTGGAACAAGAAAACGATTCATATAAAGGCTCAAGGCGTGGTGTGATGTCACACCGCTGAATACGCCGCCAGATCTATGCAAAGGTTATTCTCTCTACGGTGGTATGTGGAACTTGTTTTGCAGAGTCGGACACAATCCTTGTGTTCAAAATCTTCTATGAAGTATTCGGAGCAGGAACCCGCCTTGCAATGCCGAAGACAATATGCGCGCCGGACTCGTCATCATTGAAGCCTGGTTCAGGGGCTACTGAGGGAGTCCTGGATTAGGGGGTGTCCGGATAGCCGAACTATCACCGTTGGCCGGACTCCTAGACTATGAAGATACAAGATTGAAGACTTCGTCCCATGTCCGGATGGGACTTTCCTTGGCGTCGAAGGCAAGCTTGGCGATACGGATATGTAGATCTCCTACCATTGTAACCGACTGGTAACCCTAACCCTATCCGGTGTCTATATAAACCGGAGGGTTTTAGTCCGTAGGACGAACAACAATCATACCATAGGCTAGCTTCTAGGGTTTAGCCTCTCGATCTCGTGGTAGATCTACTCTTGTGCTACCCATATCATCAATATTAATCAAGCAGAGTAGGTTTTACCTCCATCGAGAGGGCCCGAACCTGGGTAAAAACATCGTGTCCCTTGTCTCCTGTTACCATCCGCCTAGACGCACAGTTCGGGACCCCCTACCCGAGATCCGCCGGCTTTGACACCGACACCCCCCTCTTGGGGTGCCCTGCCCCTCCTTATATAAGTTAGAGGGGCGGGTTTCATGTGGAGTCCAAATAGGATTAGAATTATTCTATTACAAGCGAAGTCCTAGTCTTGCTTCCTTTGTAGGAGAATATTTCTTATGCTTTCCTCTTAAGCTGGCCCATCATAATATAAGCCGGCCTTCTGGGCCTTGGGCCCAGTCTTCTATCTGACCCTCCGTCAGAACTATTAGCGTGTCGCCAGGCTCGTGAGTCGCCAATTCTCCGGCGGGTTACCAATGAAACGTCAAGTCCGGCCGGGTCATACTTCCGGCCGGGTCATACCGCGGGGTATATCCCCGACATTAGCCCCCCAATTTAATTTGGATTTATCCATGTTAAACTGATCCTACAACATAAACATAAGAACAAATTTGACATGTTGTGCTCCGGGTTAAATATTCTTGTAAGCTGCTCGATCATCCTTAAGTCCTTGATATTTCCTCCTGGAAAATTCGGGTCAATAGGCCAGCTTCATAATCCATTTGCTGACATTGGCTCTTGTAAATAAATATTATAAGAAATAATCCTTTTGAGTCGGCCTTCAATGCTCTAATTTGACAAAAATATTGGTCTTGAAATATTCAGCTGATATTTAGCCGGCTTAAAGATGTAGATCTTGCCGATTTATGATTGCCAAAATTGTCGGGTTATAAACAAATGATGCCGGCTCATGTAATTGTTGCTGATGCCGGGTTAATCTTATGATGACGCCGGGTCATAAACTTTGCAGATTTCTCCGATAATAATATAATACCTGATTTGCTCAAAACTAATAATTTGAAAATATTCCTCCCTTATATGCATATCACCTGTAGCCCCCAAGTGTCGGGTTGTCATGCCTGCAGCAACCTGGGACTTGTAATTGTTTTATGCTCATAAAAAATTCAACCAATGTAGCCCCCCAAGGGCCGGGTCATTATGTAATAATGAGCAGGGACTTTGTAAATACGATCATGTAAACTTGAGCAGCAACATGTAGCCCCAAAGGGCCGGCTCAGTAAGATAATACTGAGTTGGGCCTTTGTATATAACTCATTGATAATAACATCATATGATGTAATCTCCACCATGGGGCGGAACCCACGCCCATAAGGTTAAGAGCTTTGTACTTTACCAACCGAGTAGTGGATCTTCCAATATAATGAACCGAGGCTTGTTTACCTTGAATTTTTGACAGGAGCAACTGGTAGCCCCCAAGGGCCGTCTCATTACAATGGGATGAGTCGGGTCTTCAATAAGTTGATCAAAAAATGACTTTACATTAGCCCCCAAGTGCCATGGTGCATGCTGGCAGTGACATGGGACTTGCATATTAGATATAATCTCAATCTGAATAATGTAGCCCCCAAGTGCCGGGTCGTAAGCCTGCAGCGACTCGGGACTATTCCTTCCATTGTAGAATAAATTATATCTATTGATAAAATAATAGCCATTGCGCCAAAGCGACTTTGAATACCTTATCTGTTGACAAGCAAATCCGAAGTTTAAATACTCGGCGGCTCTTGGCCGATGGCGATTTAATACGCCCTCATTGTGAGCCAGAATTTTTATAACCCGACGGCTTATAGCCTTTGAGAAAATCCAGAATGGATAATCATTTTAAAGCATCAATTTTAATGCTAAGCTTGGACTTAAGCATTTATATAAGTCATAGCTCTGCAAATCCTGCACATGGTTTAAATAACATATGCCCCGCGACATAACGTCAAAGTCGTATGGTAACAACCCAAACATAATATAGTCTTTATGCAATTATGGAAAAGACTAGGATTAAGGCCATTCAAGCCTAAACATACTAGTGACTTAACGTCAAAAGCCAGGGCGAGTTATTCAACCTCGCATATTTATATAATAAGGAAAACATACCTGTAGAAATTGGCTCATACTGTCGGCTTACATCATCGTATCCAATAAGGGTAATAATCCAATGATTGATAAGCACGTGATTTGAATGGCACAATCCAAAATAGACCGGCGACTTAAAGTCCATAGCCAGGGCCGGTTTAAACATAATCATGTATAAACAATATCATACCTGTGATATTGAATTGTACTGTCGGTTTAGGATACCTGCACAGTAAGGGTGATAACCCAATCTTTAGAAGCCAAAACTTCCAAATGTTTATGATTGTCATATGATGGCGACTTATCATCCAAAGCCTAGCCGGGTTAAATTTAAACCACACTTATAATTAGATCTGAACAAAAAAGTCTCAAGACAAAAACCAAAGATTGTTTTCAAAAACTTAAACCAAACAAAAAGAAAAAATCGAGGCTTCTGATTTGAATACGATCAGTAAACCGTTCCAAAGGGGTTAAGCTAGGATTCGAATACGATCATGTAGCCCCCAGTGGCTTTGGCGTTGCGCCGATCAAGAGGGTACCGACAGCTATGTTCTCTTTGGTTCGAATACGACCTATGTTTGAACAGGAAGCCCCCAAATGACCTTGAGAGTTTTTAAAAACTCGATTCAATACTATCAAACTCGGACCCAAAAGGGGTTAAGCTATGATTCAATACGATCAAGAAGCCCCTAGTGGGTTTGGCATTGCGCCGATCAAGAGGGTACCGATAGCTATGTTCTCTTTGGTTCGAATACGACCTATGTTTGAACAGGAAGCCCCGAAATGACCTTGAGACTCTTTAAACGACTCTGATTCAAATACGATCAAAGTCGGACCCAAAAGGGGCTAAGCTAGATTCGAATATGATCAGCCCCGAGTTGGTCTTTGGAGCGGGGTACCTATGTTTGAGTTGTGCTTTGCAACAGACTCTCTTTGGTCCCTTTAACTTTTCTTGAGAAACTCAAGCTTTGCGAGAGATAAATTCTTCTTGAACTGGTATTTTTAACCGGATATTGAGAGCTTCAAAGCTTTGTGAGAGACAAATTTCTCTTGAACCGGATTTTAAATCGGATATTCTTCATTTGAACCGGAAATTTTCCTGACGGCTTTTAAACTGGCACCATTTACTGAGCCATGTCCGAGTCTTAAGACGACTCAATGAGTTAGCTTGAAATTCTCCATAGTTGACCGTGATATAGACCGGTTTGAGTCCTGCATGGGATAACTTGCAAGCCAAAGTAATTGCTCTTTTAATGAAAGCAATATGTAATATATAAAAATATACCGGATGGATTTCACCTGATATTTATCCACCGTGGAGTTGATGATCACCGCGGCGAAGCTGAAATCAATTACGGTTGAGCCGGTCGCGGGAGAGACAGATGAATCGGCCGAGGCGTTGTAAGCCGGTGCAGTCGAGCGAGTCAACCGCAGGCGCGGTAAGTCGCGTGGACGGGAGAATCGGCCGCAGGGGCGTACGGGCAAGATGTCCGTCATATTGTAAACCGGCACAGACGTATGAGCCGACCGCGAGGGTGGACAGGCAATTCGTCCGTGGCGTTGTAAGGCGGCTCGGACGGGCGAATCGGCTGGCACGTTGATGTAGACCGGACCGCAAGGGCGGCGTATTATACGCGTGTCCGTGAAGTTGCGCGACACAGATGAATGCCAACAAAAAAGATGCTGGCGCATGCTCCATACCCGCAGTATATCAACACTTTTGTAATGAATAATTTACCTGCGTATAATAACACTATAGGGCAGAGTGGTTGTTTTCACAAAATATTAACAAGTACTGATAAAAAAGTAAACTGGATGGACATCACCTGATATATTCGGATGATATATGATCCTTGGGCCGACCAGAATTTTATCGAATGTATGAAGGCCCAAAGAAGGTGTGGATGCTCATCATACAATCAGCTTTTTTTAATCTGATTTTCTTCAGACATCTTATTGCGTCTACTGTTGATCTATCGTGAAGCAGTTTCACCAAGCAATATTTCTTCTTTGTACGGATTGCCGACTCAAAGTTTGATCTTGAATTTGACTCGGTCCTGACACCAGAAAAAGTAACAACAGGGGCATAACCCGGCGACTCTGGAGGGGCGTCGGCAAGGTGGGCCGCGGGGCGAGGTGAAGCAGGGCGAAGGCGGCAGCTCAGGTGCATCGCGGCGGCCCACTTGAAAAACGGAGCTCCTGCAACGCGGCGGCTCGGGTGTCCGATTGATTCGCTGGATGTCCGATTGATAGGGCTTGTACCTGTGATGTTTTTTTAGGCCGTCTTGCTGACCGTAGTACTGCTTTTGTTGGCCACATCTTTGAACAGAGCAAAAATACTAGCATTGTGTAATACCTCCGTAAGCTTCTTCATCTTCAACCTGGGAATATGTGCCCAAGTCACTTTACGTAAGTGGTAATAACCTTTGAACCTTCTTCGTGGGATTTTTTTCTATCCCTGTAGTCTCCACATGATGAACAGGAGTACTAATTGAAAGTATTTGATGACTGGGTTGACTTTGGCTCTGAGTAAAAAGTTTTGGATCAAACTGGGTCACCCCTGCTGTGCTCTCGGCTCTGAAAGGTGAGCGGCGGCTCAACAGCAGACGACAGCGACTCTATAGCAGGCAGATGCGATGGAAAAAATCCGAAGGCAGGTCACGGCCGGCGAAGCTGAGGCGGAGACCAGTGCGGCCTCGAGGCTGATGTAGCATGAGGCAGAGGTAGCCGGCTAGAATGGGATGTAGACGACGAAGAAATTCGCTCCCCACCCACCACCCACTTAGTAGCCACTGTCGACGATTTAACCGACATGCTCGACTTCGACTCCGAAGACATCGACGGTATGGACGACGATGCAGGAGACGATCAGGAACCACCGCCCACTGGGCGCTGGACAGCCACCTCATCACACGATATATATATGGTGGATACACCCAAAGAAAACAAAGACGAGGAACAGAAGGATGCAGCGAAGGATAGCTCCCTCGAGAAGCAACCAAAGTGACGGCATAGGCGCCCGCCAAAAATCCCGCCCAAAAAAAAAACAGCGATAATAAATAAGCAAGAGAAAATAACACCCCGCCGACTCCAGAGGAAACGACGACAACATTGACCCAGCAATAGAGCAGGATGAACCAGCGAACGGCGAACATAGTACAGAGCAGCTGTCCGAACACGTCGACGCCGAGGATAAAACTCATCAACCTCTCTCCGGAGAGGAAAACAGTCCGGACGACGACGCACACGTCATCCTGGAAAGACACGTGGCACAAGAGAACCTCCATAGATGGCTTATTACCACCGCGAGGAGTCTGAAGAAGCAGAAGCAAAGGCTTAAGGCCGCGCATAATACACTCAACAGTAGATGGAACAAAGTGCTCGACACTGAAGAAAAGTATGGTGGTAGCTGCCATACAAAGAGCTATCCAAAGCGCAATTTGTTGCCTGAGTTCAACGATGAGGCCGTAGAGCCTATACAGCTGAAGAATAAAACGGCCGGCCAGCCGGATCGACCACCTCGTGGCCGCGATAGGGCGGCTAACGGGGCCGCACATAAGTCGACACACGATTTACGTGAGGACTTGCGCCAAAAATCCGGTATGACCAGGTCCATCTATGGATCTAGGAAGCGTGCTCCGACACAGAATCAAAACCGAATACTACAGCCATCTGAACGCCACGATACATCCAAATACAGGTGCCGCACACCCCTATGCTTCACCGATGAGGTATCGGATCATGAATTCGGAGGGATTCAAGCCCGTGAACATAGAGGCGACGACGGAACGACAGCACTCGGGTCCGGATTGAGGACTTCATCCTCCATATCCATATGGCTCGTGGAGACGATCTCCACGCCATTAAATACCGCCCTCAAGCTGAAAGGACCAACTCGGCATCAAGCTAAAGAGCCTCCCGAAAATTCAATAGGAAGTTGGGAGGAGCTTGAGGATGCTTTAGGGCCAATTTTCAAGGGACTTATGTCCGACCTCCTGGACGCAGACGATTTAAGTCACATAATTCAACAAATCGGAGAGTCATCCCAAAGCTTTGGAACAGATTTCTCACTAAGAAGAACCAAATCGCCGACCGCCTTGGACGCCAAGCCTTAGCAGCTTTCAAACACAGCGTCATGATTTAATGGCTTGCCAGACACCTCGGCCAAGAGAAACTAAGGACAATGGCAGCCTTAACAAGCCTCATGACCCGCTTTTGCACGTGCGAAGATAGCTGGCTGGCTCGTAGTAGCACCAGCGACCCAGGCACATCTGAAGTCAGGGATGGTAATGGAAAAGCACGACGCAATAAAAGCAAGCGTCAAAATAACGAAGACAGCCCAGCCAACACGGCGGTAAACACCGAATTCAGGGGCTCTCTACCCGGTCAGCAGAAGAAGCCTTTCAAAGGCAACAGAGATGGACCGTCCAGCCTCAACAGGATTCTAGACAAATTATGCTAGATTCACGGCACCTCGGACAAACCTGCGAATCACACCCACAGAGAATGCTGGGTCTTCAAGCAGGCCGGCAAGCTAAATGCCAAACACAAGGGGAGGGAGACACCAAGTGAAGACGAGGATGAGCCTCGTCAGCAAAGCACCGAGGGAAAGAAAAAATTCCCACCAGAGGTCAAAATAGTGAACATGATTCACGTAACAGAAAGAAAGGGCAAACATGCACTCCAAGACACATGTGCCGTAGAGCCTGTCACCCCCAAATTCAACCCTTGGTCAGCCCGCCCAATCACCTTTGATTACAGGGATCACCTGACAAGTATCTGACATGGAGGATTGTCTGCCTTGGTACTAGACCCAATTATCGACGGATACCATCTCATCCAAGTCCTCATGGACGGCGGCAGTAGCCTTAATCTGATATATCAGGACACCGTCCGCAAAATGGGGATAGACCCGGCAAAAATCAGCCACAGTAATACTACCTTCAAGGGAGTAATACTAGCCCGGAAGGCCACGCACGGGCTCTCTAGTACTAGAGGTTGTATTCGGTTCACCCGACAACTTCCGAAGTGAAAAGTTAACCTTCGACATCGCTCCATTCTGAAGCGGCTATCAAGCACTACTCGGAAGAACAGCTTTCGCTCGTTTTAATGCAGTACCGCATTACGCTTCTCTTAAGCTTAAGATGCCCGGTCCACGTGGCACCATCACAGTTAGTGGAAATATTGAGCGTTCCTTACGCGCGGAAGAACGTGCTGCGGCTTTAACAGCCGAACACTAAATGACCTCTCCAACCAGAATAAATGATCGGTCGTCAAGACAGCGGACACGGCTAGACGAGTCCGGCGCATCACTAGCTGTAACAGCCTAGATATACCTGAGATTGGTTTGCTGATTATACTCCCATAGGCGGTACCAGGGGCTTCCCGCGTGTAAAAAGGACTAGTTCGGCTCAACTTTACTTACCTTGAATTTTAATGGTTTATTGAGGATAACCAATTTTTATGCATCGACAACTTTCACCTAAGTTCTTCTCTTTTATAGATGACAATCGTATACACCCTTCCGTGATACGGCACAACGGAGACATAGGCGCAGACATGCAAGCAGGACCCGCCAAAGGTTTCTTTTAGATTAAGACCCCGTAAACCTTTCTCACCGCCTTTTGTTGCTTCAAATCCTCCGGACACTCAGTATAGCCGAGAAGGATGCTGACGTTATTGGCATTTCGCCACGTCAGAATAATGCACGTACCTGGACACTCGGGGTTCATTATCAAAGGTGTTATTCAGCCTGGTATAGGTTATAAAGACCGAATACCTTAGGGAGTGTTCGACGTCATGAAGTTTGGCCTTATATGCATCAGCTCCAATCATGTCTTTGGTCAAATGTTGGGTTTGCCCAGCTCCCGTGTTTTTCTACCTTACGCCCGCTCTATCGCCTAAGGTGGCACCGGGAGAACTACTGCGATTGTGCCCTGGTTCATCCGGACGAGCACCTCAGTAGAGAAAGCCGAAAATTGACTATCATGATAAAGCGCGAGACTGGGCAACCACTCGATGACTTAGCAAAATCTTCGGGATTCCTCCGCATTAACGAAGGGCCGGTTTTCCCGGTCATGCATGTACGCGCCCCGAATTCAGATGAGTGCGGAAATACCAGGGGCTATATAGTAGCCCCACTGTCAAACTCCTATGGTTAAGTGAAAGTGTTAAAGCAATATAGTCCGATTGCCTCGTCACAAGGCTACCACCTCCTTAATGGACCAAGACGTTGGATCAAGTGTGAAGACGCGCTTTTGCGAACACCCCCGCATTGTATGCGTGGGGGCTGAAGCCGACGACTTCAAACTTTCAGGATATATATATATATATATATATATATATATATATATATATAGACACACACACACACACACACATAAACGACCACACAGGAGGCATAATAATACTTTCAGGCAAAAGTATAAACACATCCTTTATATTTAAAATAAAATTGTCCTTACAATGGGGATACATGTCACTAGAACATGATACTCTTCAAGCACTGAGCCTCTATTAAACGAGCGCCTTCGAGAACTTCTTCAAAGTAGTGCTCGGCCTACGGCCGAACTCTGGGTTGCAATTGCGGTGGCCTCCATATCTTCCCAGCATGTCTTGACATGGGCAAAAGCCAGCCGCGCACCCTCTATGCACGCCGACCTCTTCATAGCGTCGATATGCGGCACGGCACCAAGAAATCGTTGCACTAATCCAAAATAACTATTTGGCCTTGGTCCCGTCGGCCAAAGATGATCCACAATAGACCTCATGGCAAGCTCGGACAACCTATGGAGCTCGACCCACTCGGTCATTCACTCATTTAACAGCTGCAGCCGTGCCGGAACATTGAACTGCGACCAGAACAGTTTTTCAACTTCACGATCTTTTTGATCTTTGAAAAACTCGGCCGCATCAGCAGCACTCGCTGCCAAATCCACGTATGCGTCCGTAGAACTCCATAATTGATAGAGAGGGGCATACTTCGGATCTCCGAACTTCGTCCGCAACAAAAAGGGCTTCCTAGCCGCGATATCTCCAGCTTGACGCAACTCCTCCTTCACCGCTCTAATTTTAGAGCGGGCTTCCTTGCTGCTACCATGGCCGTCTCCAGGTCCGTCGCCTTCGCTCATCTTTCCTTTTCAAGAAGCTCGTAATGGTCGGCGGCATCTTTCAACTCAACGACCATCTTGGCTATTTTATCCTTGCTTAGGCAATGCGCAGCCTGTTCGGCTCTCAGCTCTTTGACCGCCTTTAGAGCGGCCACATCACTCTTCCTGGCTTGTTCCTTGGCTCGGGCAAGTTCCGCCTGAAGGGTCTCCATGACGGCAGCTCCATCTGCAGTCACAACATATTAAAGATACTAGCATCATGCTCCTCTTACTATGTGTTGTTCACCGGAGAAATCACATACCCCGCCTCGCTGCCGCTTGTTTACAAGCACGATGTCGGCATCTGCCGCATCAAGTTGCCGCCCAGCTCGGCAAACTCACCAGTCCGGCTTAGCCATCGACCTTCAGCCACCTGCACATGAAGGCGGCATGATTATTACCTGGGACTATGATCCTCTGTTTGCCGCCATTTTCAACAACAACCAGAGTCTCAGGGGCTACTATCTGCATAGGGCACACCTAGCGTGTGCGGTACCTTCAAAAACATATACTACTTTGCGTACCTCAAAGCCTCTCAGCAGGCTCATAAAAGCTTCATGCAGCCTGCTTTCAGCGGATGAAATCCTCTCAACCACCGTACCCATTAGCGTACGATGCACTTCTGAGATAGCCGCTTGCTCCAGAAGATCCTTCAGTGTGCCGGGTCATGCACCGGACCGTCCCGGCCTCTTTCTGTTGCTCTCCTTAGGAGCCGAATACTCCGGACTTCGGGTGGCCAAAGGGTTACCCTCTGGCCTTGGTGGATCAGGGGAAATCCTCCGTGATTTACACCTCAGGTCGCCCGCCTCATGAGGCGGGAGGCATGGGGAGGTGTTTCGCTCTCCATCATCTCCGGAAGAAGATCCCTCGAAGACGAACTCTGTCGAGAAGGGCTACGATCCGAACTACAAGATATATGCTTTGGTTATTGTCCTCAGAAGTAAAGCAGGATATTTTTTACTATTAAGTACTTTTGTTTACTTACAGCTCGGTGAAGGGCTGATCCCCTTGCGGGCACTGTGCGGCAAGGATACCCTCCGGGGCAGGACCCTCTGGCGAAGATTTCTTCCCTCGTTTGGAAACCATTGTTTCCGAGTCTTCACAGGCGGTCCTCTTCCTTCCCTGTGGAGAGGGAATTTCAGATTCTTCTCCCCGGTTATCCTCCTTCGCGGAGGCGCTAATTCCCACGGTTTGGATGAATAAGGAGCGAGGCCTGCTTTCAGCCTCCTTATTCCCCCCTTTATCTTCCCCGGAGGGCGCTTGATAAGGCGCAAGCTCAAGCATTCTGGCCAGTACTGGATCTGCTGAGCCTTCGGGAAGGGGGGCCAAACACCTGATCATCTTCGCCCTTTTTACCCAGTCCTGGTCAAAGAGCGACATTTCAAAATCATGTTGTGATAAATAAATACACAACATGTTCGGCCGAAGGACTACTTACTTGGGTATCTGGACGATTGCAACTCAGACCCGCATCCTCGGTGGTGTCCGGACACCTTATTTGTGATCCGAAGAACAATTTGTACATCTCTTCGAGCGTCATGCCAAGGAAGTGCTGAATAGCTCGCGGTCCTTCCGTGTTGAACTCCCACATACTGAGGGGTCGACGTTTGCAAGGCGGGACTCGACGAACTAGAATGACTTGCATTACCGTGACCAAGCTGATATCTCTCTCGAGGAGATCTCGGATGCGACTCTGCAATATCAGCACATCATTTACCGGCCCCCAGTCCAGCCCCTTGTTGATCCATGACGTCAGTCGTGGCGGGGGGCCCGAGCGAAAGGCAGGGCGGCCACCCATTTAGTACTGCGGGGAGCTATGGTGTAAAACCACTCACGTTGCCATAAGCTGGATACCTCCGGGAAGGAACCCTTTGGCCATGGAACATCGGCGCCTTTGCTTATTACGGCTCCTACGCATTCTGCATGTCGCCCATTATTCATCTTCGGCTCTACATTAAAGGTCTTGAGCCATAAGCCGAAGTGTGGGGTGACGTGGAGGAAGGCCTCACACACGACGATGAACAACAAGATGTGAAGGATGGAATCCGGGGCCAGGTCATGGAAATCCAGCCCGTAATAGAACATGAGCCCCCTAACAAAGGGATCTAGAACAAGGCCTAGCCCTCGGAGGAAGTGAGAGATGAATACGACGCTCTCGCCGGGTTCGGGTGTGGGAATGACCTGCCCTCGAGCAGGTAGCCTATGCGAGATTTCGGCGGTCAGATACCTAACTGATGACCCACAAGTATAGGGGATCTATCGTAGTCCTTTCGATAAGTAAGAGTGTCGTACCCAACGGGGAGCAGAAGGAAATGATAAGCGGTTTTTAGGAAGGTATTCTCTGCAAGTACTGAAATAAGTGGTAACAGATAGTTTTGTGATAAGATAATTTGTAACGAGCAACAAGTAACAAAAGTAAATAAAGTGCAGCAAGGTGGCCCAATCCTTTTTTTTAGCAAAGGACAAGCCTGGACAAACTCTTATATAAGGAAAAGCGCTTCCGAGGACACATGGGAATATCGTCAAGCTAGTTTTCATCACGTTCATATGATTCGCGTTCGGTACTTTGATAATTTGATATGTGGGTGGACTGGTGCTTGGGTGCTGTTCTTACTTGAACAAGCATCCCACTTATGATTAACCTCTATTGCAAGCATCCGCAACTACAACAAATGTATTAAGGTAAACCTAACCATAGCATGAAACATATGGATCCAAATCAGCCCCTTACGAAGCAACGCATAAACTAGGGTTTAAGCTTCACACCCTAGCAACCCATCATCTACTTATTACTTCCCAATGCCTTCCTCTAGGACCAAATAATGGTGAAGTGTTATGTAGTCGACGTTCACATAACACCACTAGAGGCTAGACAACATACATCTCATCAAAATATCAAACGAATACCAAATTCACATGACTACTAATAGCAAGACTTCTCCCATGTCCTCATGAACAAATGTAACTACTCACAAAGCATATTCATGTTCATAATCAGAGGGGTATTAATATGCATATAGGATCTGAACATATGATCTTCCACCAAATAAACCAACTAGCATCAACTACAAGGAGTAATCAACACTACTAGCAACCTATTAGTACGAATCCCGTACTTGGAGACAAGAATTGGATACAAGAGATGAACTAGGGTTTTGAGAGGAGATGGTGCTGGTGAAGATGTTGATGGAGATTGCCCTCTCCCGATGAGAGGAGTGTTGGTGATGACGATGGCGATGATTTCCCCCTCCCGAAGGGAAGTGTCCCCGACAGAACAGCTCTGCCGAAGCCCTAGATTGGTTCCGCCAAGGTTCCGCCTCGTGGCGGCGGAGTTTCGTCCCGAAAGGTTGCTTATGATTTTTTCCTCATCGAAAGACCTCATATAGCAGAAGATGGCCATCGGAGAGCCAACAGGGGGCCCATGAGGTAGGGGGGCACGCCCTGGGGGGTAGGGCGTGCCCCCACCCTCGTGGACAGGCGAGCCCCCCTCTGGTGAACTTCTTTCGCTCAATATTTTTTATTATTTCCAAAAACCACTTTCGTGGAGTTTCAGGACTTTTGGAGTTGTGCAGAATAGGTCTCTAATATTTGCTCCTTTTCCAGCCCTGTAATCCCAAATTTCTAGCATTCTCCTCCTTATGTAAACCTTGTAAAATAAGAGAGAATAGGAATAAGTATTGTGACATAATGTGTAATAACAGCCCATAATGCAATAAATATCGATATAAAAGCATGATGCAAAATGGACGTATCAACTCCCCTAAGCTTAGACCTCGCTTGTCCTCAAGCGAAAGCCGATAACGATAAATATGTCCTCATGTTTAAAAGTAGAGGCATCGATAAAAATAAAATGCGGACATGAAGGCATCATGATTGTTTTCATAACAGCAATATATATAGATATTGTCATATGATTTCTTATGCTCAAGTAATAATCTATTCACAATGCAAAGGTATGAATCATAAACTTTATTGAGAACCAACAAACTATAATCTCAGTCATTGAAGCAATTGCAATTTATCATAACATCAGAAAGAGTCTATGTCAGAGCTTAATAGCAAGTCCACATACTCAACTATCATTTAATCTTTCATAATTGCTAACACTCATCCGATACTTGTGGTTACGAAGTTTTAATCGGACACAGAGAAAGATAGGGGCTTATAGTTTCGCCTCCCAACCTTTTACCTCAAGGGTAATGTCAACAATAATAACTCATGCTCCCCTACATCCAATTAGATACATATATCAGGATCCTTCCAACATATTGTGCTTGCCAAAGGATAAAATATAAAATATAAAGGTGGAGATCACCATGACTCTTGCATAAGGTAGGATAAATAAAAGATAGGCCCTTCGCAGAGGGAAGCAGAGGTTGCCATGCGCTTTTATGGTTGGATGCATAAAATCTCAATGCGAAAGAACGTCACTTTATATTGCCACTTGTGATATGAACCATTATTATGCAGTCGTCGCTTTTATTACTTCCACATCACAAGATCGTATAAAGCTTATTTCTCCCACACCAATCAATCATACATATTTAGAGAAATTTTTATTGCTTTGCACCGATGACAACTTACTTGAAGGATCTTACTCAATCCATAGGTAGATATGGTGGACTCTCATGGCAAAACTGGTTTAAGGGTTTTTGGAAGCACAAGTAGTATCTCTACTTGGTGCTGAGAATTTGGCTAGCAAGAGGGGGAAAGGCAAGCGCAACATGTTGGATGACCCATGACAACATACTTTATCTCAGATATAAGAAAACATAACCCATTACATTGTCTTCCTTGTCCAACATCAACTCTTTAGCATGTCATATTTTAATGAGTGCTCCCAATCATAAAAGATGTCAATGATAGTATATTTATATGTGAACCCCTATTTCCTTATTACTTCCTATTAATTGCCACGATGACCAAAGCTATGTTTGCCAACCCCCAACAACTTTTAATCATCATACTCTTTCTATGTGAAGTCATCACTCTTAATAAGATCAGTATAAACACTTTGTTTCTTTTTTATTCTAATCTATTTTCTTTTATTCACTCAAGATCATGGAAAAATAATCAAGCCCTTGACTCAACACTAATCTTTATTATATAGCTCACGGACTCGATTACATAAAGAGATCATAAAGCAAAAATCAAAACTAGATCATGCCACAAACTTTATTCTACTAGATCAAGATACTACTAATAGGATCGAACTAAGAAAAACAGTAAAGATAGGAGATGTGATTGTGATACGATACTGGGGCACCTCCCCCATGCTTGGCAGTTGCCAAGGGGAGTGCCCATACCCATGTGATTATGTCTCCTTCTTTGTCGGTGAAGAAGATGGTGGTGATGTTGACTTAGTTGATGGCATAGACTTCTCCCTTAATTTGTGCTTGAGGACAGAATTTTGATCCCTCAAATCATCAATCTCCCACTCCAGGGTTAATATCTTTTTGCATAAGTCCTGCTTATTTTCCTGCAAGAGACAAAAAGGGATAAAGTCGATCTTTGGTTTCTTTACCCTATCAGGGAGACTTGAATTTTTGAACTCCATGTGCATGTCCCCAGGTTGAGGTAGTGGGGCTTCATCTTCATCTGAGCTCGTCTCCTCCTTCCCCTTGGGTTCATAGTCCTTTCTTCCTCCGTAGTCCAACCATCGTGCTCCACATCTCCATAGACCTTAGGATTTGATAGGTAATCATCTGCATAGCTTTCTCCTTCCGAATCCTGGGACGACATGTTGATCTAATCTGCAGTAGGACAGCTCGAAACAAGAACAGAGGATATTTGTGTGATACGGTGGTCAAAACCTTCGGGAGAATATATAATGAATTTTTACCGACCAAAATACGTATCGTGCAAGAAAACGGAGTCGGAAGGCACACGAGGTGCTCACGAGGTGAGGGGCGCCCTCCACCCTCGTGGGGCCCTCGTGTCCTTCCGGATCGCTACTTATTTTTCTAAATATTCCAAAATGGAGAAATATTGCCTTAAAAATTGTTTTGGAATCGGTTTACTTACCGTACCACATACCTATTCCTTTTCGGAGTCTGAAACGTTTTGGAAAGTGTCCCTTATGTATTCCTCCGGGGTTACAGTTTCAATAGCATTGGTTTCAACATTTATAGGATTACCTGAGATATAATGTTTGATTCTTTGACCGTTTACCACCTTCCGATTTGTGCCTTCAAAGTTGTTGATTCTTATGGCACCGGAACGATAGACCTCCTCGATAACGTAAGGGCCTTCCCATTTAGAGAGAGGTTTTCCTGCAAAAAATCTTAAACAAGAGTTGTATAGCAATACATAATCACCTACATTGAACTCACGTTTTTGTATCCTTTTGTCATGCAATCTTTTAACTTTTTCTTTAAACAACTTGGCATTTTCATAAACTTGGGTTCTCCATTCATCAAGTGAGCTAATGTCAAATAGCCTCTTCTCACCGGCAAGCTTGAAATCATAGTTGAGCTCTTTAATAGCCCAATATGCCTTATGTTCTAGTTCGAGAGGTAAGTGACATGCTTTTCCATAAACCATTTTATATGGAGACATACCCATAGGATTTTTATATGCAGTTCCATAGGCCCATAATGCATCATCAAGTTTCTTGGACCAATTCTTTCTAGACCTATTGACAGTCTTTTGCAAAATTAATTTGAGTTCTCTATTACTCAATTCTACTTGACCACTAGACTGTGGGTGATAAGGAGATGCAATTCTATGATTAACGTCATATTTAGCAAGCATTTTCTGAAAGCACCATGAATAAATGTGAACCACCATCACCATTAAATATCCAGGACTCCAAACCTCGGAAAAATAACTTCCTTAAGCATTTTAATAGAAGTGTTATGATCAACACTACTAGTTGGAATAGCTTCTACCCACTTAGTAACGTAATCAACAACAACTAAAATATGTGTATATCCATTAGAGGCAGTAAAAGGTCCCATATAATCAAAGCCCCAAACATCAAATGGTTCAATAACGAGTGAATAATCCATAGGCATTTCTTGACGTCTACTAATATTACCAATTCTTTGACATTCATCACAAGATAAGACAAACTTACGGGCATCCTTGAAGAGAGTATGCCAATAAAAACCAGATTGCAATACCTTATGTGCAGTTCTATCTCCCGCGTGGTGTCCTCCATAAGCTTCGGAGTGGCACTTGCGTAGGATCTGTTCCTGTTCATGCTCGGGTACACAACGTCTAATAACACCATCTACTCCTTCTTTATAAAGATGTGGGTCATCCCAAAAGTAATGTCTCAAATCATGGAAAAACTTTTTCTTTTGTTGGTATGTGAAGCTAGGTGGTATAAATTTAGCAACGATATAATTAGCATAATCAGCATACCAAGGAGTACTACGAGAAGTACTTATAACATTTAGTTGTTCATCATGAAAGCTATCATCAATAGGTAGTGGGTCATCAAGAACATTTTCTAACCTAGACAAGTTGTCTGCAACGGGGTTCTTAGCTCCCTTTCTATCAACAATATGCAAATCAAATTCTTGTAGCAGGAGAACCCATCTAATAAGTCTAGGTTTAGCATCTTTATTTTCCATAAGATATTTAATAGCAGCATGATCAGTGTGAATAGTTACTTTAGAATCAACAGTATAGGGTCTGAACTTATCACAAGCAAACACAACTGCTAAGAATTATTTTTCAGTAGTAGCATAATTTCTTTGAGTATTTTCTAGAGTCTTACTAGCATAATCGATAACATTTAATTTCTTATCAACTTTTTTCCCTAGAACAGCACCTACAGCATAATCACTAGCATCACACATAATTTCAAAGGGTAAATTCCAATCAGGTGGCTGAACAATAGGTGCAGAGACCAATGCTTTCTTAAGTATTTCAAATGCTTCTACACAATCATCATCAAAGACAAATGGTATATCTTTTTGTAATAAATTAGTCAGAGGTCGAGAATTTTTTTAGAAGTCCTTAATGAACCTCCTATAAAATCCGGCGTGACCAAGGAAACTTCTTATACCTTTGATGTCCTTGGGACATGGCATCTTTTCAATAGCATCAACCTTGGCTTTATCAACTTCAATATCTCTTTCAGAAACTTTATGCCCCAAGACAATGCCCTCATTAACCATAAAGTGGCACTTTTCCCAATTCAAGACAAGATTAGTTTCTTCACATCTCTGTAAAACTCGATCAAGATTGCTCAAGCAATCATCAAAAGAAGATCCATAGACGGAAAAGTCGTCCATGAAAACCTCACAAATCTTTTCACAAAAGTCAGAGAATATAGCCATCATGCATCTTTGAAAGGTAGCAGGTGCATTAAATAAACCAAAAGGCATACGTCTATAAGCAAAAGTACCAAAAGGGCATGTAAAAGTAGTCTTTGATTGATCTTTAGCCGACACAGGTATTTGAGAGAAACCAGAATAACCATCTAGAAAGCAATAATATGTATGTTTGCATAATCTTTCTAGCATTTTATCGATAAAAGGTAAGGGGTAATGATCTTTCTTAGTATCCTTATTTAATTTACGGAAATCAATTACCATCCTATAACCTATAATAATTCTTTGCGGAATCAATTCATCTTTATCATTAGGAACAACATTAATACCTTCCTTCTTAGGGACACAATGAACAGGACTTACCCATTGACTATCAGCAATGGGATAAATTATACCAGTCTCCAGAAGCTTTAGTATTTCCTTTCTTACCACTTCTTTCATTTTAGGATTAAGCCTTCGTTGATGATCACGGACTGGTTTGGCATCTTCTTCCAAATTTATTTTTTGTCGACGTAGAGTGGGACTAATGCCCTTAAGATCATCGAGAGTATATCCAATAGCAGCACAATGCTTCTTCAGAGTTTTCAATAATCTTTCTTCTTCATGCTCTGAAAGGTTAGCACTAATAATAACAGGATATATCTTATTTTCATCAAGATAAGCATATTTAAGATTATCAGGCAACGGTTTAAGCTCAAACACGGGATCACCCTTGGGTGGAGGAGGATCCCCTAAGATTTCAACATGCAAATTGTGTTTCAGAATAGGTTCCTGTTTAAAGAACACTTCATCTATTTCCCTTCTTTCATTCATAAACATATCATTTTCATGGTCTAGCAAATATTGTTCTAAAGGATCACTAGGAGGTACTGCAATAGAAGAAAGACCAATAATTTCATCCTTTCAAGGTAGTTCTTCTTCACGGTGTTGTTTACTAAACTTAGAGAAATTAAACTCATGAGACGTATCATCCAAGCCAATAGTAACAACATTCTTTTCGTAGTCTATCTTAGCATTGACAGTATTCAAGAATGGTCTACCAAATATAATGGGACAAAAGCTATCTTGTGGGGAACTAAGAACAAGAAAATTAGCAGGATATTTAGTTTTCCCACACAAGACTTCAACATCTCTAACAATTCCCGTTGCTGATATAGTATCTCTATTAGCAAGCTTAATTGTGACATCAATATCTTCTAACTCAGTAGGTGCAATTTCATGCTTAATTTGTTTATATAAGTCATAAGGTATAACACTAGCACTAGAACCCATATCGCATAAGCCATGATAACAATGATCTCCTATTTTAACAGAAATAACAGGCACGCCTACCACAGGTCTATGTTTATCTTTAACACAAGGTTTGGCAATTCTAGTAGTTTCACCGCAGAATTGAATAACATGCCATCAATATTATCAGACAAAAGATCTTTAACAATAGCAATATTAGGTTCTACTTTAACTTGCTCAGGAGGTGTATAAGTTCTAATGTTGCTTTTACGAACAACAGTTGAAGCTTTAGCATGATCCTTTATTCTAACAGGAAAGGGTGGTTTCTCAACATAAGAAGTAGGAACAATAGGATCATTATAAGTGACAGTCTTTTCTTCAACTTTAGCAGGTGCAGCTACTTTTACTTCTATGGGAGGATAATATTTAAACCACTTCTCCTTGGGGAGATCAACATAAGTAGCAAAAGATTCACGAGAAAGAAGCTACTATCTCGAGTCAAGTCCATATTTAGTGCTAAATTTACGGAAAACATCGGTATCCATAAAAGATTTAACACGATCAAACTTAGGTGTCATACGACTCCTTACCTTCTTCGAGATCCCAATCTTCAGAGTTGCGTTTAATTCTATCCAATAAATTCCATTTGAATTCAATAGTCTTCATCATAAAAGAGCCAACACAGGAAGTATCGAGCATGGTGCGATTATTTTCAGAAAGCCGAGCATAAAAACTTTGAAGAATTCTTTCTCTCGAGAGCTCATGATTGGGGCATGAATATAACATTGATTTAAGCCTCCCCCAAGCTTGAGCGATGCTTTATCCTTCACGAGGCCAAAAAATATATATAATTGCGATCACGATGAACAAGATGGATAGGATAATATTTTTGATGAAATTCCAATTGCAATCGTCTGTAGTTCCATGATCTCGTATCATCACATAGCCTATACCATGTCAATGCATCTCCCTTCAAAGATAAAGGGAAGACCTTCTTATTGACAACATCATCAGGTATACCTGCAAGCTTAAATAATCCACAAACTTCATCCACATATATTAGGTTCTCATCAGGATGATTGGTTCCATCTCCTGCAAAAGGATTAGCTAGCAGTTTTTCTACCATACCCGAAGGAAATTCAAAAGGAGTATTTTCATTTTCAGTAGGTTCAGTAGGTTGAGGAGCAACTCTTTGCTCTACTAGTCGGGGTGAAGATACCCCGAACAAGCCCCTCAAAGGATTACTTTCCATAGTAACAAGTGACACTAAATTTCAGCACACTATATAAATTTTTCCTTACCAAATTCCACCTACCAAAGGCGCTTCACTCCCCGGCAACGGCGCCAGAAAAGAGTCTTGATGACCCACAAGTATGGGGGATCTATCGTAGTCCTTTCGATAAGTAAGAGTGTCAAACCCAACAAGGAGCAGAAGGAAATGATAATCGGTTTCAGCAAGGTATTCTCTGCAAGTACTGAAATAAGTGGTAACAGATAGTTTTGTGATAAGATAATTTGTAACGAGCAACAAGTAACAAAAGTGAATAAAGTGCAGCAAGGTGGCCCAATACTTTTTGTAGAAAAGGACAAGCCTGGACAAACTCTTATATATGGAAAAGCGCTCCTGAGGACACATGGGAATATCGTCAAGCTAGTTTTCATCACGTTCATATGATTCGCGTTCGGTACTTTGATAATTTGATATGTGGGTGGACCGGTGCTTGGGTGCTGTTCTTACTTGAACAAGCATCCCACTTATGATTAACCTCTATTGCAAGCATCCGCAACTACAACAAAAGTATTAAGGTAAACCTAACCATAGCATGAAACATATGGATCCAAATCAGCCCCTTACGAAACAACGCATAAACTAGGGTTTAAGCTTACATCACTCTAGCAACCCATCATCTACTTATTACTTCCCAATGCCTTCCTCTAGGCCCAAATAATGGTGAAGTGTTATGTAGTCGACGTTCACATAACACCACTAGAGGCTAGACAACATACATCTCATCAAAATATCGAACGAATACCAAATTCACATGACTACTAATAGCAAGACTTCTCCCATGTCCTCAGGAACAAACGTAACTACTCACAAAGCATATTCATGTTCATAATTAGAGGGGTATTAATATGCATATAGGATCTGAACATATGATCTTCCACCAAATAAACCAACTAGCATCAACTACAAGGAGTAATCAACACTACTAGCAACCTACTAGTACCAATCCGGACTTGGAGACAAGAATTGGATACAAGAGATGAACTAGGGTTTTGAGAGGAAATGGTGCTTTGGTGAAGATGTTGATGGAGATTGCCCTCTCCCGATGAGAGGAGGCGTTGGTGATGATGATGGCGATGATTTCCCCCCTCCGGAAGGAAGTATCCCCGAGCAGCTCTGCCGGAGCCCTAGATTGGTTCCGCCAAGGTTCCGCCTCGTGGCGGCGCAGTTTCGTCCCGAAAGGTTGCTTATGATTTTTTCCTCATCGAAAGACCTCATATGGTAGAAGATGGGCATCGGAGAGCCAACAGGGGGCCCACGAGGTTGGGGGCGCGCCCGAGGGGTAGGCGCGCCCCACCCTCGTGGGACAGTGGGCCCCCCCTCTGGTGAACTTCTTCCACTGGATATTTTTATTATTTCCAAAATGACTTTCTTGGAGTTTCGGGACTTTTGGAGTTGTGTAGAATAGGTCTCTAATATTTGCTCCTTTTCTAGCCTGTAATTCCAATTTAGGCATTCTCCCTCCTTATGTAAACCTTGTAAAAATAAGAGAGAATAGGCATAAGTATTGTGACATAACGTGTAATAACAGCCCATAATGCAATAAATATCGATATAAAAGCATGATGCAAAATGGACGTATCACTAACCTCTCTTAGCTTCTTGATGTCTTCCTCTGTGATAGAGGAGGGCATCCACCGACCTTGAAGGTTGGATCCGGACATGGTTGAAGGTCCGAAGCGCCTGACCTAAGCCTTGGGTGTTGGAACTCGAGGCGGGGGAAGGATTCGATTGAGTACGAGAAGAAAAAGGACAGGCCTTGGCCTCTTTATAAAGAGGGTGAATATCAAGCGTCCTCCTCGTGGCCGTTTGGGACTTGCCTAAAATCGAGGAGTCATACCAACGGGCACGATTAGGTTACCCACATCCGTATTGATGAGAATCCCGTAATAAGGGGGACATGATCTCTGCTTTGATAAGACGTGCCAATAAAACCGCCTCGCAAAATGTGCAGTGCCAGGCTGATTGAGAAAAACGGTTCGAATAATGATCAGGCCGTGGTGTGATGTCACATTATGAAAATTCTTCGACAGATTAGATTTGTGGAAATATTATTCTGTCTATGGTAGTATGTGGAACTTGTTTTGCAGAGCCGGACACTATCCTTTTGTTCAAAATCTTCTATGGAGTATTCGGAGGAGGAACCCGCCTTGCAATGCCGAAGACAATCTGCGGCCGGACTCATCGTCATTGAAGCCTGGTTCAGGGGCTACTGAGGGAGTCCTGGATTAGGGGGTCCTCGGACGGCGGACTATATACTTTAGCGGACTATTGGACTATGAAGATACAAGATTGAAGACTTCGTCCCATGTCCGGATGGGACTCTCCTTAGCGTGGAAGGCAAGCTTGGTATTACGGATATGTAGATCTCCTCCCTTGTAACCGACTCTGTGTAACCCTAGCCCCCTATAAACCGGAGGGTTTAGTCCGTAGGCCAACAACAATCATACCATAGGCTAGCTTCTAGGGTTTAGCCTCTACGATCTTGTGGTAGATCAACTCTTGTAATACTCATATCATCAAGATCAATCAAGCAGGAAGTAGGGTATTACCTCCATCGATTGGGCCCAAACCTGGGTAAACATTGTGTCCCCCGCCTCCTGTTACCATCTGCCTTAGACGCACAGTTTGGGACCCCCTACCCGAGATCCGCCGGTTTTGACACCGACAGCAAGGTCGTGGCGCGACGGAGACGGCGGCTCGGAGCAGGTGGCTCCGGCGGTAGGTCGCTGCGGCAAAATCAACTTGTCAGCCGGGGTGGTTCGATGACGGAGGAAACCATACGAAACCCCACCGGAGACAGGGCAACTGAGGCCTGTCGCAGCCGCGGAGAGGCACTCGTGAGGTGAGGCCGCAACGACGGAGATGCGCCCATCCCCACTTATGAGTCGTGGCCAGTTGGATCAATCCATGTTTAAGTCGTGGTCTTCCCTTCTTTTTTTTACACTGAGCAATCCGGCTTAGATCAGCTTATTCTGTTATGTATAGCAACCTTGGCAACCAGTAATATGTCTCGGTGGACGTGGCATCTAATGGTAAAAACAAAGGCCGGACTAACTCTGTACTAGTGCCTCCACACGTCATAGTGGATAGTGGCATAGTAGTTGATGATTTGTTTTTGGTCTCCTTGAGAAGGAATCAATGACCGGTCACATCTGCAATAACGGCCGAAGAATCAAATAGTTGCCTTAGACTTTGACGCCACCCCATGTGTTCCAGTTTGGAATGGAAGCAGCAGCAGCGCCGGCGCACAGGATGACGCGTACGTACTCATCTCGGATTCAACGAATTGGATAGATGCCTCGGCCTCTGACCCGGATACGAGTAGCGGCTTTTGGGTCGAATCTGCAGCGAAAACTTCCGTTATCTTGACGACTTGCAGCAGCGTACAGATGCATAACCCGAACACTCGCCTCAATATTGCTCGTGCTGCTCAAACCGGCTTTCTTCATGTGGAAACTTGCAAACTTCTCGAACCCTAAAAAGAACCCTTCAAGAACTCAACACCACCGTGCGCAAGCCCCACGGTGGGCGCCAACTGTCGTGGTATTGTCACGGCAGATGTCCTGGTGTGAGGACTTAGTCGTGAGGCCAACGCATCTATGTAGTAGCTTGAGAGGGGTTGATCGGAATCGAGAGACGCAACACAAGACAAGGGTTTAGACAGCTTCGAGCCCCAGGAAACATCATCCGGTGACAACCCTACATGCTGTTTGTGGCCAGGTCTCATTACGCTCATCAAGGAGTAGCCAGTGGTCGGCTCTTTGTGTCTAGCCCTAGAAATTGTTTATTGTCCCCCCATCTTGGGGTGCCCTTCCTCCTTATATCAGTTAGAGGGGCGGGTTTCATGTGGAGTCCAAATAGGATTAGAATTATTCTATTACAAGCGGAGTCCTGGTCTTGCTTCCTTTGTAGGAGAATATTCCTTATGCTTTCCTCTTAAGCCGGCCCATCATAACATAAGCCGGCCTTCTGGGCCTTAGGCCTAGTCTTCTATCTGACCCTCCGTCAGAACTATTAGTGTGTCGCCAGGCTCGTGAGTCGCCAATCTTCCGGTGGGTTACCAATGAAACGTCAAGTCCGGCCGGGTCATACTTCCGGCCGGGTCATACTGCGGGGTATATCCCCGACACCTCCCCTTCCTCACTTCTATTTTACTCCGCTCGACCTCACTCCGGCTCGAGCTTCTCAAACCCTAGCGTCGCCGCTACTCCATCGTCGCCGGTGAGGAAGAGCTTCACTGCCTCGACCTCGTCGCCGTCGTACTCGCGCCGGCTGTGGATTTCTTCACTCCGCCGCCACCGTAGCTGTCTTCCTCAGCCGAGTTAACAATATCATTGTCCACATCTTTCTTCTTTCGCATATCACACAAATCAACGAAGCTATTTAGATGGGTAGCGGCATCTTCACTAGGATGTCCGGCGAATTGATCTTTCATGACAAGATTCAACAAAGCAGCATTAATTTCACAAGATTCAGTATCGGTAAGGGGAGCAATCGGAGTGCTAAGAAAATCATTGTTGTTGGTACTGGTAAAGTCACACAATTTAGTATTATCTTGAGCCATCGTGACAAGCAAGCAATCCAACACACGAGCAAACAAAAAGCAAGCGAAAAAGAGGCAAATGAAAAAGAGAGGGCGAATAAAACGGCAAAGGTGAAGTGGGGGAGAGGAAAACGAGAGGCAAATGTCAAATAATGTAATGCGGGAGATAATAGTTTGTGATGGGTACTTGGTATGTTGAATTTTGCGTAGACTCCCCGGCAACTGCGCCAGAAATCCTTCTTGCTACCTCTTGAGCACTGTGTTGGTTTTCCCTTGAAGAGGAAAGGGTGTCGGTGTACTAGAGTAGGGGTACCCTAGTATCCCGAACTCGTGCACGGGCAGTCGCAGCACCCCACGGCAAGGCTTGCCTGGTGACCGCCAAGGTCCTCCGTGGTTCCTTTGGAGCCATTCAAGAACAAAGTATTCAGGCCAAGGAGTCAAGGCCCGGCAAGAGGAGTTTGCGGGAAGGCCAACCAAGGCATTTAGAAGACAAGGCCCGGCAAGAGGAGCTCATGGGAAGGCCCGATGGCGACAAGCTTCCGGTAGCGACAAAGGCAACGACATGACAAAGGCGCTTGCCGCAGGCTACTGCTCATTTCCTCCGCTCCAGCACATCCATCAACGTGTCGCCATGGGACCTTTCCAGGCACGCATGGCAAAAAGGCTGTCTTGACGGCCGGAAGCGTGGAAACAGCGGTCTTGACAAGATCGCCATCGTGGCGGCGGTGGCGCCCACGGTCCTTTTCAAAGACCTTTGTTTAGTCGACTTAGACGGGCATTTAATGCTTTTGTCCCCTGCCGCCAGGGTTAGGTAGGATACACTGTACAAGTAGCTGTACCAACCGCAACTCATTTTCCCTTTTTACCCTTGTCTACGTTGCCACCTGTCGGTGACCCCTTGAGCATATAAAAGGAGGCCCATGCGCAACGTAGAAGGGGGTTCGGTTCATTCGAAACTAGAGAACACTCACGCTAGGTCTTGTAGCTCTCGGCTCCCTAGCAAGAACACAATATAATCAAACAAGCAGCAAAGGAGTATTATCTCTCCGGAGAGCTCGAAGCTGGGTAAACTGCTCGTGTGCTTCGCCTCGATCTGCTCTTCGTGCGACCTCCGCCCCCCACCAAACCGAAAGGGGCTCGGTCCGCCGGTCCCATAGGTGTTCGTGGGTCCGATCAGCCTCCACGAGCTACATCTTCATCATCTTCATCGACATGCCACCGAAGAAGAAGGCTTCGGCGGCAGCGGAGCCGTCCACGTCGATCCCACCACCACCGGAGCAAATGGGTGGTGGGGTAGACACCGGCGGAAGAACGGGCGCCGGCGAGGGAGCTCATGATGCTGCCAAGTCCAAGGACAAGGCCGCGCAGACCTCGGCGTCCGTACACGCACCGCGCCCATCTCAGGAGGCACGGGACCGACAGCGTCATGGTATTCATAGTACCATACGCTTGTTGGATCAAGATCGAGCTGGTGGATCCCGAGGCCCTCAAGAACAGCTTGCACGCCAACATCCTGGCACGAGCGAGGCACGGTCGCCTGGACGGGATACTGCTCCTTCTAACATAGTTAGAAGTCCGAGCATATCCCGCTCCTCGCCGTTCGCCACTGCCACCCACCACTCAGCCAGAAGCTTTGGCGAGAGCTCAACTGCTCCTAGATTACCCTCCAACGGCCGACAAGGTCGATGAATGGAGGGCCACCATCCAGAGTCTCATCGGCTTTGCCAACGGCGACACTCCGCGGCAACCGACTACATCGCTGCCGCGGCAAGACGACAAGGCACGAGCCGGTGGTGACGAAACCTGTGGTGTGCAACCACCATGCACTCTCCACCCGAAGGCCAAGATCGCCGACTCGCCGGATCCACCTCGGCGGCGACTCCACGCGTCGCCGGACCCACGAGCTCGTCACGATCAGCGCCAAGTTCTTCACGAACGACAACAAGAAGACGCCGAACTTCGCATCGGCGCCCGAAGAGAAGCGGCGTCAATCCGACCAGCGCGGCTGAGCCCTCTGTCGATATGCATGCGCCCGAAGGGAACCGGCGACTTGTCCGTCTGCGGTAGGTTGCCCTGCGTTCACTCGTGAGCTGCGGCAAGTCCAAAGTGGCCCGGCAAGAAGAATTTCAAGCCGCACGTACGGAGAAATGCGATGGCAAGACGCATCCGTCAGAGTTCCTCAGCATCTACACCATTGCGGTGCAAGCTGCCGGGGGGCGAGACGACAAGATCCTGGCCAACTACTTCCCGTTGGTACTCAAGCCCAATGTCAGATCCTGGCTCATGCACTTGCCGGACAACTCCATATCCTCTTGGGCGGATCTATGCCATCAGTTTGTTGGCGCCTGCACAGGCGGCCACAAGCCCCATGGCCAAGAGAGCGACCTTCATCTGCTCGCCCAGAAGGAAGGAGAGCCCCTGCGCAAGTTCATTCAGAGATTCAGCCGTGTACAGCACAACATCCCAAATGTCCACCCTGCCGCGGTAATCAGCGCGTTCCATCAGAACGTGCGGAACTGCAGGATGCGGGAAGAGATGGCGATGTACAAGGTCAAGGACGTCAGTGAGCTATATGCCCTGGCCGACAAGTGTGCACGTGCTGAAGAAGGGAGGAGACTCCCCGGAGAGAATATGGAGGCAGCAGGATCTGATAGTGAGGGGTCCGCTCCGGCAAAGAAAAGCCAGCGAAGCAAATGTAAAGAAGAAAGGCGGAGATGTGCTAGTTGTCGAGCGGTCCGGCAGCGGAGGTGGCGCCAAGAAAGCCAAAGTTGGTAGCTCCGGCAAGGAGGTTGCCGCAGCACCAACTGCCAAGCTGTGGCGATCACGACAAGCGATTTGCTCCAACAAGCGATCTTGCAAGATCCACCGCACCAAGGGCCATGACCTCCAGAGCTGCAAGAAGGTCGAACAGCTTGTTGAGAAGCAGAAGGCTGAATACGAGCGGCGCGACAAGGAGAAGGCTCAAGAAGGTGTTGGAGGAGCTAGCAAGAAACGCCCCGGCCAGGGAGGACGCCGCGGCAAGGCCAAGCAGCGGCAAGGAGACAGACCTCCTCGCGGTCGCGACAAGGATGAAGATGACAACGACGATGAAGACATGGATGATGATGAGACTGACGAGCAGGAGTTCCAGAAAGCCACAGATGTCCTGTGCATTGACGGTGGTGCTTCTCTGCATACTTCACACCGCCAACTCAAGCAGTGGATGCGGGAAGTTAATGCGGCAGAACCATCCATTGAGTCACGCAAGCCTCTGAAATGGTCCAGCACGCCTATTATCTTTGATATTGAGGACCACCACGATCGCATAATCTGCGGTCGGGTGCTTGCCGATGTTGGTTTCACCAACTATCCGCAACCTCAAGGTCACCAAGATGCTAGTTGACGGCGGGGCCGGCTTAAACTTGATCTCCTCAGCGGTGCTCCAGAAACTCCAAATCCCTGACAGCGAGCTCGAAGAGACCGGCACATTCCAAGGAATCAATCCGGGAAGGAGCAAGCCGAAGGGAAAGATCACGTTGTCGGTGACGTTTGGCGTGAAGTTGAACTTCAGGGCTGAGAGGGTCACTTTTGATGTTGCTGATTTTCCATTGCCTTACAATGGGATACTTGGCCGTCCAGCACTCGCCAAGTTCATGGCAGCCTCTCACTATGCGTACAACTTGCTGAAGATGCCAGGCCCGATAAGTGTTATTTCTGTCCCTGGCGACAAGAAGGATGCTCTTATCTACGCCGACAAGATCTACAGCTGCAACAGATAGCAAGTCACTTGCCGCTGAAGCTCCCGGGGGGAAGAAGAAGACCGAGTCCGGCAAGAGCTCTGATGCCCACTCCGGCAAGCGCACCTCTTCGGAGTGCTGCGCTACCGTCGAGGACGCACCATCGAGCTCCACCGGCAAGTGTAAGAAGACGATGGCAGCTCCACCAAAGACCAAGAAGGTGTCCGCCAAGGAGGACGGCACTGGTGGTACCTTCACCATCAGTGCCACTCTCGACCCTAAATAGGAAGGCGCGCTCATTGCTTTCCTGCGGGCGAACGTCGACGTGTTTGTGTGGCAACCGTCCGACATCCCCGGTGTTCCCAGGAAAGTGATTGAGCACCATCTTGCCGTCTGTCCTCACACGCGGCCCGTCAAGCAGAAAGTCAGAAAGCAAGCAGTGGAGCGCCAAGAATTCATCGCAGAAGAGATCAAGAAATTGGAAGCAGCAGGCCTTGTCAGAGGAGTGCTCCATCCTACGTGGTTGGCCAATCCTGTAGTCGTGCGTAAGGCAAACGGAAAATGGAGGCTTTGTATCGACTTTACCGATGTTAATAAAGCTTGTCCCAAAGACCCATTTCCCTTGCCACGCATCGATCAGATTGTTGACTCCACGGCCGGATGTGATTTGCTCTCATTTCTTGATGCATACTCGGTACCATCAGATCTTCATGGCGAGAAGAGGATGAGGAGAAAACCGCATTCATCACCCCATGTGGCACATCTTTGTTTCATACGGATGCCTTTCGGTTTAAAGAATCTTTGGTTCGACATTTGCAAGAGTAGTCCATGACGCTTTTGAGCCGCAAATACACAGAAATGTAGAAGCCTACATGGATGACATAGTGGTCAAGAGCAAGGACAAAGCAACTCTGATTCAAGATTTAGACGAAACCTTTGCAAATCTGCGTAAGATCAACCTCAAGCTCAACCCCGAGAAGTGTGTGTTTGGAGTCCCCTCCGGCAAGCTTCTCGGGTTCTTTGTGTCTCAGCGGGGAATTGAAGCCAATCCCGACAAGATCAAGGCCATTGAGCAGATTGAAGCACCAAAGCGCGTCAAGGATGTACGAAGACTTGCCGGTTGCGTAGCTGCTCTCAGCAGGTTTATCTCTAGGTCTGCTGAACGCGCCCTGCCATTTTTCAAAATCTTGAAAAAGGCAGGTCCAATGAAATGGACTCACGAAGCGGAGGCTGCGCTGCAGGATTTAAAGAGATACTTGTCCTCCACTCCAATACTTGTCGCACCTAAGTCACAAGAGAAGTAGCTGCTATATATAGCGGCAACCAATCAAGTGGTTAGTGCTGCGTTAGTAGCGGAGAGGGAGGCGGATGATGAGCTAGCAACCATGGCAGATGCATCCAGCGACAAGCGAGGGGCTTCACCGCAAGCTCTGGTCCCGACGAGGATAGATCTGCTGCGGACATGCGAGAAGATGCGAAAGGATGGTGCAGCGCCCGGTTTACTTTGTCGGTTCCCTTCTGCAGGGGGCTAGGTCAAGGTATTCGGTGTGCGAGAAATTGCTTTTGACCTTCTCGATGGCCTCGAGAAAGCTGCGCAATTACTTTCAAGCACATGAGATCATAGTCGTCACTCGCTTTCCGCTGAAGAGGTTACTGCAAAATCCAGATGCAAGAGTCAGGATTGTCGAGTGGGCACTGGAACTGTCAAGCTTTGGCCTCAAGTTTGAGAGCACTTCAACTATCCAAAGCAGAGCATTGGCAGAGTTCATAGCAGAATGGACGCCAACACAAGATGAAGAAATTCCAGAGACGAACATCCCCGTAAAGGAAGCGAGCAAAGAGTGGCTAATGTACTTTGATGGTGCCTTGTCGCTGCAAGGCGCCGGTGCTGGCGTGCTGCTTGTCGCACCCACCGGAGATCACCTCAAGTACATAGTCCAAATGCACTTTCCCAAGGAGCAAGCAACAAACAATACTGCAGAATATGAAGGTTTGCTTGCCGGTCTAAGGATCGCAGTAGACCTTGGGATCAAGAAGCTCATTGTCAGGGGTGACTCACAGCTTGTCATCCGCCAAGTGAACAAAGATTATCAGAGTCCGTTGATGGAAGCCTATGTTGATGAAGTGAGAAAGCTAGAAGAGCACTTTGACGGCCTGCAGATGGAACATGTTCCAAGAGCTCAGAATGATATTGCTGATGGTCTGTCAAAGTGCGCCGCACTCAAGTTGCCTGTGGAACCAGGGATATTTGTGCTCAAGCTGACTCAACCGACTGTAACGCCATCAACTGGACAGAACAAGAAGAGGAAGTCGATTTCTGGTGACTATTTTCCGGCAGAGCTTCCTGAAGCCGCCGCCAAGAAGGTCCCCGGGATCAACACCAAGAGTGATGAGGAGAAGTCTGCTCCGACAAGCCCTAGGGTTTGTTTCGTTGAAGCAGACGCTCCCGACAAGTTTTGCTCCGGCAAGCTTGCTGGGGAACATCAAGCTCCGGCTGAACCGCAGGTTCTTGCCGTAGAAGCGGATGTTCCCGCAGCAGCAGATGTGCCTTTAGTCCTTGTTGTCGAGCCGCAAGCTCCGGCATGGGCACATCAGATTGTCCGTTTCCTTCGAGACAGAGAACTTCCCAAGAGCAAGAAGAAGCGGAAAAAGTAGCCCGGCGGTCAAGTATGTACCAGTTTGTCGACAAAGACACTGCATGTAAGAAGACTCAACGGTGTGAAATTGAAGTGTATTCACCGGGAAGACGGACAAAAGCTGTTGGCGAGAGATACATGGAGGCATATGTGGTCATCATATTGGCGCGAAGAGCACTTGCCGCAAAGCATTCGGCAAGGTTTCTTTTGGCCGACAGCCTCCGTGATGCAACCGCACAAGTAACCAAGTGTGAAGCGTGCGATTCCATTCCAAGCAGATGCACCAGCCAGCTCAAGCTCTCCAGACGATCCCTTTATCCTGGCCATTTTCGGTCTGGGGCTCGACATTCTCGCCCCTTTCCCGAAGCTGTCGGGGCTTTGAGTACTTATGCGTGGCAATCGACAAGTTCACAAAGTGGCCGGAAGTGGAAGCGATGAGGAAGGTGACAAGACGGTCGGCGATCAAGTTCTTCAGATCAATTGTTTGCCGTTTCGGGATCCGTAACAGGATCATCACCGACAACGGCACGCAATTCACGAGCCGCACCTTCATGCAGTACATCCAAGATCTTGGCGCCAAGGTCTGCTTCGCTTCTGTTGCTCACCCGAGAAGCAATGGTCAAGCGGAGAGGGCAAATGCTGAAGTGCTGCGAGGGATCAAGACCAGAACTTTCGACAGGCTGCACAAGTGCAGAAGAAACTGGATTGAGGAGCTGCTGGTGGTTCTTTGGTCGATCAGGACGACGCCAAATCGAGCCACTGGCCAGACACCTTTCGCTCTAGTCTATGGAGCAGAGGCAGTTCTCCCCACGGAACTCGTATTCGGGTCACCTCGAGTGCTCGCTTATGATGAGCTTGAGCAAGAGCAGCTGCGACAAGATGACGCACTGCTCCTTGAGGAGGACCGTCTTCAGGCTGCTGTACGAGCTGCTCGATACCAGCAAGCTTTGCGCCGCTACCATAGCCGCAAACTTAATGCCGAAGTCTCGAGGAAGGCGACCTTGTTCTTGGCGCGTTCAGTCCGCCAAGAATTCCAACAAGTTCATGCCGAAGTGGGAAGGCCCTTATCGGGTGAAACGAGTCACTAGGCCTGGCGCTGTCCGCCTTGAGACCGAAGATGGCATTCCGGTGAGCAACTCCTGGAATATTGAGCATCTTCGTAAGTTTTACCCGTAGGGCGCGGTTGTCGGAACCTGTTCCGGCAACCACCTTTTTACAAGTCTTGCCGATGTTGCATGTAATCCTTTGTACAAAGCCGGGCGCAGATCCCGTGCATAAGTAAAGCTCATGTGTTTCGCACAACTTGTCAATTTCATGCTTTCATCATTTTATTGCATGTTTTATCTGACACTTTGTGCAGCACCTACACCCGGTAAGCAATAACGAGCCGCAAGGCTCCATGAATTTATTTTCTCTTCTTTCTTTTTCTCAAAGAAAGAAAGGTTCCCTCGCCCACAAGTTAGCGGGGAAGGAGAAGATAATGGTGTGGACCATGCGTCGCCGAGGAAATTTCGCCTTACCAGAAGCAAAGCGACGTAAAAGCTAAGTTGCCAAAGTTTGAGCAATCAGTTTTAAATTTTTAAGTTATCTTCCTCGAACGACCGTACTTTGTATGGAAAACCCATGTGGAGGAACCAACTCGTAGCTAGTTGCGCCCTTACTTTGTTTCGAGTCCGCTCAACAACTTAAGTGAGCTGCAACTAGTTGCGACAAAGGTTGCTTGTCGGAAGCGGCACCGCCAAGCAGGCCTGACGTTCCGACTCAGCGCCAATGACAAAGGTGCCTGCGCCCGACGAGTTCCCTAAAAGCATAGGGCAAAAACATACAAAGGAAGGAATCAAGTAAAGGAAATAACATTGCAATCATTGCCCAAGATAGAGTTATATTACAAAATAGCTTGTTGCAGCTCTAATAGATTGTTATCCTAACATGACCAGCAGCGACAAGGAAAAAGATAAAATTGGCGGCCTAATCTACGCGGGTCGCCATAAACCCTCTTGATCTTGCTCACCTTGTCCACAATGGGTGCGACAAGGGCTTTGAGTGCCTCCACATCAAGATCCGTGGCGAGGACTTGAGGACGCGGTGAGGTTGAGGCCTGGATTGCGGAAGGCCACCTTCATCAAGACCTTCTGAGAGCTCCCGCACAGATCTGGCGCGATTCCTCGGCCAACTGCTTTGGGATCTCTTCCGAGTCATTGAGAGCCGTCCACGCCCTTGAAGAACAAGCTGAGCTTGGCGCTGGGTTGGAGGTGCTCGTCGAGGAGTACCGAGATCCACCATCCCCAGCTCCGTCGGCTCCTTGTCGATGGTGGCGGCAACATTCACGAGACCCTCGGTCGATGCTCCACGTTTTCCCTGAAGGTGCTCAGGCGGCGATGGCGCTTCGCCCGAACGCCTCGTTGGCCTTGATCTTCTCCAACAAGGCCACCTCCCGCTCCTTGGCGCCGTCCAGCGTCTGCATCAAGGTGGTCAGCTTCAGCTCAAGATCTGCTTTAGAGTCCTTGGCGGCGCCGAGCTCCTTGCTCCTCTCGGCGAGACGGCCCTGCAGCTCGCCAAGAGTGTAGGCGTCCTTCTCACGCTCGTGCTTGAGTGCAGCAAGCTCCTCGCCGCTCTTCTGGAGATTGGCCTCCAGCTGCGTCACCTTCGTCTCCAACTCCTTCTTGGCGGCCTCGGCAGCTGTGGCAGCATCCTTTGCTTCCTCGCGCGCGGCAAGCTCCTCCTCATGGCTGTCAAGATTGATCTTCCGCTGCGGCAGCTCGCCTTCCTGCGCAGATAGCCTCTCGGCGGCAAGCCTTTGTTGCTCTTCAACCTCAGCCTTCTCGAGGATGAAGGCTTTGCGCGCCTCGATGATTTGCTCCCGCTCCTCTGCCAAGGACCGGAGAGCTTCCTGATTGATGCCTCGGAGCTCCTCCGCGCGTTTCTCTATGTTCCGCTTCCCGCCTTGGCGACAAGCACTTCCGGGATTCCAGCTTGGCTTGTCGGGTGCGGTAGAGCGACAATGACTTCTGAGCAGCTCCTCCTCCTCAGATTCGCCAATGCTTCTTTGCTTGGCGCGTCGACCAGCGTCGGCCAATGGAGGCGAGCAGCTCTTCGTCAAAGGTCTCTCCTTCGACCGGCGCCACAGAGCTCGATGCCCGGGGAGCTTGATGAAGACGCGTCGCCCGGCCTTCGATAGGCGCCGGTGGGCTCTTCGAACTCGACAGCTGCAGCGATGGCGGAGGGATCGACGGTCGGTGTAGCGCTGGCGCTCCCTGCGGCCTCGTGGCCGTCGGTCGATCGCCAGACCTCGCCCGACCTCTGCGGCAGCATCTTGGCGGCCTCTTCGCGGCGGACTCGCCAGCGCCAGCCCCTTCCTCAATGACGGCGGCGTCATCGGTATTGTCGCGCACGTCCTCCTCGCCGACGACCTCAGTCTCCATCGGCTCTGCGGCGGATGGATCTGACGACCAGAAAAAGAAAGAACAGTCAAGCAAATGTTCAAAAAGAAAATCAAAAGAAGAAGAACACAAGGGAAGTTTCGAGCAAGAGGATTACCTGCGATGGGATCTGCAGCCGCGGTCTCAACCACCGGAGGGTCGCCGGGCGCTATCCTCGCCGGAGAACTGCCTTGCCGGAGAAGCCTCCCTTGCCGGAGAACGCCCTTGCCGGGGGATCCTCCCTTGGCGGTGTAGTCGACGTAGATGGCGCGTCGGGAGCGGCTTCCGGGCACTCCTGGTGGGGCTCCTCTGCTCCTACACAAACCAACAGTCAGATATCAGTAAAGAAAGAGCACCCATGTACGTTCAACAGCAAAAAGTAAACCGTATACTTACGCTGGGGGCTGTGCTGGGGGCTGCTTTGAGGAAGAGTTGCAGCGTCCGGCAAGGTGGTCTCGACGCGCTTCGCTGCCCAGCTGAGGATCGTCCTCGATGACAACCACCGGGTCTTGGCTCTCTTCGACGCTCTCTCGAGCCAGGCCATTCCTGAAAGGAAAGAGTTCGTAATGAAGCAAATCAGATACAAGACAAAGCAACAAAATTGAAGAAATACAAGTACAACATGTGCTTACTCTTCTTCTTCCTCGTCGGAGCTGAGCGCGGAGAGATCAAATTCTGGCTCACCCCCGGTGCGACGAGGCGGAGGAGTGGGTTCCCTTGATCGCTTGGCGGGAGTAGCAGCGGTGGCCTGGGAGGGCCCCGCTCCAGTTGCTGCAGCGACGTGAGGTGCTCCCAGCAACAAGCAGCTTGCCGCGGTGGAGCCGCTGTCAAGGCCGCGCTGTGCTGGCCCGTCTGCCGCCTCTGCTTTCATCTCCAGCCTTATGGAGACGCCTTTTTGGTGGAGCTGGGTGCTCCGCTCGCTGCAAGCTGCTAGATGGTGGGGAGGAGGCGCCCTCGGCGGCTCGCTCGACTCGGCTTCTTCAGGTTCGCAAGCTCCTCCTGCCGGCAAACTCCTTCGCTCGACGAGGCTTGCCGCCTGCTGCCTCTGCCTCCTCCACGGTGAACCCGACCGCCAATGCAAAGAGTCTGCCGCCTCTTCCAGCCTGGTGGCGATGCGCTGCATCTCGTCGTCAGTGGTGTCGCGGGTGAGGCCTTTCTGCTCATCGGGGCGGATCGGCACTTCTTCCAAGCTGTCGAAGAACACCCGCACGACGTCATCTGCAGGCTCTTGCCAGGTTGGAACGATTCCATGCGAGTCGCACAACGGCATCATTGCACGGATGCGGTCGAGCGAGGAATTGTTGCATAATGGAACGACTCCCCTCGGCAACCTGAACCATTCGGGATGATCAGCGTCGTGCTTGAACAGCTCCAGGAGCATCGCATCCAACTCCAAGACGGTGAAATTGAAGTTGAGGCCCGGGCGCAGCCTCATGATATCCGCCGCATTCTGGAACTCCCAAGCAGGTCTCCTCCTCTCCTGCAAGGGAGCGATGCGGCGGCGAAGGAAATCTGCGCCAACGGCGCCTATAGTGAGTCCGGCAAGCCTGAGGCGCAGGATCCGGGTGACGGCAATCTTCAATCTAGCATCTTCCGGCGCCAAGTTGCTCCAATCGTTGCCGCGCACTATTGGGGTTTGGCGCTATGTAAAGGGCTCCGGGTTCTCCTCTACAATCCAACACCAATCTGCCCTCCACTCCTCCCACTTGTCATGAGCTCTCCTTCCAGATAGGCTTCCTTCTTGCCGATCCTTGAGATCCAAGCGATTCCTCCGGCAAGTGGCTCTCCTCTCTTGACTCGGGGCATGAAGAAGTGGCGGAAGAGGGCTACGTTTGGGTTGACTCCGACAAAGTTTTCGCAAAGATGTGCGAAAACTGCCATGGTCAGGACAGCGTTGGGGGTGAAGTCAAGGATGCGGAACCCGTAGGTGTTCATGATATCGCAAAAAAATTCAGAGAAGGGCGGGCAGAGCCCGCAATAGAAGAACAATGCGAAGTAAGGGTACCCAGTTGGGGCTAGTTTCAAGCAGCGGCCGAAGTACCTTCAGGCGCTGGATGCGCTCGGCGTCTCCGTCGACCGGAAGAGATAGTAGTTCTCCTCGGCTCCCTTTGCGGCGAGCTGGGGGAAGATGGCCCGCTCCTTTCGCAGCGCCGCGAGCCGCTGCACCTCGGCCAACTTCACGCCCTTCCCCTTGTCGGCTTTCAGAGCCATGGCGGAGGTGGTGGGGGAGGTCGACGGCTTCGGTGGTACGATGGCGATGGGGGGCGGAGCGCTGCTCTCTTCAGACTTGGGAAGAAGGGGGGAGCAGCGGTGGTTTTCGAGATTAGACAGCAAATGGCGAGGTGCGCGAACTGCCCCTGTTTCCCCTGTTTATAAGGAGGGAGAGGGGGCGGACGTTCCGCTTTTCCGAATAAAGAAACCCCCCACGATCTCTCCCACGACGCCGCGTTCGACGCGTGCTGTTCGTGGGGGACGTGGTGGGTCCGGAGCAAGTTACGGCGTAACCAAGGCCGCGCGTGCCCGTGCACTGTTATGGGCCTGGCCCAACAGCGCTCGGCACCGTGTGTGGCCCAGGACCGGGGGCTCCTGTCGGTGTACTAGAGTAGGGTTACCCTAGTATCCCGAACTCGTGCACGGGCAGTCGCAGCACCCCGCGGCAAGGCTTGCCTGGTGACCGCCAAGGTCCTCCGTGGTTCCTTTGGAGCCATTCAAGAACAAAGTATTCAAGCCAAGGAGACAAGGCCCCGGCAAGAGGAGTTTGCCGGGAAGGCCAACCAAGGCATTTAGAAGACAAGGCCCCGGCAAGAGGAGCTCGCCGGGAAGGCCCGGTGAGTGACAAGCTTCCGGGCGCGACAAGGCAACGACCGCGGCAAGGCGCTTGCCGCGGCAGGCTACCGCTCATTTCCTCCACTCCAGCACATCCATCAACGTGTCGCCATGGGACCTTTCCAGGCACGCGTGGCAAAAGGTCTTGACCCGGTGAGCGTGGAGGCAAGTGGTGCCGACAAGATCGCCATCGTGGCGGCGGTGGCGCCTTTGACGGTCCTTTTCAAGATCGTTTAGTCGACTTAGACGGGCATTTAATGCTTTTGTCCCCTGCCGTCAGGGTTAGGTAGGATACACTGTACAAGTAGCTGTACCAACCGCAACTCATTTTCCCTTTTTGCCCTTGTCTATGTTGCCACCTGTCGGTGACCCCCTGAGCATATAAAAGGAGGCCCATGCGCAACGTAGAAGGGGGTTCGGTTCATTCGAAACTAGAGAACACTCACGCTAGGTCTTGTAGCTCTCAGCGCTCCCTAGCAAGAACACAATATAATCAGACAAGCAGCAGTAGGAGTATTATCTCTCCGGAGTGCTCCAAAGCTGGGTAAACTGCTCGTGTGCTTCGCCTTGATCTGCTCTTCGTGCGACCTCCGCCCCCCACCGAACCGAAAGGGGCTCGGTCCGCCGGTCCCATAGGTGTTCGTGGGTCCGATCAGCCTCCCCGACAAAGGGTGATGTAGTAAAGTAGCGTAAGTATTTCCCTCAGTTTTTGAGAACCAAGGTATCAATCTAGTAGGAGGCCACGCCCAAGTCCCTCGCACCTACACAAACAAATATAAACCTCGCAACCAACGCAATCAAGGTGTTGTCAATCCCTTCACGGTCACTTACGAAAGTTAGATCTGATAGATATGATAAGATAATTTTTTTGGTATTTTTATAATAAAGATGCAAAGTAAAATAAAAGCAATAAAAATAGCTAAGTGTTGGAAGATTAATATGATGGAAAATAGACCCCGGGGCCATAGGTTTCACTAGTGGCTTCTCTCAAGAGCATAAGTATTACGGTGGGTGAACAAATTACTGTTGAGCAATTGATAGAATTGAGCATAGTTATGAGAATATCTAGGTATGATCATGTATATAGGCATCACGTCCGTGACAAGTAGACTGACTCCTGCCTGCATCTACTACTATTACTCCACACATCGACCGCTATCCAGCATGCATCTAGAGTATTAAGTTCAAAAGAATAGAGTAACGCTTTAAGTAAGATGACATGATGTAGAGGGATAAACTCATGCAATATGATATAAACCCCATCTCACAACAATACAATACGTGCCTTGCTGCCCCTGCTGTCACTGGGAAAGGACACCGCAAGATTGAACCCAAAGCTTAGCACTTCTCCCATTGCAAGAAAGATCAATCTAGTAGGCCAAACCAAACTGATAATTCGAAGAGACTTGCAAAGATAACCAATCATACATAAAAGAATTCAGAGGAGATACAAATATTGTTCATAGATAAACTTGATCATAAACCCATAAATCATCGGTCTCAACAAACTCACCGCAAAAGAAGATTACATCGAATAGATATCCACGAGAATCGTGGAGAACTTTGTATTGAGATCCAAAAAGAGAGAAGAAGCCATCTAGCTAATAACTATGGACCCGAAGGTCTGAGGTAAACTACTCACACATCATCGAAGAGGCTATGGTGTTGATGTAGAATACGTCCATGATCAATGCCCCCTCCGGCAGGACGCCGGAAAAGGACCCAAGATGGGATCTCACGGGAACAGAAGGTTGTGGCGGTGGAATTAGGTTTTCGTGGATGCTTCTGTTGGTTTGGGGGTACGTAGGTATATATAGGAGGAAGAAGTACGTCGGTGGAGCAACATGGGCCCCACGAGGGTGGAGGGCGCGCCTAGGGGGGTAGGCGCGCCCCCTACCTCGTGCTCTCTTGGTTGCTTTCTTGTCGTAGGGTCCAAGTCCTCTGGATCACGTTTGTTCCGAAAATCACGTTCCCGAAGGTTTCATTCCGTTTGGACTCCGTTTGATATTCTTTTTTTCACAAACTCTGAAATAGGCAAAAAAACAGCAATTTGGGCTGGGCCTCCGGTTAATAGGTTAGTCCCAAAAATAATATAGAAGTGTATAAAAAATCCCATTAATCATCCAAAACTGAATATAATATAGCATGAAGCAATAAAAAATTGTAGATATGTTGGAGACGTATCAAGCATCCCCAAGCTTAATTCCTGCTCGTCCTCGAGTAGGTAAATGATAAAAACAGAATTTTTGATGCGGAATGCTACTTGGCATAATTTTTTAATGTAACCCTCTTAATTGTGGTATGAATATTCAGATCCAAAAGATTCGAGATAGAAATTTAGTATTGACATAAAAACAATAATACTTCAAGCATACTAACTAAGCAATTATGTCTTCTCAAAATAACATGGCCAAAGAAAGTTCATCCCTACAAAATCATATAGTTTAGTTATGCTCCATTTTCGTCACACAAGAATGCTCTCATCATGCACAACCCCGATGACAAGCCAAGCAATTGTTTCATACTTTAGTAATCTCAAACTTTTTCAACCTTCACGCAATACATGAGCGTGAGCCATGGATATAGCACTATGGTTGGAATTGAATATAATGATGGGGGTTATGTGGACAAGACAAAAAAGGAGAAAGTCTCACATCAACGCGGCTAATCAACGGGCTATGGAGATGCCCATCGATTGATGTTAATGCAAGGATTAGGGATTGCCATGCAACGGATGCAGTAGAGCTATAAATGCATGAAAGCTCAACAAAAGAAACTAAGTGGGTGTGCATCCAACTTGCTTGCTCACGAAGACCTAGGGCATTTGAGGAAGCCCATTGTTGGAATATACAAGCCAAGTTCTATAATGAAAAATTCCCACTAGTACATGAAAGTGACAAAACAAGAGACTCTCTATGAAAATCATGGTGCTACTTTGAAGCACAAGTGTGGAAAAAGGATGTAGCATTGTCCCTTTTTTGGGCCTTATTTTTTTTATTTGGCCTTTCTATCTTTTTTTATTGGGACAATGCTCTATGAATGATGATCATCACACTTCTATTTATTTACAACTCAATGATTACAACTCGATACTAGAACAAGGTATGACTCTATATGAATGCCTCCGGCGGTATAATGGGATAGGCAATGAATCAAGAGTGACATGTATGAAAAATTATGAACGGTGGCTTTGCCACAAATACAATGTCAACTACATGATCATGCAAAGCAATATGACAATGATGAACGTGTCATGATAAACGGAACGGTTGAAAGTTGCATGGCAATATATCTCGGAATGGCTATGGGAATGCCATAATGGGTAGGTATGGTGGCTATTTTGAGGAAGATATAAGGAGGTTTATGTGTGAGAGAGCGTATCATATCATGGGGTTTGGATGCACTGGCGAAGTTTGCACCAACTCTTAATGTGAGAAAAGGCAATGCACGGTACCGAAGAGGCTAGCAATGATGGAAGCGTAAGAGTGCGTATAATCCATGGACTCAACATTAGTCATAAAGAACTCACATACTTATTGCAAAAGTCTACAAGTCATCAAAAACCAAGCACTATGCGCATGCTCCTAGGGGGATAGATTGGTAGGAAAAGACCATCGCTCGTCCCCGACCGCCACTCATAAGGAAGACAATCAAAGAACACCTCATGTTTCAAATTTGTTACATAATGTTTACCATACGTGCATGCTACGGGAGTTGCAAACTTCAACACAATTATTTCTCAATTTCACAACTACTCAACTAGCACAACTTTAATATCACTACCTCTATATCTCAAAACAATCATCAAGCATGAAACTTTTCTTAGTATTCAGCACACTCATAAGAAAGTTTTTACTAGTCTTGAATACCTAGCATATTAGGATTAATTTCCCGATTTAAGAAAATTACCATGCTGTTTAAGACTCTCAAAATAATATAAGTGAAGCATGAGAGAATAATAGTTTCTATAAAACAAAACCACCGCCGTGCTCTAAAAGATATAAGTGAAGCACTAGAGCAAAAACTATATAGCTCAAAACATATAAGCGAAGTGCATAGAGTATTCTAATAAATTCCGAATCATGTGTGTCTCTCTAAAAAGGTGTGTAAAGCAAAGATTATTGTGGTAAAATAAAAAGCAAAGACTCAAATCATACAAGACGCTCCAAGCAAAAACATATCATGTGGTGAATAAAAATATAGCTCCAAGTAAAGTTACCGATGGAAGTAGACGAAAGAGGGGATGCCTTCTGGGGCATCCCCAAGCTTTGGCTTTTTGGTGTCCTTATATTATCTTGGGGTGCCATGGGCATCCCCAAGCTTAGGATCTTCCACTCCTTGTTCCATAATCCATCAAATCTTTTACCCAAAACATGAAAACTTCACAACACAAAACTTAACAGAAAATCTCGTGAGCTCCGTTAGCGAAAGTAAACAACACACCACTTCAAGGTACTGTAATGAACTCATTATTTATTTATATTGGTGTTAAACCTACTGTATTCCAACTTATCTATGGTTTATAAACTATTTTACTAGCCATAGATTCATCAAAATAAGCAAACAACACACGAAAAACAGAATCTGTCAAAAACAGAACAGTCTGTAGTAATCAGAATTCAACGCAAACTTCTGGAACTCCAAAAATTCAGCCAAAATAGGAAGACCTAGGAAATTTGTTTATTTATCAGCAGCAATTGTAATACTATTTTATCACGTTCTGGTGAATTTTAATAATTGTTTTCGTGAACCAAAAGTTTCTGAAATTACAGCAAGATCAAATAACTATCATCCAAGAAGATCCTATAGGTTTAACTTGGCACAAACACTAATTAAAACATAAAAACAAATCTAACCAGAGGCTATATCAAAGATTTATTACTAAACAGAAGCAAAAATAAAAAAAATAAAAAAAATTGGGTTGCCTCCCAACAAGCGCTATCGTTTAACGCCCCTAGCTAGGCATAAAAGCAAGGATAGATCTAGGTATTGCTATCTTTGGTAGGCAATCCATAAGTGGCTCTCATAATAGATTCATATGGTAGTTTAATTTTCTTTCTAGGAAAGTGTTCCATGCATTTCTTTAACGTAAATTGGAATCTAATATTCCCTTCCTTCATATCAATAATTGCACCAATCGTTCTAAGGAAAGGTCTACCAAGAATAATAGGACATGAAGGATTGCAATCTATGTCAAGAACAATAAAATCTATGGGCACATAGTTCCTATTTGCAACAATAATAATATCATTGATTCTTCCCATAGGTTTCTTAATGGTGGAATCCGCAAGGTGCAAGTTTAAAGAGCAATCATCAAAATCACGGAAACCTAGCAAATCAGATAAAGTTTTTGGAATCGTGGAAACACTAGCACCCAAATCACACAAAGCATAGCATTCATGATCTTTAATTGTAATTTTAATAGTAGGTTCCCACTCATCATAAAGTTTTCTAGGGATAGAAACTTCCAACTCAAGTTTTTCTTCATAAGATTGCATCAAAGCATCAACGATATATTTAGTAAAAGTTTTATGTTGACTATAAGCATGAGGAGAATTTAGCACGGATTGCAACAAGGAAATACAATCTATCAAAGAGCAATTATCATAATTAAATTCCTTGAAATCCAAAATAGCGGGTTTATTAATATCTAGAGTTTTGATCTCTTCAATCTCACTTTTACCAATTTTAGCATCAAGATCTAACAACTCCGAATTTTTGGAACGCCTTCTAGGTAAAGGTGGATCATATTAAGTCCCATCATTATCAAGATTCATATTGGAAAACAAAGATTTAATAGGGGACACATCAATAACTTTTAGATCTTCATCTTTATTTTCATAGAAACTAGAAGAACACGCTTTTACAAAGCAATCTTTCTTAGCACGCATCCTAAGCGGTTCTTTCTTTGCACTCATCAATAGAAATTCTCATGGCTTTGAGAGACTCATTGATATCATGCTTAGGTGGAATAGATCTAAGTTTCAAAGAATCAACATCAAGAGAAATTCTATCAACGTTCCTTGCCAATTCATCAACTTTAAGCAATTTTTCTTCAAGCAAAGCATTGAAATCCTTTTGTGAATTCATAAACTCCTTAACACTAGTCTCAAATTCAGAGGGCATCTTATTAAAATTTCTATAAGCATTGTTGTAGGAATTACCATAATTATTAGAGGAATTACTAGGATACGACCTAGGATTAAAGTTTCCTCTATACGCATTGTTACCAAAATTATTCCTACCAACAGAAATCACATCCATAGATTCATTATTATTCTCAATAAAAGTAGACAAAGGCATATCATTAGGATCATAAGAAACACTTTTATTAGCAAATAATTTCATAAGTTCATCCATCTTTCCACTCAAAATATTAATTTCTTCTATCACATGCACCTTTTATTAGTAGATCTTTCAGTGTGCCATTGAGAATAATTAACCATAATATTATCTAGGAGTTTAGTAGCTTCTCCTAAAGTGATTTCCACAAAAGTACCTCCCGCGGCCGAATCTAAAAGATTTCTAGAAGCAAAATTCAATCCGACATATTTTTTTTGTATAATCATCCAAAGAGTTAAACCATGTGTAGGGCAATTACGTATCATTAATTTCATCCTCTCCCAAGCTTGTGCAACATGTTCATGATCAAGTTGCTTAAAATTCATAATATCGTTTCTAAGAGAGATGATCTTAGCGAGAGGAAAATACTTAGAGATAAAAGCATCTTTGCACTTATTCCAAGAATCAATACTATTTTTAGGCAAAGACGAAAACCAAGCTTTAGCACGATCTCTAAGCAAAAAAGGAAATAGCTTCAATTTAACAATATCATTGTCCACATCTTTCTTCTTTTGCATATCACACAAATCAACGAAGCTATTTAGATGGGTAGCAAGATCTTCACTAGGAAGGCCGCTAATTGATCTTTCATGACAAGATTCAACAAAGCAGCATTAATTTCACAAGATTCAGTATCGGTAAGGGGAGAAATCGGAGTGCTAAGAAAATCATTGTTGTTGGTATTGGTAAAGTCACACAATTTAGTATTATTTTGAGCCATCATGACAAGCAAGCAATCCAACACACGAGCAAACAAAAATCAAGCGAAAAAGAGGCAAACGGAAAAGAGAGGGCGAATAAAATGGAAATGGTGAAGTGGGGGAGAGGAAAACGAGAGGCAAATGACAAAAAATGTAATGCGGGAGATAAGAGTTTGTGATGGGTACTTGGTATATTGACTTTTGCGTAGACTCCCCAGCAACGGCGCCAGAAATCCTTCTTGCTACCTCTTGAGCACTGCGTTGGTTTTCCCTTGAAGAGGAAAGGGTGATGCAGTAAAGTAGCGTAAGTATTTCCCTCAGTTTTTGAGAACCAAGGTATCAATCCAGTAGGAGGCCACGCCCAAGTCCCTCGCCATAGGTTTCACTAGTGGTTTCTCTCAAGAGCATAAGTATTATGGTGGGTGAACAAATTACTGTTGAGAAATTGATAGAATTGAGCATAGTTATGAGAATATCTAGGTATGATCATGTATATAGGCATCACGTCTGTGACAAGTAGACCGACTCCTGCCTGCATCTACTACTATTACTCCACACATCGACCGCTATCCAGCATGCATCTAGAGTATTAAGTTCAAAAGAACAGAGTAACGCTTTAAGTAAGATGACATGATGTAGAGGGATAAACTCATGTAATATGATATAAACCCCATCTGGCAACAATACAATACGTGCCTTGCTGCCCTAACATCCTTTGGGAAAGGACACCGTAAGATTGAACCCAAAGCTAAGCACTTCTCCCATTGCAAGAAAGATCAATCTAGTAGGCCAAACCAAACTGATAATTCGAAGAGACTTGCAAAGATAACCAATCATACATAAAAGAATTCAGAGGAGATTCAAATATTGTTCATAGATAAACTTTATCATAAACCCACAATTCATTGGTCTCAACAAACACACCGCAAAAGAAGATTACATCGAATAGATATCCACGAGAATCGTGGAGAACTTTGTATTGAGATCCAGAAAGAGAGAAGAAGCCATCTAGCTAATAACTATGGACCCGAAGGTCTGAGGTAAACTACTCACACACCATTGGAGAGGCAATGGTGTTGATGTACAAGCCCTCCATGATCAATGCCCCCTCCGGCAGGACGCCGGAAAAGGCCCCAAGATGGGATCTCACGGGAACAGAAGGTTGTGGCGGTGGAATTAGGTTTTCGTGGATGCTTCATTGGTTTGGGGTACGTGAGGTATATATAGGAGGAAGAAATGCGTCGGTGGAGCAACATGGGCCCCACGAGGGTGGAGGCGGCGCCTTGGGGGTAGCGCGCCCCCCTACCTCGTGCTCTCCTGGTTGCTTTCTTGTCGTAGGGTCCAAGTCCTCTGGATCACGTTTGTTCCGAAAATCACGTTCCCGAAGGTTTCATTCCGTTTGGACTCCGTTTGATATTCTTTTTATGCGGAACTCTGAAATAGGCAAAAAACAACAATTTGGGTTGGGCCTCCGGCTAATAGGTTAGTCCCAAAAATAATATAAAAGTGTATAACAAAGCCCATTAATCATCCAAAACAGAATATAATATAGCATGAAGCAATCAAAAATTATAGATACATTGGAGACGTATCAATGTCAATACTGCCTTTGAGATCCCTGATGACATATACAAGAATTATTGCACTCCTGATGAGGCCAAGTTTGGCAAAGAGGACAAAAATCAGCGCAAGGTGCGCATTCAAAAGATTGAGAGGAGATGGGCAAGAGAGTGGAGGGAGTACAAATATGTTACTCCCAAATACATGAAGAAATTCGATGTTACCCCTCCATGCTCAAGACCTCCATTGGCACCTGGCCAAGAAGAAGATCCCACCGGCCTCAAGCGCGGTGAGGACTATCCTGAAGAATGGGCCAAACGCCAGGCCAAACTGGCCAAGCAGGCAAAAGAAGCAGTGATGAAATTTAATGAAGACTCTGCTGCTGCTGCCACTGCTGAGGCCTCTGCTGTCAAGCCAAAGAAGGCCATGGCAAAGAAGCCTGCTCATAAGACAAGTGCTTCATCCTCAATGCGCTCACGGCCAAGTTCCTCAGCAATGCCCTCACGGCCAGATTCTTCAAAGCCCTCACGGCCAACTCCAAAGTCCTCAGCTCCTCCGCCAAAGTCTTCTGCTGCTCCGTCCAAATCCTCTGCACCTGTGCGTCTCGCCATGTGTCAAAGGACAGCAGGCATCTCTATTGCCCCAGGAGCTTCTACTAGTTCCTCAGCTGCACCAAATTCTTCAACTGGACCGTCTCTGCTGAAGACAAAGGCCACTGCTGGATGAGGCTCTCGCCCAAGTCCTCACAAAAAGCAGGTCGCCTTCCAAGTGCCGTTTGATGTAGACGAAGCTGATGATGAGTAACTTGTCAAAATCATCAGAGAGAGGCAACTCAAGGCCGCTAGAGCCAAAGGCACAAATGTGCCTCTTCTTTTGGATCCCAAGTTGATCCTCGATTACATTGATCTCCGCAAAAGGATCCAAATACTCCTATGCCTGATTTCAAACCGACTCTGGCCAAAGTCATATGTCAATCGCCTTCATCCAAGAAGAAAAATGGAAATTTGAGAAGGCCAGGCAGCTCAAGAAAGCACAGTACCGGAAGGAGCGCTTCCTGAAGAAAAACATTGTCTCTATGACAACTGAAGAATTTGTCACTATTCAATCTGAGATCAAGAAACTCAGTGATGAATTTGACATATATCGTGCTGACTGGCTTGGAGCCAAAGTCAGGTTCGTGAATTTGACTGAGAAGTTCACTTCCAATGTTGCAGCCCCAACGCAACAAGAAAATCCTCTGGCTGAGGCTTATGCTCAATCGATCAAGAAAATGCCAAGATTGCCGATGACATTCATACCGTGAAGAAACTTCGAGTACCGGGGCTGATGACCGCATTCCAGCCCGATGAAATTGCTGTGGCAACCTCTCGCTATGCGCTGAAGAAATTGCCAGGACAGCTGAAGCTTCAACCGCTGTGCCTGAAGAAAACGAAGAAATCAGGGCAACTGCATCAGTTGTGCCTGAAGAAATTCAACCAATTTCCTTTGCTCCTCTTGCACCTACACCTACTCCGATACCTCCATCTGTATCAAATGTGAAGAAGACCAAGGCTGCAGAGCGTGCAACTGTGAAGAAAAGGAAGCATCAACTTCATCAGATTCTTCAGCTCCGAAGAAGATGAAGCCCTTGACCAGCTCTTCTGCAAATCCAATTGATGCCATTCCAGTCTCATCCATGCCATCAAAGGACCTTGTTCCTTTTGATGAAGAATATGTGATTCCAAGTGAATCAGATGAAGAGATTCCTTCTGCTGCTTTGTCAGAGCAGTTGGATGAAGAAATTGAAGTGGATGCAATCCCTTCAACACCAATTATCTCCTCGCCTATGCCTCAGTTCACTGCTGAAGAGGCCGGTGTTGAAGAAATGGAAGAAGAACATGTGGACATTGGCTGTACTACACCAGTGCTGAATGATGACTTTTGAAAAGTCAGCACCCCAACTCTCCTCTGTTCACACCGTTGCAAAAAATTCCTCAGTCCCCAGTAACTACAGTTCAAATGGGATCTGATGAACCACATGCCACACCATCTGTTCATGAAGAGATACCAGCCACTAGTGCCGAAGAAAATGTAATTGAAGAATTGAATACCCAGGCTGCCACTAAAGAAGAAGCTGAAATTCCTCAGCCTGTGGAACCCGAGATTGCGATTCCTGAGGTGGTGATGCAATTGACTGATACTCCTCAGCCCAAGCCAAAGGATCCATTCTCGAAGAAACAAAAATTCAATGCTGAATACTTCTTCGGCGAGCATGTGTTCTTCACTGAATTCAACCCATATGACTCTGCTCGTCTTAGAAGGAAGCGCTTCTGGACTGCCAGCCAAGCGAACTTTTATTCTTCACTGCTCTTCAACAAGGACAAAGTCTTCGACCACGAGCATATTCCTCACGTCGACATGGAGTCCATGCCTTGTTTTACTCCAGTTCTCAGTGTGCTTCATGACGCAGGCCTCCTCAACTTTTGCACGGATATTTGCGATTGGAATGAACAATTCATTCTTCAATTCTATGCAACCTTGCACATCATAGGACGATGCTGATGATATCAACTCTTGGGTGTTGGACTGGATGACCGAAAACACTCACTATAAGGCACCGGCCTCTGAATTACTTCACGCCCTGCCCATTAGTCCACCCATTGAAGGAGCTCGTTGCCTGTACCAAGAGCCTGAACTCACTGCTCATTACATGCAAGTGCTCATGAAGCCTCTGAAGCCAGGTCAAGCCCCAAGGACCAAATTCCTCATGAAGGAATTGCTGTATGTACCAAGAACCGTCTATCGCATTCTGACGAGGACTATGAGTCCAATCAAAGGCCACGACTCGTCTGATGAGGAAGTTGTTGGCATCATGAAGAATCTGCTATTCAACATCATATATGGCATTCCTGTCAATTATCACGATTTCTTCATGAGGACTCTGGCAAATGTTGCACTTTCTCCGTTTGAGCTGAAGCCTTAGACACCTTGGATTATGAGATTCCTCAGAACAAGGTCTTCACTCAACTACGAGGCTGACACTCTCAACCATTGCAGCTACTTGCCCCCCATTGAAGTCCTCAAAAGGACATTTTCCTTAGCTGATGACAAGGGCAAGGCAGCTTTGTTATAGATGAAGGCATTCGTCCATTGGATGGTCGGGCCGCAAAGTCGCATCTTATTCCACCAATGATGACTCGCCACTCATGATTCTCGCTAATGCATCCAAGCCAAATCCTCAAGCTCTTGCTCCCGAGTGATGATCGACCGTGAGTCGCTTCTTAGTCTTCACCCGTAAGGTGGATCGAAATCATAAATGGGGTAAGCGTCAGTTTGGTTCTATTCTTCACAACATGACTGCTAAACATAATGCAGTGAAGAAAAAACCATTACTACCTCCATGAAGTCTTCGGTCGCACCTGGGCATTCTGTCACATGTATATGGTGAAGAAGATCTGAAGCAAATGGGTCTCAAGGAGGATTTTGACTGGTCTGTACCCCCATCGAAGAAATACAAGAAGGTCAAGGTTCCTTCCTTGGTGGCAAGCTCCTATTCTTCATCGCGCGACACCGACGAGCATGAAGACTTGGACGACACTGCGGCAGGCCCTACAACAACAAACGACCCCAACAACGCTGGTGCTCCTTCATCAACTTGATATTCTTCAGGGGCATTAGTCCTCATTTTCGATTCTTTTGGTCATCCGATGACAAATGGGGAGAATTTTGAGTTAGTCTTCAAGCGGGTCTATCTATATGGGCGTTTTTTTGCTAAGTTACAACTCTCGTTCTTTTGAAGACTTTGCTGGATCGAGTTGTAAACTTAAACTCTATGGTGGCCTGGTACTTTTGTTGTGTTCTTCTGCATGCTTATTCCTTGTTATTGTTAATGCACGCATGCTGAATTATATCAGTCACCATATTTCATCATGCATTTCAAATTCTTCATATTATATGTCAAATGCGTGTATGAATTACACGATATAGGGGGAGATCTCCATGATTCTAATCTTCAAGTGTGCATTGCTTCAAAAGCAAATTCCACACTATGCACATCTTCAGGGGGAGTTCTTCTATATCTTGCAATCAAATTCCTCAATAACAGTATTTACACTTCATATGTTTATCCCCGTTGAAAACTTAACCTATATTGTCATCAATCACCAAAAGGGGGAGATTGTAAGTGCATCTAGTGCCCCTTAGTGATTTTGGTGTATTGAAGACTTATAGGTTAAGAGACTAATGTGTTTATGAGTGTACACATGTCTATAAGTCTATGAGGAGTTTGATATTTACAGAGAATGTCGACCCCTAAAAATGAAATTCTTCGACTGAAGACTTTGGATTTCTGAAGACTTTCTGAAGCTTTGAAAGTGAAGAAATTGGTGTGACCTTGAAGACTAGGTATTCATTCGAGGAACATGAAGCGTGAAGAATTTTGTTTTCGTAGTTTCATTTTCTCTTTCTTGAGTCATAGGAAACACCGTACTGTTAAAGGGGGTCGAGGAAATACTAAGGAAAAATTTCCATGTGATGCTCAACTCAAAATCCTACACCTACCAATCCCTTCGAGTGAAGCCATTGGAAATCTCATACAGTTCACCATATTCTTCAAAGGATGTGAGACGAAGTTCTTCTGGTCTCTGAGGAATTTGTTCTGACTGAGGAGTTAGGAATTCGCCAGTGTGGAATGCCTACACTGTGAGGAACATGATAGCCCTGAGGAATTTGATACTCAAATTTCCGGCCGTTGCTGTGCCTTGTGCCAGTTGTCCCAAAATATCTACCCACCTAACGGTCATATCATTGAAGGGCATTTATGTCTTATCATGTCGGGCTGCTCCCTAGGCTATAAATAGCCGCCCCCTACAACCACTAGCCGGTTGGCTGCTCCGAGAGAAACCGACACTTGTCATTTGAGAGCATCCCATCCTCCGAGGACTTTGAGCGAAAATCATCAAGTAAGGAAAACCCAAACCCAAACACCTACATACCCAAAGTGATTGAGCATCACTGAAGAGATTGATCCTGCGTGGATCCAACGCTTGTGCTTGTTACCTTTGAAGACTGTGCTTCTTCCAGATGGTTAGGCGTCATGGGCTAGAGCATCCAAGAGGAATTGTGGATCGCCAAGTGACCGAGTTGTGAAGGTTTGGAAGTAACCTGAAGACTTACCACGAGTGATTGGGCGAGGTCTGTGTGACCTTAGCTCAAGGAGAATACGGTGAGGACTGTGTGTCCTCAGGTTTAAATACCTAGCCGCTCCAACCAAACGTACAACTGAGACAACAGTTGGAACTGGTCTACCAAATCATTGTCTTCACCAAGCTTACTGGTTCTATTTCCTCAACTCTTTCATTTCCTCATATCTGTGTTTGAAGACTTTGACTGAAGACTTTCTCAATTTCCTCAGTTCAATTTCTTCAGTCTGTTTGTCTTCATCCTGTGTTATCCTGTGTTCACGCATTCTGTATTCTGTGCTCGTCTTCATTTCATCATGATGACCATGCTTGTGTTTTGTTATGTTTACTTTTGAGTACTTATTCCGCTGCAAGTAGTTCTTCGCTAAGGAATTTCCTAACCCGGAAATTCCTCAGTGAAGAATTCATAAAAATTGCCTATTCACCCCCCTCTAGTCAATATAATGCACTTTCACCTACCCCCTGGGGGCGCCTCCCTACCTCGTGGCCGCCTCGTTGCTTCCTTTACGTGCACTCCAAGTCTCCTAGATTGCGTTTGTTCCAAAAATGATCCTCGCGAAGGTTTGATTCCGTTTGATATTCCTTTTCTGCGAAACACTAAAATAGGCAAAAAAACAACAACAATTTGCATCGGGCCTTAGGTTAATAGGTTAGTCCCAAAAATAATATAAAAGTGCATAATAAATCCCATTAAACATCCAAAATAGATAATATAATAGCATGGAACAATAAAAAATTATAGATACGTTGGAGACGTATCAAGCATCCCCAAGCTTAATTCCTGCTCGTCCTTGAGTAGGTAAATGATAAAAACAGAATTTTTGATGTGGAATGCTACCTAACATAATTTTCAATGTAATCTGTTTATTGTGGCCTTAATGTTCAGATCCAAAAGATTCAAGATAAAAGTTTAATATTTACATAAAAATAGTAATACTTCAAGCATACTAACCAATCAATTATGTCTTGTCAAAATAACATAGCCAAAGAAAGCCCATCCTTACAAAATTATATAGTTTGGCCATGCTTCATTTTCGTCACAAAAAATGCTCCCATTATGCATAACCCCGATGACAAGCCGAGCAATTGGTTTATACTTTTTAACGCGCTTCAGCCTTTTCAACCCTTACGCAATACACGAGCAGAAGCCATGGATATAGCACTATAGGTGGAATAGCATATCATGATGGGGGTTATGAGAGAAGACAAAAAAGGGAGAAAGTCTCAGATTGACGCGGCTAATCAACCGGCTATGGATATGCCCATCAATTTATGTCAATGCGAGGAGTGGGGATTGCCATGCAACGGATGCACTATAGCTATAAGTGTATGAAAGCTCAAACTGAAAACTAAGTGGGTGTGCGTCCAACTTGCTTGCTGACGAAGACCTAGGGCATTTGAGGAAGCCCATCATTGGAATATACAAGCCAAGTTCTATAATGAAAAATTCCCACTAGTATATGAAAGTGACAAAACAAGAGACTCTCTATGATGAAGATCATGGTGCTATTTTGAAGCACAAGTGTGGAAAAAGGATAGTAACATTGTCCCTTCTCTCTTTTTCTCTCGTTTTTTTGTTTGGGCTTCTTTGGCCTCTTTTTTTATTTGGGCTTATTTGGCCTCTTTTTTTCCTCACATGGGACAATGCTCTAATAATAATGATCATCATACTTTTATTTACTCACAACTCAATGTTACAACTCGATACTAGAACAAAAATATGACTCTATGTGAATGCCTCCGGTGGTGTACCGGGATATGCGATGAATCAAGAGCGACATGTATGAAAGAATTATGAAAGTGGCGTTGCCACAAATACGATGTCAACTACATGATCATGCAAAGCAATATGACAATGATGGAGCGTGTCATAATAAACGAAACGGTCGAAAGTTGCATGGCAATATATCGAAAGTTGCATGGCAATATATCTCGGAATGGCTATGGAAATGCCATAATAGGTAGGTATAGTGGCTTTTTAAGGAAGACATAAGGAGGCTTATGTGTGATAGAGTGTATCGTATCACGGGGTTTGGATGCACCGGCGAAGTTTGCACCAACTCTTAAGGTGAGAAAGGGCAATGCACGGTACCGTAGAGGCTAGAAAATTGTGGAAAGGTAAGAGTCGTATGATCCATGGACTCACATTAGTCATAAGTAACTCATATACTTATTGCAAAAGTTTATTAGCCCTCGAAGCAAAGTACTACTACGCATGCCTCTAGAGGGATAGATTGGTAGGAAAAGACCATCGCTCGTCCCCGACTGCCACTCATAAGGAAAGCACTCAAAGAACACCCCATGCTTCAAATTTGTCACACAACGTTCATCATATGTGCATGCTACGAGACTTGCCAACTTTAAAACAAGTATTTCTCAATTTCACAATTGCCCAACTAGCATGACTCTAACATTACCACCTTTATATCTCAAAACCATTATCATAGTATTTAATGCACTCTATATGAAAGTTTTTATCATACCCATCTGGAATGCCTATCATATTAGAACTAATTTTATAGCCAAAGCAAATTACCATGCTGTTCTAAAAGACTCTCAAAATAATATAAGTGAAGCATGAGAGATCAATAACTTCTATAAAACCACCATCATGCTCTAAAAGATATAAGTGAAGCACACTACAAAAATAAGACACATCCGTGACATTTTGGGCCGAACGATTTTTTTTCTATCATACATATGACACTTCTATGACGAAATTGTGACAAAACCCGGTATCATCATAGATGTGGTGGGCTCCTACTTCTATGACAAAAAATCATGACAAAATATGGGCTTCTCGTCCTGGGCGGGCCGGAGATGCAGCTGCATGACATTCTTTGGGCCGTCCATGACGGAAAAAAACGTGGTAGAAGCAAGGGGGAGGAAAATTTCGGGGAGTCGCCGGTTACGGTGGGAGGTTGGGGCCGAGCGATGCTGCTTTCTCGTGACACGTGACGCTGCAGCGTGTGCGCGGCGTTGGCTCTAATCAACCCGAGCGAGGCGTTGGGCTAATCGAACCCGGCGACAGACCGCAGCTACGACATCGAACCCGAGCGATCGATCGATGGCTGTTAATCGAACCCGATCGGCGATTCCTTCACTACTGCTGCTAATCAAGCCGATCGATTGGATGAACAAAGGAGCGTTGCGGGGGTTGGATGAACGATGGCCGGTGGCGTTGCCTCTGGATGAACATGACCCCGTGGTGTGGAGGGCTGGATGAACAGTAGACGGTGGAGGGGTGGTTGAACAGGACCCCGTGGTGTGGAGGGCTGGATGAACAGTAGATGGTGGAGGGGTGGTTGAACAGTAGCCGGTGGAGTAGCGCGGTGGAGGCTGGATGAACAGGAGCCCGTGGAGGCTGGAGGAGGTCGACGGTGGAGATGAACAATATCTCGTGGAGTCCCGTTTTGCGGTACGCCACACCCCTCCCGATGAACAGGACCCCCGTTTCGACCGTAGGAGGTCTGTTTCGTCTGTTTTGTGGTATGCCACACCCCTCCCGATCAATAGCACCCCCGTTTCGACCGTAGGATGTCTGTTTTCTCTGTTTTGCGGTACGCCACACCCCTCCCAATCAACAGGACCCCCGTTTCGACCGTAGGAGGTCCGCTTCTCCGCTTCTGCAAGACGCCATGCCTCGCTTCCATCGCCTGTTCCGCCCAAGCCCTCCCGATGAACACGACCATGCATTCCGCTCCGACCCAGCGGTTGGCTCCCCACGCTGCCTGCTGCCTCCGATGAACACGACGCATTCCGTTGCCTCCCGATGAACACGACGCATTCCGTTGCCTCCCCATGAACACGACGCATTCCGTTGCCTCCCCATGAACACGACGCATTCCGTTGCCTCCCCATGAACACGACGATGACGATGTTTCTCCGTTCCGACCTAGTCATGTACACCAGCCCTCGCCGTGACGTGAGCGCGAGTAGGCGTTCGAGACCCCGCCCGTATGTACACATACGTGGCCGTATTTTCTTTCTTGCACCCTGGCCGTTGTACGTACGTGTACATGCTACGTGCGCGCCTCTACTACAACACGTGCGCGCCTCTACATCCACCAGTATATATGTATGTACACGTTCGCGACTAGAATGACAACGCTACGTATGCTTCGACCAGGTGGGTCCCGACTGTCAGGCACTTCCTTGCGTGCGAAGATGTAGCTGGTGGGTCCCAGCAGTTAGGGGGTGAATCATTTTTTTTTCAGACGCACTTCCTTGCATGCGAAGATGTAGCTGGTGGGTCCCAGCAGTCAGGGGGCGAATCGTTTTTTTTTTGCCCGGACGCACTTCCTTGTATGCGAAGATGTAGTTGGTGGGTCCCAGCAGTCAGGGGGAAACGTTTTTTTCACGAAATACAGTGGCCCGTCTGGTGGGTCCCAGCTGTCAGGTGGAGGAATCATTATTTTCCACTTAATAAGGAGGCACTTCCTTGCTGCGGCCGTGGACCCAGCTGTCGGCCTCTCCATGTACAGTCCATGTCTGATGGAAGTCGTTCCTTGACCACGTTGACCACGCCGCGCCGAGAGCACCAGGGCGGTGGACGACGGCGATGCCTAGGAAGGGGACGACGCGGAGCCGGGGAAGACGTGGCAGTGGAAGCCCGCGCGGAGAGGAGTACGAGGATTCACTGGTTCGCGTTGCTAGAGGCTGCCGCCGCCGCAGGCTCGCCAACAAAGTGGGAATAGTAGGGGCGGTGAGGCCTTCGCGGAAGCACATCCGGCCACGGGAGGCAGGAGCATGCGGCACGACTGGCGCTACTTTGGGCGGCTGGAGCAAGAAGACTAGAGGTTGAAGAAGCACCACGGCCGTTGGATGGACATCGTACGGTCACTAGAGCTAGAATCGTTTATATTGACTAAGTTGACAAAGCCCTCCGTCCCCGTCAACTTAGTAGGCCCACAAGTCAGCCTCCCACCAAGGTGGGTCCCAGCTAGCAGGGGGTATTCATTTTTTTGTGCGTAATAAGGAGGCACTTCCGGTGGGTCCGAGCTGACAGCAGGGGGAACGTTTTTTTGCAAAATACGGTGGCCCATCGGGTGGGTCCCAGCAGTGAGGGGCAAACGTTTTTTTCGTGAAATACTGGTGGGCGTCCGGTGGGTCCCTGCTGTCAGGTGGAGGAATAATTATTTTCTGCGTAATAATGAGGCACTTCCTTGCGGCTGCCGTGGACCCAGTTGTCAGCCTCTCCACGTACAGTATTCTTCCGATGGAATTCGGTCGTTGACCACATTGACCACGCCATGCCGAGAGCACCACGGCGCTGGACGATGGCGAGGCCTAGGAAGGGGACGACGCAGAGCCGGGGAAGACGCGGCAGTGGATGCCCACGCAGAGAGGAGTACGAGGGTTCACTGGTTTGGCTACGCTGCCGTCGCCCTTGAGAATAACGAGGGGTGTGGGTGAGTGGAGTGGAGGGATGGCCCGCCAGCGGTGGGAGTAGTATGGGGCGGTGAGGCCTCACGCAAAGACAGCCGGCCATGGGAGGCAGGAGCAGGCGGCACGATCGGCGCTGCTTTGGGCGGCTGGAGCAAGAAGACCAAAGGTTGAAGAAGCACTGCGGTCGTTGGATGGACATCGTACGGTCAGTCGAGCTAGAATCGTGCATATTGACTAAGTTGACAAATCCCTTCGTCCCCATCAACTTAGTAGGCCCACTATACTGGGTCCCAGCTAGTAGGGGGAGTATTCATTTTTTTTGTGCGTAATAAGGAGGTACTTCCTTGCTTGCGAAGATATAGCTGGTGGGTCCGAGCTGTCAGCGACGGTAACGTTTTTTTCGTGAAATACAGAGGCCCTTTCGGTGGGTCCCAGATGTCAGGTGGAGGAATCATTATTTTGCGCATAATAAGGAGGCATTTCCTTGCGTGCGGCCGCGGACCCAGCTGTCAGCCTCTCCACGTACAGTCCACTTCAGATGCATGTCGGTCGTTGACCACGCCACACCGAGAGCACCAGGGCGGTGGATGACGGCGAGGCCTAGGAAGGGAACGACACGGAGGCAGTGAAGACTCGACAGTTGTTTTTGTTTCCCACGCGGAGGGGAGTACGACTGTACAAGGGTTTGCTGGTTCGTCTGCCGTCGCCGGAGAATAACAGCAGGTGTGGGTGAGTAGAGGGATGGCTAGGCCAGCGATGGGAGTACGGTGGGGCGGTGAGGCCTGCGCGGTAGCACAGCTGGCCGCGGGGAAGAGGGAGCAGGCAGTCCCGTCGGCGCTTGTTTGAGCGGTTGGAGCAGGAAGAGCAGAGATTGAAGAAGCACGACGGCCGTTGGATGGACATCCAACAGTATACATGCCATCTGTGGAAAGCCCTAAATCTGTGGATAACAAAGATACAACCCATCTGCCATTATTTCAAATAATTTACAGCCCATTTGCTAATTCTTACGGGTTTTTTGGAGCCCATATTCTTTTTGTTATCATTACAGCCCATATTGTGGCCACGGTTAAAAAATTATACGAAATTTTGCATATGTCGGTGCGGTCTGAACTATTTTTAATCCCGAAATTTCGAGTCACATTACTGATTTTAAAAATAAATGTATATCAATATAAAATCCAATAAATTGTCCAGGCATAAAAATCAATGCAATTTAAAATCTCGAAATGAAAAAAAAGACATTTGAAACTAATTGTCGGTTTGATGTGTTTTAAAAATGTACAACCCATTTCTCATTACTGAGAGACCATTTTCTCGGCCAGCCGAATGAAGCTCTCCTCGTCTTGAAAGATTTGCAGCCCAACAGGCCTGATAAAGCGACTTACTTGACAAATCACAAAAAACTGGGCTAGCCATTTTCGTAAAGAGAAAAACTATCGGGCTGGTCTGTGGTAAACATAAAAGAAAAGGCTGTCTAGGCAGGCCGAGTGTCCCGCACAGCCCGTTGACACCCTGCCTGCCTCAAAAAAATTAGTTAAATGCCACTCCAATTATGGCGATTCATAAAAATGCCACTGCAATTTCCAAACTTTGAAAAATGCCACTGCAATTTTTGCAAACTTTGAAAAATGCTACTGCAAGTTGCAAACTTTGAAAAACGCCACTCCAGACTTTGAAAAATGCCACTAGAAATGGCATGAAATGGCATTTTTCAAAGTTTGAAAATTACAGTGGCATTTCTCGGATACACCAGATTTGGAGTGGAATTTATCAAATTAACCCAAAGCAAAAATAATCGGGCGAAGCTTTGGGTCCTCGTGTCACCGGCCACAGTAATTCTCCCGTTTGTTGACTACGTTGACAATGGCATGGGACCCAGATGTCAGAAATCCACTAGGAGGAGCCATTTTTTTATTGGCTTGAAATAAGGAGGCACTTGCTTGCGTATTGCCATGACCTTGGTGGGTCCCTGCTGTCATCCTCTCCACGTACAATCATCTCCTGATTGTGTATGCATCAACTTGCTAGGCCCACAAGTTAGCCTCTAAACCCATGGAGGACAAATACAACCCATTTAAAAAAATAACAACCCATTCCATACGTTCAAACGGAAAGTTCAACATTCAGAGCAAAGTAACATGTCTAATCCAAATATAGAGTACTGAACTTCCACGTTGACAACCATCATAGCCAAGTTAACTATCTACTCCCACTAATACTCTAGTAGCGTACAAGTACTAAATTACTCTTAGCTAACTAGACGATGCCGGCCGCCATCTGCGGTACATGCTAAATTGCCAAAGTTTGAGCAATCAGTTTTTAAATTTTTAAGTTATCTTCCTCGAACGACCGTACTTTGTATGGAAAACCTGTGCGCGGAGGAACCAACTCGTAGCTAGTTGCGCCCTTACTTTGTTTCGAGTCCGCTCAACAACTTAAGTGAGCTGCAACTAGTTGCGACAAGGTTGCTTGCCGGAGCGGCACCGCCAAAGAGGTTCACCGACGCTCAAGACTTCAACAGCAAGGCAAAGGTGCCTGCGCCGACGAGTTCCCTAAAAGCATAGGGCAAAAACATACAAAGGAAGGAATCAAGTAAAGGAAATAACATTGCAATCATTGCCCAAGATAGAGTTATATTACAAAATAGCTTGTTGCAGCTCTAATAGATTGTTATCCTAACATGACCAGCAGCGACAAGGAAAAGATAAAATTGGCGGCCTAATCTACGCGGTCGCCATAAACCCTCTTGATCTTGCTCACCTTGTCCACAATGGGTGCGACAAGGGCTTTGAGTGCCTCCACATCAGCATCCGGCGGCAGGGACTTGAGGACGCCGGTGAGGTTGAGGCCTGGATTGCGGAAGGCCACCTTCATCAGCACCTTCTGGAGAGCTCCCGCACAGATCTGGCGCGATTCCTCGGCCAACTGCTTTGGGATCTCTTCCCGGAGTCGCTGGAGAGCCGTCACCACGCCCTTGAAGAACAAGCTGAGCTTGGCGCTGGGTTGGAGGTGCTCGTCGGAGGAGTACCCGAGATCCACCATCCCCAGCTCCGTCAGCTCCTTGTCGATGGTGGCGGCAACATTCACGAGACCCTCGGTCCAGTGCTCCACGTTTTCCCTGAAGGTGCTCTGGGCGGCAGTAGCGCTCGCCAGCAACGCCTCGTTGGCCTTGATCTTCTCCAACAAGGCCACCTCCCGCTCCTTGGCGCCGTCCAGCGTCTGCATCAAGGTGGTCAGCTTCAGCTCAAGATCTGCTTTAGAGTCCTTGGCGGCCGAAGCTCCTTGCTCCTCTCGGCGAGACGGCCCAGCTTGCCAAGAGTGTAGGCGTCCTTCTCGCGCTCGTGCTTGAGAGCAGCAAGCTCCTCGCCGCTCTTCTGGAGATTGGCCTCCAGCTGCGTCACCTTCGTCTCCAACTCCTTCTTGGCGGCCTCGGCAGCTGCGGCAGCATCCTTTGCTTCCTCGCGCGCGGCAAGCTCCTCCTCATGGCTGTCAAGATTGATCTTCCGCTGCGGCAGCTCGCCTTCCTGCGCAGATAGCCTCTCGGCGGCAAGCCTTTGTTGCTCTTCAACCTCAGCCTTCTCGAGGATGAAGGCTTTGCGCGCCTCGATGATTTGCTCCCGCTCCTCTGCCAAGGACCGGAGAGCTTCCTGATTGATGCCTCGGAGCTCCTCCGCGCGTTTCTCTATGTCTGCTCCCGCCTTCGCGACAAGCGCTTCCCGGGATTCCAGCTTGGCTTGTCGGGTGCGGTAGAGCGACAACAGCTTCCTGAGCAGCTCCTCCTCCTCAGATTCGCCGCTGCTGCTGCTTGGCGCGTCGACCAGCGTCAGCCCAGCGGAGGCGAGCAGCTCTTCGTCAAAGGTCTCTCCTTCGACCGGCGCCACAGGCTCGATGCCTGTGGGAGCTTGATGAAAGACGCCGTCGCCCGGCCTTCGATAGGCGCCGGGCTGGGGCTCTTGAACTGGCAGCTGCAGCAGCGATGGCGGAGGGATCGGACGGTCGGTGTAGCGCTGGCGCTCCTGCGGCCTCGGGGCGTCGGTCACGATCGCCAGACCCTCGCCCGACCTCTGCGGCGGCATCTTGGCGGCCTCTTCGCCGGCGGACTCATCGGCACCAGCCCCTTCCTCAATGACGGCGGCGTCATCGGTATTGTCGCGCACGTCCTCCTCGCCGACGACCTCAGTCTCCATCGGCTCTGCGGCGGATGGATCTGACGACCAGAAAAAGAAAGAACAGTCAAGCAAATGTTCAAAAAGAAAATCAAAAGAAGAAGAACACAAGGGAAGTTTCCAGGCAAGAGGATTACCTGCGATGGGATCTGCAGCCGCGGTCTCAACCACCGGAGGGTCGCTGGCGCTATCCCTCGCCGGAGAACTGCCCCTTGCCGGAGAAGCCTCCCTTGCCGGAGAACGCTCCCTTGCCGGGGGATCCTCCCTTGGCGGTGTAGTCGACGTAGATGGCGCGTCAGGAGCGGCTTCCGGGCACTCCTGGTGGGGCTCCTCTGCTCCTACACAAACCAACAGTCAGATATCAGTAAAGAAAGAGCACCCATGTACGTTCAACAGCAAAAAGTAAACCGTATACTTACGATGGGGCTGTCTTTGAGGGGCTGCTTTGAGGAAGAGTTGCCGCGTCCGGCAAGGTGGTCTCGGACGCGCTTCCTGCTGCCGCGGGGGGATCGTCCTCGATGACAACCACCGGGGTCTTGGCTCTCTTCGACGCTCTCTGAGCCAGCGTCCTGAAAAGGAAAGAGTTCAGAATGAAGCAAATCAGATACAAGACAAAGCAACAAAATTGAAGAAATACAAGTACAACACAGAAGCTTACTCTTCTTCTTCCTCGCCGGAGCCGAGCGGAGAGATCAAGTCTGGCTCGCCCTTGGCGACGAGGCGGAGGAGTGGGTTCCCTTGATCGCTTGGCGGGAGTAGCAGCGGTGGCACAGGAGGCCCGCTCCAGTTACTGGGCGTGAGGTGCTCCCAGCAAGTGCTTGTCAGCGGTGGAAGCGCGTCATGTGCGCGGCGGCTGTTGGCCCGTCTGCCGCCCCGTTTCATCTCCAGCCTTGCGGAGACGCCTTTTTGGTGGAGCTGGGTGCTCCGCTCGCGGCAAGCTGCTAGATGGTGGGGAGGAGGCGCCCTCGGCGGGCTCGCTCGACTCGGCTTCAGGTTCGGCAAGCTCCTCCTCGCCGGCAAACTCCCTTCGCTCGACGAGGCTTGCCGCCTCTGCTGCCTCTGCCTCCTCCACGGTGAACCCGAATTCGCCAGCGGCAGCAGCTGCTGCCGCCTCTTCCAGCCCCTGAGTGGCGCGGCGCATCTAAATGCGTCGATGGTGTCATGGTGAGGCTTTTCTGCTCATCGGGGCGGATCGGCACTTCTTCCAAGCTGTCGAAGAACACCCGCACGACGTCATCTGCAGGCTCTTGCCAGGTTGGAACAATTCCATGCGAGTCGCACAACGGCATCATTGCACGGATGCGGTCGAGCGAGGAATTGTTGCATAATGGAACGACTCCCCTCGGCAACCTGAACCATTCGGGATGATCAGGGTCGTGCTTGAACAGCTCCAGAAGCATCGCATCCAACTCCAAGACGGTGAAATTGAAGTTGAGGCCCGGGCGCAGCCTCATGATATCCGCCGCGTTCTGGAACTCCCAAGCAGGTCTCCTCCTCTCCTGCAAGGGGGCGATGCGGCGGCGAAGGAAATCTGCGCCAACGGCGCCTACAGTGAGTCCGGCAAGCCTGAGGCGCAGGATCCGGGTGACGGCAATCTTCAATCTAGCATCTTCCGCGCCAAGTTGCTCCAATCGTTGCAGCGCACTATTGGGGTTTGGCTATTTGGCGGTAAAGGGCTCCGGGTTCTCCTCTACAATCCAACACCAATCTGCCCTCCACTCCTCCCACTTGCTGCGGAGCTCTCCTTCCAGATAGGCTTCCTTCTTGCCGATCCTTGAGATCCAAGCGATTCCTCCGGCAAGTGGCTCTCCTCTCTCGACTCGGGGCATGAAGAAGTGGCGGAAGAGGGCTACGTTTGGGTGGACTCCGACAAAGTTTTCGCAAAGATGTGCAAAAACTGCCATGGTCAGGACAGTGTTGGGGGTGAAGTCAAGGATGCGGAACCCGTAGGTGTTCATGATATCGCAAAAAAATTCAGAGAAGGGCGGGCAGAGCCCGCAATAGAAGAACAGTGCGAAGAAAGGGTACCCAGTTGGGGCTAGTTCCGAAGCAGCGGCTGGGAGTACCGTCGTCGCTGGATGCGCTGCGTCTCCGTCGACCGTAAGAGATAGTAGTACTCCCTCAGCTCCTTTGCGGCGAGCTGAGGGGGGACGATCGCCCGCTCCTTTCGCAACGCCGCGAGCCGCTGCGCCTCGGCCAACTTCACGCCCTTCCCCTTGTCGGCTTTCAGAGCCATGGCGGAGGTGGTGGGGGAGGTCGACGGCTTCGGTGGTACGATGGCGATGGGGGGCGGAGCGCTGCTCTCTTCAGACTTGGGAAGAAGGGGGGAGCAGCGGTGGTTTTCGAGATTAGACAAAGAATGGCGAGGTGGGCGAACTGCCCTGTTTCCCCCTGTTTATAAGGAGGAGGGAGAGGGGCGGACGTTCCGCTTTCCGAATAAAGAAACCCCCACGATCTCTCCCACGACGCCGCTCGACGCGTCTTTGTTCGTGGGGGACGTGGTGGGTCCGGAGCAAGTTACGGCGTAACCAAGGCTGCAGCGTGCGTCTGCATCGTTATGGGCCCGCCCAACAGCGCTCGGCACCGTGTGTGTGGCCCAGACCGGGGCTCCTGCCGGTGTACTAGAGTAGGGTTACCCTAGTATCCCGAACTTCGCACGGGCAGTCGCAGCACCAGCGGCAAGGCTTGCTCGGTAATCGCCAAGGTCCTCCGTGGTTCCTTTGGAGCCATTCAAGAACAAAGTATTCAAGCCAAGGAGACAAGGCCCGGCAAGAGGAGTTTGCCGAAGGCCAACCAAGGCATTTAGAAGACAAGGCCCCGGCAAGAGGAGTCACCGGGAAGGCCCGGTGGGCGACAAGCTTCCGGGCGCGACAAGGCAACGACCGCGGCAAGGCGCTTGCCGCGGCAGGCTACCGCTCATTTCCTCCGCTCCAGCACATCCATCAACGTGTCGCCATGGGACCTTTCCAGGCACGCGTGGCAAAAGGCTGTGCGGCCAGCGGAGCGTGGAGGCAAGCGGTGCTGACAAGATCGCCATCGTGGCGAGCGGTGGCGCCCCTGACGGTCCTTTTCAGCACTGTTTAGTCGACTTAGACGGGCATTTAATGCTTTTGTCCCCTGCCGTCAGGGTTAGGTAGGATACACTGTACAAGTAGCTGTACCAACCGCAACTCATTTTCCCTTTTTGCCCTTGTCTATGTTGCCACCTGTCGGTGACCCCTTGAGCATATAAAAGGAGGCCCATGCGCAATGTAGAAGGGGTTCGACTCATTCAAACTAGAGAACACTCACGCTAGGTCTTGTAGCTCTCAAATACCCCTAGCAAGAACACAATATAATCGGACAAGCAGCAGGGAGTATTATCTCTCCGGAGAGCTCCGAAGCTGGGTAAACTGCTCGTGTGCTTCGCCTCGATCTGCTCTTCGTGCGACCTCCGCCCCCCACCGAACCGAAAGGGGCTCGGTCCGCCGGTCCCATAGGTGTTCGTGGGTCCGATCAGCCTCCCCGACAAAGGGTGATGTAGTAAAGTAGCGTAAGTATTTCCCTCAGTTTTTGAGAACCAAGGTATCAATCTAGTAGGAGGCCACGCCCAAGTCCCTCGCACCTACACAAACAAATATAAACCTCGCAACCAACGCAATCAAGGTGTTGTCAATCCCTTCACGGTCACTTACGAAAGTTAGATCTGATAGATATGATAAGATAATTTTTTGGTATTTTTATAATAAAGATGCAAAGTAAAATAAAAGCAATAAAAATAGCTAAGTGTTGGAAGATTAATATGATGGAAAATAGACCCGGGGGCCATAGGTTTCACTAGTGGCTTCTCTCAAGAGCATAAGTATTCTACAGTGGGTGAACAAATTACTGTTGAGCAATTGAAAGAATTGAGCATAGTTATGAGAATATCTAGGTATGATCATGTATATAGGCATCACGTCCGAGACAAGTAGACCGACTCTGCCTCAAGATCTACTACTATTACTCCACTCATCGACCGCTATCCAAAGATGCATCTAGAGTATTAAGTTAAAAACAGTACCACCTTAAGCAAGATAACATGATGTAGAGGATAGTTTCATGCAATATGATAAAAACCCATCTTGTTATCCTCGATGGCAACAAGACAATACGTGCCTTGCTGCCCTTCTCACATCGAAAGGACACCGCAAGATTGAACCCAAAGCTAAGCACTTCTCCCATTGAAAGAAAAAACAATCTAGTAGGCCAAACCAGACTGATAATTCGAAGAGACTTGCAAAGATAACCAATCATACATAAAAGAATTCAGAGAAGATTCAAATATTGTTCATAGATAGACTTGATCATAAACCCACAATTCATCGGTCTCAGCAAACACACCGTAAAAAGAAGATTACATCGAATAGATCTCCACGAGAGGGGGAGAACATTGAATTGAGATCCAAAAAGAGAGAAGAAGCCATCTAGCTACTAACTATGGACCCGAAGGTCTGAGGTAAACTATTCACACTTCATCGGAGAGGCTAGGATGATGTAGAAGCCCTCCGTGATGATGGCCCTCTCCGGCGGAGCTCCGGAACAGGCCCCAAGACGGGATCTCGTGGATAGAGAAAGTTGTGGCGGTGGAATTAGGTTTTTGGCTCCGTATCTGATCGTTTGGGGGTACGTAGATATATATAGGAGGAAGGAGTACGTCGGTGGAGCTTCGAGGGGCCCATGAGGCAGGGGGCGCGCCCTAGGGTGGGCGCCCTCCACCCTCGTGACCGCCTCGTGGCTTTCTTGACGGAGGGTCCAAGTCTCCTGGGTCTTATCTGATGAGAAAATCACGTTCCCGAAGGTTTCATTCCGTTTGGACTCCGTTTGATATTCTGTTTCTCCGAAACACCAAAATAGGCAAAAAAACAGCAATTCTGGGCTGGGCCTCCGGTTAATAGGTTAGTCCCAAAAATAATATAAAAGTTGAAAATAAAGCCCAATATAGTCCAAAACAGTAAATAATATAGCATGGAGCAATAAAAAATTATAGATACGTTGGAGACGTATCAGTCGTAAATACATCAAGAAGAAATTTAAAAATGTGAATTTCAAGAAGATGGAGAAGAAGATGAGTGTTGTACCTGAACGATTACGGATCCAATAAAGAGTTCGGAGAATTTGGCAGACGAGTACACCAACGCTGTCAATTTCGGCACATCAATGACCCTAATTTTTGGTGGACCTTCTAGATCAGATACAAGCAATCTCTCAAGGAAAGGCGCATTCTCATTGACCATAAGGTGGAACAATGGAGTGATCTCTTCCCAATTGATGTCTTGTTGCGGGGCCAGCAAGACACATAAATCCATCGGAGATTCGTCGAGGCGATGCGGAGGCTAATGAACCCGTGGATCTGCTCAAGACGAAGGTACTCGAGCGCAGTACAGCTGCGGAGAAGGTGCTCCATAGCCTTCTTCGAGATGACAACATCGAAGAGGTCGAGCTTCTTGAGTTGAGGGAGAAGAAGGGCGGGCGCGACATTAATCTGGGGAAGATAGCAGGAGCTGAAGCTGGCGCGGCGCAGCGTTGGCGTGAGGCGGAGCACGGACGGCGGCAGAGAGCGACATCGTCCAGCTTCAAAGCTGAGCTCCTCGAGCTGATCTAGGGCGGGGGATAAGAACCACTCGTCGAACTTGGGTTGGACCTTGCAGTTGGTACTGAACATGCGAATGTCAAGGCGTCTGGCTGGCCCAGGGTGCGATGAAAGGATCTTGGAGACTGTGGCCATGCGTTTGCAATCCCCGTCGCAAAGGCAGCTATCGACGATGAGGTTGAGGGGGACGCAGCGCCAGAGAGGGCGCCACCGCCGGGAGAGCAGGGCGGTCCGCACGGCGGATTTGGTGGGGAGGAGGCCGGCGATGACGAAAGCGTGATGTCGCCGGGAGGCTGCTGATGAAGTCCAGGCTCGCCGGATGCGGTTTTGGCTCGAGCCGCCTTCGCTTGTTGGCTGCCTCGCCGTCCATCTCAACCGGCAGCGACGCCGGTGTACATGTGTGCTGGTGTGTGTTGTGTGCTGGGTGTGCGCGAGTGCGTCCTTCTGTGCATGCCGCCACGCAGTGGTGAATTGTGCGCGAGTGCGTCCTTCGCGCGCAAGAAGTTTGTCCTCAATGCGCCCTCAATTTACTAGCGTGCGGGGTGCTACCCCGAGTGGTTTCAACTTTGTTTACTTCACCGCGTGTCAGATGGGCCTCTAGTTTACTTATTTTCACCCACTGCCACATGGGCCAAAGACACGAAGATACAGAACACGAGCTGACAAGGCAGCATGTGGATTGGTTGACCAGTCAACTAAACAATATACGGAGCTATACGCTGACACAGTGAGCGTATAATCCGTCGGTATAGAGAGTTCGAGTGAGAGGGGAGGCCTGTGAGAGATAGCAGAGAGAGAGAGAGAGAGAGAGAGAGAGAGAGAGAGAGAGAGAGAGAGAAAGAGCTACTCCCTCCGTTCGATAATGTAGTTCCAACATTTTTTAAGTCAAACTTTTTGAACTTTGACCAAGTTTATAAAGAAATTACTTATATCTGCAATACCAAAGATAAATGATAGTATGAAGTAAGTACATGTTGTGATGGATCTAATGATCGTTCCAGACGTAAATGTTTTTCTCCACATATACCTGGTCAAACTTTTCTGAGGTTTGACTTTTCAATACATCCATATGCTTATGGACGTGACAGAGTCCCTAACTAGAGAGAGAGAGTGACAGAGTGAAAGAAGTGTGTGTGCGTGTGTGAAAGAGACATGGACAACACACGATAAAAGTAGAGAAAAAGCGTGCGTGTCTTATGCAAACATATCACACATGCATCTTCGACAACAGAGGCAAGGTGAGGAGATAGTGTGTGGTTGTTTGGAACCGAGAGAGCAAGACCCCTAGCACGTGGCCAATAGGGGTCTGACAAACAAGGGAGAGAGGTCGAGAGAGACGTACGGAGAAAATGCAGACATGGGGAGGAGAGAGTGTATGTTTGTCATAGAGAGATCCCCTGGAGATCGTGATGGGACTACATGGGTGGGAGATCGAGGTACAAGGTGTGTGCGCGATAGAAGATGCCCCGAGAGATATCGAGATAGACGTATGGATGGAAGGAGACAATATGTGTGTTCCTGATGGCTAGTAAGAGATAATCATACTTAGGAGGGGGGGAGTGCTTGCGCCTATGATGGAGTGAGGGATTATGGTACTTAGGGGGGTGCGTGTCACATGGAGAGAGAACAAGGGCGGAGAGTGTTGGATGGGTCTATATGTATAGCGCGAGCAAGACATGTGTATGTGTGAACCAGGGAGATATAAGGCCAGTTTGGCTTGCGTCCTGAGCATCTTTTGCCTAGCCTAGGGTTGTGGCTGGATTTCATGCACGCTTGTTTGGTTGCTATCCTATGAAAAAGAAAGCCCGCCTGGCCTGGGTTCCCTTGCACTTTAATTAGCCTGGCAGAACTCCAGACATCGCAGTAGCCTGCCCAGCGACCGATTTCAACGCCTGGCCGTGCACAGTCGTGGTGGCCACGAGGCTAACAAAGAACATGGAAGCATTAAATAATTGATGCATGGATTGATTTATGGGACGTTGATGCTTTGTTCGCCTGCATGAACCAAACGCTTCAAAGACCACACAAGCCCCGGCCAGGCAGAAATATTTTACATCTCACGTCCACACCGGATAGTACCGCCATCAAGGCATGAGGGTCAGGTCACGAATCAAACCGACCAATAAAGTTTGAGAGAGATTGAGGAGCCCCGATAAGGCTGAGTGGTGCGTCGGATAGTGAGAGGGGAAAGAGATATTCCATCCGCTCGATAATGCAAAGGTATGTAAATTTTTAGAAGTCAAACTTTGGAAACTTTGATCAGGTTTACGCAAATGTTATTTATATCTACAATACCAAAGATACATCATACAAAACTACATCTCATGGTGAATCTAATGGTATATGTTTTTCGTACTAGATGTAATTCTTTTTCTCCACGTACATGGTCAAACTTTGTGATGTTTGACTTTTCAATAAATCTATATGCTATGGACCGAGGAGAGTGCCTTAGTCGAGATAGATCAAGTGCGTGTGAAGGAGAATGAGTAAGTGTGCAAAAAGAGTATGCGTGTGAAAGAGAAAGTGACAACAAACGATAAATTAGAGAGAGAGAGTGTGTTTTTTCGTTTCTTATGCAAACATATCACACATGCATCTCCGAGATGGAAAAGCGAGGCGAGGAGATACACAAAGATAGCTAGTGTGTGATTGTTTGCAATGGAGAGAGACACCCCTGTAGCACATGTCCAATAGAGGTCTGGCCAACAAGGAACAAAGGTCGAGAGGGACACATGGATGGCATGGACGCATGATGAGGGAGAGAGGGTGTGTTTGTGATAGAGAGATCCCATCGAGATCGTGAGGGGACTGTATGGGTGGGAGATCGAGGGAGTGCGTCTTGCGATAGAAAGATGCCCCGAGAGAAATCGAGATAGACCATGCACATGTTTGTGATGGAGACTAAGATTAGCTAGTCATTACATATAGGGGGGACTGCATGTGCCTACAATTGAGTGATAGACCGTCATACTTGGCTAGCTGGGCATGAGATTGCGTGTGTGCACGTGTGATATGGAGAGAGAACGAGGGGGAGAGATAGAGTTTTAGATGGGCCTATCGAGTGCGAGTGAGATATGCATGTGTATGTGTGACCCGTGGATGGAGAGTTTGAGAGAGGGGGAAGAGCTCCAGACGACATAGTGGTGCATGAGAGAGTTACGGGCAAAGAGCCAAGGAATTTGTGTGCGAACGATAAGTGCACCCAAGATATCTAGCTTGTACTAGCTAGAGTATCATACATAGTGTGCGAGAGAGACCTATAGATGGTGTATATATGCATGCGAACTAGAAAGACCCCCCCACACACACAAAGAGAGAGAGAGAGAGAGAGAGAGAGAGAGATGGAGAGAAAGGGAGAGGGACCAACAAGGTTTTTGTGTCGGATGCGTGCGAAAGAATTGAAGATTGTCGGCGAGAGTGAGAGAGAGAGAGAGAGAGAGAGAGAGAGAGAGAGAACATGAGTCCAGGAGAGGGGGAGGTCGCGTTTTATGCATCAAAGACTGATATAAACCATGTTTCGATATAAACTTGCATTCAAATATATTAATTGGAGAACATGTTGTCTGCAATCCACACATGAACGGATATATGCTATATCAAACAAGTTCATTAATTTGACTTTCAACATGTTCATGGAGTACTATAATACTGTACAACATGCTACTCGATTGTGGTGTTCAATTTTGGATTTAGTTCACTATTTTGACCTATTGAACGAGCTATTTCATTGAATCGAGATATTTCATTTTGGGTTTGATTTGCTTTTTTGAGTGGGTCAACTATTTGTCATATAGTAAATAGCTAGCAACGAGCATGTAAAAACACATTACTCCCGAGCATCATCTCTCCATCTAAAAAAGAAGTGGCAAGCTAATATTTCAAAATTTGATCCGAATCGACTTGGTAAGGTAGACGTGGATGCTCGTTCTCCCAAAATTTGAACGAACCGTTAAACATCCTCTCTGCTCGGTGGAATTCGCCAGGGCAAATAAATGGGAGACGCGAAATTACCGTCCTATGTGGGACACGCATCAATTGGCCCGTTGTACATCGAGGGTTGGTTCGTAACTTCATCCAAGCATGCCTTCTCCTCGGCCGAAAGGACATGTGCCGAATAATTCATAAACCATGGTCGGCAAAACACGCTCTCCTCGCCCGAAATAGCTCGCGCCCACTATTTCAAAGCATACTCTCCTCGCCCGAAATCGCTCGCTCCCACTATAGTTCAAAACACGCCTCGCCTCAAATCGCCTCCCGCCCACTATTTGGGGAGAAGCAAAGTTACTCTACTATCCCGGCCCTTAGTACACAGACCCAAGCCGAGAAGCCTATAGGCAAGGGTAGAACTGTAACTCCCCTCACATTTCGCATAAATGCGTCCGTAAGACATGGTTCCACTCCCCTCCCAATTCCCCCCCCCCCCCGCCCGCCCCCATTCATACCTCGTGGGTGCCAAATCACCTTCTCCCCGGGAAGCTCCCTTCTCCCGAGCCACGAAACCTCAGCCCCACCTCCATGGCGCCCCCACCGCACCAATTTCACAGCCGCCCTCCTCCGTAATGCCAGAGACGTTGTCCATTTGCCGTCGCACCGGGCCGTGTGCCTCTTACTCCGTCTTCTTGGTGCTGCCTCGACGATGGCCGCGTGAACTGCATTTCAGAGCCGATTCACCCCGCCGTTGTTCACGGCGCCGGAGCTGCTCCAACTTCGATCCGCCCAGTCTCGCATCGCTTCACAGAAGCCGTCTACCATCGCGACATCGCTCTTTCCTCGCTCGGTCGCCACCGCAACCGCCGTCCTCACCAACTCGGCAAATGGACCGCCTACTTCACCATGCCGCCAGATAGGTCGCACCCTCATCTCAAATCACTTTATTTAGGCGCCGCTTGTCTAAATTTTTATTCTGGCCAATCGATTCCCAATGGGAAGCGGCACCCCTCGAGGAGGCGGAGCTCCTAGGCTGCCGGTTGGCTGGTGTCTAACGTAAGGGTGCGGGGCCGCAAGTTCGCCGCGAAGCAAAGGCTTAGATGGCTATCTTTTAGAGTTGCATGGGTTGAAGGTACTGCCGCCGCCGGATCTGGATGACGGGGAGTCTTTGTGGATTGGCCCCGGGGCGGCGCAACCACGGCAGTGCGGTGGGGCGGGGAGCGGGCTTTTGGCCGGGGCCACGGACAGCGGAGGCAGGCTGCTCTGCCGTTGGTCGGCCGGCTCTTGAGGAAGATTCTGAACGATGTCACCAGAGGCACAAGACGGCCAGCCATCCGGCGTAGATCGGACAGTACCAAAATAAAATAAAATCGTGTGACCCCAATTTAGTCTTCAGTCAACAGACGTGTGACCACTCTTGTACCTTGCTGTTGATCTCTTAGTGTATTTCTTCAGATCAAAGAGATATGTCGTTCTTAACATTATGCGTTATCTGCATGTTCAGATACACCATCTTCCGACTCACCGCAGCTGCTCCAACAAGGGAAGCATACACCAGAAGGGAGCTATAGTCCCCACACAACAGTTTCCTGCATCGAATGCGCGTGCCCGACATAGACAACCACAACAACTGCAGGGCCATCGACAAGTCAGCACATGATGCTCACTCCTATGGATGGCAGCCAGATAGGTTGTACCCTCATCTTACTTGTGTGCAACATTTATGGCTTTGTTATTCATCTAAGCATGGAAAATAGATCATCACATTTCACCGTATATTCATGCTGATCTCTTACGGGTCTTGTTCAGGAGTTCACGCTGTTCCATAGTTCAGCTAAGATACTTTTTCTTTAGGTAACGCTATTCCATAGTTTTCATCCATCAGCCAATGCTAACCCACAGCCTGGTGATTATAGTATTATACCACTTCTAGTATTACCTATGTTGTTCTTTAATACTTTTGTGTTCCATCTAGTTAATCTCGAGTACAAACGATACATATTCTGTAGCTTTCATCCGTGTTCTCCCTTTAGTTTATGAGACCTGTTGCTACTAGTTAGCCCCAGTCCTAGTATTTATGTCGTCTCCTACAGGCACTCATTACATAAATCTAACTACTAGTTGTCTTCCATGCATGTCGATATAATTGCACACACCGATATATCCACAAGAATCTCACGGAGCAATGTAAAGGCCAATAAACTTGATGTCGGTGATACCCAATATGATGGAACATGTAAAGGCAGTTCTTCGTAAGACTTGCGTAAACATGATGAATCCTCTTCACCCCACAAGGTCCTTGCTCTAACTTGGCCTGTGATATGGGTACAACATGCATATAATGTCCTGGAGTGTATCTACTCTGTTGCAATGCCATGTGCTTAGCATGCTGATCATGCATGTAAATATGTCATGCCTTCCTGTTTTTCATTACCTATTCCATTCATGATAACATGTTTTCAAATTCAAGTATTGTCATTCTAGTCTATCGCAATGCCATCTGCTTAATTTGGACATCATGCTTCTGAATATCTTATGCATTGTTATTCATGAGTATGTACTTCATCCGCTACCATACCATGTTTTTTTTACATTGAGGTGTTGTTCTAGTGCTCTGTTGCAATGCCATCTTATTTTCCCAATCATACACGTGTATGTTGCCTTAGTTATTTCTGTACGTATTCCGCTAGCATACAGTTTTACATTCAACTAGTGTTTTTTTTGCTGTGTTGTCCTGTCGTATCCCTAGCTCTTACACCATACTCCCTTTGTCGGGATTACATGTTGCCGAAATGGATAAAAAAGGATGTATCTAGAACTGAAATACGCCTAGACCCATCCATTTTTTTCCGGATGGAGGGAATACATGTCAATATGTCATGCCTTTCTATTCTTCATTACCTATTCCATCTCTGCTGTAGCATGTTTTATAATTGAATCACCATTCTTCTATATAAGGCATGCAAGGGGAAGACGACTATGTTAGAATCTGAAGGGTTACAAACAAGGCCTTTGAAAAAGATCCAAACGCCAAGAGATAATAAACCAACTCCAGTTTTTATAGATACTGCTCCAGAACAGAGAAACCCAACACCTACAGATAATAAGCGTATTCCAAAGGCCAAAGAACTAGTCCGCTCCAAATTCAAAGAAAATATGTCAACTCAATTCTAAGAAGCGTGTGCGTATCCTTGCATCAGGAAATTTTATAGCATGCTGATCATATTTTCTACATGTTTCTTACCTGTCGGGGATATACCCCGCGGTATGACCCGGCCGGAAGTATGACACGGCCAGGATTGGCATTTTCATTGGTAACCCGCCGGAGTGGCGACTCACGAGCCTGGCGACTCACGGATGGCCCTAACGGCGGGTCAGATAGAAGTCTAGGCCCAAGGCCCAGAAGGCCGGCTCATGTTATGGTTGGCCGGTTTAAGAGGAAAGGGATGACGAATATTTCCTTTACGAGGAAGCAAGACCCGGACTTGTATTCAACTTGTAAGAACAGATAGACTAGTCCAAGTCCTACTAGGACTCCATATGTAACCCGCCCCTCTAACTTATATAAGGAGGGGTAGGGCTCCCCAAGAGGGACAATTAAGAAGCAATAATCTCTAGGGCTAGACACAACTAGAGGAGAGCCGGCTTACCGACGACTCTCTCATGAGCATAATGAGACCTAGCCACAAACATCATGTAGGGCTATTACCGGATGATGTTTCCCGGGGCCCGAAGCTTTCTAAATCCTTGTCTTGTGTGTTGATCCACCTCGCGTCTCTCGATTCTAACCAACCCCTTCAAGCTACTGCATAGATGCGTTGGCCTCACGACTAAGTCCTCACACTAGGACATCTGTCGTGACAATTCCACGACAGTTGGTGCCCACCATGGGGCCTGCGCACGGTGGTGATGAGTTCTTGGAGGGATCTCTCTAAGGGTTCGAGAAGCTTGCGATTTCGTCGGATGAGGAAGAGCCAACAAGTTCGTTATTTTATGATCTGAAAAATGATTAACTTTGGAGCCGGCGTGCACAAAATTGAGGTCAAAGAAATTAGGGTTGTGTTTGCACACCCGCCGCCGCGGTTTGCAATACATTGAGACAAAGAGAAAATCGATCTTCACTGTTGTGCCAATCCATCAAATCGCCAGGTTACCGATGCCACAAACGTGGACGCATAGCCATCTGGGCGTTAAGACGTATGGTCACATATATGTGCATCATGTCCCGAGGCATCCGTTGTTTCGCTACTTCCACAAGCACGGAGTACTTCAAGGAGTAGTTCACGTGATCAAATCTCAAAGCAATCTCATCGACTAGTAGTACTAATCCTCGTGCGGTTCGGATTCTTGATCCCATCTATGGATGGAAGCCGTGGCTGGTTGCAATTTGTTTAATCCAAGGAAAAATTCACGAGAGGATACCATGACCCGGAGGAAGTCTCGGACTAAAACTACGCCTTTGACTCGACTCCGTCTGAAGCAAGCGCCACCGAGCATTGTGGCGCGGTTTCAGTTTTCATCTCGAGCTGCCACGGGCTGGCCTGGCGCTGAGCCGGCCTGGCCCCGTTCTCCTTCGCCTCATCCGGCCTGGCTTTGAGCCGGCCGCCTCAGCGCCAGCAGTCTGCGCCACAAGCCGCCGGCCGCCTTGCCTCTTATCTTCCACAGAGTCAGAAGCGGCTTCAGCCCACTGTTTGCTACAATCCGTGCGTACCTCCGCCGCCTTGGCCTCACTTCTGCCCAGCGCCGTGAGTCGCCGCCAAATGCCAAAACCCGCCGGCCTCTGCCGTGAGCCGCCTACCGAGGGCAGCCTATGAACCGCCGCCCGAGCCTTCCTGATCTCGAGCTGCCTTCGCCAAGTCGGTGTGAGTCGCCTCGTTCGCCGCCACCCGTGTTTGAGTCGCCATCTCGACCTGCAACCCGCACCTCTGCGCCTCATGGCAGCCGCTCGCGCCCATTGTGACTTCGCCGACGCTTCCGAGCCACCGGTTGTTCGACCTGCCAGACCTCGCGTCGCGAGCCCGCGTTTTCACTGCTCCGCTCTGGCTCCTACCTCGCTGGCTCGCTTAGCGCCGGCTCTCGCGCGCCCACCGGTTTGTTGCCCTGCACCAGCTTGCCGGGTTCTGCTCCGCCCGCCCGTCGACCGATCTCCACCGCCTGAAGTCGCTTGCGCCGGCCGACCGCTGTCTCCGCGCTCAAGGCGCTCGCCGCTCACCACCCACGCCAGCCTCCGCATGAGTTGCCGGGCCACGGGCCGCCATGCTGCTCCTCCGCACGCCCGAGCCGGTGCCCGCAACACTACAGATTCCCATGGTGACCCGCTGCCGTTTGATGTTTGTTGCCTGTCCTTTCCGCCGGTTTCCACGTTGAGTCCCCGCCGCTGAGAGCCGCCCAGCGCTGCCGGCCTACATCAATTGAGCCGTCGTTGTAGAGAGCCGCCCGTACCTCCGCCTGCACCCGCTGATCTGCCGCGGGTGAGTCGCCGCGCCGATCGCCTCGCTGCCCTGAGCTGCCGTCAGGCCTGCGTCCACAGCCTTGCTTCCATTTTGAAGCCCCGCCACGTACCCGAGCCGCCGCTGCCGTGACCCGCCTGAAGAAAGCGCTGCAGCACTCTACTACACAGAGTTCATGCCAAAGGGAAAAGAGGGTCAAACTGGATACTTGTTTGACTCCACGACACATACACATGCTGGAAGCAAAATCAATCAAGATTACATAATATTACTACCCCACGCGGAGCTCCTAGAGGATTTGATTTTAGTTTAAAAATGAACAAACACTTATTGCCAACAAAACGTTGGTCTGAACTACCTACGGTGTTGCTTGAAGCCACATTGAGGTGTCCTTGCTGCACGTTGAGCCGCCTGGCCTCGCGGCCGCCTCTGCTGTGGAGTATTAAATACTACTGTTAGCACGAATGTTCTGCTATGAAGAAAGGAGAAAAGCAAAGGGGGCGTGTCATTGTCGCCACCGTGGCATCATTGTGAGCCGACTACTACTACTCCAGGCGAGGTTAAGGCTACAGTCAAGATGTTCACCCGATAAAAATACCAGGTGCAATCCTTTTTATATATTTTATCAGCACATATTAAATTGTTTGAGAACAATTACACTGGTCTGTGGTATTTTTCACAGGACCATTATTTATTACAAAGGTGTCACCAAGGAGCACGCGCCAATATTATTTTTGCGCTAAGCACGTTTGTGCCATGTTCTGGATGGATACGTGCGCAAGTCACCGACTCCGCTACATCAATACATGCAACGGACTCGTTGTCCGCACCCGCGGCTGACTCGCCCGCGCACTTGCCGTTTCCAATACCGCGGCCGACTCTTTCGTCCGTTCCATGGTGGAGATTATATTATATGATGTTATTATCAATAAATTATATACAAAGTGCCAGCTCAGTATTATCTTATTAAGCCGGCCCTTGGGGGCTACACGTTGCTGTTCAAGTTTACATGGTTATATCTACAAAGTCCCTGCTCATTATTGCATAATGACCCGGCCCTTGGGGGCTACACTGGTTGAAGTTTTCATGAGCACAAGGCAATTACAAGTCCCAGGTTACTGCAAGCATGACAACCCGACACTTGGGGGCTACAGGTGATATGCATATAAGGGAGAAAAAAATATTCAAATTATCAGTTTGGAGTAGACCAGATTAACCCGGTGTCTGCAACAATCATGACCCGACATCATTTATTTATAACCCGGCAATTTTGGCAATCATAACTCAGCAAGATCTACATCTTTAAGCCGGCTGAATATCAGTTGAATATTTCAATACCAATATTTTTGTCAAGTCAGAGCATTGAAGGCCGACTCAAATGGATTATTTCTTATAATATTTCTCTACAAGAGCCAATTGGTTATGAAGCTGGCTTATTGACCCGGATTTTTTGCATTGGCAAGGTTTGGACATATCTGTTAAAAGATATTTGCTATAAGATCTTGAGTATGCATCCAGCAGGAAATGACAAGGACTTAAAGATGATCAGGTGCCGGTTCAGGAAAATAGTTAACCCGGAGCACAACATATCAAGTTTGTTCTTGTGTTTATTTTACATGATCAGTTTAACATGGATAAATCCAAATTAAACTGGGGGCTAATGTCGGGGATATACCCCGCGGTATAACCCGGCCGAGATTGGCGTTTTCATTGGTAACCTGCCGGAGTGGCGACTCACGAGCCTGGCGACTCACGGATGGCCCTAACGGCGGGTCAGATAGAAGACTAGGCCCAAGGCCCAGAAGGCCGGCTCATGTTATGGTGGGCCGGTTTAAGAGGAAAGGGATGACGAATATTTCCTTTACGAGGAAGCAAGACCCGGACTTGTATTCAACTTGTAAGAAAAGATAGACTAGTCCAAGTCCTACTAGGACTCCACATGTAACCCGCCCCTCTAACTTATATAAGGAGGGGCAGGGCTCCCCAAGAGGGACAAGTAAGAAGCAATAATCTCTAGGGCTAGACACAACTAGAGGAGAGCCGGCTTACCGACGACTCTATCATGAGCATAATGAGACCTAGCCACAAACAACATGTAGGGCTATTATCGGATGATGTTTCCCAGGGCCCGAAGCTGTCTAAATCCTTGTCTTGTGTGTTGATCCGCCTCGCGTCTCTCGATTCCGACCTACCCCTTCAAGCTACTTCATAGATGCGTTGGCCTCATGACTAAGTCCTCACACTAGGACATCTACCGTGACAATTCCATGAGATTACCCATCTCTCTTTTAGAAAATAAGCTTAACAGATAGAAGAATTTCTGCAATGGTATCGTTTATGAGGAAAGATTCTTGCAGGAATTCTCTGTGCTCCAGTGTAGATGTAAGTACCTGTTGTATATCACTATATTTTTACATCAACATGCATTTTGTTAATCGGCGTGAATCCAACCTTTATCTAATCTAAATTTAGTTGTAGCAAAATGTATGATTAAAGGCCACAATGTTGATTTTTGCAAGGAAAACTGCCTGGTAGTTTTGCATCCCGAAATGCATGAGTGTACTATCTAATATCAGTGGGTTAGAATACGTTGGTTCTGCAGTGGGTTTTTAAGTGTATTTTTACTGTGTTGACCTGTCGAATCCCTAGCTCTTACATCATACTCCTCCGTCCGGATTAAATGTCGCAGTAAATGGATAAACCGGATGTATCTAGAACTGAAATACGCCTAGACCCATCCATTTATTTCTGGATGGAGGGAATACATGTCAATATGTCATGCCTTTCTATTCTTCAAGACTATTCCATCTCTCGTCAGAAAGCACGCTTTATAACCTGAATCACCATTCTTCTATATAAGGCATGCAAAGGGAAGACGACTATGTTAGAATCAAGGGTTACAAACCAGGTCTTTGCAAAAGATCCAAACGCCAGGAGATAATAAACCAACTCCATTTTTCATAGATACCGCTCCAAAGACAGAGAAACCCAACTCCCACCGATAATAAGCAGATTCCAAAGGCCAAAGAACTAGTCCGCTCCAATTCCAGCAAAAGAATGTCAACTCCATTCTAAGAAGCGTGTGCGTATCCTCGCATCATGAAATTTTATAGCATTACGATCATATTTTCTACATGTTTCTTACCCATCTCTCTTTTAGAAAATAAGGTTAAACGATACAAGACTTCCTCCATTGGGATCGTATTCGAGGAAAATATCTTATGGAATTCTCTGTGCTCCAATGCTGATGTAAGTACCTGTTTTATATCACTATATTTTTACATCAGCATGTATTTTGTTAATCGGCGTGAATCTAACCTTTATCTGATCTAAAATTAGTTGTAGCAAAATATTAAAGGCGCCAATGTTGATTTTTGTAAGGAAAACTGCACAGTAGTTTTGCATACCGAGCTGCATGAATGTACTATCTCATATCACGCACATTACTGAATTGTAGTGCTTCTCTGGTTGCCCATTCATTCATTGTGTCAATGTTGCTTTCAGACACCTTACCTGGCCGATGATAGCTGTGCCATATTGTGTTAATTTGGTGTAGGCTAGTTGCCCAAACGTTCGTTGTGTCAATGTTGCTTTCCTATTATCTGACTTGGCCAATGATAGCAATGCTAGTCTGTTAATTTTGTGCAGGCTGAAGATAAGAAGACAAACTCGAAAACAAAGCAAGGCAACCCCATTGTTTCTTTCCAAAGAAATCTAGGCCAGGTAATATGGCAATAACTCATGATTAATCTGTTTGGTTCCCGTCCTAATTTATGTTATGATGCGATGGTCGAGACACTCTCCACTATCAACAATACAAGCCTGCCAAAATCGCCATCCTGAATCTGCTCAAGATCCTCCGCCTCGAATGCAACGGAATAAATGTATTTTTGTGAGCCAATTAATGGCTCAAGCAATGATGGAAATGGTGGATGAATCGAGGTGCGTAGTCGCCACACAACAACCGATCAATGTTTTCAGAGACAAGTAGCAAAGCAGCAAGAACTTGCCCACATGCTTATGGGCGCCATCTGTACGAGGTTGCAGATTGTGACGTTGTAGATGGTTAGGTTCTGCTCATTTATTTGCACCGCATCAATCTTTGATTGCCCAATGGATGTAATTTCCTGTAATATATGCCGGATGTGCAACGTTATTCCCTCGTATGCCATACCTTTGCTTGATCGGTTTTGGTCCTGTGCATAATTGCTCGTCGTAATGGGCTCAAATTATCTAATTTGGCCTAAAGACATGAACGAACTTTAGTGGGCCCATTAAGTTAATGGGCCGTTACTAGGCCGGAAGTTAATAGTCGGCCCTCTTACCTCCCGGGTCGTTAACAGGCCGACATGGAAGCGAGCAACAGGTGGCCCCAATTTATTTCACGGGCTGTTAACAGGCCGTTACTAAGTTTGGGCTACATATGGCCCAACTATACTGTAGGCCTTTAGCAGGCCGAAAGAGACAACGGGCTTGTACTGGACCATGAAGAGCATGGGCCGCTAAGAGGCCGAAAGTCAGGTCGTATTGTAAACGGCCCAATTGTGTTGTGGGCCTTTAGCAGGCCGAAAGAGAAACCGGGCTCGTATTGGACCATGAAGGGCATGGGCCGTTAAAAGGCCAAAACTAAGGTACGACTACAAATTGCCCAACTCATTTATGGTCCGTTAACAAGCCGAAAGGCACACAGGGCCGGGAATTGGCCCAACACTTAAATGGGTCGCTAAAAGGCCAAAACTCAGGTCCGACTACAAATGGCCCAACTGATTTATGGGCCGTCAACAGTCGAAGTGACACCGAGCCGGAAATTGGCCCAACACTTAAATGAGCCGCTAAAAGGCCGAAACTCAGGTCCGACTACAAATGGCCCATCAGATTTATGGGCCGTCAACAGGCTGAAAGACACACCGGGCCGAAAATTAGCCCAACATTTAAATGGGTCTCTAAAAGGCCGAAAGATATACATCCTGAAAATTGGCCCATCCATTAAATGGGCCGTTAACAGGCCAAAATCTCATCGGGCCGATATTGAGCCCAAATATATAGCGGGCTGTTAACGGGCTCGAACTGACGATGGGCTGCAATGGTGTCAAATCTTTAACGGGTCATTGACGGGCCGAATTGGCACATCTCGTATGGGCCGTGGGCTTAAATGGACCTGACACAAGTAGGCCTTATATGGGCCGGCCTGCTAATTTTTACTGGGCCGGCCTTTTTCATCGGAATGGGCCACTGTTGGGCCGTGCCACGTGTCGACCTATCATAGGCGCCTCCTGTCCAATGAGCGGATGACATCTGTCCCAACGGTGAGGCAAAACGTGTTTCCTGCGGCCAATGATGATTTTACACATGGAAAATCCCCATTGGTCCGGGCTGTTAACGGGTTATCGGATCAAAAACCAGACCCGATAGCTTAACGGCGTTCCGTTACGATGGATGCCACATGTCGGTCACCCTTGACAAAAGCACTTCTGTGACGCGCGATCTATTGTCATGGAAGTGGACACTTCCGTGATGATAATTTTGGTAATGTCATGGAACACTTCTACGACAACACAGGTATGATTATATTGATTCTATCATAAAATCGTCATGGATGTACATGCATGACAAAAAACGCGACCTACCGTGACAAACATGTATCATCACAAAAGTGTATTTTTTTTGTAGTGGCACTAGAGCAAAATTATCTAGCTCAAAAGATATAAGTGAAGCACATGGAGTATTCTAATAAATTCTGATTCACGTGTTTCTCTCCCAGAAGGTGTGTACAGCAAGGATGATTGTGGTAAACTAAAAAGTAAAGACTCAAATCATACAAGATGCTCCAAGCAAAACACATATCATGTCGTGAATAAAAATATAGCCTCAAGTAAAGTTACCGATAGACGAAGATTTAAAGAGGGATGCCTTCCGGGGCATCCCCAAGCTTAGGCTTTTGGTTTTCCTTGAATTTTACCTTGGGGTGCCTTGGTCATCCCCAAGCTTAGGCTCTTGCCACTCCTTATTCTATAATCCATCAAATCTTTACCCAAAACTTGAAAACTTCACAACACAAAACTCAACAGAAAATCTCATGAGCTCCATTAGTATAAGAAAACAAATCACCACCATAAGGTATTGTAATGAATTCATTCTTTATTTATATTGGTGTTAAACCTACTGTATTCCAACTTCTCTATGGTTCATACCCCCCGATACTAGCCATAGATTCATCAAAATAAGCAAACAACACACGAAAAACAGAATATGTCAAAAACAGAATAGTCTGTAGCAATAAGATTTGTTCGAATACTTATGGAACTCCAAAAATTCTGAAAACCTAAGACAACCTGGATAATTTGTATATTTATCTACTGCAAAAATAATTAGAAATTTATCACGTTCTGATGAATTTTAACAATTATTTTCGTGCGCGCAAAGTTTCTGTCTTTTTCAGCAAGATCAAACAATTATCACCCAAGAAGATCCTATTGGTCCTACTTGGCACAAACACTAATTAAAACATAAAAACACATCTAAACAGAAGCTAGATGAATTTTTTATTACTAAACGGAAATAAAAAGAAAGAAACAAAAATAAAATTGGGTTGCCTCCCAACAAGCGCTATCGTTTAACGCCCCTAGCTAGGCATAAAATCAAGAATAGATCTAGGTATTGTCATCTTTGGTATGCAATCCATAAGTGGATCTCATAATAGATTCATAAGGTAATTTATTTTTTCCTAGGAAAGTGTTCCATGCCTTTGTGACGCCCCTGATTCAATCATACACTAATCATGCACGCAAACGTGTACGATCAAGATCAGGGACTCACGTGAAGATATCACAGCACAACTCTAAAACATAAATAAGTCATACAAGCATCATAATACAAGCCAGGGGCCTCGAGGGATCGAATACAAGTGCTCGATCATAGACGAAGTCAGCGGAAGCAACAATATCTGAGTACGTACATAAGTTAAACAAGTTGCCATAAGATGGCTAGCATAAACCGGGATACAGATCGAAGAGGCGCAGGCCTCCCCGCCTCGATCCTCCTAAACTACTCACCGTCGCCGCCGCCGCCTGCACGTAGTAGTAGGCACCTCCGGTCTAGTAGGAGTCGTTGTCGACGGTGGCGTCGCTCACAGGCTCCGACATCTGGTTGCGACAACCGGTAGAAACGGAAAGGGGAAAAGAGGGAGAAAAGCAACCGTGAGTACTCATCCAAAGTACTGCAAGCAAGGATCTACACTAAATATGCATGGGTATATGTGTAAAGAGGCAATATCGTTGGACCGAATCGCAGAATGCCGTAATAAGAGGGATAGCTAGTCCCGTCAAGATCAAGGCGCTTCTGGCAGCCTCCATCTTGCAGCATGTAGAAGAGAGTAGATGGTAAGTTCACCAAGTATCATCGCATAGCATAATCCTACCCGGTGGTCCTCCCCTCATCGCCCTGTGCGAGAGTGATCACCGGGTTATATCTGGCACTTGGAAGGGTGTGTTTTATTAAGTATCCGCTTCTAGTTGTCATAGATAACTTCCCTGCAGGGGTGCACCATATAACCCAACACGCTCGATCCCCTTTGGCCGGACACACTTTTCTTGGTCATTCTCGGCATCGGAAGATCAACACGTCGCAGCCCCACCTAGGCACAACAGAGAGGTCAGCACGCCGGTCTAAATCCTATGCGTGCAGGGGTCCGGGCCCATCGCCCATTGCACACCTGCACATTGCGTACGCGGCCGGTAAGCTGACCTAGCCTCCCTAGTACAAGAGCAAAGCGTCCAGTCCAATCCGCGCTACAGCCGCTCGCCGACATCAAGAAGGCTTTACCGATACCACGACGCCGAAAGTGCCCATAATCGCTTCCTGCCAGTAGTTGGTTAGTGCGTATAGGCCAGTGGCCAGACTTGGATCAAATACCAAGATCTCGTTAAGCGTGTTCGTGCACGGACGGTTGCAGCACCCCGCGGCAAGGCTTGCCTCGTCACCGCCAAGATCCTCCGTGGCTCCTTTGGAGCCATTCAAGAACAAAGTATTTGATTAAGAAGACAAGGCCCGGGCAAGAGGAGCTTGTTGGGAAGGCCACCTGTGCACGCAGAAGACAAGGCCCCGGCAAGAGGAGCTTGCCGGGAAGGCTCGGAGCGCCGACAAGCCTCCCGGACGCGACAAGGATTCGGCCGGCAAAGGCGCTTGTCATGCAAGCAACCTTCTCTCCATCTCCGCTCCATCTCATCCAGCGACGCGGTCGCCATGGGGCCGTTCCATGGGCGCGTGTCGAGAGGTCAGGCAGCCAGCGGAGAGCAGCGATAAGCGGCGCCGACAAGCTTGCCATCGTGGCGAAGCGGAGGCGCACTGACGGTCTCTGCAATCGCTTTTGGGCGACACTGACGGACATTTATTGCTTTTGTCCCTTGCCGTTAGAGTTAGGTATTTTGCACTGTACATTGTTCGAGTAGGTGTACCAACTCCTGTTTTTACATTTGTACCCTCGTCTATGTTGCCACCTGTCGGAGACCCCTTGAGCATATAAAAGGAGGCCCATGCTAACGTAGAAAGGGTTCGGTTCATTCGACTCACTCGAGACCAGAGACACTCACGCTTAGGTTTTGTAGCTTGCATTGCTCCCTAGCAAGAACACAATATATCAAACAAGCAGCAGTAGGAGTTTTATCTCCGGAGAGCTCCGAAGCTGGGTAAACTGCTCGTGTGCCTCGCCTTGATCCGCTCTTCGTGCGATCTCCGCCCCCCTCCGAACCACAAGGGGCCTGGTCCGCCGGCCCCATAGGTGTCCGTGGGTACGATCAGCCTCCCCGACAGGGAAACATCCGGGAAAGTATTCCCGGTGTTTTGCGCTTTTGGACAAGCGGAACAGAGGGGGAAAGTTGCGTGTTTGCTTTGCTAGGGATGTGTGGTGGACGAACGGGTTACGTGTTCAGACTCGTCTCGTCGTTTTGAGCAACTTTCATATACAAAGTATTTTCATCCGAGTTACCAATTATCTTATATTAATTTTTAAAGTTTTAGTTATTTTTTGGCATAAACAAATTTAAATTAAGTAGAAAAGGAAATTATGATGTCAGCATGACATCAGCAGGACGAAAGGTTGACTAGGTCAACCCTGGCAGGTGGGACCCGTTCGTCATAGTCTCTGGTTAATTGAACATGGTTAATTAGTTTAACAAAATGATTAGGTTAATTAAACTACATTAATTAAGTTAATTAATTAAGTAATTATTCTATTTATTATTTTATTTTTATTTTTATTTTTTATAAACGTTCTAGGGCGTGGGCCCCGATGCCAGTGGCACAAAGGCCGTAGCGGGCTATCGGGCAGTGGGCGCTGGGCGCAGCCCGGCTGGGCACTACGGGCGTGGCCGGCAGGGGCGCACCCGACTGGGTGTCGGTGGCCACAGCATGGCGCCGGAGCAGGGGGAGGTCGGTGACCTGGGGCGGCCTGGGTGGGCGCGGGCCGGTGGTGAGGGGCGCCAGCCGAGGCGCGACCGACGGGCGAGGCCAAGAAGGGATGCGGGGGGCGGCAGAGGCAGCGGCAGCGAACAGGGCGAGCAGTGAGGCAGCAGAGGCGGCGAAGGCACGAGCAAAGAAGCCGCAGCGCGCGAAAGCGCGAGGCGGTGTGTGCACGGGCACGCGCGCGCGGCCGGAGGCTCGCAACACGCGGTGAGCGCGACGCTCAGGAGACGACGGCCGAGGATGGAGGGGTGGCCTACGGTGGTGATTCGAGGAGGAAAAGGAGGGGAACAGGTGAGGCTCACTGGGTGGAGGTCAGTGGAGACCTCGGAACAGCAGGCACGGATCGGAGTGGCGGATCGACGCGGCGGTGCTCGGCGACCGCGGCGTTGCAGTCGGGGAAGACGAGGATGATGGCGAGGCTCTAAGGCGATCCAGCTAGCGATGCTCCGCGTAGGCGACGAGGAGGAAGGCGCGCATCTCCTTGCTACCCTCTCATTGCTCGGGGACGACACTAGCTACGAGGACGATGACGGCGGGGTGAGGTCGAGGCGGTGATGGTCTCGGGCACCCACGAGCGCGGCACAGGGAGAAGGGGCGTGAGGGAGGAGGAGCGGGGGAGCGGATTAGAAGCCAGGGTTCGATGAGGGGGGCGCAGAGGTTCTTGTAGGCGAGGGGGGAAACGGTGGATGGCCGCCACCGCGGCCATGGCGGCGTGGATGGCTGCCACCACCCCTCCATCGTCCCTGTAGCGAGGGGAAGGTGATAAGTGGGAGTGGGCTGGTCCTGTAGGTAGGTGGGTCGGCTGGTTGGGCCGTCAGCCCAATTGGCCGGGGCCTTTCTCTTCTTCTTTTCCTTTTTATTTATTTTTCCCGTTTTCTTATTTTCCTATCATGTTTTCCTTTAGTCTCTAATTTATTTTCAGTTCTGAAAAGATAAAAGTAGTTTCTAATTTAGTGTAACTAAATATACTATTGCCACATTAACTATGGACCCAAATAAAATAGTTTAGTATTTTATTAATTATAAAAAGCATTTATATAATTATTTTTGAAACTGTTTTAGTTAATATAGTGCACTTATATTCTTTACAGTCGTGGGGTTTCGTCACCAATATTTAGTATGGAATATTTGCCACAACCCAAACATTTTTGTTCTATTGTTTGAAAACTTTTGTTGTTTGGTTTTACTTTAAAATTTGAAATTTGAACTGGTTTCGAACTGACGCGAGTTTATCAACGGTAACCGAGGTGATGTGGCATCATTAGCGGAGGTTCACTGTAGCTTAACTACCCGGGCGTCACAATTCTCCTCCACTAGAAGAAATCTCGTCCCGAGATTTAAGAGGTGGAGTAAGGGGGAAGGGATTTGGTTACGAAATTCTAACGGATGTTCTCGGTCTTGGTTGCTCTTCTCGAAGAGGTCGGTCCATTAAGTTGATGTATTCATTTCTCTGCTTCAATGCATCATGATGAAGTTGCCGTCCTTCCTTCGTGACCTTCACCGGACTTCACGAAAAGATAAGAGGGGGAAAACTCTATAAGGACGGATTCTAACAAAATTGAGCATCAGACGGTTAACTCAGGGGAAGAGGCATAAGTATCCCTCGAATTGAAACTTAAGAAGTTACCGAGAGCAAAGTAAGAAGGTACCATGAGAAGTTTCAAATGAATAGGCAATCGTTCGATGTCTGAAACAACATGCGAAAAGGGTCCAGAGCAACGAGATTGAGTATTGCGTCTGTTACCAGAATAGATCACTAGGATGGTGGCCCGTGAATTACATACGAGGCCACACGCGAGGAACAACTTTAGGAACATGGGGTGTACAGGAGAGTCAGGTTTCGATCCTGTGGAACTGTGGGTTATGGGCCCACCATGTGGATTAAAAGTAGGAAGGGGGCTGACATCTTGCACGGTCACGATAGCAGGGCATGTCAGAGGGTAGCCTGTCAGTTATGTCAGTAACAACATCGATACCAAGGGCGAGGGATGAAGAGAACCGTTTTCCTGCTCATTGAACGAGGTGGACCAATAGGTAAAGTTCTCGTCCATCGGTGGTTATGGAATGCCGTCAACAAAAGCAACAGGATCCTACCGACATGGTTGTACACCAAGGTGTTTACATAAGCAGGAGGATATTACTGCTTAGATCATATAGATCACCAGTAAGGTTAAACAAAACAATGGAAAGGAAAAGGTGATCATCAGATTAAACAGAACAATGGAAAGGAAAATGTGTTTAAACACATATTTCAGGGATATATCCTTCCCAAGGACAAGCGGAGCATGATATCCGTGGCAGGATACAATGTAGAAAACCCTTTAGGTAAGGGGAGAGAAATTTCATGACATTACCCATACAACGGTGTTTGGATAATTGAGCAAGAAACATTTAGCATTGGGCTTAAAATGTTCTTGTTGAAAAACGGAGTACCACAGACATTCTTCGAGATAGCATTGACATGGTCATCCGGTGAAGATCAGCCTTTGGAAACACAAAGGATCCATCAGGAATAACTTTTAGAATAAGTCTTACAATTTCCTCATGGAAGAATGGATAACCTTGCAGAAAAGGAAACTATAACAATAGGTCCTCCGGCCAGGTGTGTTAGGCATGACATCACCTTACCGAGTCAAATAAGGACCAACATTATGACTCTTGGAAAATGTTCCAACCATCATATCCGACCAAGATTCAGATCCGATTGGGGTCAGGATACCTCAGACTCAGGATGCCTGAGAAGAAAAAGGTGCGACAAAGATTGACGAGAATACATCGTAAGATTCTGGGGAAATGAACCATGGAAGCAAGTTCCGAAACAAGAGTTCATCATTAAATCAAGGAGAGGGTTAGGAGGTGGCTGACGGACTCAAAGACAATTCATTGAGATTCCCAAAAGATGGATTTCCACACTTATGTGAACAAGGAGATAACATTTGTCAGATCAAATGATATAATGAGGTATGCTGGAGGAAAACATACACAGTTAAACATTGGTTGTAAGGTGCACCCGAAATATGGGCTTAGGTAGCATGATCAATGTTAGAATGGTGATCCAATAACCAATGGTCAAAGGATGAAATATCGACCATTAACTTCAAAGCAATAGGGTTGCTAGAAGTTTTGAAGTCGCACATCATAGTTTGATTGTCGGTTTTCCGGTTAGAAATAACACGGGGACCAAGGAATGAATGGATATGGCAAAAGGTATTACCTGCATCAAGAATTCTTAAGAGGCGGTGAAATTCTCACTATATTCTTGACATAAAAGATGGTAATACTCCAAGGTAAAGAAGAACAAATGCTGGATAGCAAGGATCTCAAGGTATAACACGAAACACGAACAAGTTTGTGTTGAACGGAAGGCAATCGAGTGGTCGATGATAACACAAATCATCGAGGGCAAGGATGGTATTTCTCATCATGAATTCAATTGATATCCTTGAGGAGCTCGAAATGTTGATGGTGATCATGACACATTTGTCGAGAGGTTTCATGAAGATATAATCGCTCATCGACGACATCAAGCAAAAGGAAGGATGGAGCGAAAGTTATTGAAACCACGGATACGACACAAACTCGGAATCAACCTTGTTGTTCAAGGCGAAATGATATGACGAGCAAAATCGACGTAATCTTAGCTCATCGTCGAAAATTGTGCTTCGGAAAGAAGGACCAGATAGCACAGTTAAAAAGTTGCACGATAATGATATAGCCGATCAGGCTAGGAATGACTTGAAGGGTTATTAAATCATAAGCAACAAAATTACTTGGAGTTATTGAATTGGAGTGCGGAATCGATTCACTTAACGGTGTTCTTGAGTGACTAATAACTCAGAACCCGAGGGAAATTGGAATTGGTGAGAATAATAGTTGATGAAGAACTCATAAGAAGTTATCTAGTTCCGTGGTATTCTTGAGATACCAGAGTGTAATGCTCGACGGTAGATCAAGGTAAGGGTTGGACAGGTGGAATGATTTGCAGAAGACAAGTACTTCAACTTGTCCAAGAAATGGTATTTAAAAGGAGAACATGGCCGGAATAACGATTGCAAAATGCCAGATCCCATATATAAGATAAATTTATACCAAGGAAATATTTATTTGAAGAGAAGCTTTAATGATACGATCTACATCGTTTCCATGGGCATGAACACATAGTTCAAGGTTGACTCCCACTTCTCCAATGCGAGACCATTCATTCACTGCTCTAATAAAAATGATTTCAGTGTGAAAACCTACCGGGTGAATTACTAGAGGAGTATGACCTGTGAAAAGTTTTCAGGTCTCACAGATTAAGGAAGGCATAAGGTTCAACCCATCGGGATATCTTAGAAACATATACCACAAGCTCCGAGAGTAATTATCACTAGCTCGAAAGCAGAGCATGGTTGAGAAAGTAGAGGATACAATTTGGCATAGGCATTATGTATCCTAGGAAAAGCTCACAAGGTTATTGAATATGAAGGACATTGTCGGACAAAATCGAACAAAGGATCCGTGGTCCACAAAGGATCCGATGTGAGTATCTCACAAGACAACCAGAGGAAGAATCAGTGCAAAGACATTGGATTATAGAAACAACTGAATAACTTAGAGCTCAATTGCAAAGGAATTATGATTTACAAAGCGAAGGATCAGAAGCAGACACTCTGATCAAGGATGGATAAGTTCATTAGACTTAGGGGCGCAATCGACGACAATTTGATTGGCGAGAACCAGCTCACATTTAAAATGACATATGAGCCGGAAGGATGAATTCTAATTGCGAATGATGATTGCAAGCATCTGCATCATATTGAATCAACGGTCTCAAAATGATAGTGACAAAGGATGTCAATGAATAATGCTAGGCATTTGGAATTAACCATAATGCAGACAGACAAGAATTTCTAGAGCCATAGGCTGCAGAGGATTCTCGATAGATCGGATAATATTTCAAAGAATTTTGTGAAACACCTGAACAATTGGGGAGAAACAAATCCTTGGTAATTGTGAGGATTAATTTGTAGGTGTATTCAGGCGACAAGGAACTGCAAGGCAGTAGGCACAAAGGATTCTCGAAACAGCAACGAGTATCTTGGGGTATCTTGTAATAACAAGACCAATTGGGGATGAATGTAAGAATGACTACTGTATGTAGTTATCCATAAGGGTTGACGGTGGAAAGGGAATTGCAAACGCGATGAACACAAGTTCTCGGGTTAACAGCGGAGAGTATCTTCATGGTCTTCTGGTGTAGCAGACGATCATCGGTAACAAATTGCTCTCCGGGTGAAAGTGATCACGAGATCCTAATGTTAGATTTAGTAAAATTCATTTAACCTGAATAGCAGAGAGATCAGAGTCCCAGAGTATAGACAAGGAATAAAATATCCTACTACCACCCAATGGCTACGTGGGCCCGTAAGCCACACCGCCATGTTAGTAAAAGTTTTTTAATGTATAGACTCGACTTCGGCCAAGGAATGTGGAAGGGGGATTCCTACAGGCAGTTGGCTCTGATACCATCTTGTGGCGCCCCCGATTCAATCGTCCACTAATCATGCACGCAAACGTGCACGATCAAGATCAGGGACTCACGGGAAGATATCACAACACAACTCTAAAACATAAATAAGTCATACAAGCATCATAATACAAGCCAGAGGGCTCGAATACAAGTGCTCGATCATAGACGAGTCAGCGGAAGCAACAATATCTGAGTACAGACATAAGTTAAACAGGTTGCCATAAGATGGCTAGCACAAACTGGGATACATATCGAAAGAGGCGCAGGCCTCCTGCCTGGGATCCTCCTAAACTACTCCTGGTCGTCGTCAGTGGCATGCACGTAGTAGTAGGCACTTCCGGTGTAGTAGGAGTCGTCATCGACAGTGGCGTCTGGCTCCTGGCTCCGAGATCCGTTGCGACAACCAGGTAGAATGGAAAGGGGGAAAAGAGGGAGAAAAGCAACCGTGAGTACTCATCCAAATTACTCGCAAGCAAGGATCTACACTACATATGCATGGGTATATGTGTAAAGAGACGATATCGTTGGACTGAACTGCAGAATGCCAGAATAAGAGGGGGATAGCTAGTCCTTTCGAGGACTACGCTTCTGGCAGCCTCCATCTTGCGGCATGTAGAAGAGAGTAGATGGTAAGTTCACCAAGTATCATCGCATAGCATAATCCTACCCGACGATCCTCTCCTCGTCGCCCTGTGCACGAGTGATCACCGGGTTATATCGGGCACTTGGAGGTGTGTGTTTTATTAAGTATCCGGTTCTAGTTGTCATAAGGTCAAGGTACAACTCCGGGTCGTCCTTTTACTGAAGGACATATCTATTCGAATAGATAAACTTCCCTGCAGGGGTGCACCACATAACCCAACACGCTCAATCCCCTTTGGCCGGACACACTTTCCTGGGTCATGCCTAGCCTCGGAAGATCAACACGTCACAGCCCCACCTAGGCACAACAGAGAGGTCAGCACGCCGGTCTAAATCCTATGTGCTTGGCAGTGCAGGCCCATCGCCCATTGCACACCAAGACGCTATGTGACGCTGCCGTAAGTGGACCTAGCCTCCCTAATACAAGAGCATGCGTTCCAATCCAATCCGGTGCGCACCTCTCAGTCGCTGACATCAAGAAGGCTTCGGCTGATACCACGACGTCGAGTGCCCATAACTGTTCCCGCGTAGTTGGTTAGTGTGTATAGGCCAGTGGCCAGACTCAGATCAAATACCAAGATCTCGTTAAGCGTGTTAATTGAAGTATTCGCGAACGCCGACCAGGCCAGGCCCACCTCTCTCCTAGGTGGTCTCAACCTGCCCTGCCGCTCCGCCCACAAAGTAACGATCGAGGGCCGTTGGAACCCGGGCCCACCTCTCCGGGATGGAGCCACCTGCCCCTTCAGCCCCCATCTCCTAACAAGATTATCATATGTAATGTAACAATATAAAGTATATAGCATATGCCTGTGATCACCCATCAAGTGATCACGGCCCGAAGAGTATAGCATGGTCGATGCACAAGAGTGTAGGGCCACTGATGGAACACTAGCATCCTATACTAAGCATTAGGATAGTAAGTAAAGGTAACAACTATAGCAACAATGACAGGCTATGCAGTAGAATAGGATTAACCGAAAGCAGTAACATGCTACACTACTCTAATGTAAGAAGTAGAGAGAAGGAATAGGCGATATCTGGTGATCAGGGGGGGGGGCTTGCCTGGAAGCTCAGCCGAGAAGGAGGGGTCGTCAACACCGTAGTCGATCGGGGCAGCAGCAGCGGCGTCAGTCTCGTAGTCTACTAGAGAGAAGAGGGGGGAGAGACAGTGAATACAATGCAAGCATATGCATGACATGACAAGTAACGGTGCTAAGCGTGCCCTAACGCGGTAGGAGGTGGTATCGGTGAAGGGGGGAAACATCCGGGAAAGTATTCCCGGTGTTTTGCGTTTTCGGACAAGGGGAACGGAGTTGCATGTTTGCTTTGCTAGGGATGTGTGGCGGACTAACGGGTTACATATTCGGACTCGTCTCGTCGTTTTGAGCAACTTTCATGTACAAAGTATTTTCATCCGAGTTACCAATTATTTTATATTAATTTTTTAAGTTCTATTTCAATTTTTGGCATTAACAGATTTAAATTAATTAGAAAAGGCAATTATGATGTCAGCATGACATCAGCATGATGTTAGTAGGACGAAAGGTTGACTAGGTCAACCCTGGCAGGTGGGACCCTTTCGCAATAGTCTCTGGTTAATTAAACATGGTTAATTAGTTTAACAAAATGATTAGGTTAATTAAACAACATTAATTAAGTTAATTAATTAACTAATTATTCTATTTATTATTTTATTTTTCTTTTTCTTTTTTTATAAACATTCTGGGGCGTGGGCCCCGATGCCAGTGGCACAGAGGCCATAGCGGGCTCTGCAAGGCGGTGAAGGGGCAGCAGACGGCTGAGCACTACGGGCGTGGCGTGGCGCGCACCTTAACTGGCGCCGTCGGCCACATGATACGTCTCTGTCGTATCTACTTTTCCAAACACTTTTGCCCTTGTTTTGGACTCTAACTTGCATGATTTGAATGGAACTAACCCGAGTCCCTGGATCGACGCTGTTTTCAGCAGAATTGCCATGGTGTTATTTATGTGCGTAAACAAAAGTTCTCGGAATGACCTGAAACTCCACGGAACTTATTTTTGGAAAATATTAAAAATACCGAAGAAGAATCCACGTCGTGGGGTTTCCACCTGTCCCACGAGGGTGGGGCGTGCCCCTGCCTCGTGGCCCCCTGTTGCTCCACCGACCTCAACTCCAACCATATATTCGTGTTCGGGAGAAAAAATCAGGAGATGGATTCATTATGCTTACGATACGGACCCGCCGCCAAGCCCTAAAACCTCTCGGAGGGCTGATTTGGAGTCCGCTCGGGCTCCGGAGAGGAATCCGTCGCCGTCGTCATCATCAACCATCCTCCATCACCAATTTCATGATGCTCACCGCCGTGCGTGAGTAATTCCATCGTAGGCTTGCTGGACGGTGATGGGTTGGATGAGATTTATCATGTAATCGAGTTAGTTTTGTTAGGGTTTGATCCCTAGTATCCACTATGTTCTGAGATTGATGTTGCTATGACTTTGTTATCCTTAATGCTTGTCACTAGGACCCGAGTGCCATGATTTCAGATCTGAACCTATTATGTTTTCATGAATATATGTGAGTTTTTTATCCTATCTTGCAAGTCTATAGTCACCTACTATGTGTTATGATCCGGCAACCCAGAAGTGACAGCAATTGGGACCACTCCCAGTGATGACCATAGTTTGAGGAGTTCATATATTCACTATGTGTTAATGGTTTGGTCCGGTACTCTATTAAAAGGAGGCCTTAATATCCCTTAGTTTCCATTAGGACCCCGCTGCCACGGGAGGGTAGGACAAAAGATGTCATGCAAGTTCTTTTCCATAAGCACGTGACTATATTCGGAATACATGCCTACATTACATTGATGAATTGGAGCTAGTTCTGTGTCACCCTATGTTATGACTGTTACATGATGAAACGCATCCGGCATAATTCTCCATCACCGATCCAATGCCTATGAGCTTTTCACATATTGTTCTTCACTTATTTACTTTTCCGTTGCTAGTGTTACAATCACTACAAAACCCAAAAATATTACTTTTGCTACTGCTATCAAGCACTTCCATACTACTTTGCTACTAAACACTTTGCTACAGATACTAAGTTATCCAGGTGTGGTTGAATTGACAACTCAACTGCTAATACTTGAGAATATTCTTTGGCTCCCCTCGTGTCGAATCAATAAATTTGGGTTGAATACTCTACCCTCGAAAACGGTTGCGATCCCCTATACTTGTGGGTTATCAAGACTATTTTCTGGCGCCGTTGCCGGGGAGTATAGCTCTATTCTTTGAGTCACTTGGGATTTATATCTGCTGGTCACTATGAAGAACTTGAAAGATGCGAAAACAAAAATTTGTCCCTCAACTACGAGGGGAGGTAAGGAACTGCCATCTAGCTCTGCACTTGATTCACCTTCTGTTTTGAGTAACCTTGCGACACCTAAACCTGCTTCTGCTATTCATTCTGATATGTCGCATGTTATTGATGATGCCACTTCTACTATGCATGATACTTATGATGAAACTTCTTCTATGCTTGATACTACTGTGCCACTTGGTGAATTTCTTGATGAACAACTTGCTAGGGCTAGAGAGAATGAAATTATTGAAACTGATAATATTGAAGATAGTGATGATGAAGACTCTCCCCCTAATAAATATGAATTGCATGTTGTGCCTGAGGGTTATGTTCTTGATGAAGAATCTGCTAGAGCCATTTTAGCTTGCAATGATAGAAGTGATCTTAAGAAGTTATTAGCTAAATGGAAGCAGCAATCTCTTAATGCTAGAATGAAACATGACCCTGCTTTTGCTACTTCACCTATCTGTGTTACTGATAAGGATTATGAATTCTCTATTGATCCTGATATAATTACTTTGGTTGAATCTGATCCTTTTTATGGCTATGAATCTGAAACTGTTGTGGCACATCTTACTAAATTAAATGATATAGCCACCCTGTTCACTAACGATGAGAGAACTCGCTACCTTTATATCCTTAAAATATTTCCTTTCTCATTAAAGGGTGATGCTAAGATATGGTTTAATTCTCTTGATCCTGGTTGTGTGCGTAGTCCCCAGGATATGATTTATTACTTCTCTGCTAAATATTTCCCTGCTCATAAGAAACAAGCTGCTTTAAGGGACATATATAATTTTGTGCAAATTGAAGAAGAAAGTCTCCCACAAGCTTGGAGGAGGCTTCTCCAATAACTTAATGCTTTGCCTGATCATCCTCTTAAGAAAAATGAAATACTTGATATCTTTTATAATGGACTAACCAATGCTTCCAGAGATTACCTGGATAGTTGTGCTGGTTCTGTTTTCAGGGAAAGAACACCGGATGACGCTGAAATTCTATTGAATAATATGTTGACAAATGAAAATAATTGGACACCTCCTGAGCCTATTCCTAAACCAACTCCGAAGAAGAGAGGTGTTCTATTCTCAGTCCTGAAGATATGCAAGAGGCAAAGAAATCTATGAAAGAAAAAGGTATTAAAGCTGAAGATGTTAAGAATTTACCTCCTATTGAAGAAATACATGGTCTAAATTTACCGCCTGTTGAAGAAACATATGATCTTAATCCCTCACCTATTGAAGAAACTCATGGTCTTGATAACCCGATACAGGTAGTAAAGGTAAATTCTCTCTATAGATTTGATGAAGGTGATATTCCTCACTATAAGTGTGCTAGGCGATTGCTTAGATGAGTTTGATAATTTTATTGTCAAACAAGAAAACTTCAATGCTTATTTTGGTAGACAATTGAAATACAATTCCGATATGCTTGAACACTTGGGTGATTATATGTCTAGAGTTAAAGGTGAACTTAAACTCATTAGTAAACATGCTTCAATGGTTACCACTCAAGTAGAGCAAGTACTTAAAGCTCAAAATGATTTGCTCAATGAATTAAATAGTAAGAATAATGATTATGCTATTAGAGTGGCTACTAGAACTGGTAAAATGACTCAGGAACCTTTGTATCCCGAAGGCCATCCTAGGAGAATTGAGCAAGATTCTCAGAGAAATAATATAGATGCACCTAGTCCTTCTAAAAAGAAGAAAAAGAAAAATGATAGGACTTTGCATGCTTCTAGTGAACCTATTGCCGAACCACCTGAGAATCCAAATGATATTTCTATTTCTGATGCTGAAACACAATATGTAATGAACATGAACCTAATGAAAATGTTAATGATAATGTTCACGATGATGCTCAACCTAGCAATGATAATGATGTAGAAATTGAACCTGTTGTTGATCTTGATAACCCACAATCAAAGAATCAACGTTATGATAAGAGAGACTTTGTTGCTAGGAAACATGGTAAAGAAAGAGAACCTTGGGTTCGTAAACTCATGCCTTTTCCTCCCAAACCATCCAACAAAAAGGATGATGAGGATTTTGAGCGCTTTCTTTGAAATGATTAGACCTATCTTTTTTGCGTATGTGTTTGGTGATATGCTTAAAATGAATCCTTATGCTAAGTATATGAAAGAAATTGTCACTAATAAAAGAAAGATACTGGAAGCTGAAATTTCCACCATGCTTGCTAATTATACTTTTAAGGGTGGAATACCTAAGAAACTTGGAGGTCCATGAGTACCAACTATACCATGCTCCATTAAAAGAAACTATGTTAAAACTGCTTTATGTAATCTTGGAGCCGGTGTTAGTGTTATGCCTCTCTCTTTATATCGTAGACTTGATTTGAATAAGTTGCCACCTACTGAAATATCTTTGCAAATGGCTGATAAATCAACTGCTATACCTGTTGGTATTTGTGAGGATGTGCCTGTTGTGGTTGCAAACGTTACTATTTTGACGGACTTTGTTATTCTTGATATTCCCGAGGACGATAGTATGTCTATTATTCTTGGAAGACCTTTTTTGAATACTGCAGGGGCTGTTATTGATTGCAACAAAGGAAATGTCACTTTTCATGTTAATGGTAATGAGCATACGGTACACTTTCCGAGGAAACAACCTCAAGTCCACAATATCAATTCTATTGGAAAAATTCCATCGATTATTTTTAGAGGTTTTGAATTTCCTCTTCCTACTGTCAAGAAGAAATATGATATTCTTATTATTGGGGATGTGCATATCCCCGTTGAGGTAACATAGTGTTATTCGAAATTTGTCTGGTTCCATGTTAGTCGGAATGAGTTTGTTAACAAGACTTGATCAACCTTGTTAGTGGATTCCTTTTGATGAGCATGAGATGGATGAAATCAGAAAGCATAACCTTCTGTACCCTCCTTTTACTTTCTGTTATTTAGTTGAAATAAAGTAAAAATAGCATTTTCCTGTCTGTTTTCTGAATTATCCGTGCAATATAAAAATACCCCGAAAATAAAAGTTCTCCAAATGCCCTGAAAATGAATTATGATTTTTCTGGAATATTTGAGAATATCGGCACTAAGAACACAAATGGGAGCAAGCACTGCCACGAGGGTCCAGGCGCCCACCCCTCAGGCGCGCCCCTGCCTCGTGGGCCCATGGTGGCTCCCTCCACTTATTCCTGCACCCACACACTTCTTCTTCCTCCCAAAAAATCACCATCCAGCTCAAGCACGAGTTCTAGCTCATTTTGCTGCGATTTTCGATCTCCTTGCTCAAAGCACCTCTCACAAAACTGCTTGGGGAGATTGTTCCTTGGTATGTGACTCCTCCATTGGTCCAATTAGTTTTTGTTCTAGTGCTTTATTCATTACAAATTTGTGCTGCCTAGGTGACCATGTTCTTGAGCTTGCATGTCAAATTTATATGGTTCCAAGTAGTTCTAATGCATGATATAGGCTCTAGGCACTTGTAGGAGTAGTTGCTATCAATTTTGTTGAGCTTGGTTCACTTTTATTTGAAGTTACTAAAAATTCAGAAATTTTCAGAAAATAATGAAGAGATTTTTGAGGGGCTCATCGAGTCAAGCTCGAAGGAAAAGCAAAGTGAAGAAGCTACGAGGCCCAAATATAATTTGCTGGCCTTCCAATGATTTCTTGAGAGCAGCCGGGATTTATGATGATCTTTATGAATTGGCTGAGAATGCAGGCCTCACCGACTTCCTCCGCGACCAACGCGAATAGTATCTCTTACTCACCAATACTTTTGTGCAAACGTCTACTATTATCCTAAGGAATCACCTCCTTCAGTAGAGTTTCATTTATATGATGTGGTTAAGAAGATGTCACTAGATGAATTTTGCAAGGTTTGCAAAATACCTTTTGAGGGTAGTTTAGAGGAACCACATCGTAAAGATTTGGATGGGTTTATTGACACTATTACTGTAGGGGAAACTAGGAAGGTTTTCGATGCAAGAATCACTAGCATACATTTTCCTGTTTTACGCTACTTTGCTATATTTGCTAGTCGTTGCTTAATTGGTCACGGAAACTGTGGAAACCTTAGTGTTCCTGATATTATTATTTTGTTCCATGGTTTATTTTGTGATAACACTGTTAGTATGGGCGGTATTATTGCCAAACGGTTAAGTCTGAACCGTACAAAGGGCCCCATCTTTGGAGGTATTTATGCTTCACGCCTTGCTGCACACTATAACATACCTATTAGGCACTATGAAAAAGAAGAAAAATTGCTGCCCACTGCTTATTTAGATTATAAGAGTATGGTAGCGCATGACTTTATTGTTAAGAATAGGGAAGGGGCGCTTAAATACAAATTGTTCTTTGATAAACATCACCCTGAGACTATTACCTTGCCTGCTCCTTCCTTGTTTGATTTATCTGCAGGTCCGTATCTCATTCCGCTGGCGGCCATTCACGCCTACCGGAACCCTACATCAGCCACAGAGCCGGAGCCGGAACCACAATTTGAACCTCCACGACAGTCTAATTACCAGTGGGATCCGGAGATGATTGCCAACCAGTGGCAATCAGAGTCTTCTTCATCTCAGTACGACCCCGGTTACAACTATGGATATCCGCCAGGCCAGCCATGGCAATAGACCAACTTAGGCCAAAAGCCTAAGCTTGGGGGAGTACATATTTCTCACGGACATTACATTCATGTTCACACACTCATTGCTAGATGTCGGTGCTCATACTCTTTCTCTGTAATATCCATGCTAGTTTATTTTCCTTTTTTCTTGCTTTCTTCTTGTGTGTTTAATAAACCTTAAGAAAAACCAAAAAAATTAGTGTAGCTTTTAGTTAGTTTACTTTTCTTGCTGTAGTAGTAATAATTAAAAAGAAAACCCAAAAAGATTTCCCGTTCTTCTTTTGCTTGTTGGGAGCTTTCCTGTGTAAATAGTTTTATTTCTTTTCTTTTCTTTGGGGGTCGATAGGAGAAGACCATAATTAAATTGTTGAAGTGGCTCTTATATGCATTATTGTTGATTTAACCAAGAGCCCATATTGCCTTGTCTTCTCCTGTTTATTGAATGCTCGCAGATTCAATCTTAGTCCAATGCACGTGCACTCTTATTATTTTCACATCGTTCGGTCGTGCAAGTGTAAGGAAATTATGATGATATATGATGGACTGATTGAGATGAGAGAAGCTGATATGAACTCGACCTCTCTTGTTTTTGTAAATATGATTAGTTCATCGTTCCTGATTCAGCCTATTATGAATAAACATGTTTGCAATGACAATTAGAGATCATAGTTGCTTATGCCATGCTTGATTAGCTATGAGTTATAATGGTTTACCTTGCGTGCCAACATGCTATTAAAATGGTTGTGATGTGGTATAGTGGGGTGGTATCCTCCTTTGAATGATTTAAGTGACTTGACTTGGCACATGTTCACACATGTAGTTGAAACAAATCAACATAGCCTTCACGATATTTATGTTCATGGTGGATTATATCCTACTCATGCTTGCACTCAATGTTTATTAATTTTAATGCATGTTCATGACTGTTGTCGCTCTCTAGTTGGTCGCTTCCCAGTCTTTTGCTAGCCTTCACTTGTACTAAGCAGGAATACTGCTTGTGCATCCAATTCCTTAAACCCCAAGTAAATTTGTACGTGCCAAACTCTAAACCTTCAAATGAAATTCTGTTTTGTATGCTCGAATAGCTCATGTATCAACTAGGGCTGTCCTTATCTTCCATGTTAGGCGGGTTATTCTCAAGAGGAGTGGACTCCGCTCCTCACTCATTTAGAAAATGGCTGGTCACGGGATGCCCAATTCCATGCTTTATGCAAACTAAATCAAAATAATTGCAAACAAAACTCCCCCGGGCTGTTGCTAGTTGGAGGCACTTTGCGTTGTTTCGAGCAAGCCATGGATTGATGCTTGTTGGTGGAGGGGAGTATAAACTTTACCATTCTGTTTGGGAACCGCCTATAATGTGTGTAGCATGGAAGATATCGCCATCTCTCGGTTGTTATGTTGACAATGAAAGTATGCCGCTCAAAATATTATTTATATGTCCGCTTTAAAATCGAGCTCCGCACCTCTACAAATCCACTGCTTCCCTCTCTGCGAAGGGCCTATCT